>CM069136.1:64684169-65305465 GCA_035221665.1 Okamejei kenojei | reverse complement strand
TTAATTATATTTTATAATATTTTGTATAATTTTAAATTTTTTTTTATATTCTTTTATACTTATTTATATCTGTTTTTTTATTTTTTTATATTATTTTTATTATGTAGTATTTTCACCATATATTAAGAATTTTACTTCAACCGCATCGACAACGAGACCTCATCCTACCTTTCATAATGCATTATAATTTTTTTTTTAATTTTTTTTTTATATTTCATTTTTCGATGTATCCCAAGCCACAAAAGAAAACGGCTGGAGTGCAATAAAGATGCATTTTTAAATTTTAAAAAAACTGAGTACTGTTAACATTCATTACTTCTTTGTCAGATATAGCATTTAAGTTTATAATTCTCAACATCATTAGTTTGAGCTAAATGCTGAAAGAATAACCTGGCTGCAAAGTGGCCTGGAATCTACAACTTTTCAGAGAAGAGGCTACATCCATCCAATCCCTGGCAAGATTTTTAGCTACCTAGAACAAAGAAATAAAGCGTCACAAACGCAATACCCAATTTGCAGCCAGGAGAAGAATCTGAAATCCTTGTTTCAAATTGCTTCAGGTAATAGGTGAGTTCGATCTATTCAGGCAGTGCTGTATTGTTGTTTAATAAACCCAAATTAACTAAAAATATTATTGGCAGTCCAGTGACCCCCTCTGGAAAGGTATGTTGCAGCAACTACTGATGCAAGGTTGTTTTTTGCTGGGTTTTTTTTCTATCTTAAGTAGACGATAGACCACAAAAGTGCTGGGTTAATCCTCCGCGGGCCCGCAGGCTGTCATCTCTAGAGAAATGGTTCAGTGCTGGATTGTTTTGAAGCCGGGCACCCCATTGGGGTTTGACTAAATATAAAGTTACAAGGGCACTCAACAATGCTTTGGAGTAACTCAGCAGGACGTGCCAGCATCTTGAGAAAATGGATAGTGACGTTATGGGACGGGTTCTTTCCTCAGATCATTGGATAATGGACACGGATGGTTCTTTAAATATAACTTCCAGTCTCTCAACTTCTTCATTCTTCCCAGAAGATGAACCTATAAGGAAGGAACCGTCATAGCGGGGTTCAGCACTTTAAGCAAGCCACAACCATGTTGAATCATGTGTGTTCTGAAGGAAGTGATTTTCGAGACCCCCAAAACGTTTGCCCATGGAGGAGGTGGGTTCGTGTGGGAGGTAGGGTGACTTTTCTGTTTGCCAAGTGGGGGGGTTGGGTGGGGGGAGGGTAGGGGGGGGGCGTGGTGTTGGTGGGCGCGCGGGCGGAGTTTGGAAACCTTTCCAAACATCATTGTGTATTTAAACTTTTTGTACTATCTTCACCGATCGCGGAACAGAAAAAACTTTATTTGACTTGACAGCATGAGTGGGAATGGTGAGTAAGGTGGCAAAAAATCGTAGCGCTATGGGGGATCATTTTTTTTTTTGCGCAAAGTTTTAGAACTACAACGCAGACAGGAAGTGGGTCCAAGATGAAAGTCGTGTTTTTGTGTAATATATAGATAGATAGACTGTGAAAAAGGTGATGCTGTATGGTTCAGCGACATGAAAACAAAAAATCACAAATAAAGGCTAGTTTGCGTTGGGGATAATGGGTTGCGTTGGTATGCGGAATCCAGATTTGGGTACTCTATCTATCGGTGCTCTCCATATGGGCTTTTTTCGAAGTGATAGGACCCGGGGGTCGTAGGGTAGCGGAGGGATGGTTTGTAGCGCGCGTCCTGTGGGGTTGTCAGGCACCGAGCGTTGGGCGGTGAGTGGCTGGTACGGCGGGGGTTTACGCGCAGCAGTCAACTGTGCAAGGGGTGGGCGGTAGGTGTGCTTTCTTGGTGAAGTGCACGTCGTGGGAGTCGCCTCCCCCTCCCTCGCGGGAGTAACCTCACCACGCCCAACCCGTCTCGATGCGTGGGGGCAGTCCCGTGCAGTATTGTTTACAACAACTTCTGTGCCTCCTCCACGTCGACTATGGTTGGATACTGGGGACCCAAAGGTGTTCCAGACTTAGTCTGTTTTGAGGATGAGATTAAGATAAAGCGCCTTTCCTCTAGGCCTAAGTAACACTCTTAATGTTGGCGGCCTCACCAGTACTTTAAAGCCTGCATTATGACTTCTTGGAGTATGTATTACTCAAATGCTTGACCTATGAAAGCAACGGGTATAGCAAGCATACCATATGTTTGTCTTTCTACCACTATCTGTTTCCGTGTTTTGCAACTTCTCAGTATGTGTGTATAGGACCCCGAGATATCCTATATTAATATCAAACACTGTTAAGAGTCATCATTGACATTAATTGAAATATTTTCCCCATCTATGTTTGTCTCCCAAAGTGCAGAAACTCTCATTTGCTCAGACATCTCAATCCTCATCTGCTTATTTCTTCAACCCATTTATATAGTTGATCTATATCTCCCCACTGAATATGAGAGATGACAGCTTTTCCCTCGCACAGCTCACAATATCCTAGCAACCTTGGTAGCATCTTGCAAAAACCTACTAGAACACGCCAACCCCATCTATGTTTACGTCCAAACTGCAGGTATTATGTTGTGCAAATTTCCTTAGGACGTGTTATAACGCAAAAGTTAGTAACTAGATCCGTACATTTAAAAATTCTGTTATTTCGTATAAAAAAAGATTAATCGCTACGCTTTATTTTGTTGAATGGGGGTCGGTTTTTTATCTTCCAGGGTTGCTTCAAACCCTCCCATGGCTTTTTTCCTCAGTATGGAAGTTTATAAAACAAGCAATGCTTACCACTTCTTTCGTACCTTTAGAAAGAAATGGAAAACATTGGTCAGAGTATAAGACAATCCACAATCAATATCAATAACACAACTCCATAACATCAAGTGATTATTTTATGATTGCAGACTCATCCTATTCCATCATAGTCTAAAAAATCTTGCCAAAAGGTTTTGCTCGATGGTTTGGAATGTTTACTAAAAAATCCCAAAGTTAAAATTGTCACCATCCTATAATCGTAGAATGTGTGCAGGTAAAAGTGGAAGCTAAGTAGTGTGGGTGATGCAAACCATCCCAGTCAAATGAATTTAACTTTTCTAAGTAAATGAATTAATGTCTATTTCTGCATTTATGGGATTCTGTCAATACTCTTGTGTGTGGTAAGAATTTGTACTAGGTCCAGTTCAGTTGAATTTCTGTAAAATTTCTTGTTTTGAAAATCTCAACCCATTGCAATTACCCAACTTATTAGTTCAAGTTATAGGCATAGGTACGGTGGAACCGGGCAGGTACATGTACAAATTCAAAGTCTTGTTTCACAATAATAATTTACCATGAAATACACTACTATTGCTTTTGACTGCACATGTGAATATTAATCGACATTTTTTGTAGCATTCAAAGTGTTGTTGAGCTCTCGCTCACTACGATGGAATGCAAGTAGTGATGCCTCAAGATCGCTTTACGGCCAATTCCTTCTCACAACCTGTTTTATAACAAACTTGAATTGGTTGCTAAATATGACAATATAATTTGCTCATCAGATGGAATCTTTGGTGCTTCCCCAATTGCCTATGTTTCTTTTCCGCTTCACTACTTTTCCGGCCCTTGCTCTGTTTTTATCGGCTTTGCACATTCTTCCTTTATTTCTTCAACAATGGAATCTAAACTCTTAGGCAAGCAGTACATGCAATGCAAATATTCTATTATTTTAAGCTTTAGTGAATTTAAAACCAGGGTCATATCAGCTTCAGACATACACAAACTTTAGCAGCAATGGATATTATCAAGATGCCAATGCAAAAACGCAATTCTATTCTGCTTTCCCCTAGTTTTCCTCCAATATATTGAAATTAAATATTGCCATTTAAAAATAAGTTGCCAAATTCTGCGTTGAGGTTCCCAGGATTTATGATGATGTGAATTCTTTAATTGGGGTGCCATATTTAAATTTGGACCATGACTTCGCATTTTGTTATACATGGACAGTTTTAAATATTTTTTTAAAACGCCCAAAGGTGTACTTGCTGTGCTACATTATTACTGAAAATTTGAGGAAGGATCACATCCAAGTCAGAGATTGGAAATGGGTTTTAAGCAGGAGATGTGTGTGAGAAGAAGGAAGGAAAAAATGTTTAACAAGTTAATTCTCGCGCTCGCAAAGAAACCTGGACAAACCAAAGACATGTTGCTACCTTCGTACAGAAAAAATAAGGGGGAGACAATTAAGGCTCCACTATAACATCCGGTTTGGAGGAAAATACATTTGTTGGCGAAGTGGGCATGAGTTGGAGTATGATACAGAAATTAGGGAGGGACTGAAAGATAAGGAGGTTTTGGGGATAGAAGTTTACAATTTTTTTTTTAAAACATTTAACCTGGTTCACTAGGAAAAAATAAAACCATATGCCGTATTTCCCGGCAATGAAGATGGCTATTTTTTTACCCACAAAATTAGGCCCCCAAAAATGTGCCGAAAGGTGTTAGATTTGTTAGTCAACATGACTTGGCTTTCACCCTCAGTTACAGCGGCTGTAACAAGGAGCAGCCACTGCTGGGGGGGGCGGGGGGGGGGGGAGGGGGCATATGGGGTTCCTTCCACAACGTGTGGGGAGTCTGGCACTGGGTCTGCACCCGTGCAGCCTGCAAGGTGGTTGGTGTGTGTGGGGGTAGGCGCTTGGGGCACGGCGGGTCCGGGTAGGCGTATATGTTGCTGGGAGGGCAGGGTGTGGAGCAGTTTGAGATTGCTGAAGGAGTAATCTGGGCTGGGGGAATACGGGGATCAATGTTCAAGCAAGACTCGCACTCAAGTAGATCTGGGACAGCTCGGAAACCTAGCAGGCTAGACCCTGACGGGCCTCGGCAGGCAACTGGGAACTTGCAGCTAGTCACGGGGCTCGGCTCTCGGCAACCAATGGGAACTAGCAGCTAGTCCCGGGGGGGGGCAGGGGACCAGGGAACTGCAGCTTGTCTCTACCTGGGGACACGAGGGATTTGGGAAATGCAGCCTGTCCCGGGGGGGAGGGGACTCGCAGGCGATTCTGGGGAGAAACTGGCAGAAAATCTAATTTGACACTGTATGTTGAAAAAACTATGTATTATTAGTATGTATTATTTACTATTTTATGTATTATTAGTATGTATTATTAATAATTACTAATTAGTTAGGTATGTATTTTTACTCCATTTATTAAACTATGGCGATAAATGTGCCCGCAATTCTGCTCACCAAACCTATGGGTCCTGGACCCACCATGCAGAAATAAGGTGATGCCCGGCCCCTGGACTAAAAACCACTGGAGGCCCAAATCACTGGATTGGATTTTCAGAGTGAGTTGGAGGCCAAATCACTGGATGGATTTGAGGAGAGAGTTTATAGAAGGGAGTTAGATTTGAGCTCTAGGGGCTAGTGGGAATCAAGGGATATGGGAGAAGGCAGGCAAAGGGGCTATTGATTTGGGGAAGATCAGCCTATGATCGCAATGAATGGCTGGGTGGTGGCTAGAAAGAGGTCGAATGGCCTCCCCTACTGCACCTATTTTCTATGTAAACCCCAAACCTTGATCTGTCCGGCTGGCCCTTTTTTTCATAATTTAGCAAAACTCAAAATTGGGGGTGCATCTTCCATTGCCGGAAATACGTTAGGTTATTAATTGTCACAACCAATTTATTAGTGATGTTGTAGCTTACACAACGAGGAGCAGGAATGAATTTTTTAAAGGGGAAAAAAAAAAAATAAAAATTGGCATTTCATAGTCTATTTTATGAATTTGGGGCCGTCACAAGCATGTGAGACCATTATCTTTAGAACGAGGCAACTTTTGTTGCCAAAAATTCCCATGTACACTTTTATAATATTGTAGGAGCCACATTCATGCTTTTTCTAGGCTTGTCTAATGTTAGCATATTTTACTGTTTTGTTTTTAGATTATTTCTTGCAAAATTATTTTGTTACGCTTGCGGGTGGGCTTTTGATACGTGGATGGGCTTGACATATGATATATTATAGTGGGTTATGGTGGGGGGAGGGGGTGGTTGAAGGGGACTGGCCTGATCAGGACCAGCCACTGGTATTTTTTGGAAGATGGTGCGGGAAAACAGTTTCTTTACAGAGTGTAAGATTGTGAAATGTGGTTTCTCTTTAGTACATTTTGTATAAGAATAAGAGAGGATCTGGTATTGTTCAATTTTTTGTCTGTTACAAAAAACGTTCTCAATAAAATAAACTAAGTAAGCTGGGACAATAACAACCGCGAAGATTCCGTTTTTTGGAGCTTGTCGGCGTTACGTATCAAACCTCCCATCCATACCCATGGTAGTTGTATTTCGGTGTGCAACGCGAAAGTTGTGATCTCTAGTGCGAAATCGTTTTGAATTTGCCATTTTTACATTAAAGTGAAGAACTGCTTCTCTAATGAGTTGAAAACTGGAGCTTGCTCGCGATAAGCCCTGGGATACAAACCTATCAGTCCTGCTGGACGCCGTCAACCCGACGACAAGGTCGACTCTAACGCTATATGGAAAAAAAAAAACTGGACGATTGCGAGAAAAACTTCGGAATGTGCAATTGCGCAAGGGAGGTAGATGTGAGACGTAAACGAAACAGGGATTTTAAGCTTTATTGGGAAGAACAGCTTACTGCATTAAGTTGTACTTGGATCGGCGACTATTCGAGAAGCTGCTTATCCACAACAGTGCTTGTTACTATGGAGACTATGAACAGTGATCTTGAAGAAGCCATCACTCGCTATTCTGATGTTTTGAATTACGACTCAAGATTGATTTGGAATTGCCAGTCTGACGCATTCGGCTATTACCTATTAACACGTCATTACGTTCATCTTTTTGTAAATCTTTTTTCCCCTTCCGTCAGTAGACGCTCATAAAGGGGTTAGTTGAGCCAGTTATGGCTCCTCCCTAAAAGCTCAGCCACAAAGAGCGAGCCGAGAAGTAGAAAGGATTTGGAAATGAAAGGAACCCATTCTTGACTAAACCTTCATCGGAACCATAAGGGTTACGGGAATTGTTCGAGTGGGAAAAAAGCTATCTGCCGTCAAGATAAAAACGCAATTTGCAGACTTCAAGCCACGCTTAATTAGAGTGTATGAAAGAAAACTGGCCCAGGAAACATAAGAAAAAATGAAACTGGCCCAAAAAGTGTTTATAGATATGTGTAAGGTGGGGGGCGGGAAAGAGATGTAGTTTTATTAAACAAATGTAGTGTTCCTTACGTAGTCTGTAAAACAGTGCTGTTCGAGTTTTTGGATCTGTTGATGAACATTGGATATGGCGGCACAATTTTCTTTTGAAAACGAGACTTATTTGGTTCGTTTTCTTCCCATAAGGAACGATCAAGTAAAGTAATCTGCCGTAGTAATAGCTCGGGGGGGACCAGCGGGTCAAAGGAGGAAGAGAATTTGTGAGTGTGATAAATATAAATATTATTTTCTCCACATGAGCCCGAATAATATCATTTCCATGTTAGTCGGGAAAGTCTGGTGTTGGGTTTGGATTAATTTGACATGGGATTAAAGGTCGATAAATCCCCTCGAGGGGCCAGATATGGCTGATCCCCAGGAGTACTTAAGGAAAGTAGCACCAGAAAAGAAAATTAGTGGGACTGCATTAGTGAATTATCTTGTTCAAAAACTCTTTTAGATTCTGGTATAAGGTAACATAGTAGTTTACTGAGGATTGTACGACGGTATGCAAACGTTATAAGCCCTTGCCCTTTGTGTTATCTGAAGGCCGATCGCGGGAGAGAAAGACCGGTGGAAACTCACAGGACAGTTACGTCAACTCATCGGTAAGTGGGGAAATACTGCTTACAGTTAGTTAAAGATGGTCGATTGCAGCACATTTTGGAAGTGGTGAAAATCATTGGACAAAGGTCAGCATGGATTTACGAAAGGTAAATCACGCGTCTTGACACAGATGGTCTGGTGGAAATTTTTCTCGAGGATGTAAAACTTAGTAGCTCGCGGACGCTAGGGGAGAACCAAGTGGATGCATTGTGGTTTGGTGTATCTGGAGTCACGTTCCAGAATGGCTTGCGGGACAAGTGCGCTCCCAAATAAGAGCATGTTACTATGAATAGTAACTGTAAAGCATACTCGGCATTTGGGGGTTCTCTCAGTTAATGATGTGGACTTAGAAGTAACTGAGACTGCAAAACAGGGGAAGCTAATAGGAGTGTAAAACTGGGTCCTTTTCACAATGGCAGGCAGTAATTGTGGACCGGTAACCGCAAGGCTCATCGTGCTGTGGGACCCCAGCATATTTACAAATCAGTATACATTAATGATCTGGTATTGAGGGAATTTGAAGTGGCACATCATCCTCCAAGTTTGCGGATGACCACTAAGCTGGGGGGCATGGTATATTATGTTCGCTGTGAGGAGGATGGCTATGGGACTGCAGGCTGGTCTGATCTTGGATAGCTGGGTTGGTTGAGTCGGCAATTGTTTGGCAGGAGAACGGTTGCAGTATAATGTGGATAACATGTGAGGTTATCCACTTTGGTGACAAAAAAACTGGAAAGAAAGCAGACTCATTTATTTAAATGGGGTGGCCGATTAGGGAAAAGGGGAGATTGCAGCTGGTGTCAGGAAATAGTGGTCTTTTTGACCTGGGTTGGGTGTGTCTCATGTGCGTGGTTACCCACCAGTCATTTGAAAGTTAGGCATAATTGCAGGTGCAAGCAGTGCAGTGAAGAAGAAGAAAAGCGATATGGTATGTTAGCTTTATAGCCGTAAAAAGGATTTGAGTATTTAGGTGAGCGGGTGGTTTTGTTTTTCTTACTTCAGTTGATATAGGGTTTTGGTGAGACACATACCTGGGTGTAGTTTGCGTTACTAGCCAGTTATGGTCTCCAAAATCTGAGGCCCCCCCCCCCTCCCCCCCCCCCCCCCCCCCCCCCGGTAAGGACATTTATTGCCATGATAGAAGGGGAGTTGACCAGAGAAGAATGTTCACCCAGACTGATTCCTGGGATGGTCAGGACTGTCTCTTATGAGAAAAGGATCTGGATAGACTTCGGGTTTGATACTCTCTGGAATTTAGGAGATTGAGAGGGGGATCTTTTTCCCTAAGAAACTTACAAAATTCCTTAAGGGGGTTGGACAGACTAAGTGCAGGAACGATTGTTCTCTGATGTTGGGGATTGGTATCCAGGACAAGGTGGTAACCAGCTAAAGGATAAGGGGGAAAATAATTTGAGGACGAGAGATTGAGAGAAGAAGGGACTTTTATTTCTTCTTTACGTGTTTTTCTTTCATTCTTCAACACAAGGAAGAGGTGGTGGTTCTCTGGAACTCTCTGCCACAGAGGGTAGTGGAGTGCCAGTTCAGTTGGCATATATTTTTTTTTTTAAGGAGGGAGTTAGATGTGGCCCTTGTGGCTAAGGGGACGGATCAGAGGGTATTGGGGGAGAGAAGGGCAGGTAGGGATTACTGAGTTGGATGATCAGGCCATTGATGATATTGTAATGGCGGTGCAGGCTCGATTGGGGGCCGAAATGGCTACCTCCTTGCATACCTAATTTCTATATGTTTCTTTGTCCCAGAGATAGAGAATTAAAGTTCTTGGATATTATGAATCACCCAGCAAAGATGTGATTGGATAGACACTATTGTCTTAGTTTACCTTTTCAAAAACAAGAAAACGCCAGTTTGCCAAATAACGTTGGCATTTTGCAGTAGCAGCACATTCCCAGAGCACTGAAAACTCAGGTTTTGGGCAAGAATAAGAAATTTAATGATGGGAATATAAATCTTTCCTTCAGAAAGGGATTTGATAATGGAGTTGCTGAAAATGGTACCGGGTTGGGACAGCTGAATCAAAGTATGGAAAGGCTGCTGGTACATTACCACCCCATGGGGTGTTTCATTCAAGGAAAGGAACCTTAAGAGTGGTCTTTGACAGTGCGGTAGTCTTCAAAGGAACATCACTTAACTGCCAGCTGCTGCTGTGTCTAGACATTTCCCAACACTCACTCAATGTGTGTTCTCATCAGATTCAGACAAGAACTGGTTGGTTTAATGGCTGATATTAAAGCAATGTTTCATCGTTAAATCAAAAGCATATTGACTATTTGCGGTTCCTGTGGGTGGCCTACTGAGGGTGATGGCACAGCATGATTTTGTTGGTTCAGCAATAGCAGATGACAGTACATTTTTTTGACGCAGTGTCATCACCAAGCTGTGCAAACTTTGCATTAAGGAAGAATGCAGAAGACTACGAAGCTCATTTCCCAGCAGAAGTGACAAACCGACAAAATAAAGAACACTTCTATCGTAGATTTGTTTAATGTCCATGCCTTTGCAACAGGAAGCAATTCAAACGGCAGCACAACTGACTTTCCTCTGCCAGATGGGAGGAGATGGGAGTTGTGATTCATGCTGTCAATTTTCTCAGGTGGGATCACAAACAGCCGTGGCTGTATTGGCATCCATCCCCCCATATGGGGGGGGGGGGAAAGAGATGGGCGGAAGGAGAGGAGGGGAGGTGGGGGGGATAAAGAGGGGAGGACCGGAATAAATAAAAGAAAATAGAAGGGGGGTAAGAGAAAACAGAGCCAAGGAGACCAGGGAGTTGGACTTGGACAAAGACAATTTATGTTGGTTATTTTGCCTCATGGGGGAAGGGGGAAAAGGGCACTGGAATTGCACTGGTTTGCAGTGTGTGCGTTGAAGCAGATCAAGTCCAGAATTGCGGGTACAGGAGTGCAACCATCACGCCCGAACGGGGATTCCTCTGTCCGTATTGGCTCTATATACGAATACCTTTTAGGATTTTCTTGCACCATTTACTCTGCCAGCCGAGCTGATTATGCAGGAGCACAAAAGGAGCGGGGTCTGTAAGGAAAGACTTAGATTGGGATGAAAGCATAACGCAAACCTTCTCTCAGCGATGGGCAGGATGGTTAACAGATCTCAACAAGGGGGGGATGTCGGGGGGGGTGGGAAATTGTTTTTTTTTTTTTTTTTTGTTTTTTGTTTTTTTTCTTTTTTTTTTTTTTTTTTTTTTTTTTTTTTTTTGTTTTTTTTATTTTTTTTTTTTTTTTTTTTTTTTAAAGTGTGGGAATCCGGTGCATGAAGCGTGCAAACTTTGGTCAAGTCAGATATGCACACGCTGCACCACTTTTCAGACAAGCTAAAGTGGCTACGGTACTGTTTCCATATCTAAGACTAGAAAGATATAACAAAGTAACATGTTGCATTCATAATGGGAAAAAAAGCCAGGGGGTGGCACCATTGAAAGCAAATGACGATTCGACTTCCAGCTACAGTTCTAGCTGTCAGAGTGGACATAATGCTACAAAAGGAATTACAGCTTCTACCAGGGAAATCCATCTTCTGGACCGATAGCATAACAGTGCTTAAGTATATCAACAATGGAACCAAATGCTTCCAAACATTTGTAGGAAAAAGGGTCTCCTTTGTAAGGGATGCTACTGATGTATCACAATGGACAAAGGTAAATCCTGCAGATGAAGCTTCTAGAGGACTAACAGCAGACCGCTTCTTAAGCAATAAGAGATGGATCAAGGGACCAGAGTTTTTCTGTAAGCCACACCGAGAATAGCCAAAACTTAACCTGGAATCTGAAATCTCTGCTAATGATCCGGAAATCATGCAAAACATCACAGTGAATGACATTGTCACGGATCCATTGGACTCAACAAACTATTTCATTACATATTTCTCATCATGGAGTAAGCTGAAAACTGTGGTAGCTTGGTTGCTTAAACTAAGGACAATGCTCTTGCTGCTGCTTTACGCAAAAAAGAAAGAAGATTTGCTATGAATAGTTATGAAGAAATTTCTGGCAATGTGGGTCACCACAAACTAAAGGAAAAGGTGTAGGTTGATTAAAGATGATGGCAAGTCTTTTATAATTAAAACATCCACTGCCACAGGCTGTTTTGTTTATGTCCTGAAGATCTTCTCACAAGCAGAAAATGCAGTTATCTCTTTCTGTCAAAAAACAAAGAATTTTCAAAGAATATCAGTATGTTAGATAGAAGCTGGTAAAGTGGTGTTAAAAGCAGTCATGTGTACAAGCTTAGATCCGGTGCTGGATAAAGGACCTCTGCTACGAGTAAGGTTTTGGTCACCTGAATAGGCTCAAAACAATGCTATTATTCTCTCGAAGGACGTTCACATATCAAGAACACTGCTGTATTATGGACACTTTATCCATGAACAGCTTTTCAGACATTGTGGAGGAAAAGAAAAGAAATCATGTTTAGGCTTTGTCTCGTCTTCGTTAAAAGATACTGGATTATCAAAGTTTACTCCGCTGCAAGGGTCATAACAGACTGTGTTATGTATGTTGTTTAAACGTCAGCATGGGAACAGTTGGAGAAAAAAAATGGCAGACTTGCCTCTGGAGTGGATTCTACCTGACAAGCCTCCATTTACAGATGTAGGAATAGACTACTTCGGTCCTAGAGAGATCAAGAGATAACGAAGTCTAGTTAAAAGGTATGGTGTAATCTTCACCAGCAGGGCAGTATATCTTGAAGTTGCATCTACACTTGACACAAACTTGACACTTGGCATTCATGCATTACGAAGATTCATCTGTCGACGAGGCTAAGTTTCATCTTTAAGACAATGGCACAAATGTTATCGGAGCGGAAATGTAATTGAGAGAAGCACTCAATGGCTTGAATCAGGATAAGATCCAGAATGATACGCTTCAGCGTGGGATAAGGTGAAACTTTAATCAGGATCCCATCACGGCTGTGTTTGGGAGCGATTGATTCACATGGTTCGAAATGTGCTGCGCTCTGTTCTTAAACAACAAGTTCTGGACGATAAAAGATTGCAAACTATATTTTGTGAAGTTGAAGCAAATTTAAATAACCAACCCATTACCAAGAATTCTGATGATCCAAGGGACCTGGAAGCACTTACACCAAACCATCTTCTTCTGTTGAAGACCAAGCCAATACTACCACCTGGACTCTGTGAAGGAAGACTTGTCTATTAAACGCAGATGGAGACGGGTACAATATATGTCAGACCTTTTTTGGAAACACTGGACACAGGAATATTTGCCTCTAATCCAAGAACAACAACGATGGTCAAGGATAAGAAGAAGCTTTATTAAACATAGAAACATAGAAAATAGGTGCAGGAGTAGGCCATTCGGCCCTTCGAGCCTGCACCGCCATTCAATATGATCATGGCTGATCATCTAACTCAGTATCCCGTACCAGCCTTCTCTCCATACCCCCTGATCTCTATAGCCACAAGGACCACATCGAACTCCCTCTTAAATATAGCCAATTAACTGGCCTCAACTGCCTTTCCGGGTGACATCGTTTTGGTGGTTGATTCAACTGCACCGTGAGGCGGCTCATGGGCAGAATATTGGAGATCATACCAGATGCACAAGGTCTTGTGCGAACAGTGTGACTTCAGACTAAGAACAACATCTTGGTAAGACCGATAACTAAGATAAGTCTGCTCCAAGAAGCCAAACAAAAAGCCAAAGAAGAAGATTGAAGAATCACTAAAAAAGTTTGAATGTAGTGCATACCTTTTGTTTTTGATAATATGTTAAGCTTTTTTGCTCCTTTTAATGTTTATCGGTAATTGTTTTGTTATACATGGAACAATTAGGGGCCGATGTGTAGGAGCCGTTCATGCTTAGACTAGTTACTGTTAGCATATTTTAATTTTTTTGTCTATATATTTCTTGCAGAATTATTTTGTACACTTAGGGGTGGGCTTTTGATACGTGGCTGGGCTTGACATATATGATAGAGGGAGAGGGACTGGCCAGATCAGACTAGCCACGGGAATTGGAGAGAAAACAGTTCTTACCTACAATTTGTACAAGAATAAAGAGGATCTGGTATGTTCACTTTTTTGGCTGTACAACTACTTCAATAAATAACTAATTAAGCTGGAAATAACAAGTGGAAGATCCGTTTTTGCGTGTCTGCGTATGATCACTCCCACCTACCCGTGGAGTAATGGCAACGGAAAGTTGGATATTGGAAAAGTTTGAAATTGCCATTACAAATTTATTAATGGTTTGGCTCAGCCACCAAGCACGACACCTGGAGGCTGCAGCGAATCGTCCGATCAGCAGAGAAGATTATTGGCTGCGACCTTCCCTCCATTGATGAACTACTGTACACTGCAAGGGCCAGGAAGCGAGCGGGCAAGATCATCTCAGACCCCTTTCACCCTGGCCACAAACTCTTTGAATCACTTCTCTCTGGAAGGCGACTCCAGACTGTCAAAGCTGCCACAGCCAGACATAAAAACAGTTTTTATCCACGAGTAGTTGCTCTACTCAACAGCGAAAAATCTGTAGCCTCCCTTTGATCTGGTATTTTGTTGGTTCACATGCTTGATCAATGGTGTTTTATCATTAATGTTTTATTATTATTAATGTTTAGTGTTTTCTGAGTCATTCGTAACTGTCACTGTATGTCATGTTGTTCTTGTGGGTGGAGCACCAAGGCAAATTCCTTGTATGTGAATACTTGGCCAATAAACTTACTTACTTAAAGTGAACGCAGTCAGGCTGATGCAGTAAAAAGTTTTGTGACAGGCACAAATTTGATCAAACTTAACATCCAATTGGTTAAGCCACTATGAGGAATATTGAAGCTGATAAAACCTCTAAAAGAACACGCTGTGAGCTGAAGGAAATGTTGAAGGAAACACTGAAGGAGCTGAAGTTTAACAACTGGTTTTCTTCTCTGAGCCTGTGGCCTGGCTGTCATTTAAAATTATACATCCACCACAAACCAATAATGGTAGTTCTGCCAAGTCTGGAATTGTAAACTTAAAGATTTCCACATCAAAACATTCATACAGAATATTTCCTTAATGACAATAATCTGGTTATCTCAATCAACTTATTAATAGCCTCAATGGAGAGGATAGAGATAGTTGCATGCCGAATGACCCGCAGAACCAATTAGCTAGCGCATTTTATAACATGAGATGCAACTTAATTGTAGATCAGTGATTGACTGAACTTGCATCAAGAAAATTGTGCGGCTGATGGAAGATCAACAAAATGGTAACAGAAACTGCTGCAAGCAGTCAGCACATTAGGCTATAACTGTGAAAAAGGGAAATAAGTGTCAATGCTTCAGTTCCAGAACACTTTGTCAGAAGTGGGAGAGGGAAAGACAAGTTCTCCTTTGGAGAGAAAGAGCCGATAGAACAAAGGGAAGATCTCCAAATGGATTAATGGGTGCAGTTACAAACACATTACATAAAGAAGCGTAAAGTATAATTAAAGGCAAGGCTATAGGACATGCCCAGCAGGTGAGACTTCTCAAATAGAATAGGAAGACAATGGTAACACTGCCTTTTGCCTGGTGTCATGCCTAACAGAACAGATAATTATTGTAATTACTGGAGGCCAAGTACCTCAGCTTCAGAACATCACTACAGAGGTTCCCTAAGGCTTTCTTCTGAGCACTGCCATGTTCTGGCACTCAGGCGATGATTTTTCTTTTATTAATTAATCTTAACTGGCTATTTCTGCCTATCATAATGTTGCCTTAGGTTGGCATAGGTAGCACTATCAAGTGGCACTTAACTGCCTCTAAAAACAGAAAATGGTGGAAACACTCTGCAGAACAGGCAGCATCTGTGGAAGAGAAATAGTGTTAATGTTTTATGTTCAGGACCCTACAGCAGTTCTGTGCATTTCTAAGGAAAGACACAAGAAGGATCCCGACCCGAAACATCACCATGTTCTCTTGGGATGCTGCGTGATCCGCTGAGTTACTCCAACAATTTGTGTCCTTCCTTGGTAAACCAGCATCTAGAGTCAGAGATGCCAACCTTCCAGAGCACAAATCAGTAATCATAAGGCTAAAAATCAGTAATTTGGAGACAAAATCAGTAATTTTTTGCGCAAAGCCAATTTTTTTTTCTGCATGATGGCAAGCGCGGCTACCCACAGGCAAGCGATAGCGCATAATTGTTAAACATTAACATACCTGTATGTTCATTAGTTGGTATTACATAAACATGTATTAACTCACCATTGGAAAATGCTCTATTGAAAGACTGGATGAACGAAGTTCATTATCAATATGTCTTGATATGTTTATACACACACACTCACACTTATATACGCGCACACTCACACACACAGACACACTCACACACACACTCCAGTGATGGAAATGGGTTTAGGAACTAAGGGTACTCTGGGTCCGTGAAAGCTGAGGTTGGGAAGGGGGGGGGGGGGGGGGGGGGGACTCTGTCTCTGTCTGTGTGTTGGCTGCAGCCATCGTCTGCATTTAGGTGAGGGAAACAGGTCGGTGATTGATCAAAAAGGCCCCTAGGAGACTGTCTGATTGGCTGCCAAGTGACCAGCGCATTATGTGATTGGACACAATGCCCTTGGAGACGGCGGCTGATTGGGCGGGAGGAGACCGATTTATTGATTGGACGGGAATTTTAAGGGTAGCTGGTCGGTGATTGGACGCAACCCCCTTAGAGACAGTCGTTGATTGGCCACCAAATAATCGGGCGCAAAAAAATTAAAATAGGAAAACAATAAAATCGAAATTACGATTTAAATCGGAAGAATATCATGCCTGATCTGCAGCAAAGATACTAGTATCCGCTCTAGTATCTTTGATCTGCAGTTCCTTCACACCAACCACTAGTCCCCTTGATATTTTATTAATGTTATTAATTTGCTGGGGGTGGGCAGGGGGGAGGGTGAGGGTGGGGGAGGAGGGAGAGCGAGCGAGGGGGGGGAGAGGAGGGGGGAGAGAGGGGGGGGGGGGGGGGGGGGGGGTGGGGAGGGGATGAGAGAGGGGGGAGGGAGAGAGAGAGGGGGAGGGAGAGAGAGAGAGGGGAGAGAGAGAGGGGGAGAGAGAGGGGGTAGCGAGAGAGCATGGGGGGGAGAGAGGGAGAGAGGGAGGGGGAGAGGAGGGGGAGGAGAGCATGGGGGGGAGAGAGGGGGGGGGAGAGAGAGAGCGGTGAGAGAGGGTGAGATGAGAGGTTTGTTTTTTTGGTGAGAGAGTGAGGAAGTGAAGAGAGAGGAGAGGGGCGGGGCGGCAGCCCGCAGGGGCCTGAGCGAGGCATGGAGCGATCTGAGGACAGTGAAAAGCAGCGGGGTGACCAAGCCGATCGTGGCTTCCGCATAGGTAAGCGCACCCACCAGCGTGACAGAGCCGGGCCGGGTCGGGGGGAGACAGACGATCGTGCCTCCTCGGAGAGAAGGTCACCCCTGTGACGGGTAGATGAGAGAGGAAAGGAGGGAGGAGAGGGGAGGAGGTGAGAAGAGGGGGGGTTGGATGGGAGCCGGGCAGTTGAGTGGGCTGCAAAATGCGGAGAGAGACAGAAGCGGCCTCTGACTATCTGGAAACCCGCAGCTGAGTGAGCCGGCAGGCGATGGGAGGGGCGAGCTGCACGGGCAGCGAGGAGAAAATATTTAAAGAAGGAACTGCAGATGCTGGAGAATCGAGGGTACACAAAAAGCTGGAGAAACTCAGCGGGTGCAGCAGCATCTAAGGAGCGAAGGAGATAGGCGACGTTTCGGGTCGAGACCCTTCTTCAGACTGAGTTTCTCCAGCTTTTTGTGTACCCAGCGAGGAGAAAACCTCTTCAGCGCGTGGGAGCCTCTGAGCCCGTGATCTGTCCGATTGTTCACTCGTCCTTGGATTAAGTAGCGCAGGATAAAGCTGGGAATTCATGCACAGGATGGAAACTGGAAACTGGAACGTAGGAGAACGTCGTCCCTCTGCGTACCCCCCCCCATTTCCATCACTGGCACTCACACACACACACACACACTCACACACTCCCAAACACACACAAGTATGTGCTAACTTAAAATCGGCAAAATCCGGGATTTACGATATGAAAATCGTACCGCCCGTAATTGGCCAATTTTCCGTAGAAATTACGGGAAATCCGTTACCAGTTGGCATCTCTGTAGAGTTCCTTGTTTCTACATTTTTTACTGCATATTTCTAAGATTTTTTCTGTGTTTTTACTTCAGATGTCCCACATCTGCAGTTTTTCTGAGATTTTGATTAACCGGCCTGATACCTCATCACAATTCTGGTCCAAATAGGGCCATAGAGCTGAGTTCCAGAACTTTTTTGAAGAGTAGTTATTTAAGTCTCAAAATAATTACACAATAAGTAATGATTTGCTGACATACTATCAAATCTAAAATGTCCAATACATTAACGTTGACTTTGGGCAAGAATTCATGGTTTCATGGTAGGCCACAACAATTGGGAGTACATTTCAATAGATGGCAGAAATAAAAGTACGCATTTGGTGTAAAGGCTGAAAATCATCTTCCTTAGGTGGTCTCTGTGGGTTCTGAGGTGACTGACATGGTTAATCTGGGACAACCCCAGACTATACCATCTAGTATAAATGATGCGTGACTCAATGGGCAGTTGCTGAGGTGCTTGCCCCTTACATTTACATTGACTTCCCAGTGCTGCTGACATTGTGTTTCCCCATGCTTCTCTACATTTAACAGTCATGGGCCAGGGATTCTCAGGAGTGAATGTGGTATTCCATTTTCTAAGGTACTTTCATTTTAAACATCATTTTAATCTCAAAAATGAGGAACACAATTTAGATCTATCTAATAAACTCAGTACTTTTGTTTATAATATTATTATTCATTTGAGATTACCGCCCTTACTTTTACATTTTAAACGTGGAAATTTTCATATCTTTACTATTCACAATAAAAGCATTCATCCAGTACAACATACTTTTTATTCTTGGACGCACTATGATCCCAAATGCCTTTTCAAGAATAAAGCAGCAAGATTAAGTAGGAATCCTGAAAACCATTATAATTTTGCTATTATGTAAAATAAGCTCTTGTTTCAGCTACAAATAAACAATTGATAGATAAAGAAATGAGAATGTATGATCCTTCAAAAATAAAATTAATATTTTAATCCATAAATTGCCACTTAATATTCATTACAAACACTCGTCACCTCTATAATAAAAGTCACCAAGAGAATTAGCAGACATTTTAAGACATTAATTCACTTCACCACAATACCTGGCAGTTCTCCCAGCTCTATGGATGTAAGTATTAGCATCCTCTGGACAATCCAATTGAAGAACCCAGTTCACAGCAGGGAAATCTGGGAAGAAAATCAATTTTAAATTAGACTTCAAATGGTTTGATAAATAGATGTATATTCTTCACTTGGTCTTTTACTGGATGTGAAGTGGGCGTTTCAACCAGTGGGAGTATCTAGGACCAGAGGCCATAGTTTCAATTAAAAAGGATGTACCTTCAGAAAGAAGATGAGGAGGAATATTTTTTAGTTAGAGGGTGGTACATCTGTGGAATTCATTGCCAGAGAGCTGTGGAGGCCAAGTCAATCAATATTTTAATAGCGGAGATTGACATATTCTTGATTAATATCGGGGTCATTGGTTATGGGCAGAAGGCAGGAGAATGGGGTTGAGAGGGAAAGATAGATCAGCCACAATTGAATGACGGAGTAGACTTAATGGTCGGATGTTTGATGAACTTGATGTTTCTGCTCCTTTAACTTGTGAACTTAAACTATCTGTGGCAAAGCTTTGAATCTAAACCTTAAACATTCAATCAACATTTTTCCCCCAAAGACACAAGACGATGGTGAAAAGCAAAAATGCTTGTCACCAATCAGGTCACCAATTATTTACAGGTTTAAGTTGTCTTATCCTTTGCACACATTCTACATCCCAGGAATACATACCTAGCCCTCGGGCAGCGATGTCTGTTGCAAACAGTACAGCAGCCTTTTTTTGGCAAAAGTCATTGTAGACATCAACTCTTTTCATCTGTTGTTGCTTGCCATAAAGCGCTAGGATTGGCAGTCCTGGACGGAGACGGCAAAATGCACGGAACAAATACTGGACCTAATGTACAGGAACACAAATGTGAAGGATACAGTGAAAACCTCAACCGTGCCAAACAGTAGTCAAAAGGTTAAATTTAACTTTTCTCTTCAACTATTTAAAGCCATCAGATTAAAATTCACCAGGTGCTGGAAAAACTAAATTCAGATGTTGCATTACAGCAGCAAGATTTTTCTTTAATTTCCATTTCAAGGATTGAATATTAAAAAATCCCATTTTTTATTTGTTATGATAGTCAAAGAATAGCACCAGATTTGCCACTTGTCCGACAGAGAAGGCATGCTTCAAATTACACCCTTACATTAGGGGACCTGCGCAGCATTTTCACAAACATCCAGGCAGTAGTTCAGGGTTCAAAGTTGCTGCTGAGAACCCAAAGTGCTGGAGTAACTCTGAGGGTTACGCAACATCTCAGGAAGACTTTAGATAGACAACATTTCGGTTTGGGTCCTTTCTTCAGACAGATTGTAGTAGGGGTGTAAAAGCTGTAAAAGAGGTGGAGGCAGGACAAAAGCCCAGCAAATGATAGGTGGATACAGGTGAGGGGATTTGCTTGGCAGATGGGTGGGCAAAGGCTAGAGGTGAAAAGGAGACAAAGGGGTGTTAAATAAGGAGGAGTTTAAAATGTAATGTGAATCCAGAGGGAAAGACATGGGTGAAAAGGTACAGGTCGAGGGGGAAACTAAACGGGGGGGGGGGGGGGGGGGGGGGGGGGGGGGGGGGGGGGGGGGGGGGGGGGGGATGAGTGCAAGGGATGGAGCCACAGGGGCACGAATGGCGTTGCCTAAAAATTCAGAATTTCGCTGTTTTTACCAAGGATGTAAGCTTAATGGTTACAAGTGCTGATCCTCCATTTTATGTGACCTCTCTGGCATTGATGGGGCCAGCACAGAAAGTTGGCATGGGAATGGGCAAGGAGATTAAAATTCATTAACAATGCCTGCCTGCTAACCATAACTCATAAACTATACGACTCACTTAAAAAAAAAAAAACCAACAGAATACAAAAATGTGTCTTCTGGGCCATTAATCTAACCACAATTCTCAATCCTTCACAAATTGACAAACAACCCATATAAAGGTGCAATGACAAATGTGATCGCCACAAGTATACACAAGGCACATTTCTTTCTATTAAATTGCATTCAGGATATTTTTATACATTTGGGATCAGATTGCAAAGGTTTGTGTTTATTGTAGACCCAGTAATGTGGAAGAAATGGCGTTAATCCAAAACTACACCTATGCATAATTGTCAATAGTTTGATTTTAAACGGTCATTCATCTATTCCCTTGCTAATATTGTGGTTCAAAACGTGCAAGCAATTTTGCATTCCTACCGTTTTAAATTTTCTTCTAAACAACACTGCAACCAATTTGACTTGCAAATGCGTGACAACTCAGAACAAGGCAGGATTAATTTTCTCTGCAAGTTTCAGACTTTATACGTGAATAGACAAAGTGGTAGAGAGCTCAGTAACATTTACATTTCCTTGGGGTTCGTGGTTGGCAATCGCAAACAAAGAGCTTATATTAATGAAGTTATCTTCCCATGTATTACCGAACTGATGGAAACAGGATTAAATGAAGAATTAACAAATAAATAATGGAGACATCAAATATACAAGTACATACTTCTTTACATGTTGAAAAAAATACAATTGTCTTCTTGCTTAGATGATTCTTCACAAAAGAATACAACATGTTGATTTTTTGGTGCAACTCACAAACCACGTAATTTTGTTCCAGTGTTGCAGGGGTGCTGCAATACAAAACATGTGTTAACATTCTTAGAAACAAAACCTAACACATAGACCAAGTATAAAGCCAGGACAAAGTAGAGTTTGCACATATTTTGTCACACATATATGTCATATAACAAATTCAAGACTACAAGCTGCTCAAAAACATTTTAAAGATGGTTTTGTGTGGTCCTTTAGTGTTATACCTTATTTCTAAATACCATATTTCCCAGCAATAAAGACGCTATTTTTTATACAAGGCACGAAAATTTACCTGCGTCTTGGAGGCCGAAGGTTAGGTTGTTAGCCAAGATAGACTTGGCTATCCCTCAGTACAGCAACATCAAGAACGATGTTGCTTTACTGAGATATAGCCAAGTCTATCCCTCATTGCTGGCAGCTGATGGAAAGCAGCTGTAAAGTGGGAAGCGGTTGTAAAAGGACAGCGCCGCTGGGGAGGAAAGAGTTCCTTTTACAGCGTGTGGGAAGTCTGGCCCGGGTCAGCACGAGCAGGAGCGTTGAGACGGAAGGGGTCGGGGATCATGCCAGCAACTCACTCACCGCTGCGCTCCGGGTGCGGAGCCACCGCATTGTGGTCAGGGAGGGAAGTAGCTCGGGTGGCTGTGAGTGGTCGCAAGTACCAGACAGCGGAACCGGCCGCCAGCTCAGCGCCTTCTGCCGGCCCGTGGATGCTGTCCGCTCGGCCGCTGGCGCGCCGCCTCCGTTTTTCCCGTGTTTTGCACTACTGATTATTATGTTTGGATTTCCTAGTTCCTTAGCGCTCCCGTTTCTCCCACCATCTCTTCACCTGCGTCACCCTCCACCCCCTATCCCCCACCCATTCAGTCATTCAGAATGGAGGAGATCTGAAAGCCTTGGGCAAAATTGAATTGTCTTTCTTTATTTTTATTTTTTATTTTATCGAGCGAGAGAAATTCTATGTCCCCGTCAGCCTTTTTTCAAAATTTAGCAACTCAAAATGGGGGTGGAAATATGGTACTAACACTAATAGGCATGATAGCAATAAATGCACATTCAGATAATAGCATTTTTTTTCATAAGCAATTTATTAAGCAATCTAACATTTTATTAATTAATTTGATAATATTCTTTCATCCAATAAAGAGGCAAGGTACAAAATCAAGAATTTGAATCTGCAGCAGAGCTACACTGCTAGCAAGTGAAAAGTACAATGCAATGATTACCCTACAACCATCTCGGCCATGACATGTACTGAATAAGACTAATGGTCCATGTAATCAGATGCTACCTTCATTACCCTAAGGACATTTGGAAAATGAGGATTGGTCATTTAAAGGTTACTTGTTAGAACTGCTATATTCCTTTAATTATTAAACTTACACAAATAAAATCCAAACTTAATCATATCTATCTATCTACTTTTTGTGTGGTGAGAGTGAGAGTGAGTAGTGAGAGTGAGAGTGAGAGTGAGAGTGAGAGAGTGAGAAGGAGATTTCTTTGAGTAAGTGAGAGTGAGAGTGAGAGTTGGAGGATGTGAGTGAGGAGAGTGAGATGTGAGAGTGAGGAGTGAGGGACCATTTGTTTTCAGATAAGATGTGTTGGCTTTTGGTCTGCAAAACCACTCGCAAAAACTCCGACATTGTTTCCATTTCGCTAGTGATTTCACTTTTAAATTCGAAAAAATCCACTCCTCATTACATTTAGACATTTTTTGCACACATTTTTTTAAAACAAATCCTTCCCCCCACCCCCACCCCAATTCACTCATTTTAAAATCTAAACAGGACTCACGAGCTGCTGATGTCACAATCCCACATGCCGACCAATCCAAGCCGCTTCTCTCTCTCTCTCTCTTCATTTGGCAGCCCGGCTCTCCTCCCCCCTCCCTCCAACTAAGCACGCACCGCCCACAGCTGGAATCGCCCGCCCGCAAGCTGCTCCCGTCCCCTGCACGCTCCAGAGCGTCAGAAGCCCGCCCACACCAACCCGCAGCTGGAATCGCCCGCCCACTCCAAACCCACCCCCCGTTCTCAAAACGCTCTGCCGATCGGGAGTAGAGATAAGGCGTATGTTCCGCTGAACTCACAGCTGGCGTAGATCGCGAAGCCCAGCCCGCCTGGGCGCCCCTCCCATTCCCTGCGTGATCCAGAGAGTCAGAAGCCCACAGCTCTACTCCCACGCCGGTCCACACGCCCACTCCAACCCCCCCCCCCCCCCCCCCCCCACCCCCCCATTCTCAAAATGCTCTGCAGATCGATAGAAGAGATAAGTCTTTGGCTCTCTGACTCCTCCCTGTTCTGTGTTCCTCTCTCTGAACCAGCAAGTTTTGCAGATCCGGAGGACAGGCGAGATCCTGGAGAGGTGAAGAGGGGCAGTGGGGGGGAATTGAGGGAGAGGATGGGGTAGGGAGGTAGAGGGGGAATGGGGGAGGTGAGGAGGGAGAGTGTGGGAATAGAGGGAGAGGAGTGGGGGTGATAGGGAGTGGGGAATAGATGAACTGCCCCCAACCCTCTCCCTCCCTCCACACTCTTTCCCCTCTCCTCTCTCACCCTCCCTTCCCTCTCTCTCCTATCCCATCTCCTCCTCCCTTCCCACTCTCTTCCCCCTCTCTCCCCATACCCCTCTTCCCCTCCCCTCCACACTCTTCCCCTCTCTCTTCCCTACCCCATCTCCCTCCTGCCCTCCCTCCTCCCTTCCACCATCACCTACCCCCTTCCCTCACCCCATCCCCTCCCCACCCCCCTCACTTCCCCCCATCTCTCCCCCTCCCTTCCCCCCCTCCCTCTCCTCCTTCCCTCCACCCTGCCCCTTGCCCTTCTGTCTCTGCCCCTTTATCTTTGTCTGTCCCCATTCTCTCTCTGCTCTCACATTCTACCCCCCCTCCCTCTCTAGACGCGCCTGCAAGTTGGGGGCTATGTGTCAGTGGATAGAGCGGTTATGGGGTAAAAGGAGCAAATTATCAAGGGGGGTTGTTAGCGTGTGTGCGGGGGGGGGGGGGAGTAGTTAGTGTGTGTGACGCCGCATGCCACCCCCCCCAAACCCCGCAACTACATGTTGGGGGAACAGTCCCAACGGGTCTGCACTTGGTCTAGTATATATTAAAACTCTGTGTGTGTGTGTGTGTATATTTGTGTCAGATTTTTGTCCTTTGACTCCATGGTCCGCCAAAACCACACGCTCAAACTCCGAGATTTTTTCCATTTCGCTAGACATTACACTTTTACATTCACTAATGCACTCCTCATTACATTTAGACATTTTTGTGTACACATTTTTTAATAAAATCCTTCCCCTCCCCCACACTCACTGTGCTTTGTTTATAATTGCATCAGTGTGCTGGGACCCTGAAAGATCTTCGGAAATATGCACGCCCAGGTATTTGAAGTTCTTGACCCTTTCCACCATCGTCCCGTTGATATAAACGGGATTGCGGGTCCCTATCCTACCCCTTCCAAAGTCCACAATCAGTTCCTTGATTTTGCTGGTGTTGAGAGCCATGTTATTGTGCGGGCACCATATGGTCAATCGGTCGATCTCACTTCTATACTCCGACTCATCACCATCAGTGATTCGTCCCATAACAGTGGTGTCGTCCGCGAACTTGATGATAGAGTTCGCACTATGTCCAGCTACGCAGTCGGACATAGTGTATAGAGTGAGTAAAGCAGGGGGCTGAGCACGCAGCCGTGAGGTGCTCCCGTGCTGATTGTTATCGAGGATAACACATTTCCATAAATACGGACAGACTGTGGTCTGTGGATGAGGAAGTCAAGGATCTAATTACAGAGGGATACCCAGAGACCCAGATCTGAGAGCTTGATAACCAGCTTAGAGGGGATATTAAACACCGAGCTGTAGTCAGTGAATAACAGCCTGACATATGAGTTTTCATTGCCCAAGCGGTCCAGAGCAGAGTGGAGAGCCAGTCAGATCGCATCCACCATTGATCTATTGTGGTGGTAAGTGAATTGCAGTGGGTCGAGGTTCTTGTCGAGGTAGGAGTTGATATGCACCATAATCAATCTCTCAAAGCACTTCATCACCACAGATGTTAGTGCCACTGGTCGATATTCATTGAGGCACGTCACCTTGCTCTTCTTGGGCACCAGTATTATTGATGCATTGTAAAACAGAGTGATCAGGAGTACAGGTGCATGGTTCTCTGAAAGTTTCGAGACAGATGGACAGGGTGGTGAAGAAGGCATTTGACATGCTTGTCTTCAATAAGAAGGATACAGAGTGCCAAAGCTCGACAGGTCGTTGGTCAGACAACACTTGGAGTACTGCCTGCAGCCCAGCTATAAAAATGATATTATTAATCTATAGAGAACCAGATACAATTACAGCTTTTAAAAGACATTTGGACAGAAA
This sequence comes from Okamejei kenojei, assembly GCA_035221665.1. Lineage (NCBI taxonomy): Eukaryota > Metazoa > Chordata > Chondrichthyes > Rajiformes > Rajidae > Okamejei > Okamejei kenojei. The sequence continues at coordinate 65,279,509 of CM069136.1, read as the reverse complement.
TATGGATAAAAATGTTGAGAGGACTATGAGCCAAATGAAATGATTACAATTAGGTATTCAGGATTCAGCCATCCCTGACAAAGCCAAAATTTCATGCCTAATCTAAAGGAAATAAAAATGTGAGAATCTGTGGTAACTTATAACCTTGTACAATTCATCCAATTAATGGCAGCCTACCTGAATTTAGCTTTTTCATGCACCCAAACATATTCTGGGTCTTTCAGACTCAGTCGTGCCAAATCCTTCACAGATTTAGTTTGAGTTGCCGAGAAAAGCAATGTCTGACGTTTCTTGGGCAGATTTTCAACAATAGCATTCATGGTCTCAGAAAAACCCATGTCCAAAATTCTATCAGCTTCATCCAACACTAAAAAAAGAAAATGACATCCCAAAGGCAAAGGATTATATCAATTAAAATCTATTAGAAATACAGAAATGGATTACATTTATGTTTTTTATCCTGTTTCCCATTGCCTCAATTAGCTCAGGCTCTAGCATAATACTGAACAAGTCCACCAAGAGGATATGGCCCTCCCACTGTCTTTTCATCTTAACTTTAAATAAATCTTCAGTATATCTTTTCACAGATTAGGAAAGTAATGGGACCAATTCCCATATCAAGAGCTCATTATGTTGGGCACATTGCAGTGAAAGAAAGGTCAGGCACTTCCTACTAGTTAATCATAGTTGTTCTTGGTTACCTCTCAGATGTCAACTATAAAGACATTAGAAGATGCACAGCAAGAAGTGACCTTAGAAATGAATAAGGAACTATAAACCCACGTACCTTTAACATCTGACAGGAAAAAACTGAATATTTCAGTCTCATTAACTCTATAATAATAAATCTGACACTAAAATCAAAGGAATTAAACAGAATCTGATTAGTTCAATCATCTTATTTTTCAATCGTGGATTGAAGATGTGCACTGACGCACTGAAGTACTGCATCACAGAAGGTCTCAGACTGTTGAATCCTGACCTCAGCAACCCTATCAAGTGAAGATCATATGCATCACCCAGCACACCACTAAAATACCCTGCTCACTGGTACCCTGCTCAATAGTTTAGGGCAACCGACTAATGGTTGCATTTTTTTAAAATGGCAAACTAGGGAGTAAGGAAGGAGAAGGGAGATATTTTTGTTGGTCAAATTCTTTTAAATGTAAAGGGTCCCACACTTATCAGAGTGATTTCTAAACCCACTTACAACTGAATAAGCGAGTTCGGTATTCCGACTGCGCATGTCCAGGTCATAGATCACTAGCGAAAAACAGTCTCGGTAACAGTGGTGCTGCATTGTGTGCAGGCTTGCATTTCGTCCGTGGTCGGGGTCGGGCCTGGCTCTCCGTCGCTGTTGAATTGCTGCTGGGCCGCCCTCGTCCCCTCCACGGTGTCCCGTCACTGTCCGGAGGTGTCCGGGTTGGCCTTGCGCTAGCGGGGCAGCCCCGGACTTGCAGCCAACGCTGCAGCCGCTGGCTCCAGCTCGGCTCTGCCTGTCCCGCCGGGTTGGCCGACATAGCTCCACCTCCGCCCTCCTCCCCTCAGTCCGACACCAAGATCCTGCTGAAGATGGGCAGCCACCGGCCCTGCTAGAAGACGGGCTACTCGAGTCATCCTGGTCGGAGAGAGAGTTTGCGGACGGGCTCCTGCCGGCCATGGGCAGGCCGGGCTGTTGGCAGCAGCAACAACCTCCTCTGCCTCCCCCTCCCTTGCCCAGCAACAAGCCCAGAGTCCGGGCCAGCTCCAACTCCAGTTCGGGGCTGAAGGCTGCCCGCAGCGCGGCACACCGGAGGAGGCAGAGTCCAGTAGCGGTTTGGCAGCATTCAGACACGGGTTCAATCCTGGCTGCAGATGAGGAGCAGTTCTGTGTGGGTGCAGCTGCCGAGAACCGGTCCAGTCTCCTCCCCGGTTTCCCACTCTTATCTACTCCCTCTATCTGCCCCGACAAATACAAACTTGAAAAAAGACAAAAAAGTTGCACCCAATCTACACTCACTGAAATCGCACCCAAAAAACAGCGCTTCATTCAATTTTTATTTATAGCGTTTGACCTTTGACAAATCCCATAATTCCTTGCGCTTTTCAGAATACCAAACTTGCTTATATAATCAATATCAATTGTTGTTCAGTATGAAGAAAGGCCCCGAACCGAAATGTTACCAATCAACATTCTCCAGAGATGCTGCCTGACCTGCTGAATTACTCCAGCATTTTGTATTTTATTCTCAATGAAAATTATGTTTGAATATACTGCTTTTCCCTCTTTCACAAACAAAAAGTATTGTCCTCGACATATTTCACTAAAATCGTAACTACTTACCAAGGATCTGAAGGTTGGAAGCATGGAAATAAGTTGTCTCGTCCATATGTTGCAGAAGGCGCCCAGGCGTACAGATCACTATATTAGTTTGATGAATCCTCGCCGATTCTCCTTCCAAATCCTATTGTAATAATGAGCATTAAATAATTACTAACATTACAGAATATAAACTATGTTGGACTGACACATAGCCTAATTAGTTTTTCCATAAAGACTTTCCAAACATTGACAGTACCAGTTTCAACAAACTCACTTGCAAATAAAACCCGAGGTAGAGTGAATTGATAACCTGAAAATGTCTTGTGACAGCCAGCTGTGGCAGTTAAAAGAAAGCAAGGTACGATGTCAAGAAGTAAACAGTTCACAAAACTGGAAACATCAGCCAAATAAACAACAGACATACCAGTCATTTAAAAAAATGGTATGAATATCATCTGGGAATTATAAACTACACCGAGTTGAAAATTGAAATGAAGACGAGAAAGATGTAAGGTAACCGAGACTAATCAAGAAAAGCAAACAGGGCAATATAAGCTTAAAAAAAACCCACAAAATGCTGGAGTAACTCAGCGGGTCAGGCAGCACCTGTGGAGAACAGATAGGTGACACTTTAGCTTTGGACTCTTCCTATCAACTACATCTCTCCAGGCTGCAGGACACAAAGTAGAAGGATGTCTTGCTCTGAAAAACTAGTGAGGTAATCAGTACCAACAAAAAAAACTAACTGGATCTTGGGACGTATAGCAAGAAGAATAGAACACTGTTCCTCAGCAGACAATAATGATTCAATAAAATATTATATGCATATATGACCAGACACGTAGTGCTGTGCTTTGAAATCAAAAGAACATATTCCTTTAAATATTTTCAATCCTTCCAATACCAACTTAATGAAAGTAATGGAAAACATTTGTTTTTAAATCAGCATTTAACAATTTAACATTTGTAAGGATAACACTGGAGGAACCTAAACATTGAAGTTTATGGGTAATATTGCTAATTGTACAGCAAATAACTGCAATACACATTCCACAATATTTAAAACCTGTTCCTCAGTATAAGTTGAGAAGCAAAGTATTTATCAACTTTCTTAATGCCCACCTTCCCTCCGATTATGAGTCCAGCTGAAAATTCATGGTTTTTCCCCATTTTCCGCAGGACTTCAAAAGTCTGATACGCCAATTCTCTGGTGGGTGATATAATGAGAGCACCCAGTCCATCATCAGATGTCCACTGCTGACGATAAAGACATTCTAGTACCTGGCAATGACAAAAGTACAGTTGTAAAGAACAGTTATCTGGTTAATGATCTGGCAAAAAACAGCTCAGGTTTTCAAAAAGGGATAATACCAAAATCCTTTCGTTTTCATTCCATAGGATTGCTATTATACAAAATAAATGTTTAAAATTAATTGATCTTCATGTCAAGTCCCACAGAAAACAAAGACTAAATGTAGATGAAATAATGTTCGGGGACTTGGGATTTTAACACCCTAATTACGAGAAATGGTTATATATTCAAATCCTTTCACTAAAAGTGCAGAAGGATCAAAGACTTTCAGCCTTAGATAGGCAGCACAGTGGCACAACTGGTAGAGCTATTGCCTCACAGCACTAGAGACCTCGGTTTGATCCTATGCTCTGCTGCTATTTGCTCAGAGTTTGCCCGTTCTCCATGTGACCACCTAGATTTCGCTGGGCACTCCAGTTCATCCCACATCCTAAAGAAGGGATTCTAGGTTAAGTGGCCTGTAAAAAAAGTTGCCACTAATGTGTAGGGAATGAATGAGAAAATGGGATAAGATAGAACTAGTATGCACAGGTGGTCGATAGTTGGCATGGACCCGGTAGGCCAAAGGGACTGTTTCCACACTGAATCTCTAAAACTTAAAAAGAGTTATATAAATAAAGGCTAGTTTTTGTAACAAGCACTGATTTTGTTTGGGCCGAGGCCTATCAACTTGGTTTTGTATTGGCAAAGCATCGAATCGCGCTCACTTACAGTAGCGATGTTACAATACCTTCAGCGGCGCTGCAGTTCTGCCATTGGCCGTGTGCGCGACTTTGGCGCCTTTGAAGGGGGGGGCGGGATTAAAATGCCGTTTTCTCCTGCAGGATGGATTTCCTCACGCTGCCAGCTGATGCAGAAAAATCGTTCCGTTCTCGGAAGTCTTTTTTAAGAAAGTTATGGGCTTTTGACTGTCTTCGATCACAGCATTTGTGTTAAGTCAATAGAAAAGCAATAGGGAACAAGATGCTAATTTCCGAGTATGAAAATGGCCATAACTTTTTTAATACTGAAGATATGAAAGTGAATCAGGTGTCAAATTAAACTTCTTTTTATGCTTTATCTGATGGGATAAATTGTAAACTTGATTTTTTAAATCTCCAAATTTTGTAACATAGCTACTTACAGGAATAAGAAATGCCAGTGTTTTTCCAGATCCAGTTTTTGCAGCACCAAGTACATCTTTGCCTTGCAAGGCGAGACCAATTGTCTGTTTCTGTATTTCAGTCGGCAGGCGATATTCAGCATCCATCAAGCCTATGAGAAAAAAAATTACATAGTTTCTGAACTGATGAAGCATCATTCAATATGCTGTTTCATTCATTTACTTACTTCTGACAAAATAAAACTTGCTTTCATTTTAGTTTACAAGTCTGGTTGAATTCAAATAATTTCTTTTTAGAATCAATAAGGCAAAATTTACACCCTTTAGAACGTATTTATGTTGGTACAGTGGTTAGGGTCAGAGGCAGGGGTATCATCCTGGGAGAGAATCCCAAGATTAGTTTGCTTGTCCTTCCAGTAGATCTGCAGGGTCATGTTACTTTATGGTCCACTTGAATCTGCTTCTGTTCCTTTACAATAGTCTACTTACCTATTTATCAAGAACTCCATTAAATAAAGAAGATAGACACAAAATGCTGGAGCAACTGAACAGGACTGGGAGCATCAATGCAGAGATGCCAACCCTAAATTTAGTTCACAGTAACATTCAACCCATTTGTCCGTAACAAATGGGGGTAAATGCATTTCTCTCAGTAACATACTCACTTGGGGTTGTTGCCGGCGGCTATGCGCCTGCGCACTGGTGCAGATCAGCGGGCTGCCGGCGGGCGGATGCGGCACATGCGCACTTGGCAAGGTTGCCGGCGGGTCTGCGCCTGCGCACTGGGTGGGGGGGAGGCCCGGTGATGGGGCTGCCGCGAGCGGCCGGCTGGCGGCAAGAAACGTCGCCGTGTCGCTGATCGCACGGGCCGGCGCCGCCCGGGCTCTGGGCCGGGCGTGGCTGCGAGCTGCCGGGCTGGCAAACCGGGGGCACATGGCGCCGGCGTTCACCACGGGAGGAACACCGGCGCGGCGGTGTTCCGTAACAACATGTTTGGCTGCCGGAACACCGTAATATGGTTATTTCGCCGGGACAAAATACGGCGAATCCGGGACACTTGGCACCTCTGTCAATGCAGAGAAAGAATGGGTTACGATTCGGGTCGAGTTCCTTCTTCTGACTGAAGTGTCTCGACACGAAACGTCACCCATTCCTTCTCTCCAGAGATGCTCCCTGTCCCGTTGATAACTCCAGTATTATGTGTCTATCTTCGGCGTAAACCAGCATGATGTTCCTTTCTACACACTCCAGTAAATACATCTATTTCACATCTCAATGATTGCTTATGGTAGAGCTGCCAAGTTTTGTCAGAGCATTTCAGTATTCTCGTACCTGTATTCAGTATTTTGCTGAGGAAATCACTATTTTTACACTATGCCATTTTGCTGAAAAAAATGTTATTGTTTATGTGCAGTCATACCCATGTAAGGGTACAAGAATGCATAACAATTGACATGTCTTCTACACACCTTACTTGACAGTGCAATCCTGCTTTTAGCACCAGATGATGATGTAAAAGCCATTTTGGAAGCCTCCTTCTCACTCACTTGCTCCCTCTCTCTCCTTCCTCCCTCCCTCTCCTCCCCCTTTCCCTCCCACCCTCCTTCCTTTTTTCTCCCTCCCTCTCTCTCCTTTTCCCTCTCTCCATCCCTCCCTCTCTCCCCCTTCAGCCCACCCACCTTTCTGTAAAATCAAGGCCAATCCCAATGTAACTGCAATCCCACTGGTAACCTTTCACCACTAGGCTCATCCAGAATTCTACCACTGCCTGAAAAATAATCAAAAGCTCAACTTCCTGAGAAAATAATTCCAAAGACTCATTAAAACAGGAAGGCTCAACTTCCTGAGAAAATAATTCCAAAGACTCATTGTTATATGAGAATTTTCCTGAACAGTTGTGACCCATAGCAATGTGTTTAAAGCCCTGGCGCTCCAGCTGGTAGCACTATTTTTAGAACCCATAGCGCTGTAGCCGATAGTCTTCGTTTAAACTGACAGCGCACTGTTTAAACTTGGAGTGGGACAGGCAGCGACTATGGAGAGAAGGAATGGGTGACGTTTCTGGTCGAGGCCCTTCTTCAGACTGAACTGAATTCCGTATTTTAAATCTGTATTTAACAACACAAAATCATACATCCGTATTATAATCGCATTTCCATACAAAATACGGAACATCCGTACTACTTGATAGCTCTGTTATGGTGAAGAATCTTATGGGAACAGTCTCCTTTATTTAGAAACTATGCAATGAAAACTCATCACTTTTGTGGCCAGGGGTTTAATCATATGAGAAAATATTGGTATTACTCTCTGGAATTGGAGGCAAGCTCATAAAACATATAACCATGAGATTGCTTGACAGGGTAAGTTCAGAGAGGGCATATAACCAGGTTTTGGGACTGCGAGGACACCATAGAACAGGCAGGGATGGTCTATGGATAATGTGTTAGCAAAATAAGATGGATACATGATCAAAATAAACAGAAATATGAATAAGCCATTCATCCCGTCATACATGATCACTGTTCTTCTTTCCTGCAATATCGCCATGTCCCAAGTCACTTAATGTCTAAAAATCGAATGAAAATAGATTTTTAGATGATCTGTCCACTGGGTGGCGCCAGCAATAGCTGCCTCGCTAACAGTCTCTCGTCCCGTCCTTCTTTATTGCTTTTTTAGTATGCGTTAAATGTATGTTTTAGTGTTCTTTAGCTTTTTTTAATCTCTTACCTCGACGGAGATGAGATATTTTTTTCTGTATCATATCACCGACCTAACATTGAGGAGCTGGTGGCCTCTATTGGAGACCGACTTTGGGAGCTCCAGCCACGGGAGCCTGTGGACTTACCATCGTGGAGCTTGCGATCTCTGTCGGGGATCAATAGACAATAGATGCAGGAGTAGGCCATTCGGCCCTTCGAGCCAGCACCGCCATTCAATGTGATCATGGCTGATCATCCCCAATCAGTACCCCATTCCTGCCTTCTCCCCATATCCCCCGACTCCGCTATCTTTAAGAGCCATATCTAGCTCTCTCTTGAAAGTATCCAGAGAACCGGCCTCCACCGCCCTCTGAGGCAGAGAATTCCACAGACTCACACTTCTCTGTGAGAAAAAGTGTTTCCTCGTCTCCTTTCTAAATGGCTTACCCCTTATTCTTAAACTGTGGCCCTTGGACTCTCCCAACATCAGGAACATGTTTCCTGCCTCTAGCATGTCCAAACCCTTAATAATCTTATATGTTTCAATAAGATCCCCTCTCATCCTTCTAAACTCCAGAGTATACAAGCCCAGCCGCTCCATTCTCTCAGCATATGACAGTCCCGCCCATCCGGGAATTAACCTTGTAAACCTACGCTGCACTCCCTCAATAGCAAGAATGTCCTTCCTCAAATTACGGGACCAAAAATGCACACAATACTCCAAGTGTGTTCTCATTACGGCCCTATAGTGCAGAAGGACCTCTTTGCTCCTATACTCCTATACTTTTGTTATAAAGGCCAACATGCCATTCGTTTTCTTCACTGCCTGCTGTACCTGCATGCTTACTTTCATTCTCTGAAGAAGGGTTTCGGCCCGAAACGTTGCCCATTTCCTTCGCTCCATAGATGCTGCTGCACCTGCTGAGTTTCTCCAGCATTTTTGTGTACCTGCTTACTTTCATTGACTGATGAACAAGGACCCCCAGATCCCATTGTACTTCCCCTTTTCCCAACTTGACACCATTTAGATAGTAATCTGCCTTCCCATTTTTGCTACCAAAATGTATAACCTCACATTTATCCACCTCCCATTTATCGACTTTGGAGCCTGCGGACCTTCACATCTTGGCACTCGCGGTCGCTGGTTAGAGACCGACTTCGGGAGCTCCAGGCCGCAGGAGCTTCGGCCGCCCCGACGCGGGGGCTTCGACTGCGGATGGTTCGACCGCCCCGACCACGGGAGAATAAAGAGGAAGAAGATTAGACTTTATTGCCTTCCATCACAGTGAGGAATGTGGCGAATCGGCTGTGGTGGATGTTTATATTAATTTTTATGTATTTGTTTGTTTTTTCTTTTTTGTTAGTATGGCTGTATGGTAATTCGAGTTTCACTGTACCTTAATTGGTACATGTGACAATAAGCTGACCTTTGAACCTTTGAAACTAAATTTCTTCCCTCAGTGTGATGTGCATTTTTTAAAGTCTCTACCTTACATAGACACAAATGTAAACTTTATTCAAGGTCCACTTTGGATTTGGACAACAGGGGAAATATGGATTATACAAAACGTGGATCCAAGGCTAAAGAAAATATCTGCCATGAACTAGGATAGGTCATGTGATCTTGGAGTACTGTTGAAGGAGCAAGGCATGGTTCTGCAGTGCTTTGGGTGGTAGGAAAGAGAGCGTGGAGCAATGGAAAAAGTAGAGCATACCTTTAATGGTTTTTTTCGACAAAGGAAAATCTGAAAACTGCAGTATCTCCTTGGCATTTATCTGAAAGTCAAAAAGATTTATTTAGCATACTTTTACAAGTTACAAATACTTTCCCAGGTCAATTCAATTGTTGAATATACTACATAGCTTTCAATTATTCATCAAAATGGGGTGAAACCTGGGAAATTAACCTAAAAATCTTTATGAAGTCACATGATATTCATAGAACCATCAGGAAAAAAAATATTTGATTAGCGTCGAGGAAATTTACAAAATCATCTAATTAGGAACTATACCTATTATTCTGCCTAATTTCATATCCCAAAAATAAATGACTATAAGGAATAACATAAGCTCCATCAAAATGATTTTAGTTTGAACTTAACTTGAAGCGCAGTACAAGCAAATTCTTTATCACTTTTTCAAACTATGACCTTAAGAAATGGACAAATATTTTGCAAATAAACCCCATAAAGGTGTTCTTGTTATGTATTGATGGTATGAAACTGCAACAAAGTTACCATTTAAAAACAGATGCAGTTAACAAAAATCACAGAATTAATAACAAAAATTGAATATTGCTATTTACTGCAATGAGATCACTCATTCTGTTTAATAGAAGACAATTTTAAATGCCACTTCTATATCGATACACAAAAATTGATCTACAATGTTTGGATGTGTCACAGTAGGAATTTCTGCTTCCTAGCACTGCAACTATTAACAATAGTTTCTGAGCAACAATTTAAAATGCGCTTTAATCTGAATCATGTTTGTACTACAGCAAGAAAATAATTCAAACACCAAATAAATATTTCAGGACCCTCCTGAGAACCCGAAACGTTGCCTGGCCATTCCCTCCAAACATTCTGGCTGACCCACCTGAAAGAGCTGATAGTCAAATCTAATCCGAGTCGTTCTTTTACAAAAGCATGATCTAGTAGAACAAAAGAATGGCTCAGTGCCAAGTCTGAAGGACTTTGTAAATTATATGGAACACAATATGGAGGACAGGTTGTCTTTTCAATAAAGACATTAAGATGTCAGCCTGCAGTAATAACATGTGCTTATTTTCAAGGCCATAAAGAAGCCAAGATTGAAAAAAAATAGCTGGCGCTCCAGAAATAAGTAATAACTTGTTATTAGATTAGCTTGATTTGGACCCAATTTTTCTTATATTCTGAAAGGCTACAGAATCCTTCAGTCATGCCATATTCAGTCTTGGTAGGAGTGTTTTGCTGATAAGGAAAATGTACAATTGTGCTAACTCTTCTTTGTTCTGTGAATGGAGCCTGAGAAGCACTGAGCAACGTTTGTGCTCATTGTAATCTCGCCACTCCCGTCTGACGAACCAATTAAAGATTGCCACGGTTTATCATTAACAGTTTTTGTTGCTATCTGCTTTTTAAGATACAAACTTTGACATTTGGCTGTAGTCGGCAGGGATCTCGCTTGGACCAGCAACAGATGACTGAGTAAGAGGGTGCAGTTGACCGGGGTCTGAAGGGGAGAAAACTGAGCTCCAGTCAGTCCCTTTGAGCCTGGCCTCCCGAAGAAGCTCCCGGTAAAACACTAAGGTCCCTCAGTCTGAGGTTGTCCTGGTTCCAGACAAGATCCTTAGAAGCAGACAGCGAAGGTAAGACCACTTGTGTAAATGATTGGCTTCTGTATTGGAAATGAGTAAAGGATTGGCTTGTTTATTGGAAATGATTAAAGGATTGGGCACGGCAGACTACAGGGGTTTTGTCACATCTAAAGGATTGGACACGGCAGACTACAACGTTTTTTGTCACTAATGTGTATTGGAAAGACAAGGTGTCTTGAAAAGAAATGTACTGAAAAGACAAGGGTTACACAAAAAGCTGGAGAAACTCAGCGGGTGCAGCAGCATCTAAGGAGCGAAGGAGATAGGCGACGTTTCGGGTCGAGACCCTTCTTCAGACTGGGGAAGACAATGTGTCTGTGACAATGACAGATTGAAAAGACAATGTGTCTTGAAGAGGTAGTGTTTTGAAAAGACTTGTGAATTTGCTACCAGAGACAGTAGGCTTTACACACCGCAAAGGTTTGTTACAAATAAAGGATTGGGCTTAACAGGCTGAAAAAGTTTGTTACAATTTGTGTGCTAAGAAGTAATTTGGAAATTGGTTAAACATGGAATAATTTGGATAAGAGTGACGGAAAGACGGCTGTACAACACATGTATTATTTGTTTCATAAGAACCACAAGGATTATAGAATATTGAATTATGAATTGACCAAACCTTTTGAGTAGTGTGTCTTGACCAGTAGGAGGCATATGGAATGTGGAGACTATTGAAGGAAGAGAGAGAGTAAGACAGAAAAGAACTGGGTGGAGATGCGAGAGAGTGGTTGGATTAATTATGCTTGTAAAAGAGGAATTGAATTATGGAATGAAGGCAGAACTATTAAAAGAATGGAAAGCACTTCAGATGGAATGCCAGTGGGCAGAGGAATACAAGGGCTAAGGCAGAGAAAGAAAGCGCTGATACAAGTTCGGAGAACAAAGCCGGTATCAGTAAGTCTTCTCGCCCCCCCCCCCGCCAGCATCCGGCCGCCCTTCTGTATAGACTAGTGGAGAAGGGAGAACTAGTGTCGCTAACTCTAGTAGCAATTCAACAGCAGTGGCAGTGCGGGAGACCCGTTTCGATCCAATGTTTTTATCCAGTGACCTATGACCCGGGCATGCAGTCAGAATACCGAACTTCCTTATTGAACATATTCCAAATCGAATTTAAACTGGGGTGGACCCTCCACCACCAAACTCCAAAAATTTACAGTCTATTGAACTTCAATACGGGTATTGAACATACGTAAAACATGATTGTGCCAAAACGTTTTCATTCAACGCGCCACGATATTGTTTCATGTGTAGATTTGCAGGGATTTGGGTACTTGGGAAATGGCAAATGAGTGTCTGTGAGAATGGGCTGATGACATCACTTTGCAAGCTGCTGGACCTGGCTCCACTAAGTCTGGAGCTCTGCAGAAGTTTCAGGAAGCTTCTGCACCTGTGACCCACTGGTTGCCACAAAGTCTGGGCTTTTGCAGGAGCTCCAGAACACTGACGCTTAATGCATGCTTGAGATTGGTCCAGAACGGTGGCCTGCACCTGGAAGTTTCTTATTGCCCTAACAATGTTTCTACTTTGTTTCTGTGTCTCCAGACCATCACCATTGGATGCCTTCCAAGGTACGTTTCTCTATGTACTACGATGTTTCTACTTTGTTGCTATGTATGAAGATGTTCGCAGGTTCTGTTATATGATTGGGCGAAGAAATTGTCACTCTATGCATCTTCTCTCCGCTATCGCAATGCTCAAAATTAATGGTTGCCCGGGTGTCAAAGGTGACCTAAAGTCCCGCCGGGCAACCTAAATGTCCTGACATTTTGCCCGGCTTGGCAAGCACCCGGGACACCTATTGTTCAACTCTGGGCAGGCATCCCACTCTGTCTCTCTCTCTGTCACTCTCCATCTCCGCCCGCCATCCATGTCCGGACCACCGTGTCTCCGCTCTCCGCCCGCTCCTCATCCGCCGGCATGCCGGCCGCCTTGCACGTGTGCAATGCCACGGCCTGCACATCATCCCCCTGCACACGCGCACAACTGCGGCCAGCACATCATCGACCGTGGTTGTGCGCATGTACCGCCCTGCACATGCGCACTGGAACAGCAACTGGTCGGCGCCGGGCACTTTCTCCCTCCCTTGGCATTGTGGGAGATCTGGCTGCCATTGCTGTCCAGTTGCCGCTGAAAACCAATGCAGAATCACTCCCTGGAGCTGGAGTAACTCCCTGGAGTAACTCTTGCTTCTTGGTTTCCTGGTCCTCCAAACATATTCCAAATATGGGGTGGACCCTCCACCACCAAACTCCAAAAATTTACAGTCTATTGCACTTTATCTGTTTATTTGTTGTGTATATATATGGTCTATGGAACATAGACACACTGAACTTTTATCTCCTGTTCTGTATTATGTTTATATATTCTGTTGTGCGGCAGCAAGAATTTCATTGTCCACATGACAATAAAACTCTCTTGACTTGGACTTAAGCAAAAGAAGGGTTCTTGGGAAAAAAGAGCTACCTTGAATTTAGTAGCGCCTGGTTGGGTAACTATGGTAGGGTGAAATCTATTCCATGCTTTAATTGTGCGGGGGAACTCCATGGAGCAGCATCTCTGGATAGAGGAAATTGGGTGACGTTTCGGGTAGAGACTCTTCTTTAGATTTCCTCTGGTTTTAGTTTAATTTAAAGATACAGCGTAGAAACAGGCCCATCAGCCCACGCCGACCACCGATCACTAGTTCTATCCCACACATTAGCGAAGTATGTCAAGAGTCAAGAGTGTTATATTCTCTCATGTCCCAGTTAGAACAATGAAATCCTTACTTGCAGCAGCACAACAGAATATGTAAACATAGTACTCTGTAAACAATGTTATAAACGAGAAAACAAAACAGTGTATATTTATATATGAATATATGGGGGGGGGGGGGGGGGATGTGTGTGTGTGTGTGTGTGTGTGTGTGTGTGTGTGTGTGTGTGTGTGTGTGTGTGTGTGTGTGTGTGTGTGTGAGAGAGAGAGAGAGATATATATATACACACACACACACTGGGGTAAATAAAGTATCTATCATATAATAAAGTTCTATCATATGTGTGTGTAGGAAAGAACTGCAGATGCTGGTTTAAACTGAAGAAAGACACAAAAAACTGGAGTAACTCAACAGGTCAGACAGAATCTCTGGACAAAAGGGAAGTATTATGTCTTGGATTGGGTCTGAAAAAGATTCGTGCACACCTTTGGAATGTGGAAGGAAACAGGAGCGAAACAGAGAAAACCCATGCGATCAAAGGGAAAAGGAGCAAACCATACAGACAGCACCCATATTCAGGATTAAATTCAGGTCTCTGGCACTTTTAGGCAGCAACTTTATGACCAATGTACCGCCCCATAGTCTTGAACTGAATTAAAACATACAGTAGCTGTAAAGGGGGACATAGCGTCACTTAGAGATACAAGACTAAAAATTGATAGTTTCTTTTTAGTAACCAAAGTTATCAACGTATAATTTTTGGTATGTTGGAAAACAAAATAAAGTGGTACTGCTGGTGGACTTGCTGCCTCACACGCCAGAGGTCTGTGTTTGATCCTGTCCTCGGGCACTGTCTGTATTGAATTTGCACATTCTCCCTGCAAGCGTGTGGGTTTCCTCCCACATCCTAAAGATGCATTGGCTTTGTAGGTTAACTTGTCTCTGTAAAATTGCCCCTAATGTGTAGGGAGCGGGTGAGGAAAGTGGGATAACAGAACTTGTGTGAATGGGCAGACGAAAATGCTGGAGAAACTCAGCGGGTGAGGCAGCATCTATGGCGCGAAGGAAATAGGTGACATTTCGGGTCGAGACCCTTCTTCAGACAGATGTGAGGGCGGGAAGAAGAAAGGAAGCGGCGGAGACAGTAGGCTGTGGGAGAAAGCAAGGATTACCTGAAATTGGAGAAGCGAATGTTCATACCGCTGTACCAATGTAAACTACCCAAGCGAAATATGAGGTGCTGTTCCTCCAATTTGCGGTGGGCCTCACTCTGGCCATGGAGGAGGCCCAAGACAGAAAGGTTGGATTCGGAATGGCAGGGGGAGTTGAACTGCTGAGCCACTGGGAGAACAGGTTGGTTATTGTGAACTGAGTAGAGGTGTTGTGCGAAGCGATCGCCAAGCCTGCGCTTGGTCTCACCGAGGTTGATCATATGCTGAATAAGCCAACCACATTTTTGTTTGGAAGTGGAAAGAAATAATAGAAATTACATTAATTGCAACGTGTAAAAAGAGTTGAGAATATTAATAGAATATTGACACTGGCCTTGAGGGATACGACATATATTGCCTGAAGTAGATTCATATTGCCCGAGTCGAAGACGAGGGCAATATGGATCTAGTGAGGGCAATAATGTCGTAAAGAGGACAGTCAATATTGTTATTATTACCCATTATCAGACATGGAAAATTTTAACATCTCAACTTCGACGTAAAATTTAACCAAAATGGGACGCGGCACGTTTGAATATTCTAAATTTCCCACGCAGCGTCACGTTGCCGTCACGTTGCCAATTCCCGGATGTGAGAGACCAGGGGAATATAAGACTATATTCCCCGCTGTTTTAACAGGTAAAGTCCATAGGCATTCGCAAGAAAGGGGAATAAAAGAAAATATTCCCCTGTTACCCCCTGTAAAAACAAGGGAATACAATTTCGTAAAAGCATACCTCAGATGTGTTGATATAGTTGAGATATTGTATCATAATTTTGCTGCATGTCATTGTGGTATATATCATGTCTTGATTAGTGAATATGTTTAGTTTGTGATTTTATTTGAAGCAGAAATAAAATATGAATGCTTCATTGAGCATAATTCCGACTGGTAACTACGCACTTCATCCGAGCTCGTTATCGCATACATCATGCAAACCGTCTTAAATTACCACCTAAACTGTCATTTGGCAACCTAAAAATCTGCTGAGGTTGCCCGGCTGGCATCAGCGAAAAAAAGTTGTCAGAGCCCTGTATCGGTGATTGGGTTGTAGGGGTTGCCCTCCCCCTGCATTGTCACCAAATAGAGAAACTGTCTGAAAATCATTGAAAGAGCAGACCTTCGCTTGTGTGTTCCTTACGAAAATTGAACCTGATATCCAACATTTAGTAAGTTTCTCAGCATCAAGCTGAGATCTCATTAAATTAAAGGTAATTTCAATTAATGTTATTGTTTTATGTTGGATATGTAACTTATTTTTTTCAATTTAAATATTAGTGGGCGGTACGGAAATTTTAACCTCACGAAAGTTACAAAAGTGGGCGCTAAGTATTGAAAGGCTGAAGAGCACTGATTGAGTGCAAAAAAAGTCCAGTAAAAGTCCGAGGAACTGCAGATGCTGCTGTCTCGAGTAAAACACAAAGTTCTGGAGTAACTCAGCAGGTCAGGCAGCATCTCTGGAGGTCATGGGACTGAAGAGTCCCGACCCGAAACGTCGCCTATCCATGTCCTCCACAGATGCTGCCTGGCCCGCTGAGTTACTCCAGCACTTTACTCAAACATTATAGACCAGTTGAGTCTTGAAAGGTGCGAACGATCCTTGACTTTGTAGCCACACGACAACATACTCTACGTGTACGGTGACCATTTACAGTAATGCAAGAACATTATTCTTCGACATCCCCAGTGGTCTCCGACTGGTCTCCGACCCCCTGGCTCCCCCCGCCCGCCCTCCCCCCGCCCGGGGGAGCCCGGACCGCTCGCCGCCCGCCCGCCCGCCCCGACCCCCGGTCCCCCCGCCCCGACCCCCGGTCCCCCCGCCTGCGGCTCCGACCTGCGGGTAGCGCCCGACCAGCCTGGCGATCTGCTCCCTCTCCAGCAGCCACTCCGGCTTCCGCTGCTTCCTCAGCACCTTCTTCCTCGCTTTTCGCCTTTGATATTTCTTTTTCCATTTCTCGTAGTTATTGATGATGTCGCCGCGGCTGGCGGCGCCGGCGCTGGTTGCGAGGCCGGGCCGGTCCCCGGGCAAATCCATGGCGCAGACCAACGTGGAGACGGCCACACGGCCGGCGCGCCGGGATGACGCAAAGGCAAGGGCGGTCGCGTGACAATGACGCCAGGGCCCTAAAGCATTCATGCTTTTTTCTCGGGTACACAAAAAGCTGGAGAAACTCAGCGGGTGCAGCAGCATCTAAGGAGCGAAGGAGATAGGCGACGTTTCGGGTCGAGACCCTTCTTCAGATGCTTTTTTCTCCCTGTGTGTCAGCCCAGACACAGCTCATGGGTCTCGTAATAATACTGTAATAATGCAGTCAATTATTACTTGTCACATTTGAGTGTGTATGTAGGTGAGTGTGTGAGTGAGTGTATGTGTTTGTGTCTATGTATGTGTTTGTGAGTGTGTGTATGTGTTTATGAGTGCAGGTAGCAATGTTACATTTTGAGATTTAGAAAATCAAGTCTGCAATTTATCCCATCAGATAATGCATACAAAGGAGTTTAATTTGACACCTAATTCACTTTCATATCTTCAGTATTAAAAAAGTTATGGCCATTTTCATACTCAGAAATTAGCATCTTGTTCCCATTGCCTTTCCATTGACTTAACACAAAAGTTGTGATCGAGGACAGTCAAAAGCCCATAACCTTCTCATACCTGCCAACCATTCCGATTTGGGCGGAATTCTTCCGATTTTTCCATCCGAATTCCGAATTCCGATTTTTTGTCTCAATATTCCGAAAAAAAAAATCTGAAAAAAAAACACATAGAAACGGCTGGAGCAACGCGTCTAGACTCTGAACGGCTGGAGCAATGATTCTAGCCATAAACGCCGTGAAACACAAAACAACAACAACAGCCATGACATGCGCTGCTGTACAAGTGTCTGTATACGCAACAATGTACTAAAAATAGATCGGTGTGGAGCCAGCGAACACACACCGCATCTACTGGAAAAAACACAACACACGTGTTGAGATCAGTGCTATAACATATTGCGTGCATTACGTCGTGGACACGCGAGCTCGAGCGCGAACGACCATGGCATGTTTTGCATGCATATCGCTGCACTCCACTGCACGCGTATACGTATGTGATCAGATTTCGTACTACGGTCAGTAGGTCCAACTTGTTCGGAGTTTCTTGTTCGGGGTTTGGAATCATAATTTGGAATAATAAATGGAAAATAACTTGTGAACTGGAAAGACTGGAATTTCTGAACAAGAAATAAAAATGAGCAAAGACGGGAAAAAACGTGCCTATCAGAAGTTCAAAAAGGAATATGCTCAGCAGTTTCCAGTCTCCACCTCTTCACTTGGGGATTATCATGCATTTTGTACTGTGTGTTCTGTGGATTTTAGCATCAGTCATGGAGGAATTAACGATATTCAAAAACACATCAAGACCAAGAAACATCTAGATCATAGCAAGGTAAGGGCCAATATGCTTCCAATTTCTAAGTTCTTTGCATCAAGTTCTGGAGATCACAATGTCATTCGAGCAGAGACTCAATTCACCGAGTCTATTATTGAACATAACTTGCCGTTAGCCGTGGCAGATCATGCGAGTCGCCTCTTCCGTAAAATGTTCCCTGACTCTGATATTGCCAAGAAATATGGATGTGGAAGAACTAAAACCTCGTATATTATTGAAACTCTCGCAATGGACACAAAGAAAAATATTCTTGAAGTCCTTCGTACACACCCATTCAGTATGGCTACTGATGGCAGCACGGATTATGAGGATGTCAAACTCTACCCGATTTGCGTCAGATTCTGTGATCCCAGCACCGGCAAAGTGAAATCTGTTATTTTCTCTTTGGAAGAATGTGACAAGCCATCGACAGGAGAGAACATTTTCAATATATTGGAGAAAGAACTAGACAAGCATGAGATCCCATGGAAAAACCTAGTGTGCTTTTCCGCGGACAATGCATCTGTAATGCTTGGAAAAGTGAAAGGAGTGGCGGCATATCTTCAACGACGAGCTCCGTCCGTCTTCATAGCAGGTAACCTACTCAAACATGTTAAAAAAAAATAATAAGTTGAAATAAATGGCATTGTATGTAATTTTTTTTTTTTTAATTTCGTAATTTTTTATTTTATTGTATCCCCGGCATATAATGCCGGAGGATACTTTGGATTCAGCAGCGTTACGCCGCCGCCGCGTCACATTCTTGTGTGCGCTTTAGCAGCCACAAACCTTGACAGATTTCTTTGAAATTTTGTGTGGAGGTTTATATTAGTAATATCTCCACACCTATAACTATGGGTTATGCTGCCCCGGTGTTCTGTCTTTTATAGGGTAAAATGCCATATTTTTGTGCATAGTTTGTGTGCGCTCTAGAGGTCACATTTATCGACGGATTTTGTTCAAAATTGGTACGGAAGTTTGTCATGAGGTAGTCTACAAGCCTATAGATTTTGGTTGTGCTGCCCCCAGTGTTCCATCTGTTATAGGGTCAAAGGTCATGTTGTCGGTGGATGGTTTGTGTGCCTTCTATGGGCTACATTTCTTGATGGATTTTCTTCAAATTTGGTATGAAGGTTTACCATAATATAATCTACAAGCCTATAGATTTTCGATAGCCCCCAGTATTCCGTCTTTTATAGGATCAAAGTTCATATTTCATAAGTTTCATATTGTCTTATGTGTATAATGTGTTAATTCTTAACATTCTACTCTTTATTGTCTTATGTTCGTATTATATTTTAGAAGCATTATATTCATCAGATTTTATTTTTCTTCACAGGTTGTCCCTGTCATCTCATGCATCTGGCAGCAGGAAAAGCTGCAAAAAAACTTCCAGTTCAAGTGGATGAACTCCTAATCGATATCTTCTACTACCTGGAAAAAAGCAGCAAACGGAAACAGAAGTTGAAATCCTTTCAGAGGAAGGCAGGTGTCCCTGAACACAAGATCGTGAAACATGTTGCCACCCGTTGGCTCTCCTTAGGCCACTGCATCGAAAGACTGTTGGAACAGTGGGACGCACTGTTGGCCTTCTTTGAGGAAGAAGACAAGAAGAACATGCCTACATGTATGCCTACATGTACATCTAGCCTGAAACGAAGCAGATCTGACTGCACTGTGAATTCTCCCCCAAAGAAACAAAAGACGGGTGGCCTACCAAGTTCTTCACAGTCTGTTCTAAAGACAACAGCTAAAGTAGCATCTTCAAAGATTGTTGTAACAGACAGCAGCTAAAGTAACCTCTTCAAAGACAGACATTGTACAGACAGCAGCTAAAGTAGCATCTTCAAAGACTGTTCTGCACACACCAAGCTTTAAAGTAACATCTTCAAAAACTGTTCCACATACACCAAGCTCTAAAGTAGCATCTTCAAAGACTGTTCTACAGACAGCAGCTAAAGTAGCATCTTCAAAGACGTTCTGCACACACACCAAGCTCTAAAGTAACATCTTCAAAAACTGTTCCACATACACCAAGCTCTAATGTAGCATCTTCAAAGACTGTTCTACATACAGCAGCCAAAGTACCATCTTCAAAGACTGGCGGGGTTTCAAAAAATGCGATGAATGTTGTGCCAGTACAGCCAAACGACCCTCATTTTCAAAGACTGGAACCCATCCAATTTCCTCAAAGACAGGTGTTTCAAGCACAACAGTTAATAAATCATCCTCCGGAAAATCTCTAGGTGCACCATTGAAGGGAAATGCCACTCATACAAAGAAGACAACTGTCAGTCGCAACAATCAAATTATGCATCTACAAAATCTCGCAAAGTGTATACCACGATGAAGGACCCAAATTACAAGCTGTACTGTCTATTCATGAAGAAAACAATACCCATTTTTGAAGAGGCCAATATCTTGCTGCAAAGGGATGAACCATGCATTCATCTTTTGCATGATGTTATGTGTGGACAGCTCAGAGGATTGCTGGTTCGATTTGTGAAACCAGATGTTGTAGCCAGCGTCCCCGAGTCTAAGGTGTATGAAATAGACTTTCATTCTGAAGCAAATCTCAAGAGTGATGATGATCTATTCATTGGACAACTATCACGCCAATTCATTCAAGAGAACAGAGATTGTGATGTTGAACTATTCTACAGAAGCGTAAGGCAATATTATGTTGCAGCCTGTGAGTACATGATAAAATCCTATCCATTTAAGGATCCTGTTCTTGTGAATGCTGAGATCATTAATGTTGCAAAGCGTGCAACAATCAGTCTGTCTCAGTGGTTGTTCTTCGTGGAGAAGTTCCCAGAGTGCCTGTTAGCAGAAGAAAAGGAAGCAGTAGAAGAGGAACTGTGCAATTTCCAAGCTGACAGATTGACAGAAGACATTCTTCAACCTGATTTAAGGATTGACCAGGTGTGGCATTCAATCTCAAAGCTGGCATCACCTGCAAATGGCAAGCCCAAGTACCCTTCCTTATGCAAAATTGCAGAACTAGTCATAGTCATGTATCATAGCAACACAGACTGTGAGCGTATATTTTCCATCGTTAACAAAAACAAAACAGAATTTCGTTCATCCCTGTCTACGCATATGGTTGGGAATCTCATGATCAGGCGGATGGAACTTTTAGCTTCAAACACACCCTGCCCACGTTGTCAATCATTCAGTCGATCTGTTGCAGAAAGCCAAGTCTGCTGCTACTAGAGGTTTGGCTGGTTCTAGCCAGCAGTAGGACTGCTGACAGCCCTTTATACATGTAATTACCAAGTTATTTGCTATTTCATATTCTGTTTGTATTTTGAAAATAACAAAACAAAATTCTAGTTTAGATTTTGTTGCACCGAATTTTTCCCACAACGATCATTAGCTAAATTTGATTTGCATATGTACAGTGAATGCAGCTTCAACATTTTGGGTTAAATACTGCCTGAAGTATGCACTAGATTGTACATGAATGCACATTGGCAAAATAATGCAAAAACAGACAAAATAATGGATTAATGATATTGAATTATGATAAAATTAGATCAACCCCTGGCATGGTAATGAAGGTGAATTTGCTTTAAATAATGCAAGGAAATGCCACATTTTCATGTTTGAAAATGCAAAAAGTCCCTACCGTGGGAGGGGGGGCTTCGCGTCGTCGTATTTGGGATTCCTATTTTTCATTCTCAAAAGTTGGCAGGTATGCCTTCTTAAAAATTAAGAGAACTGAAAGAAATTTTCAGTTATTATAGATTGAAGCATTCTGAAACTAATATGAAACAATCTTACTTGGATGACCTGAATTAAAGCATATAATTAGTTAGTTACCCAATTATAGCTAATTAAAAAATCAATTACTAGATCTAAACATCTATCCATTTCTTAAGAAAATATTAACATTTTTTTAAAGCCTAAGTGTCCAAATAACATTCACACAAGAATTCACAATATAACATGATTTTAAAATCTAATTGTCATTAATTTATAGGCCAAATTGAAGGAATTTTGTGTTTAATGCCTGTAAATTAATGGGCATTTTAAACAGCTTGCTAGTGGGATTTTCTGGAACACGATGGATTGGAATGTTGCGGTTGCGGTGAATTGAAACCCCATATTGGCAGGAAAAATTCTGCCAGTTCGTATGGGGAATAAATCACCGTTTCGCAACATGAAATATTGATTAAAGTCCCCTAAACAAGCAAGTGTATATGTAAAAATAAACAGCTTTCACTTACCTGTCCCCTACGTAAAATCGGTCCCCGTTGTCGGCGTTCACGGCACTAAGAGCTAATTTTTATTTTACTGCAGCGCAGAAATAGTAGGGCGATTTAAAAAAAATGTTTTAACTTACCGGCAGTCGGAACTAATCTCCAGAAATAGATCGCACTCCGACAAAATATTATTCCGGATGGCAAGGGGAAAACCACATTTGAACCCCGCCCCCCCTCCCCTTAAAGGCGCCAAAGTCACGCACACGGCCAGCGGCAGAACTGCAGCATCGTTAAAGGTAAGTTTTGTAACATACCTAGTGTATGTATGCGTGTGTGTATGTGTTTATGAGTGAGGACAAAGGAGATTTATTGTCACATACAATTTGTCTTGCTATGCAGCACACAGATAAAGATAAGACATAACATTAAAGAATTTAACAATAAACATAAAAAAACATCCCCCACAACGGTTCCCATTATGAGTGAAGGCACAAAGTCCAGTCCCCATCCCCTTGTTCACCCACAGACGGGCCTATTGAGGCCTCCACAGTGGGGCTATGAGCTGATGTTACAGGCCCTGCGTGTGTATGTTTGTGAGTGTGTGTGACATGGGACCAGCCCTCCCATGTGAAGCTGGGACCCAATGAGTCCCACTTAGTCTAGTAGCTTATAAAACTCTGATTTTATAATGTTTACTTGGATGTTTGCTTGCTTGCTTGAACTTTTTCTTTGATTCACATCTCCTCGAAAAACCAACTATTACATTTTTACATATTCCGGCAGAGATCTACCTCATGATTTGAAAAATCCCCTCATCTGAAAATTTGATTTATTATTTCCCGAGTTTTTTTACTAAAATTGTTCACCAATCTGACATCTTTATAAAATCTAATTTGCTGAAGCGAGCTGGATGACTTACTGAACAATGCCTCTGCTCCTCGTGGCAAGCTGCACAGAATTTTGAACTATAAATTAGACGTCTACCTGGACCTGTTAAACCTGCAGAACATCTCAAGAGATAGTATTCTTGGCTCCCCCACCCAACAACTAATGTCCCACCAAATGCGTCCACCACCGCCTGTCTCCCAGCAACAGCTGCGGGCTGGGGGGTACAGAGAGGATATGCCGAGGATGCGAGGCCATGGAAGTGAGGCTCACTCTGAGGCCGACGGCTGCTGGGCGGTCCTACCCCTCTCCTCCCTCCCTTCTTCCCCCCTCCCTTCTCCCCCTTCCCTTCTCCCCTTCCCTTCTCCCCCACCTTCTCCCCCCCTTCTCCCCCTCTTCTCCCCCTCCCCTCTCTCCCCTCTCTCCCCCCTCCCCACTCCACTCCCCTCCCCTCTCTCTCTACCCCCCTTCTCTCTCCCCTCTCTCTTCCTCTCTCTCTCCCCCCTCCCCTCTCCCCCACCCCCTGCCCTCCCTCCCTAAACCCCTCCACTACTCCCCCCCCCTCTCTCTCCCCACCCTCCTTCTCCTCCTCCCCCCTCTCCTTCCCCCTCTTGCCCTTCTGTCTCTTGCCCACTCTCTCTGTCTCTCCCATTCTCTCTCTGCCCATTCTCTTTCTGCCCATTCTCTTTCTGCCCTTACTCTCACCCCCCCCCCCTCTCTTAATAATATTCATATAATATCAAGGGGGGGTAGTTGGGGTGTGTGTGGGGGTGGTTAGTGTGTGTGATATATCATTGCCTCTCTAAATTCAGTCGATGATTTCCCCAGATTTTGAATAAAATTGTTCACAAAACATTAAAAAAAAATCAGACTGCTGCATGAGTCACAGTGCCACCTCACAGTTGTCCAATCACAATGGATCTCATTTACATATATGACATCACAATGGGACAGGGGTGGGAGATTGGAACCTTCACATGGTCCCACTAATATCAAACTGCTGCATGAGTCACAGCGCCATCTCATGCCACCACTGCCCAGCTGCTGACATTACAATAACAGAGAAATGTTTACATCTATGGTAGAAATTTTCATTATGATTTCAAAAATCCAATCCTCTATACATTTGGTTGATTTTTTCCCCAGATATTTACTAAATTTAATAACCAAACTGACATTTAAAAAAAATATTAAGGTTGCCCAGCTGCTGACCTCACATTGCCTTTGCACCTGGTCCAACTGCTTCCTGGTTCCTGGTCCCGCCCGCTGATCTCGCAATGCCTTTTTGCACCTGGCCCAACTACTTCCTGAAGCAGTGCATAGATCAGAGAACATGCGAGCGGAGAGGTGTAGAAAGAGAATAGAGCTGATGGCAGTTAATCAGTGGAAGCTGGAGAGGAGTTTAGTAAATGATAATATCTTTAATCTGTTTTTTACCATAAAAGAGTTGAAGGATGCAATTATGTCCAGGGCAAATACCACCCCGGGGAGAGATAGGTTGTTGTACGAGTTATTTAAACATCTGGATGATATTGTACTTGATGAAATCTTAGCTTTGTTTAATACTGTGTGGGCAGAGGGTTAATTAACAAAGCAATGGAAACATGCAGTCGTGGTCCCTATTTTAAAACCGGGCAAAGAGGCATCTGACACTAGTTCTTATCGCCCTATAGCGCTCACAGCAGTGCTCTGTAAAATTATGGAGAGGATGGTAACCAACAGACTAGTTTATTTTTTAGAAACCAGAGGACTATTTGTTGATGTACAGAATGGTTTTAGGAATGGAAGGTCTACAATGGAGTCTGTATCAGTTTTGGATCAGGATATTAAAAGGGCATTTAGAAGCAAGGAAATAGTAGTGAGTGTATTCCTTGATATTGAGAAGGCATATGATTCTTTGTGGAAGGAGGGATTAACGATTAACATTTTTGACTTGGGAGTCAGGGGACGAATGTTCAACTGGATTAAGGATTTTTTTATTGAATAGAACAATACAAGTAATGGTTGGTAGTGTCAGATCAGAGACTGTAGAGACAGAGAATGGAACCCCGCAGGGAAGTGTTATCAGTCCAGTTTTAATTAATATCATGATAAACGACATATTTTGTAAATTAGAGAGAGGATTTGGTCTGTCTTTGTTTGCAGATGACAGGGCCATCTGGAAAAGAGGTCGTAATGTAGTTTGTTTTAAAACAGATTCAAAGAGTGTTAGTGTCTCTAGAGGTATGGGGGGACACATGGGGCTTTAAAATCTTTGCCTCTAAGACTAAATATATGGTATTTGGTTTTAAAAGAAAGTTACCTAAGATAGGGCTGTATATGTATGGGTCTCTATTGAAGAAGGTAAAGGTGTTTAAATTTTTGGGTGTTTGGTTTGAAGAGCATATGACTTGGGCTGTGCATGTAGGTAAAATTGTGTTGAAATGTGAAAAAGTTCTGAATGTTATGAGAAGTCTGGTTGGGTGTGAGTGGGGGGCTAACAGGGAGACAATGCTGCTAATTTATCAGGCCATGATCAGATCTTCTCTTGACTACGGGTGTTTTGTGTATGGGTCTGCGTCTACAACTGTTCTGGCTAGGCTAGGTGTGTTGCAGGCAAAGGCTTTGAGGCTTTGCCGTGGAGCCTTCAGAACTTCCCCAGTCCCTGCCCTGATTGTTGAAATGGGAGAAATGCCCTTATGGTTAAGGCGCATTAAGCTAGGGTTACATTACTGGGCTAAACTTTGTGGGTGTAATGATACCTTCCCAGCAAGGTGTTTGTTGCAAGAGGTTGATGATGGTAACAAATATAACACATTATAAATCAGTGGGCTAGGAAGCTGGGTTTGGAACAAGGGGGTATTATAGAGCATACAATATGGCTACCTGTGCCCTATTGGGTTCGTCCTGAACTGTATATCCTCATACTCGCATACTTAAGATGTTCAGCAGAGATATGATCCAAGCCACTTGCTTTGTTGTTGGACAGCTTGTTCATGGCATGATACACCTCATGTGACATAATCACCATCGAGTCATTACTCTCAATATTGTCCACCCTACATGTCACCTTGGACACAGTTGAATAAAGTGCTATAATGTTGTCGCCATAACTCCGCGATATTAGCTGTTCCGGAGATTCCATCTACAGTACATGGTAGAGATGTTTTGCAACTGCTAAGAGCTCTCACTTCCTTCCAAAAATCTGTAGCATTGTTACTTAGCAGCTTCTTAGCCATGGAATCAGCCCTCATAGCTTGGAGAGGATAGCTCCTCTCCTAGCTATTTGTTTTACTGGCTTTATGATTCATGGCTTGTTACCAGACTCAATGTTGTCTGTCCTGTTAGTGCCGGTTATTAAGGACAAAGCGGGTAAAGTAGGCAGTTTAAATAATTACAGGCCCATAGCTTTAGCCAGCATATTGTCAAAAGTCTTAGAAAGAGTTCTGCTGGATAGAATACATGAGTTTGTTAACTCCACAGATAACCAGTTTGGCTTTAAAGATAAACATGGCACTGACTTATGCATATATGCCCTAAAGGAGATTGTAAACAAATGTAGAGGCAAAAACTTTTCAATCCTTATGTGCTTTATTGATGCCTCCAAAGCCTTTGACCGTGTTAATCACAGAAAGCTGTTTGGTAAAATGCGTCAAAGAGGGGTGCCTAAATACATTGTGAGAATACTGGCCTACTGGTATGCCCACCAGACTATGCAAATAAAATGGGGCAATAGGGTCTCAGCCCCATTTGGGGTTAGCAATGGTGTTAGACAAGGGGGAATTTTATCCTCAGTCCTTTTTAATCTATATATTGATGATCTGTCTAAACAATTGAAAGCCTGTAACACTGGGTGCGTGATTGGTAATATTCTAGTGAAGCATATTATATATGCAGATGATCTTGTGGTCTTTCGTCCATCTAGAGCTGGTCTCCAGCAGCTCCTTACTGCATGTTCCGTGTATGGTTTGGAACATGACATTAAATATAATGCTAGTAAGCGTGCTGTTATGGTCTGTAGAACCAAAGAGGATACAAGCCTAAAATATCCTGATTTTAAATTGTCTGACAACAATCTTAGTGTATGTAATAAGATAAAATATCTAGGGCATATTATTACAGAACAAATGACAGATGATGAGGATATTTATAGGCAACGACACATGCTGTATATACAGGCGAATATCCTCTTGCGTAAATTTGGTGTGTGTGCAGATGTGGTGAAGATGTCACTATTTAGAGCATACTGCACACCCCTCTACACTGCGCACCTGTGGTCGAGTGTAGTGCCAGTAATATGTTTGTGGCTGCAGGAATCAGTACTTTAGAAGCTATCCTAAGACACCACATGTATAAATTCATTTGCAGGATAAATTACTCTAAAAATGTGCTTTTTTTTTAAGAATATATATTTTTATTAGAGTATTTAGACAGTGATTTAGCAAACATGTTATGATAGCAATATTTCATGTTCAACAAGCATACATTATTAATATTATCAAGTGTATCATTTTGACTCTAATAGTTTTTTTTATAAAGAGAGGAGAACAGTAAGAAAAATAAAATAAAAATCAACACCGAAAAAGAAAATCATAAAGAAAGGAATAATTTACTATTAATACATCGTAGGAGATAAGATCAAGGAATATAAGATATAACTTTTCATCTATTCCTAAATCCAAGTTTCAGTTAGGGTTCCCTGCCGAACCATTCTACCCTTTTAAGTAATCAATGAAAGAAGACCATGTTCTAACAAAAACTTCTTGTTTGTCCATTAAGGCAAATCTGATTCTTTCCAGGTGTAGGGTCTCCGACATTTCCGTAATCCACATTTTAATTTTGGGGGATATAGGGCCTTTCCAAAATTTTAATATTAATTTCTTCCCAATTATTATACTGTAATCTAGGAAATTTCTTTGACTTGTTGTAAGAGTTAAACTTTGTTCTGATGTTCCAAGTATTATTAAATTTGGGTCCGGATCCAGTTTAGTATTAATAACTTCAGAAGTTATTCTAAAAATCTCAGTCCAGAAATTCTTAATTTTTATACAATATGTGTTAAATTAGCCTCTGGATGTTGACATTTATCGCAGGTAGACGATATTTGTGGAAAGATTCTATTTAATTTAACTTTGGAATAATGTAATCTATGTAAAACTTTAAATTGTATTAGAGCATGTCTGGAATTTAGCGAGCATTGATGTATGTATTGTAAACTTTTGTCCCATATATCTTCCGTTATGGATTGATTTATTTCATTTTCCCATGTGTGTCTATATGATTCCGTTGATGGTATCTCGCTATCTAAAAGGGTGTTGTAAATATAAGTTATTAATTTTTCTGTGTTAGGATGCTTATTCAGACATTCATCTAGGATTTCTGGTTCCCTATTCCTATAATCTTGTGTATTTGACCTAACATAATCTCTGAGTTGTAGGAATCGGAAAAAATTATTTGAGTGTAATCCATAAATCTGTTGCAGTTCCTGAAATGAGAGATAAGTGCCTTTCTTCTAAAGGTGTTCCACCCTTTTGATTCCATAGTTTTTCCATTGTATAAAGCCTTTATCTAGCATGGAAGGTTTGAATAAGGGATTGTTTACAATAGGGAGATAGAGCGGTATATTATCCAGTTTTAGAGCCTTTTTAAGTTGTTTCCAGATTCGTGTACCACTATATTATAGGGTTTTCCCCATAAGTTTTTTTGTGCAATTTTGTTGGTGCAATTATAATCGAACCAATTTCAAAAGGTAGACAATCCTCCTTTTCCATCCTTAACCATTCTGGTTGTTGATCCATTTCTTCCAGCCAATTCATGTTTTTAATATAAACTGCCCAGAAATAAAACAAAAAGTTTGGTAGAGCTAAACCTCCATTAATCTTTGATTTACATAAATGTTTTTTATTTGTTCTATGATTCTTGTAGTCCCAGATGAAACTTGTAACAGTAGAGTCTACTTTAAAAAAAAAGATTTTGGAATATATATCGGGATTGATTGAAATAGGTACAATAATTGCGATAGAAAAATCATTTTTATAGCATTAATTCTACTGAACATTGAAATAGGAAGTGTTTTCCAGTTTTGAATATTCTTATTTAGTTTATTCATTAAAGGTGGAGAATTTGATTTAAATAAAGAACTATACCCCTTAGTTACATAAATACCTAGATATTTAAATTTTTCGTCAACTATTTTAAAAGGTGATTGTTGTAGTATATGTATATTATGATCCGTAAAAATGTGCTTATTGTGGCCTTGACAAACATAAGGGTTAGCACTACACGCTACGAATCCCAGTTGTGGAGACACTGGTATCGTTGTCTCGTTGTACGACATTGATCATTTTTACTCTGGATTTTTAACTTAAGTATTGTGGGTTTTTTTTTAAATATATAAATTATGATGTTTTTATGTGATTTACCATGATTTTATATATATTTATGATTTTTTAATGTAATGTTGCCCCTCGTCTGGACCTTGAGTCCGTAATAAAGTTATTATTATTATTACTACTTTTCTGTACAAGCTGAAGTTAGAAAAATATGTTTCTGTACATATGTTTCTGTAAATATGTTTACAGAATATATATTTACAGAAAAATATGTTTCTGTAAATATGTTTCTGTTTAGGGACTCAGTTAGACTGTGTAGATTGAGGTTGGGACATTGTGGGTTAAATTACTGTTTGTGCATTGTAGGGAAACATGTTTCTGGCTTGTGTGAATGTGGGAGTAAGGAGAGAGTTAAGCATCTTTTCCTAGAGTGTAAACAGTATAGGGTAGAAAGAAAGGCATTGTTTACTGGACTGACAGGACTTGGAGTTGAGGCTTTTTCTGTTTTATCTTTGTTTGGACACAGTGAGAAACATCAGCTGATATCCAGGGCTGTTCTTCAATTCCTGCATGTTACAGGACTGTATGTAAGAATTTAGTTCAAACTTTGACCTGTGGAGGGCAGTAATACGCTTAGCAGCGTCTACACTGCCGGAATCCGATAAGAAGAAGAATTGAAATTAATGTTAATGTCAAGAAGAAGTCTGAAGAAGGGTCTCGCCTATCTCCTTCGCTCCTTAGATGCTGCTGCACCCGCTGAGTTTCTCCAGCTTTTTGTGTACCCAAGAAGAAGAATTACTTCCTGGCCCCGCCCGGCCTGGCCCCCCTGCCTGCCAGGTTGTTGATACCGTTTTTCATTGAATTGAATTAAATTATTTCTCACTTAATATCACTAATTCTTAACATTAACTTTTAATTTCAAAGACAGATTAAAAATAAATAAAGTTGCTGTCTTCATTATCAGGTCCCGCTGCATGTGTGTGTGGAGGATCGGTCTCCCCTGAATTCCATAGAGCTGCCGACTGCTTTCGTGCATGAGACGCAGACGCTTCATTTCCAGAAAATTCTGAATGCGTGACGCACGGTTGCATTTCTCTCTCACTCTCTCGCCCCTCTCTCTCTCTCCCCTCTCTCTCTCCCCTCTCTCTCTCTCCCCTCTCTCTCTCTCCCCCCTCTCCCCCCTCCTCTCTCCCCCCTCCCTCTCTCTCTCTCCCCCTCCCTCTCTCTCTCCCTCTCCCTCTCCCCCACCCCCCTCCCTCCCCACCCTCCCTCCCATAAACCCCCTCCCCCTCCCCTACCCCCTTCCCTCCCTCAACCCCTTCCCTCCCCCCTTCCCTCCCTCAACCCCCACCCCATTGCCTCCCCCCATCTCTCCCCCTCCCTTCCCCCCACCTCTCCCCCTCCCCCCCCTTCCCCTCCTTCTCCCCTTCCCTTCCCCCCTCTCTCCCTCTCTCCTCGCTCCTCCCTTCTCTCTCACCCCTCCTCCCCCACACCACCCCCTTCACCCACCCTCCCTCTCTTACTACCCTCCACCCCCCTCTCCCTCTGTCTCTTGCCCTTCTGTCTCTGCCCCTTTCTCTCTGTCTCTCCCCATTCTCTTTCTGCCCTCACTCTCTACTACCCCCCCCCCCCCTCTCTAGACGCGCCTGTTGGGGGCTATGCGTCAGTGCATAGGGCGGTTATGGGGTAAAAGGAGCAAATTAATAATATTAATATACGAAGGGGGGGACTTAGAGTGTGTGACGCCGCATCCGCCCCACCCCCCCCCCCCCCACCCACAACCACACATTGGGGTGTGTCATTTTGCCTTTGAAACGTATTTTCTCGAAAACCAGACGCAAATACGCTGAGATTTTACATAATTCGCCCCGCCCACTCCACCCTCCCTCTGAAATGTTCAGGAATCGGTCCTCTCTCCAGAGTACAGGGAGAATGTGCCGAGGATGCAAGGCCAAGGAGCTGAGGCTGAGGCTGACTCTGAGGTCGACGGCTGTTGGGCAGCCCTATCCCACTCATCCCTCCCTCTCCCCCCTCCCTTCTTCCCCCTCCCAACGGGTCTGCACTTGGTCTAGTACATAACTAAAACTCTGATCTTGTTATCTTCCCAGTTTTGCAGTCATTCTATTTGTGCAAAGACGGTACGCGTAGCGCTACAATTTTCGCCAGCTTACTTATCGCTCCACTGTGCTGCAATTGCATCAACTTTCTTTCGGATTGGTGGAAGCTGGTAAGAGTTATCAATGTTTATAAATCTTAAAAACCGTGCGTGCGCAGATCGATTGCCTCTCCTGCCATTTACCGGCGTACGGATTGGTCCCTTCTGCTGTCACTCCGTGGGACAGTCCGCCCCTTCCTGCATCATCGCGTCTATACTGCAGCTGGGGGAGGCTCTGGATGGCCGGCGGAGGTCTCCAACCGCACACAATTTTCGGAGTGAGGGACCGGAAACAGCCTGATCCTGCCCGACCCAGACCGACACAGCCCGACCCGGCCCAGCCCAGCCCAGCCCAACCCGGCCCAGCTCAACCCTGCCTGGCGCGGAGTTGGAGATGGCACTGAAACGCAAAGTGGAGACTGATCCCGGCAGAAGAGAACGACCAGCAAAGCGGCCAGCAAAGTGACCAGCAGCCAGCGCTCGTTGTGAGTCCCCATCGCACCGCCAACCCCTTCCCCGCAGGTCCCCCTCGCTGGCTCCTGCCCCCCCTCCACCCCACCCCTCCCCCCACAAACCCTCTGCCCACACACCCCCCCCCCTCCCACACACCCCCCCTCCCACACACCCCTCCCACCACTCCCCCCCCACAATCCCCTCCCCCCCCACAATCCCCCTCCCCCCACAATCCCCTCCCCCCCCACAATCCCCTCCCCCCCCACAATCCCCTCCCCCCCACAATCCCCTCCCCCCCACAATCCCCTCCCCCCCACAATCCCCTCCCCCCCCACAATCCCCTCCCCCCCACAATCCCCTCCCCCCACAATCCCCTCCCCCCCCACAATCCCCCACAATCCCCTCCCCCCCACAATCCCCTCCCCCCCACAATCCCCTCCCCCCCCACAATCCCCTCCCCCCCCACAATCCCCTCCCCCCCACAATCCCCTCCCCCCCACAATCCCCCCCCTCCCCCCCACAATCCCCTCCCCCCCACAATCCCCTCCCCCCACACAAACCCACCCACATCCCACACAACGCCACATCCCCCGCCCACACCCCCCTCCTCCACAAATCCCCCTCTCCTCCACAACCCCCCCCATCACAACCCCCCTCCTTCCCACAACCCCCCTCCCCCCACACACCAATCCCCCACCCACAAACCCCTCCCCCACAACACCTGAATATGTAAATATGTCACCATTAGCGTGTCGGGTTTTCGAGAAGATGTGATTCACAAAATGATACCAAAAGAAAAAAATAATTTTGTGAAAATGCCTTTCACAAACTTAAAGGGATCTTTGTAGAAGTCTGTTCTTGCTTTTCCCTTCTTTTTGCGTCATTTCCTTAAATTCTCCGCTCTGCGCAGCTTCGAGAGCTTCCACCATCGGCAAACAAAATCTTCTTAACATAGAGGGCAAGATCTTTTTCAGTGTGGTGGCAAAAAGACTTACAAAGTATCTGAAACAAAACCATTTCATTGATACGTCAATCCAAAAGGCTGGCATATCAGGCTTCTCGGGATACCTTGAACATACCAGCGTCATATGGCATCAAATCCAGACTGCTAAGAAAGAACGAAAGAATCTGCATGTCTTGTTCCTCGACCTGGCCAACGCCTATGGATCAGTTCCTCATTCGCTACTGTGGACTGCTTTTGAATTCTTTCAGGTGCCGGCAATAATAACAAACCTGATTTTTAAAAAAACTACTTCCAGGATCTGCAATTTTGTCTCACAACATCAGATTTTACCACAGCGTGGCAACCACTGGAAGTAGGCATCATGGCGGGGTGCACCATCTCCCCATTGACCTTCACTATGGCAATGGAGCTCATTATCAGAGCATCAAAATGGGTTGTGGGAGGAAAACGGTTACAATGTGGTCAGCGATTGCCACCGGTACAAGCCTATATGAACGATATAACAACACTAACAACAACTATCCCCTGCACCAAGAGACTTCTGGAAAAACTTCATCAAAACATCACATGGGCAAGGATGAAGATTAAACCCAGCAAGTGCGGAAACATCTCCGTTGTCAAAGGTCAAGTCAAGGACCAAAGATTTCATATTAACGGAATACCTGTTCCAACTGTTTCAGAAATGCCAGTGAAGAGTTTGGGCCGATGATATGATGCAAAGCTCAAGGGACACCGAGCAATTTGAACAACTGAAAAAGGATACCACCATGCACATAGCTCGCATCAACAAGACCTTGCTACCAGGAAAGCTCAACTGTGGTGCTTCCAATTTGGCATACTACCAAGAATCATGTGGCCTTTAACTATGTATGAAATCCCCATCAACAAAGTGGAAAAGCTGGAAAGAATGATCAGCACACATGTGAAACAGTGGCTTGGACTTCCACGATGCTTAAGTGCTGTCGGACTGTATGGGAGTGGCAAATTGGAATTACCTATTACAGGACTTGTGGAAGAGTTCAAATGCACTAAAGCAAGGTTGGTCATGACCCTCACTGAATCTGAAGATACTGTTATTTGAACAGCGGCCCCCCGTATGGCAACGGGGAGGAAGTGGACCCCATCTGAAGCCGTTCAGAGTGCTAAGTCTGCTCTTCATTTCCGGGATATGGTTGGCCAAGTCCAACACGGGAGAGCCGGGCTCGGGCTCGTTCCAAACGTTCCTCAATGGCACAAGGCAACATCAGTGCAGAAAAGACGGCTCGTGGTGGAGGAGGTGAGAAGACGCGAGGAGGCAGAGCGACACGCCAAGGCCGTCTCAATGGCCAAGCAAAAAAACTAGTAAAAGTGAAAACACAGTGTCCGAACTTATCGGCACTGTAACAAGTGGCCCACCTGTTAGTGGGAGAAAACATTATGATGACTTCCGTTGTCGATATTAAGCAAACTAGTAGCTACGCTCCCTCAGTTAGTCATAACATATCATATCATACTGGAACAGGGCCGGTAATAATCAACTGTTGGTTGAAGGGGTTAACTGAGGCAGGCTCCTGGTTCTGAGCCAGGAGCCCGCCTTTCCCCCTCACGCCCCAATTATAGATCTATTTGCTTGCGACTTCCGGTGGCGCCATGTTCTAGCAACAGACGCTACACACAGCTCCGCTCCCGAAAATTTGCGATTTTTCGCCTTAAAACTGGGCCTCTGGACGTCGCGCTGTTGACGTCATCAGTAAGCGCTGTGGATTTAACGGTGGATTTAACACTTTAAATGCAAAATCCGGTTACTGCTCAGAGTCCCGAAGGAAAAGTGCTCTCCGAAATGGCTACAAGAGCTAAGGCAGATAAGGACAAAGAAATTGAGGACTTAAAGCAAACGGTAAGAGAACTGAAAGTTGAAAAGGTAGATGGAAAGCAGATGGAAAAGATGATGGAAAAGATGATGAGAGAGATGATGGAACAGCTGATGGGGAACACGAATGTGGGCAATCAGAAAGTTATTGAGTCTGTGCAGGAGTCGATTGGCACCATAAATAAACGAATTGAAGATGTGAGAGTTGAATTACTGGAGAGAATGGATAAGGGGGAAGAAGACACCACTAAGAAGTTTGATGCAGTGCATGAGACTGTGTCTTCATATGTGACAACAATGCAAGAGATGGAGGAAGAGATGAGACGAATGGCTGAGGAGATGAAGAAAATGAAGATACATCATGATTTCACTACAAAACAGTTGGCAAAAGTTTTGGCCAAATGCCTGGATATGGAAGCTCGTTCGAGACCCCAAAATCTAAGATTAGTTGGAGTACCAGAGGGAGCCGAGGCAGATAACCCTCAGGAGTTCACTGTGGATTTAATTAAAGAAGCTCTCAATCTTCCTAACCTACCGAAACTTGAAGTGGCACACCGAGTTCCGAGATTTAAACAAAAATCTCACCAGGCTCAGAATACACACATCAGATTATAGTGAAATTCAAGGACGATTTCTGACTTGCAAGAGGTTATGAGTAACATTAAATATGGAGTGCCACTGAAGTACGGTCTGACATCTTTCAAAATATTCAGGGATTATCCCTATGAAATTGTTCAGAAGCGAAATCAGTTCTCTAAGGTAAATCAGGCTCTCCAAGGAATGAAAGAAATCAGATATGGTGCCTACTACCCAGCTAAAATGAGGATCTCTTACAAGGAACAGCAAACCCGGAGAATGCATATAAACATGCTTTAACCATTGTGGAAGAGAATCAGTAACTTGAAAGGTTGA
Source organism: Okamejei kenojei (assembly GCA_035221665.1). Taxonomy (NCBI): domain Eukaryota; kingdom Metazoa; phylum Chordata; class Chondrichthyes; order Rajiformes; family Rajidae; genus Okamejei; species Okamejei kenojei. Next base: position 65,243,674 of record CM069136.1, on the reverse strand, counting down.
ACTGTATGGATATTCTTTCACTTTATTATTTCACCGTGAATGTTTTTGTGTTTACCAGAAGATGGAACTCTCTCTGCGTTTTGTCTAGACTACTTATCAGTGGAATGCTAACTCAAGGACATACTGGGTTACAAGTGAAGCGGAAAAAGATAAATACCGAAATGCAGAGCTCCACAACAGAATGCGCACAGAGCAATTATTGTGGTTTAAGAGATTAAATGAATAACCTAATGTTATAGAATTAACACCTTTAACACTTAAAACATAGAATACTAACATAGAATTTGTAATGAATGTTAATCAGAATGGTAGTAAGGGGATGATTTATAAACTAACATTTATAACAATAAGTTTCAAGTAGTCTATAATTGGGGCGTGAGGGGGAAAGGCGGGCTCCTGGCTCAGAACCAGGAGCCTGCCTCAGTTAACCCCTTCAACCAACAGTTGATTATTACCGAGGTAAAACTAGATGCTCAACATTTAGTAGATAAAACTGTTAGATATATTTGGGCTTTTCCACTTTGTTGATGGGGATTTCATACATAATTAAAGGCCACATGATTCTTGGTAGTATGCCAAATTGGAAGCACCACAGTTGAGCTTTCCTGGTAGCAAGGTCTTGTTGATGCGAGCTATGTGCAAGGTGGTATCCTTTTTCAGTTGTTCAAACTGCTCGGTGCCCTTGAGCTTTGCATCATATCATCGGCCCAAACTCTTCACTGGCATTTCTGAAACAGTTGGAACAGGTATTCCGTTAATATGAAATCTTTGGTCCTTGACTTGACCTTTGACAATGGAGATGCTTCCGCACTTGCTGGGTTTAATCTTCATCCTTGCCCATGTGATGTTTTGATGAAGTTTTTCCAGAAGTCTCTTGGTGCAGGGGATAGTTGTTATTAGTGTTGTTATATCGTTCATATAGGCTTGTACCGGTGGCAATCACTGACCACATTGTAACCGTTTTCCTCCCACAACCCATTTTGATGCTCTGATAATGAGCTCCATTGCCATAGTGAAGGTCAATGGGGAGATGGTGCACCCCGCCATGATGCCTACTTCCAGTGGTTGCCACGCTGTGGTAAAGTCTGATGTTGTGAGACAAAATTGCAGATCCTGGAAGTAGTTTTTTTAAATCAGATTTGTTATTATTGCCGGCACCTGAAAGAATTCAAAAGCAGTCCACAGTAGCGAATGAGGAACTGATCCATAGGCGTTGGCCAGGTCGAGGAACAAGACATGCAGATTCTTTCGTTCTTTCTTAGCAGTCTGGATTTGATGCCATATGACGCTGGTATGTTCAAGGCATCCCGAGAAGCCTGCTATGCCAGCCTTTTGGATTGACGTATCAATGAAATGGTTTTGTTTCAGATACTTTGTAAGTCTTTTCGCCACCACACTGAAAAAGATCTTGCCCTCTATGTTATGAAGATTTTGTTTTAGGTCATTTTGAAGGAGATTGATGCCCTCCCTTTCTTCTGCTGTTGCTTTTTTCCACACCTTCCTCAGGCTTCTTCTTTATTTAACAAGTCGTTGGATTTCTTGGAGACGACGGGACTTGGGGGGAGGAGGCCTATCTTTCCTGCTGAGTTGTTCCTTTTCACCAAATTTCTCCTTTCCATAGCTGTAGACTAGATCACCCATCTTCTCCAACTTCTTTTCCGCTGATCCCTTGATTCCACTTAAGATTAAGTTCACATCTGCATTGATGATTTCCCACTCCTTGCTGTTAGAATTTGGCCATTTCACTAATGGTTTACGTCCTTACATGTTCTCCACTTTACGATGTGCCTGGTTGCGTCTTGGACTGTTGCCTGAAACATCTGCCACATCCCGTAGGGTGCTGATGCTCTGCCGCTGAGTTTCATCCGACTGATTTGACCTTCCTCTTAACAGAATCTGGTGTGAATCACATCTTTTCGAAAACCCGACACGCTAATGGTGACATATTTACATATTCAGGTGTTGTGGGGGAGGGGTTTGTGGGTGGGGGATTGGTGTGTGGGGGGAGGGGGGTTGTGGGGAGGAGGGGGGTTTGTGATGGGGGGGGGGTTTGTGGAGGAGAGGGGGGTTTGTGGAGGAGAGGGTTGTGTGGGCGGGGGATGTGGCGTTGTGGGGGGTGTGGGTGAGGAGGGGATTGTGGGGGGGAGGGGGTGTGTGGGAGAGTGGTGTGTGTGGGCAGGATGGGGTTGTGAGGGGGAGGGGTGTGTGTGGGAGGGGGGTATGTGTGGGCAGAGGGTTTGTGGGGGCTGGGGTGGAGGGGGGGGCAGGAGCCAGTGAGGGGGACCTGAGGGGATGGGGACTCACAATAAGCGCTGGCCGCTGGTCGCTTTGCTGGCCGCTGGTTGCTTTGCTGGCCGTTCTCTTCTGCCGGGATCAGAATCTCCACTTTGTGTTTCAGTGCCATCTCCAACTCCGCGCCAGGCAGGGTTGAGCTGGGCCGGGTTGGGTTGGGCTGGTCTGGGCCTGGTCGGGCTGTGTCGGTCTGGGTCGGGCAGGATCAGGCTGTTTCCGGTCCCTCACTCCGAAAATTGTGTGCGGTTGGAGACCTCCGCCGGCCATCCAGAGCCTCCCCCAGCTGCAGTATAGACGCGATGATGCAGGAAGGGGCGGACTGTCCCACGGAGTGACAGCAGAAGGGACCAATCCGTACGCCGGTAAATGGCAGGAGAGGCAATCGATCTGCGCACGCACGGTTTTTAAGATTTATAAACATTGATAACTCTTACCAGCTTCCACCAATCCGAAAGAAAGTTGATGCAATTGCAGCACAGTGGAGCGATAAGTAAGCTGGCGAAAATTGTAGCGCTATTGCGTACCGTCTTTGCACAAATAGAATGACTGCAAAACTGGGAAGATAACAAGATCAGAGTTTTAGTTATGTACTAGACCAAGTGCAGACCCGTTGGGAGGGGGGAAGAAGGGAGGAGGGATGAGTGGGATAGGGCTGCCCAGCAGCCGTCGAGCTCAGAGTCAGCCTCAGCTCCTTGGCCTCGCATCCTCGGCGCATCCTCCCTGTACCCCTGGAGAGAGGACCGATTCCTGAACACTTCAGAGGGAGGGTGGAGTGGGCGGGCGAAATATGTAAAATCTCAGCGTATTTGCGTCTGGTTCTTGAGAAAATACGTTTCAAAGTGACACACCCCAGGGGGAGGGGGGGGGGGGGGGGCGGCATGCGGCGTCACACTCTAAGTACCCCCCTTCATATATTAATATTATTAATTTGCTCCTTTTACCCCATAACCGCCCTATGCAGTGATGCATAGTCCCCAACACACAGGCGCGTCTGCGGGGGGGGGGGGGGGGGGGGGGGGGGGGGTGTAGAGAGTGAGGGCAGGGAGAGACAGAGAGAAAGGGGCAGAGACAGAAGGGCAAGAGACAGAGGGAGAGGGGAGTAGGAGAGGGAGGGGGGTGGTGTGGGGGAGGAGGGGTGAGAGAGAAGGGGGGAGAGAGGGATAGAGAGGGGGAGGAAGGGGAGAGGATGGGAAGGGGGAGGGTGGGGAGGCAATGGGGTGGAGGGAAGGGTTTGAGGGAGGGTAGGGGAGGGGGTTTAGGGGGGGGAGAGGGAGGGGGAGAGAGGGGAGAGAGATGGGGGGTAGAGAGAGGGGGGAGAGACAGAGAGAGCGAAATGCAACCGTGCGTCACGCATTCAGAATTTTCTGGAAATGAAGCGTCTCATGCACGAAAGCTGTCGGCAGCTCTATGGAATTCAGGGGAGACCGACCGCACACGCACACGCACACGCACACACACGCACGCACGCACGCACGCACATAGCGGGACCTGATAATGAAGACAGCAATTTTTTATTTTTTTTTAATCTGTCTTTGAAATTAAAGGAACAGGTATGTTGTGAATATCTTGTAAAACAGATTAATATGTTCTTCGAGGTCAATGACCAACCTGAAATCTCTGTTTCCCTTCTCTGGGAAACATTCAAAGCATTTACACGAGGGGTATTAATCTCCTCTCAGGCATTTCTTAATAAAGAGAATAGAGCTAAACAACAGACATTGGCAATGGAAATAAGGCAATTAGACATAGAAAATGCAAGAGCACCTTCATTGGCAAAACATAATAAAATAGCTGCATTGAAATATAAGTTAAATAAAATATACTCTGACCAAATAATAAAACTTTATCAACACACAAAACAATTAAATTTTGAATTTGGTGATAAACCACATAAATTATTGGCAAATTATTGGAAGAAGGGTCTTGACCCGAAACGTCGCCTATCTCCTTCGCTCCTTAGATGCTGCTGCACCCGCTGAGTTTCTCCAGCTTTTTGTGTAACCCTCGCTTCTCCAGCATCTGCAGTTCCTTCTTTAATAAATTATTGGCACGCCAGCTTCGTAAACTGGATGGGGAAAAAATGATTCATAAGATTAGATCAGAAAAGGGAGAAATACTAACACTCCCCAAAGATATTAATGACAGATTTTTACAATACTATCAAAATCTTTACTCAACTAAAGTGACACAACAATCAATAGGAATGGAAGCATTTTTACAGAAATGCAACCTTAAAGGCTTAGATCTGCAAGAACAAGAATTATTAGGAGCTGAAATAACTACCAAAGATATTGAAGAGTCAATTAGATCTTTAAAAAATGGAAAGGCCGCCGGCCCTGATGGCCTAAGTTCTGAATTCTATAAAAAATTTTATGATCTGATTTCTCCATGCTTACAAACACTGTATAAACAGTTTATATTCAACAGCAACTCCCGGAAACTTTAAATGAATCTAATAATACTTATACCTAAGACTGATAAGGATCTAGAAGACCCGGCCTCATATAGAGCAATAGCTCTATTAAATACTGATCAGAAAATATTAACTAAAATCCTATTTTATAGATTGAGCTTAGTAATTAACAAATTAATACACTCTGATCAAACAGGTTTTATCCCAAAACGTCACTCATTTTATAATCTTAGACGATTGTTTAATATTATATATTCAAGTAGAATTGCTAATGCAGACCTAGCAATTATATCGCTAGATGCTGAAAAAGCCTTCGATCAAGTAGAATGGCCATATTTATTTTCAGTGATGGAAAGATTTCAATTGGGAGAGAAGTACTGCGCATGGGTTAAATTATTCTATTCTAACCCAACAGCTAGAATACTAACAAATCAAATGTTATCAACTAAATTTAATCTTTCCAGAGGTTGTAGACAAGGATGTTCGTTATCTCCATTATTATTCACTTTAACAATTGAACCACTCGCAGAAAATGTCAGATCTAATCCACAAATACATGGGTACAATACTAAAGATCCAATGAATAAAATTTCTCTATATGCAGATGATGTACTAATATATATTACAAAGCCAGAAATTAGTATTCCAAATTTATTAAATCTAATAACTCAATTCGGTCAGTTCTCAGGATATAGAATTAATTGGAATAAAAGCGAAATCATGTCAATAACGGATCACAATTTACATATACTACAACAGTCACCTTTTAAAATAGTTGAAGAAAAATTTAAATATCTAGGTATTTATGTAACTAAGGGGTATAGTTCTTTATTTAAATCAAATTTCCCGCCTTTACTGAATAAACTAAATAAGAATATTCAATACTGGAAAACACTTCCTATTTCAATGTTCGGTAGAATTAATGCTATAAAAATGATTTTTCTGCCGCAATTACTGTACTTATTTCAGTCAATCACGATATATATTCCAAAATCTTTTTTTTTATAAAGTAGACTCTACTGTTACAAGTTTCATCTGGGATTACAAGAATCATAGAATAAATAAAAAACATTTATGTAAATCAAAGATTAATGGAGGTTTAGCTCCAAATTTTTTGTTTTATTTTTGGGCATTTTATATTAAAAACATGAATATTTGGCTGGAAGAAATGGATCAACAACCATATGTTAAGGATGGAAAAGGAGGACTGTCTACCTTTTGAAATCGGTTTGATTATATTTGCACTGACAAAATTGCACAAAAAAATCCCTATAATATATAGCGGTACACGAATCTGAGAACAACTTAAAAAGGCTTTAAAACTGGATAACCACTCTGTCTCCCTATTGTAAACAATCCCTTATTCAAACCTTCCATGCTGGATAAAGGCTTTATACAATGGAAAAACTATGGAATCAAAAAGATGGAACACCTTTATAAGAAAGGCACTTATCTTTCATTTCAGGAGCTGCAACAGATTTATGGATTACACTCAAATAATTGTTTTCGATATCTACAACTCAGAGATTATGTTAAATCAAATACACAAGATTATAGGAATAAGGAACCAGAAATCCTTGATGAATGTCTGAATAAGCATCCTAATACAGAAAAATTAACAACTTATATTTACAATACCCTTTTAGATAGCGAGATACCATTGACAGAATCATATAGACATACATGGGAAAATGAAATAAATCAATCCATAACGAAAGATATATGGGACAAAAGTTTACAATATATACATCAATGCTCGCTAAACTCCAGACATGCTTTAATACAATTTAAAGTATTACATAGATTACATTACTCCAAAGTTAAATTAAATAGAATCTTTCCACAGATATCCTCTACCTGCGATAAATGTCAACATCCAGAGGCTAATTTAACACATACTTTTGCAAATTGTATAAAAATTAAGAATTTCTGGATTGAGATTTTTAGAATAACTTCTGAAATTATTAATACTCAACTGGATCCAGACCCAGAATTAATAATACTTGGAACATCAGAACAAAGTTTAACTCTTACAACAAGTCAAAGAAATTTCCTAGATTACAGTATAATAATTGGGAAGAAATTAATATTAAAATTTTGGAAAGGCCCTATAACCCCCACAATTAAAATGTGGATTACGGAAATGTCGGTGACCCTACACCTGGAAAGAATCAGATTTGCCCTAATGGACAAACAAGAAGTTTTCGTTAGAATATGGTCTTCTTTCATTGATTACTTAAAAGGGTAGATTGGTACAGCAGGGAACCCTAACTGAAACTTGGACTCGGGATTAGATGAAAAGTTATATTTTATATTCCTTGATCTTATCTCCTATGATGTATTAATGGTAAACTATTCCATTCTTTATGATTTTCTTGTTTGATGTTCATTTTTATTTTATTTTTCTTTCTGTTTTCCTCTCTTTAAAAAAAAATTATTAGAGTCAAAATGATTCACTTGACAATATTAATAGTGTATGACCGTTGTACATGAAATATTGCTATCATAACATGTTTGCTAAGTCACTGTATACATACTCTAATAAAAATATATATTAAAAAAAAAAAATTATCCAAATATTTCTCCCATCTGTGATAAATGCCTTTCTCAAAATGGCAACTTCACACATTCTTTCATTTCTTGCACAAAACTTCAAAGATTTTGGTGTGATATATTTGATATATTCACTAGTTTATTTAAGATAAAAATGGAACCTGGCATGAAAATGATTATCTTTGGAGTATTAGGAGATGGAAACAAATTAAATATATCCCAAATCTCATTTTTTAATTATGGTTTAATAATAGCGAAAAAACCTATACTCAAATTATGGAAAAAGGCTACCATACCAACACTCAAAATGTGGATGGTAATATGTTGGAAACTGCCCATTTGGAAGAAATGAGACTCCTCCTAATAGAAAAAAAAGACCAATTCTTAATGAGTTGGTCTCCATTTATTGATCTTGTGGATAAAAACTCTGGGTTTGAGTGAAAAATGATTAAGAACAAAAAATATACATATATAGATCGACTTGTGGCGTGTGAAAATCTCCTTTCTGCTTCACTTTCTCACATTTCTTTCTTTACACTACACTCACTAGACTATTCTTTACTCTTCGATACTTCTTTCTTTCTCATTTCGTTCTAAAAAACAAAAAAAGAAAGTTGTACAAAGAATGTTTTAATAATTCTGGGAACCTGTAAAAAGGTACCATTAAAATGTAATGTTTTTACCTCTAATAAATATATATATATATATTTTTTTTTAATTCCCGAAGTAGGATTCATGGGAGGTATCCTGGACAATACAGCTCACCCCCTCAATGACACACTGGTCAACCTGAGGAGTACCTTCAGCAACAGACTGCTTCCACCAAGATGCAGGATAGAACACCACAGGAGATCCTTCTGTCAAGTTGGGAAAAGGGGAAGTACAACGAGATCTGGGGGTCCTTGTTCATCAGTCACTGAAAGTAAGCATACAGGTACAGCAGACAGTGAAGAAAGCGAATGGCATGTTGGCCTTCATAACACGAGGAGTTGAGCATAGGAGCAAAGAGGTCCTTCTGTAGTTGTATAGGACCCTAGTGAGACCACACCTGGAGTATTGTGTGCAGTTTTGGTCTCCAAATTTGATGAAAGGCATTCTATTGAGGGAGTGCAGCATATTCTGGAATTTAGAAGGATGAGTGGGATTCCTATTGAAACATATAAGATTATTAGGGGTTTGGACATGCTAGAGGCAGGAAACGTTCCCGATGATGGGGGAGTCCAGAACCAAGGGCCACAGTTTAAGAATAAGGGGTCAACCATTTAGAACGGAAATGAGGAAAAACATTTTCACACAGAGGGTTGTGAATCTGTGGAATTTTCTGCCTCAGATGGCAGCGGAGGCCGATTCTCTGGATTCTTTCAAGAGAGAGTTAGATAGAGCTTTTAACGATAGCGGAGTCAGGGGATATGGCGAGAAGCAGGAACGGGGTATTGATTGTGGATGATCAGCCATGATTTTTATTGAATGGCAGTGCTGGCTCGAAGGGTCAAATGGCCCACTCCCGCATCTAGTGTCTATTGTTATGATAGATTCTGTTCCTGAGAATTGCCCATAACATGAAATGTTTTTGTTGGAAATTAACAAAAACAAGTGGAAAACAACAAAAACAAGGATCACAGAAACAGCTGTGATAGGAAAGTGTGCAGGCATAGGAAGAGTGGCCATATGCCAGCCTCACTATCTCAGTGAGTGAACGAGTGAGTCTGCTCAATGCTTGCAGCTCTGCTCAGCTTGACCCAGCAACCTGATAGTTGTGGCTCAGGGAGGAGAAGTGAAGAGGGGGAAAAGATGTGCAAAAATGCCCCATACCATTTTGGTATGTTACAAAACTTACCTTTAGCAGTGCTGCAGTTCTGTCCCTGGTCGTGTGCGCGACTTTGGCGCCTTTGAGGAGGGGGGGGCGGGGTTAAAATGCGGTTTTCACTTGCCATTCGGAGCTTTATTTTCTCAGAGTGCGAGCTTTCTCTGGAGATTCGTTCCGACTGCCGGTAAGTGGATTTTTTTTTAAATTGCATGACTATTTTAGCGCTGCAGTAAAATAAATATTAGCTCCTAATGCCGTGAACGCTGACAACGGGGACCGATTTTACGTAGGGGACAGGTAAGTGAAAGTTGTTTATTTTTTCATATAAACTTGCTTGTTTAGATGACCTTAATCCAAATTTAATGTTGCGAAAAGGTGATTTATTCCCCATACGAACCGGCCATGTTTTTCCTGCCGATATGGGGTTTAAATTCACCGCAACCGCAACGTTCCAATCCATCGCTTTCCAGAAAATCCCACTCGCAAGTTGATGGCCATTAATCTACAGACATTAAACACTAAATTCCTTCAATTTGGCCCATAAATTAATGACAATTAGATTTAAAAATCATGTTATATTGTGAATTATTCTGTGAATGTTATTTGGATATTTCGGCTTTAAAAAAAATGTTAATTCTTTCTTAAGAAATGGATAGTTTAGATCTAGTAATTGAATTTTGTAATTAGCTACAATTGGGTAACTAACTAATTATATGCTTTAATTTCAGGTCATCCAAGTAAGATTGTTTCATATTTGTTTCAGAATGCTTCAATCTATAATAACTGAAAATTTCTTTCAGTTCTCTTAATTTTTAAGAAAGTTATGGGCTTTTGACTGTCCTCGATCACAACTTTTGTGTTAAGTCAATAGAAAAGCAATAGGAAACAAGTTGCTAATTTCTGAGTATGAAAATGGCCATAACTTTTTTTAATATTGAAGATATGAAAGTGAATTAGGTGTCAAATTAAACTTCTTTTTTATGCTTTATCTGATGGGATAAATTGCAGACTTTATTTATAAAATCTCAACATTTTGTAACATTGCTATACCATTTGGTCGATAACTGCTGTCCTGCAGCACAGGTAAATCCATACATATCCATCCCAAACGGTCATTCATATACACTGGGTATTCACTAGGGGTGGCACAGTGGTAGAGTTGCTACCTTGCAGCGCCAGAGACCCAGGTTCAATCATGACTTCAGGTGCTGCCTGTACAGAGTTTGCACGTTATCCCTGTGACCGTATGGGTTTTCAATGGGTGTTCTGGTTTCCTCCCACACCAAAGACGTGCAGGTTTGTAGGTTAATTGGCTTCTGTAAAATTGTCCCTAATGTCTAGGATAGAATAAGTATACGGGTGATCATTGGTCTGTACAGACTTGGCAAAATTAATCTAAGAAGATTGGTTGAGGTGTGAGACAGATCATCCAAAATCATTTTATGAATGAATGAATGAATGAATGAATGAATGAATGAATGAATGAATGAATACATTTATTGGCCAAGTATTCACATACAAGGAGTTGTTGAAAGGCAGACTAAGCTTAAGTGGCCAGCTGGCCACCCTTGCTTCTTCTGCATGAATCAATGTCTGCATTCCCTGCACTCCTCATGAGCTAGTCCAGCATTCATTGATGGACTCCACATTATAAATGCAGGGATTCATCAGGACTGCTGTCCCAGCCTGAGTGTCTAGTGTCAGAAAACAATTGGTTGCCTGGTAACAAATCTCCAACAGTTACTTTTATATACAAATACATGTGCAGAAATATGGATGTTGCTGCCATTTATGCATGCTTATCAGGATAATCCCTGAAAATGTAATTAGCATGCCCTGCAAAATTAAAGTCTTAAATTGATTACAGATCACAAATCCAATCCATCAATACAAATTGCATGTTAAATGTGTCAATGAAGTCCATTAAGAAATTATATCTGACTTACATGACTGAATTAAAACCTTACAATCAATCAGATAGCTTCCAAGATTCAGAACTAACATGTAATAGTTGGTTTTGGTTTTAATTATTTTTGTTGTGATTTAGTAGTGCAGTTCGATTAGATCAGTCAAGAACAATGACTATGAAAGGAAAACTGCCTTGTCCTTTAAACAGCTATTAAAAAAACATTTAAATAATTGTTATTTATGAGTAAAGACGTACTCAATAGGAGACAATCCTTCTTCTTGCGTTTGAGGCAGCAGAAGACTGCAGCAGGTTGATGCCATCCGGTTCCACATCCGTAGGTGCCCGCCCTAAAAAGGGCGCATGCTCCGGGTTGGCGCCAAGCTGCGGTGCTGCTGCCGTCTCTGTTTGTTGTCGTTCGCCTGACTGAGGTCAGTTGACAGGGCTCACCACGGGGAGGTCGACAACATGAGCCCCATAGGAGTCTAAGGAAACTGCAGATGCTGCAATCTTGAGCAAGACACAAAATACTGGATTAACACAGTGGGTCAGGTAACATCTGTGGAGAGAATGTTCTGACAATGTTTCGTGTCAGGATCCTTCAGGTAGATGAATTGTGGGGTGGGGGATAGGAAAGTTGGAAAATAGAGGTGAGACAAAGCCTGGCAATCGATAGGTGGGCACAATTTCTGGTTCTGATTCTGGTTGATTACTGAGCAAACACCTCATCAGTGGTTATCTCGCGCAGGTCGGAGTGAATAGCGATTAAATTTTGAAGTGGGCCTTTTTGACAAAGTTGAGGAGATCTAGTTGCTCAATCCCCTTTTTAAATGACTTAACATCGGGAACAGCAAGTGGTAACATATTCCATTCCCTTACCATGCTTGGGTAAAGGGAATATTGGTAGCAAAGTTTATTGAAATTTAGCGAGTTGATGATGTAGGGACCGTTAATTTGTCTTGTTTCAAGGCAGTTTGTGCTCTGGGATGATGGGAGATTTGATGGCGTGATTTTGTGAATCTCCTTGTAAATTGCAATAAGTTTTAGCCTGATTCTGCGGAGCTCTAGGGTATCCCATCCGAGAGAAGTCAGCACATTATTCACGCTTGATTTGCGCTTGCAGTCATTATATACAAAGTGGGCTGCTCGGCGTTGTACTTTCTCCAGGGTGATCTTGTTGTTGTTGTTGAAAGGATCCCATACGGCTCCACAATACTCCAATTTGAGCCTGACCAAAGACTTGTAGGCATTCTCTTTGACGGATGTACTACATGAAAATTTCTCTTGAGAAGGCCGAGAGTTCTATTTGCCTTGTCAGACACTTGATTAATATGCGTCGCCCAGCTTAAATCTTTGCTTAATTCGACTCCTAGATATGGGTGATGGTCGACAGCAAGCAGTGTATGGCTACCCATGTTGTATTCTGATAAAAAAGTGGTTTGATCTTGTGTGAGATATGCATGGTATGACATTTGGTTGTATTGAATGACATCTGCCAGGTCTTTCCCCACTCACAGAGAGCATCCAGATCCTTCTGTAAGGACAAGCTGTCTTCTGGTGTTTTAATCTCTCTATAAATTATGGCATTATCTGCGAAGAGTCAAACTCTGGATGAAACTGCATGTGGAATGTCATTGATATACAGTAGGAAGAGCAATGGACCCATGACAGTCCCCTGTGGTACACCTGATGTCAGACGTCTCTCTCTCCAAGAGAACTCGCTGGTGTCTCCTTGTCAAAAATATCTCAATTCATTTTAAGAGGCTGCTGTCTATTCCTGCATGGTTGAGCTTGTACAGGAGCCGCTTATGGGGAACCTTATCAAAAGCCTTACTGAAGTTTAATATAATCAGGTCAGTCTGACCCTTGTTATCGAGTGACCTGGCTAGATCATCTATGAGTTCCGCCAGTTGGGTTTCACATGATCGACCCTGTCTAAAGCCATGTTGGTGGTTTGTTAGTACCTTGTGGAAGTCAATATGGTCCATAATATGTCGGTGGATTATATGTTCGAGAATCTTGCATGGTATGGAGGTCAGTGAAACGGGGCAATAATTTGCAGGATTTATCCTATCTCCTTTTTTATAGATGGGAACAATGTTAGCGTTCAGCCAATCTTCTGGGAGTTCTCCACTATCCAGACTTCTGAAAAATCTTTTGGAAGACTGGAGCTAAGTTTGCTGCTCAATTCTTTAAAAATCTGGCTAGTATCTGGTCTGGCCCTGATGCCTTTTTTGGTTTTATATATTCCAATAATTTCTGCACCCCATTTGTTGTTACCTTAAGATCTGCAATTTTTGGAGTTTGTTGTGAGTTCAATGACAGGAATACATCTAGGTTTTCTTCAGTAAAAACCAAACAAAACTGCTGGTTTAACACTTCAGCCTTGTCTGCTGCCAAAGAAACTGCCCCATCGATGTAAGGCTTGAGATTCCAAATACATCCTGGCTCATTTTCTTGATGTAATTCTAGAAAGGCTTTGTGCCATCTGATTTTAAACTTTCCCCTATCACATCATGGATGTATTCTTGATGAGCTTTCCAAATTTGTCAGGAAAGCGCATCAAGAATACATCAATTTGTCAGTAAAGCGCATCATGTGAGGAAGGGGGCTTCCTCTATTGCCAGACTGAGGCCAATGCAAACAGTTTCCACACAAACGAGGAACAGCACCTCATTTTCCACATGAGTACCCTACAAATCAATGGTATTGACCTCCAATTTCCCCTACCCACTTCCCCCTTTCCCCTAGCTCCCCCCACCTCAGTGTGCATATATTTCTCCCACCATCTAGCACCACACTCATTACCCTATTCTTTTCCTCTACTTTACACTCATCTTCCATCCCATCCAACATTTCCCGTTTATCCCCTTTCTTTCCCCTCTCCACTGTTTCCTTCCACTCATATCCCTCCCTTTGGCTTTACATTTCACCCCTCCCCTTCTTTCCTATCCCCTTTTAGGCTGTGGGCCGAAGAGCTTTTTTGTTCAAGTTTGTGACCCAACTCACGAAACGACCTGAAATTTTAACATATTGTGTAAATATATTATATAAATCATGCCTGAAACTCATCAAGAACAAAACCTGCACATTTTTAATAAATTTGAGAAAAACCTGACATTTTTTGAGTAGCTTTTGTCCAAACAAAGCACGTTTAACAGTGAGTTGGACGCCAATTGGCCAATCATATGCTTTGTTTCAGGCTAGCTAGGCAGGAAGCACACGTTATGGCTGAGAGTACTTCTACTGATGCCAGTTTTACTGGAGATTCCGATTAAGGTTCTTTGGAATACATGACGTGGAAACTCACAGCAAGGTAATTGAATTTAGTGAGAAAGGCATTAAGAAGTCTGAAGAATGTGCAGCAAAGTGGATAGAAGTGGAAGAAAGTCTTGAAAGCAAAGTCACTGCTAAGGTGCTGCAACACAAAGAGGACAACCAAGTCGTGAAACCAGTGAAACATTGTGAATCAACTGGAACTGAAATGTAAGATCTAAAGTCTGAATTTATGAAAATTAATCTCTATGGACTTTAATTAATTTAATTGCACCCTCTTATAATGTGAAAAAATGAGATTTGGTGGCTGAAGTTGAGGGCTATCCATAACAAAGTAAATTAAAATGTGTCACTAATGCCACCTTGTTGAAGTCTAATAAAGTCCTCTTTAACATCTAATCTCGGAGCCGCCTGCGATCACTTACCGAGAAAAGGTGCTCCGACCGCAGGGCCTATGTACTTAACATAGTGATGCCACGGTCTCCGATAGGAAGCAGCCGATTCACAAACTCGGAGCTGCAGAGTGTTTTTGGATCATCTCCGCGGGGGAGGGAGGTTGTACATAGTGCCGTCCATATCGGCCGTTTCCAGGCCCAGACTACGGTAGAACAACGGAGGAATATTGACTGCACTTTATTGGCTTCCATCACAGTGAGAAATGGTCAGAAATGGTTGATGTTTATGTTGAAGTCAATTGGTGTATGTGAACTTGAACTTGAGCTAATTTATCTATGGTAGTAACTTAGTGTTAGTCTCATTAACATTAAGAAGAGGTTGACATCTTATGAAGTGAAGTCCATGCAGACTTAATGACAATGAGATGGGGTTTTTTTCTGCAGCCTCTGCCCCTCCACTTGAACTTGAACTAACTTATCTATGGTAATAAATTACAGTGTAAGTCTCATTGGCATTAAGAAGATGTTGACAGTTAATGAATTGAAGTCCATGCAGACTTAAGTACTATGAGATGTTTCTATCTCTAGCTTAAGTACTATGAGATGTTTCTATCTCTTATCTCGATAACAATCAGGTGTGCACATCTGTGAAGATCTTTCCTGGTCCGAGAACACAGATGCAATTATTAAGAAAGCTCATCAGCACCTCTACTTCCTGAGAAGATTACAGAGAGTCGGTCTGTCAAGGAGGACTCTCTCTAACTCTCTTCGGCAACTTGAGCGCCCTGGAGAGGAAAAGACTACAAAAAGTAGTAAGAGCAGTCCATCATCGGCTCTGACCTTCCTTCCATCGAGGGGATCTACCACAGCGGTTGCCTCAAAAAGGCTGGCAGCATCATCAAGGACCCACACCACCCTGGCCACACACTCATCTCCCTGCTACCTTCGGGTAGAAAGTACAGGAGCCTGAGAACTGCAACAACCCGGTTCAGGAATAGCTACTTCCCCACTGCCATCAGGCTATTAAACCTGGCTCGGACAAAACTCTGAACATTAATACCCCTCCATCTGTTATTTGCACTTTATTAATTTATTAATTAATGTGTGTATTTAAGTATATAACTGTAGTCAATGCCTACTATGTTCTGTTGTGCTATGCAAAGAAATAATTTCATTGTCCTGTCAGGGACACATGACAATAAACTCTTTTGACTTTTGACTTGACTTGACTTGACTTCTGCAGCCTCTGCCGCCCCACTTGAACTAACTTATTGATGGCAGTAAATTACGGTGTAAGTCTCATTGACATTAAGAAGAGGTTGACGTTTTATGAATTGAAGTCCATGCAGACCTAAGTACTATGAGATGGGGTTTTTTCTGCAGCTTCTGCCCCTCCACTCTCCAGAGCCCCATGCACATCCACACACAAAAGTGTTTTGTGTGGACATGCATTGTAGGCACAGTGCCACATAATGAACACTAATTTGATCATTTGCTGACTTGCCATCCCATCTATCTGGACATGCATACATGCATGATTTCCCCATTGATATGTTGATATTGTCTTACATAATATTAAATGTGAAAAGATGTTAAATACTCCCTGACACATTTTATCTTCTATTATTAGGAGGCAGCAGTATATCCCGACTATCATGCCAAGTGCTCACATGATAGTCAAATGTCACTTCTGCAACATTACAACAATAAATCGAGCTACAGCAAGGTCTAGAAGGAAGAAAGGTAATGATAGGTCTAAAACAATAATTCTTTGTATTTATGGTCATATGATGTTACTTTGAACAATGAAAATATATATTTGAGGATGTTGATTTATTTTATTTTTCATTCCTTTTCTGTTTTCTTTTTCCTCTTTCAATTGAGTTCAAGACGCTGAAAAGCCTGAAGCAGGTGAATCACCTCAATTGGCAGTTCCTTTTGGTGAAGCAGATGAGCAAAGGGACTGCTTCCACCAACAGCAGACTCTCTCGGAAAGCATGTCATGAGAGCAAATTACCAGGCTGCTGTACATTCAAAATGTCTGGAACAGTTTCCACAAATTCCCAGTCCAAAGGGACATGGGTGGAATATTGTAGGTGGTGAATTGGACATTGACTGGGGTGATCTGCCACCAGCCCCTAGCACGTTGCTAGAATTAACATACTGTTCATGCAAGAAAACAAGCTGTGAGAAATCAAGTACAGGGAAAGGAAGATGCTCATGTCAACAGCATGGTGTGCCATGTACAGATTTATGTAAGTGTGTTGACTGCAGAAACTCTATTACTGCAAAAGGCTTGGAATCTGATGAAGAATATTCCGATGAAGATTAGATGTAATGTAAACAAATAAATTGGGGAAATAAATGATTATATAGTTTTATTTTAATTTCGAGCGTTTCACTGTTTATTTGGTCAAATTATTTAAACAAACTTACTTATAAATAAATTACTTATGATAATGGCGTGCTGGTGAATGACAGTGCGACAGTCCACATACCCATTCACACATACATACATACACACATCCACACACACATCTATCTGCACGAACACATACATGCACACATCCATCCACACACATACATCCACACACATACATCCACACACACATCCACACACACATCCATCCGCACGCACATCCATGCACACATACATCCACACACATACATCCATCCACACATACATCCACATACACATCCACACATCCATCCACACATACATCCATCCACACATGCATACACACTTACATCCACACATCTGCAGATACACATTTGACAGGTATACACAGACACACACACAAACTACAGATACTCAAACAATGCAACACTTTGGGGTTCTTTCAGGTTAAAGGTAATAGCCCTCATTTGCAAAGGCACCGTGGGTGGGGGGGGGGGGGGGGGGTCTCTAACATAAATATAGGCTAATTGTAGCTTAAAATGAATACTCATCGAGTAAACATCAGAGCATTTGATTCTTGGTCAGGATGTGACATTTACATCAGAAATAAGACTTTTTACTCTTACAGGTCTGTCCCCCAGCCTGGCACTGCCCCAGTTCCACTATGGCCGTGACACCCAGTCTCCCCACTATGGCAGTCAGTGGGGTTCAGTAAACAGGGGAACCCACAGGATCTGTCCTGACCCTTTAATTAGGCAGGTTCATGAGCCCGTAAAACCGAGACCTCTGCGGCACTCTCATTCATTTTCCTATTAAAGCGACTGCAAGATGCCTTGCAGGTCTGTGCCCCAGCCTGCAACTGCCCAAGTCCCACTATGGTCTTGACCCCCACTCTGCACACTGGCAGGCAGTGGGGTTCAGTAAACGGGGGAACCTACAGGAACTGCACTCACCCATTAATTAGGCGGGTTATTCAACTGTGGCAGTCTCATTCAAAAATCACATTAATTAGGCGGGTTATTCCTCTGCGGCAGTCTCATTCAAAAAACACACTCACAATTATATTCATTATATTATTTTTATATAATATAATTATACATAATTATATTATATAGTTATGACTTCCTTCTCAATTATATTTCATCTAAATCTGAGCAAATTTTCATGTAGTTCCAAGACATGGGTCACGAAAATTGATTTCTAGACACATTTTTGATGCTCGGTCCACAGCCTATTTTCAGTTTTCACTTTCCTACTCCATCAGTCTAAAGAAGGGTTTTGAACCGAAACGTCGTCTATCCATTCCTGCCGGAGATGCTGCTGACTTGCTGAGTTCCTCCAGCACTTTGTGGTTTACTCAAACTTCCTGGTCAGATTGACCAAATACACCAATTGGTGTTAAGGAATTGTTCAACCTAACATGGTTGAGTACAGAACTATTAATGTAATTCTGAACAGATCAACACCAATAACTTTCTGGATAGACGTAAAAATGGTGCAATTATAGATTGGATGCCAAAAGGCTTCAAGAGGGTGTGGACATGGTGACTAAGAAGGTAAAAATTTGGCCGATGGAAAACAATACAGAAAAATACAAGTAACTTTTTTTAAATGGTTACAAGTTTTGAAATATTGATGTTCAGTGGGATTTGCATGCCTTATGCAAGTCACTAATTGCAAACAAAAAAGGGGCTGTCCCACTTGGGCGACCTAATTGGCGAGTTTAGAAGAGTTTAGGTGAGTTTGAAAAAATGTCATGTTGAAGACCTCCTGTGACTATGTAGAAGACCTCTTTCGACCTCCTTCGAATATGTTGAAGACTAGTTTCGACTAGCTACGACAAACTTTGCGAAAATTGGACACCGAATAGTGGAGAGTGAAGACGACCTCCTTCGATCTCCTTCGACCTCCCTTCGACTATGATGAAGACTATCTACGACTACCTTCGACAACCTTCGATTACCTTCAATTACCTACGACTAACATGCCAACCTACTACAACCTACTACAACTAAACATTTGAGTAAAAAAAGTATCGATTTTTAAAAGCATCCTTTTTTTAATCGTGTTGAAAAATAAGCCACGACCTAGCTGAGGCCTCGAGTACACGGGGACTACTCTCGAGCATCAAGGAGAGTTACAAAGACCTCTTACGACTTCGTGTCGACCATGCTGCGAGTATGGGTCGAGGGCAAACTCTCCAGAACTCGCGGATTAGGTCGCCCAAGTAAGACAGCCCCTAAACTCTCCTAAACTCGCCAATTAGGTCGCCCAAGTGGGACAGCCCCTTAAGCTTTATTTGAATTTGAAAACAAGAATAAAGTTGGCTGACTGTTATTATATATAGCCTTGGTAAAAGTCTGCCTGGAGTATTATGTTTCAGTCTCCTTTTCTTAAAAAACGAATATATTTGCCTTAGAGACCGTGCAGTGTAGATTCACCAGACTGTTTCCTGAAATGGCAGGTCAGTCTTACGAGGTGAGATTGAGGAGGTTAGGCCTACATTTGCCAGCATTTAGCATAATGAGCAAGGATTCTACTGAAATATACACAATTCCTAGCAGGTTCAAACCATTTAGGACTTAACTATTTTTTGATTCAGAGGATGCTGAATCTTTGGGATTCTCTAACCTGGAGGACTGGGAAGGCTCAGGCAAAGAATGTATTCACAATTTGATTGAATTCTGGATATTAGAAGAAACAGGGTATTTAAGAAAATGGTGTCTAGGTGAAAGATCAGGAATGGTCGTGTTGAATGGAGAAGCAAGCTCAAAGTGTCAAATGGTTTGCTCCTGCTCCTATTTCTTCAAAAAAATCAGATTGCAGATGATAATTTAAGTTGTGGAAAGTAAGTGGGGAAATGGAATTCCTCTGAGAGCTAGCATAAACTGGATGGATCAAATGATCTCCTTCTAGGTCATATTGAAATATGAAAATATGAATTTGCACACATGACATATCACAAATAAAAAAAACATAACTTCCATTTGGTTCTTCATCACTTGAGACAACAATATCTGATGTATACAACACTTCATTGTCATAAATAATTCTATGCAGGTGTAGATGCATAATTATTTCATTTATTTTCATTGCCTTGATCACTGTAATAATCTTATGTTTCACTTCAGTTCTCTAGCACTGTTGCTTAGTTCTTCTTAAAACCACGGAGTCAGTCCTAGGCTTTGGTAAGCCCAGCAACATAATCAGGTACAAGTCAGCAGCAGAAGAATATCATTTGAAGAATGTCAGTAGCATCACAGTACTGTAAAGTAACTGGTCAGCTTTGAAGTTTGAAGGGTACAGGATGGCGTTGAAGGGTACAGAATGGTGCCTATGTTGTGGCGACTCTTGTGTACTGACTCAGTGCAGTCTACTATCTTACACTCTTATACTTAATATGATTGTGTATAGTAGGATCGTTACTGAACTGTATGAAAAACTGAATTTCATTGTACTTAGGTACGCGTGACAATAAAGTACCATTGAAACATTGACCATATAACAGAGAAAGATATAGAGCTGACAAAACCAGTAGTAATTCGCTGTCCATTGTTGCAGCTCGAATATTCTTCTTTCTTTCCATTCACCTGGAATGGCCCATCGTTGCAGTGATCCCAGGAACAGTCAGCCTCATACCCACCCCTTCTGCTTGATCAGACAGGAATGTTGCTCATGCACACTCTCCACCTACTTGAGTGATCTGCACACACCTTACTCGTGCACTTGGAAAATTACTTTCCTGGTCCAAGTGACACACCAGCAAGTCATTGCGTATTTTTAATACGGAGATTGATAGGTTCCTGATTAGTAAGTGTGTCAAAGGAATGGGATTAAGAGGGAAAAATATATCAGCTATGATCAAATGGCGAATCAGATTTGATGGGCCTAATGGTCTAATTCTGCTCCTATGTCATGGTCTAATCCATGTGATTTTACTCTGACTGGGTAATTTCAAGCTGCTTGTTAGGATCCTGTCATTCGGTCTTGCTCAAATCTTGGGTATTAGAGAGACATCAGTAGCGTGAGAGCAGAGGAATAGTCTGGGTGTGTTCATCTTATGGAATTCATGTAGAAACACATCATCCTTTCTGCTACGCCTGTTGTGTCGCGCATTTTTTTTCCCCTCGGCCAAATGTCAAAGCAAATGGGTGGATATGTCAAAAATATAATGAGGACAGCTTGGATGATATCAAATAAAAACAGAAAATGCTGGAAATGCTCAGCAGGTCAGATTACATCTGTGAAGAACAAAACATAGTTCATGAAGACCTTTCATCAGAAGTTGTACCATAACACTTGACATGAGCATTTAAGAATAGCGCCACGATTTTGAGACTTATCTAAATTATATGTACTGGTCAGGGGTACATTTCTAGAGAATCACCTTGGAAATTCATTGTCATAATTTTTCGGCATTTAATTTGGGGAGTTTAAGTAATTCTATAACAAACATACAATAATATCATTTAAATTAGGTATATTACAATACTTACCTTCAGCGACGTTGCAGTTCTGTCACTGCCCGTGTGCGCGACTTTGGCGCCTTTGAGAGGGGGGCAGGTTTAAAATGCAATTTTTCTTCAGACTTTTCAAATAAATTTTCAACAGGCTTTTTAGTTGCTGAAGAAAAATCGCTTCGACTGCCGTTTTATTAAGTTTATTAAAATTAGCGCTGGAAAAATTAAAAGCAGGAGTAAATTAAAAATCATCTTTTAATGCTGTCAACGCCGACAACGGGACGGATCTTACGTAGGGGACAAAAGAAGGTACACAGTTTATTTTTGCATAAAAACGTGCTTCTTAGGAAGCCTTTAATCAAAATTTAATGTTGCGAAAAGGTGACTAAAAAAATATACGAACCGGCAGTATTTTTCTTGCCGACTGGGGGTTAAATTCACCAAAAACTGCAACGCTCCAATCCATCACGTTTCACAAAAACCCACTCGCAAGTCGATTTAAATGGCCATTAATTTACAGGAATTAAACACTAAATTCCTTCAAATTGGCCTATAAATTCATGACCGAGATTTTAAAATCATGTTATATTGTGAATTCTGTGTGAATGTTATTTGGACACTTAGGCTTTTTAAAAATGTTACCATTTTCTTAAGAAATGGATAGATGTTTAGATCTAGTAATTGAATTTTGTAATTAGCTACAATTAAGTAACTAACTAATTATATGCTTTAATTTCAGGTCATCCAAGTAAGATTGTTTCATATTTGTTTCAGAATGTTTCAATCTATAATAACTGAAAATTTCATTCAGTTCTCTTAATTTTTAAGAAAGTTATGGGCTTTTGACTGTCCTTGATCACAGCTTTTGTGTTAAGTCAATGTAAAAGCAATAAGGAACAAGATGCTAATTTCTGAGTATGAAAATGGCCATAACATTTTTAATACTGAAGATATGAAAGTGAATTAGGTGTCAAATTAAACTTCTTTTTATGCTTTATCTGATGGGATAAATTGCAGACTTGATTTTTTAAATCTCAAAATGTTGTAACATTGCTTAAAGCCGGCTTATTTTTCTAATGTTGTAGAAACTGCAAGTGGCACAACTGGTAGAACTGCTAACTCAGAACTCTGGCAAACCAAGTTTAATCCCAAACTCTGCTGCTGTCAATATGGAGTTTGCACAGTCTCCCGTGTGCTCTAATTTCCTGTACAGAAAGAACTGCAGATGCTGGTTTACACCAAAGATAGACACAAAAAAATGGAGTAACTTAGTGGGTCAGGCAGCATCTCTGGGGAAAAAGAATAGGTGACGTTTCGAGTCAAGACCCCTGAAGAAGGATCTCAACCCAAACGTCACCTATTCCCTTTCTCCAGAGATGCTGCTTGACCTGCTGAGTTACTCCTGCTTTATATGTCTATCTTTGGTCTAATTTCCTCCCAGATACCAAAGGTGTGGTGGTTGGTAGATTGATCAGCTATTGGAAATTGACTTAAGCTCTCCAAATGAAATGCCGAAAAATCATGACAATGAATTTCCACGGGCATTTTGAGAAATGTATTTGGTGCATATTAAGGAGGCTCCAAAACATCTATATAATTAAAAGTCTCATCTTGACCACTTCCTGTCTGCGCTGTATATTGATTTTAGAAAAAACGCTACCCTGTATCGCTATGATTTCTGGCCATCTTACTCACAGTCCTCCTCCGCTGAGCCAGTCCCTTCCGGGGGGTGGGGGGCAGGACTATAAAACCCCAGATGCCGGGACGTGAATCAGTCACTCTGCAAGATCGCGAGGGAGAGGCCATGACTGTCATTCTAAGCTGTGAATCAACTGAACTGTGAGTCTGCAATGTACTTGCAATAAATTATTTGTTAGCCCTTAATGACAATTCCATGAGTTGTTTGGCCTGCTGCCCTGCCTGTGCTTGAAACTGCAATGCTTTATTAGGGCCGACTGTGTTTGGAAGGAATAAATGCTTTATTGGGTCTGTGTTTGGAAGGAATAAATGCTTTATTGGGTCCGACTGTGTTTAGTTCAAAGTCCCGCTCATTTCGTGACTTCCGCTTAGTGGACAGGTCGTACTGATTGCATAATTTCTGGTGAGTGCAGAGGTCGCGCTGATTGCGTAATTTCCGGTAAGTGCAGAGGTCACGCAGATTGCGGAAGTGCCGCTGACTGCGGAAGCCTCACAGTGGAGATGCCGCGCTCAGCCATGTGAGTAGATTTAAGAAAGTTTACTGTCATATATATGGTGTGTGTGAGTGTGTGTGAGTGAGTGTGTGTGTGAGTGTATGTGGAGTGTGTGTGTATGTGGTATGTGAGTGAGTGTGTGTGTGTGAGTGTATGTGTGTGTGTGTGTGTGTGTGTGTGTGTGTGTGTGTGTGTGTGTGTGTGTGTGTGTGTGTGTGTGTGTGTGTGTGTATTGGTGGAGAGGAGGAATATTGTGTTGGGGGACCAGCCTTCCCGTGTGAAGCTGACACCCAATGAGTCCCACTTAGTCTAGTATGTCTTAAAGTCTTGAATGGTAGAATTTCAGAAAATTGATGGTAATGTGGTCTGAGAGCTGGGATAGACTTAAAGGACCATAATGCCTCCTTCTATCTAAATCATTAGGAAATATAGAAAAGGAAGTAAGGACATCAATTAATAATATCAATTATGACTTCCATCATTGACTTCCATCAAGAGTTAGAAAATTATCCCTCTGACGTGAACATTCCACAATTATTAGTTTAGTTTTGAGATACAGAATTGGAAACAGGCCCTCCAGCCCATCGAGTCTACACTGCCCAACGATCATTCGCAAAGTCTAGGTCTGTTATCCTACTTTTGCATACACTCCCTACATGCTCGGGGCAATTACAGTAACCAATTAGTCTACTAACACACACAAATTTGGGATATGGGAGGAAACCGGTGCACCCAGAAGAAACCCTCACGGTCATAGGAAGAACATGCAAACTGCACACAGGCAACATCCAAGGCCAGGATCAAACTCAGATCTCTGACGTTGAGGCAGCAGCTCTACCAGCAGAGCCACCCATTCTGTGACAATTTGGACAGTGATTGTCAAAATTCTGCTCCTTTCCAACTCCCTTCTTGTAATAATGTAATTACATTTTAAATAATTTAATCTGATGCACTAAAGCGCCATATGCTGTTCTACAGTTAATTTTGGAGAATACCATTTACTTTACTCAACATACATTAATTTGGGATATGGGAGGCTCAACGAGCCCTCAGACTCCTGAATGCCAAGTAATGGGCTGCCACCATTGTCTATTTATCCTTTTATCCATTTTTATCCATTTTATCCTTCTGTTAATTATCGTGTTGCACAGGGAGCCAAATGCAACGGAATTTAGTTTGGAATTGCATATATATCGATGTATTTCTAAATGACAATAAAGTTTGTTTGAAGTTGACATTAATGGGTTTGAAGAAGGATCTTGATCCAAAACGTCATCAATCTGTGTTCTCCAGAGATGCTGCCTCACCTATTGAGTTACCCTGGCACCTTTTGTGTATTAACCAGCATCTACAGTTCTTTGTTTCTACATTAACGGTGAATATTGACAAATATTCTTTTATACAATACCATGTTAACATTTTGTAACAAATTAGTTCAGAAGTAAATTATAATGAGGATTTTTTAAGAGTCCTATATAAAATACGATTAAGCCATTTAAAGCTAATCAAAGGTACACAAAAGGCTGGAGAAACTCAGCGGGTGCAGCAGCATCTAAGGAGCGAAGGAGATAGGCGACGTTTCGGGTCGAGACCCTTCTTCAGACTGGTCAGGGATCAGGAAAACGAGAGATATAGACGGTGATGTGGAGAGATAAAGAACAATGAATGAAAGATATGCAAAAAAGTATCGATGATAAAGGGAACAAGCCATTTTAAGCTGTTTGTAGTGTGAAAATGAGAAGCTAGTGCGACTAGGGTGGGGGAGAGATAGAGAGAGATGGAATGCCAGGGCCCGAGGGCTGAGGGAGAGGTGGGAAGGGGAGGAGACAGCAAGGGTTAATAGAATTGAGAAAATTCAATGTTCAAGCCCAGAGGATGCAGACTCCCCAAGCAGAATATGAGGTGCTGTTTCTCCAACTTGCGGTTGCTCACTCTGGCCGTGGAGGAGGCCCAAGACTGAGAGGTCGGATACGGAATGGGAGGGGGAGTTGAAGTGCTGAGCCACCGGGAGGTCAGGTTGGTTAATGCGGACTGAGCGGAGGTGTTCGGCGAAACGATCGCCAAGCCTCCGCTTGGTCTCACCGATATAGATCATCTGGCATCTGGAGCAGCGGATGCAGTAGATGAGGTTGGAGGAGGTGCAGGTGAACCTCTGTCGGACCTGGAAGGACTGCTTGGGTCCCTGAAAGGAGTGGAGGGGGGAGATGAAGGGACAAGTGTAGCATTTCTAATCAAAGCCAGCTACTTTGCATTCTGCATGATTACAGTGGTGTCAATGAAAATACTAGAATTAAGTACCTTGTATTTATTTCAGGATTCACAAGAAAGAACGTTTGAAATGTGGTTGTTGTCATCGTGGAAAACAAATAAGCAATTTGTGCATTTCCCATTGATAACAAGTGTAGGGTAAATATTAAAGAGGAAACCCGGAATGGGTGTGCATCACACTATGCAAAGCAAATGTTACGCGTGAACCTATCTTGCCCAGAGATTTTATTAAGGTACAACCTACCATTATTGTTTCAATAACGCTGATAATAGCTTAAGTTTGTAATGCAGGTAATCTGCATTGATACGGTATCTTCTGTGTACCTTCCATGACTAAATAGTGGATTTCTTTTGAAAGAAGGCATTTCTCAATTCCTGTACTGAAACTGTGGCCAAGAGTTTTGTCCTCAAGCTTCTAGACTGGACTGGAAACTTTTAGCGAGTGACATGTCATCTAGCGAATATAACCAGAAATGCATTGCTGTTGTCTTAACTCTTGTCCGAAGTGGTCTGGTCAAAATGTGTTTCACAGTCAAGTATTGTTAGTAGGTGCTTACTGTAGGTAAATTGACCGTTAACTCCCGAGATTGTAGCAATTATTGCATTTCAGTAGTATTTATTGCCCTGGAAGGCAATGAAAAGTGTTGTTTCATCACAAGGACTCAACTGCAAAATAAATCAATCTTCTTCATTATAGAGGCTTTAGAGGCAAGTTAATCCCCAAAAGAGTTGGTGTGACCACCCGCAGGCAACCTGTCACGATGTACTTTTCATATTCCAAGACTTATAGAAAACGCAGCTTTCTTCCAAATTTTGGTGCGGTTATCGTTATTAGTTTCCTGCCCTTCGATTGTTACCAATTCTAAGTCTTCCCAATATACCTGTATTAGGTTTTACTTTGGAAATACTGTAATCAAAAATATCCGGGCCATTTGCAAGCTTAATAAGCTTAAAAACACTCCTTTTGACAAGTTTCCGCGAGTTGCATTTGGCAGGTATTCCAGTTCTTTAATTAATGACGGAGCTGTCCGGAGAACATGAGTGTGTTTGATGAGTACCTCCTTAATATTTGGGTGTGACACTGCCCCTCCTAGTTCCAGAAGACACTATTTTTTTTCTTGCCAGAATTGAACCTGAATTCTTACCGAACGCATATTTCTTTACCGGAGCTTGGTGACCAAATGTGAACGTGCTAAGAGATGGTGTAGCGACTCCTCGAACAAGGCAAATGTGAGGCGTGAGGTTGAAGCTCGTGCGAACAGAAGTCGTAGAAATCAGCAAGGACCGGCAGTTCGTTAAACAACGGTGGCAACATTTTTCATTTATTTATTAATTGCATTCAGCCGAGTTTGCTTCCACGATTAGCAGTTGCGAACGTGTTACTAGGCTCGAAGGTAGGGTTGAGCAGCAACATTTTTAAAGCCTGTACCAACCAGTTGTGAATGTTTCTGTGAGGTGGAGCCTCATTTGTAAAACAAACTATTGGAGGCTCTGCTGTCAGATCTCTTTGTAGTTTGCGTCCATTGTGGTCCGATGGGTCGATCATTAGTGTTGTGGCGAAGTCACGACTTCTGTGACCTACTCTCCAATCTTCAGAAACCGTGATCCCCTTTGCTGCTGAGAATTGTTTTCAGGCCGGTCACCTCGTCAAATCAGGAAGACGGAAGTTAAACAAAACGTGGGTACAATGTTATAGTTTCATTCTTTCTTCGTTGTCAGTTGTGTTGTCCCTGCGGAGAAGAGGCCGAGGGGTGATCTTAAAATCACGAGGGGGATAGATATGTGAATACAGAGTATTTTACCCAGAGTAGAGGAATCAAGAACGAAAGGGCATAGGTTTACGGTGAGAGTGGACAAATTTAATAGGAACCTGAGAGGTAAATCTTTCCACACAGAGGATGGTGGATATATGGAACTAGCTGCCAATGGAAGTAGCTGAGGCAGGTACTATAAACAACATTTTGTGTAAGAAGGAACTGCAGATGCTGGTTTAAACCAAACATAGACACAAAAAGCTGGAGTAACTCAGTGGGACAGGCAGCATCACTGGCGAGAAGGATTGGGTGACGTTTTGGGTTGAGACCCTTCTTCAGACTATGACTGGTACATGGACAGAAAGGGTTTGGTGGGACATGAGCCAAATGAGACTAGCGTAGATGGGGCATCTTGATTGGCATATGCGAGTAGGGCCGAAGGGCTTGTTTCTGTGCTATATTACTCTGTTAGATGGGGCATCTTGGTTGGCATAGACGAGTTGAGCCGATGGGCCTGTTTCTGTGCTGTATGACTGATACAGAATGGTGGAATGCATTTGCCGCTGATTCCTATTGAACCCACCACTTGGTTACAGCCTGTGTAACCACCACCACCCCAGGTGTTATGGGGACAGGTTATCTGAGAAAACAGGGTATTACAGACTCTTTGGGGGAAATATCAAAAGTAGGGAGACTAAAAATGTCTAAATGCAACGAGGAGGTCATTCCTGCGAAACCTGCAAAATTGTCTGTTTTCAATGTAAACAACCACATCACTGCCTTTTCAATGGTGGCATATGTGACTAATACATTATATGTACGTAATGCAATTTTTGATTAGTAAATTACATAGAAATACGATTATTGGAAATGTGATCTCAATACATGCCTTCTTGGTTAACTGAGTATTTTAACCTTTTCTGAATGTTGGTAAAACGACATGGTGACAAAAAAAAGTCAACGTTTATGATAACGATCTGGGTGTTTTACTTATTATTTATTTGCTAAATTAATCCGGTGAAAAGGGCAAATTTCAGGTTACTTGGAGAGGTAAACGCAGAAAATTGAGATGAAGACAGAGAAAGATGTAAGGTGACTGAGACTAGTCAAGAAAAGCAAACGGGGCAATATAAACTAAAAAAGACACAAAGTACTGGAGTAATTCAGCGGGTCAGGCAGCATCGCTGTGCAACATGGGGAGATGTTTTAGATTGGGGACCATTCTTAGGTCTCCTGGCAGATAAGTCTGAAGAAGGGTGCCGACCCAAAACGTCGCTTATCCATGTTTCCCAGGAATACTGCCTGACCTGCCACAAGCACTTTGTGTCATTTTTTGTAAACCGGCATCTGCAGTTCCTTGTTTCTAAATCATAATTAGCGCTCCTGGTCAATCCAGAAAAAGTACGCCCCGCAGTGGGCAACTGCAACATAGAGCAAAGGCAAGCAGTCTATACAGTGGGAAAAATCTGTGTTGTGTCTCATAAATACATGGCAATATTCCAATTGATGATGAAAGACTAAAATGTTTTTCCAGTTGATGGTATATACGTGTTACATAATTGTTGAAGGGAAGTGGGCGGGTTTGAATAGATGGTTAATACTATTATCATGTGCATGTTCTTTGGCAAGACAACTATTTGTAATGAACAACGATGGATTTTGCAACATAATGTTATCTATGTCAATACCTTTACCACAATTACCAATGAAAACATTGAATGTAGAAACAAAGAACTACAGATGTTGGTTAATCACAAAAGGACACAAAGTGCTGGAGTAACTCAGCAGGTCAGGCAACATCTCTGGAGAACATGGATAGGTGACATTTTGGGTTGGGACCCTTCTTAAGTCTGAATCATCACCTATCCATGTCCTCCAGAGGTGCTACCTAACATGGTGACCTAACATGGTTAATCCAGCATATTGTGTATTAACCAGATTTTGCAGTTCTTTGTTTCTACATTGTGTCATTCCATGTTATCGTTGGTAATTTAGGTTTAAGATGCGAGATGAAAGATTGGCTATGAGGATATCCAATATTTTGAACAGTTTTGGTTCATAATCTCAACAACCACCATCCTAATAATGAACAATATAATATTTTCCACGTAGATTGTGACATGTAAGTGCACTAGTCCACCTCCAGTTCTCCTCTGCCACTTCAAATTGGGTATCACCTTTATCTTGCTAGAGAGAGCGGACAGAATATCCTGTATGTTGTGCATGTCTGTATGTTGTGCAGATTATTTGGGGGAATTGGCTGATATGGCTATGCGGTTTTGCAATCAATACAAGCACTGGGAAATAGATTTGAAAGTTGTACTATTTCCCCAACTCAGCACAGTGCAACATAAATGACTTGATTGACAGGGATTTTTGGTTGGTGTGTAAAGAGGGTGTGGTGATTTGGAATAGGTCAGGTTTATTACTGTCACCAATATACAGTGAAAATATTTTGTTTGTGTGCTATCTAATCAAATTAAATAATGCTATATATGAATACAATCAAGCCAAACAAGTACAACGGGTTGAGCAAAGAGAAAAATTACCAAAGTGCAGAATATAGTTTCTCTGCATTCCAGTGTAACCATTCCAGAGAAAAAGTCTAATATTCACAATGAGTAGGTGGGAAAATCTGGAATGTACTCTGGCCTATGGAAGGACCATTCAGAAGTCTGATAACAAAGGGGAAGAAGCTGTTCCTGAGGTGGTGTGTGCTTTCAAGTTTTTGTATCTTCTATCTGATGGGTGTTGCGAGGAGGAATGATCAGGATGGAAAATGTCCTTGTTAATATTGGCTGATTTCCTGGTACGGTGTGAAATGTAGACGGAGTCAAAGGTGGGGAATCTGGTCTGTGTAATAGACACAGCTCTCTACAATTTCTTGTGATCTTGGGCAGAGCTGTTCCTAAATCAAGCTGTGATATCACTCAAAAGCATGCGTTCTGTAGTGAATCAGTAGAAATTGGCAATTAAATGATACTCAACTTCTGGAGCTATTATTAGGATATAAAATTTGTAGATGCATTCGTTGAACTTGGCTGTTTTGATTAATTACTGAGCTTCTTGCAGCCTTGCATTCAGGTCATCTAGGCTTCTGGGATTGACTGCCTCGCCCTCTCTGACTGGACAACCTTTTACCCAATTTAGAATGATAAATGCTGTTAATCTCAGAACATCGAATGCATTATGTTTTCATTGCTGTAAAATGAAAATATAATTTACAGTATTCCTCCCATATTCCAAAGATGTGCAGGTTTGTAGGTTAATTGGCTTTTGTAAATTGTCCCTAACATGTAGGCGAACTACTGTATGGCTTATTGATGGTTGGTATGGACTTGGAGGGCCGAAGGGCCTGTTTCCACACTATTTCTAAACTACAGCTTCCCGATCGTGTTTATTGCTGAAACTTTGTAACCAGCAAGGTGGTGTTTCAATTTCCACCATCCTTTACTTTCAAATTATCACTTCCTGACCTTTCCCTTCCCTCCTTTGACATTTCCATCTCTGATTGGGGGATATCAATAAATACCTTCTGGAAATCCACTCACTTTGACAATAACTTTTAATACACTTTTCGCTTTGGACTCTATTCCATTCTCTTAATCTTCCTGTCTGCATTACATCTGTTCTTATACTGTCACTTCCATGCGACTACATCCAATTTGTATGGCCATTTCCTCAGCAAATAATCCACTTCTATAGTGATTCCCCAGATACTTGCTATGTTCATTCCATTTTCTGAACTTCCAATGTTCTTTCCTCCAGGAACCATGGTGGGGTTCCATTTGTTGTAAATTAATCTAAACACTGTGCTGATGACCACACAATTGACTTGGATGGCAGGATTTTAATTGTTTCTGTACTTTAAAAAAAAAATTCTAACCTTTTTAAAGTTCATCAAAGTCGACTTTATCCATGTTTCTCTCTCAACGGATGTTGCCTGATGCACTGAGTAATTCCAATTGAGAAGATTAAATAAATGGTTTAGACATGCAACAGCACAGCTCCAGAGATCCGGGTGTGATCCTAGTTCTGGGTGCAACCTCTAGAGTTTGGAAGTTCTCTCTGTCATCTCATAGGTTTCCCTCATGTGCTTTGGTCACCTCCTCCAGCCCAAAGATGCATTGTTAACTGGTTATTGTAAACTGCCCCCAGTGCATATGGGTGGTTGGATAATTCAGAGGAGTTGATGGGAGAATTTAATTAATGGAGGAATGAGACTGGTGAGCGCATTCTGAGAGCTGACTTGATGGGCTAAATGGTCTCCTATGTTGTACAAGAATGACGAGATTAGGAAAGTATATTGCAATTTTCCCAGGACAGTAAAATAACATTTTTGGATTTGAGCGCGTTTTATAGAATGTCCTTGTCTGTAAGAACAGGTTGTTTACAAAGTAAAGAAAATAATGCACATACCAAAAAGAGAATAAATAGAGAAAATGCTGAAAATATTAGATGATAATGAAGAATACATTTTAAGTATTATTTTTCAAATTTTCTCAAGTCTGAAGAAATATCATCAATCTGGTGCATAAATTCTGTTTCTCTGTCCACTTTTGCTCTGAGTATTTTCTACATTTATCACTCCTTGTTAGTTTCCTATATTAGGTGGTGGGCCTTTCTTGCATTATGTACACAGGCAGTAATAATCTGCCATTATTACTGTAACGGGCAAATATCTTGCATTTCTCTCGGCTACATATTCCTAATTTATTCATATTCCATAATTATCCATATTCCTACATATTGCAAACTGACCTTTAGATGTTGAGCAATAGGTGAATCCACAGAAAGCAAATGAATACTTTGCATCCACAGTCACCTAATGTTGTGCATTGAATTATGCACATAAAACATATTTCAGTAAAATGAACCTACTAAATTTTCACACTAGATGGTGCAGCAGCAGCAAATATTCAACACCATTGTTCATATGTATTACTTCACAACCTTGCAATAGATCACAAACAGAGCAAGTATGGTGTCAATTGTAGATCGTTTACCACTGATTACTCAGTGTGAATATTGATTTCTCTAATTTCAAGTAACCCTTGCATTAACTCTCTCTCCACCCCTCCCCCACCTTGGTCGTCCTGCTATTTTCACTGTTTATATCCTTTCATTATCACTTATTCCACAGTCAACAATGGACCATTGAGGGCTCCACATTTCCTTGGTCATCAGTGCCAGCTCTAATTTATTCTGGACTTTTTCATACTTCTATTTTTCCTCTCCCCTGACTCTGTCTTAAGAAGGGTCTTGACCCAAAGCATCACCTATTCCCTTTCTCTGGAGATGCTGACTTACCCATTGAGCTACTCCAGCATTTTGTATCTATGCTCAGTGATAGTTTGGATTGGCTATAGTTGAACAGGGAAGATGATTGGACTTTTTGCCTTCCATCACAGTGAGGAATGTGGGGAATCTGCTGTGGTGGATGTTTATGTTAACTTTTATGTAGATGTGTGTCTTGTTGGTTTTTTTTTCCGTATGGCTGTATGGTAATTCGCATATCACTGTACCTTAATTGGTACATGTGACAATAAAATACCTTTGACCTTTGAAATAACACGGTAGTTCCAGGAACCTGAAGAAAATGTATTGTCTGTAACTTCCAGCCATTGTAAGTGGACCTTTTCTTTGACTGAACAAGATAATGTGCCATTCCTTGCCTTTCACCTGTAGTGTTACAGAGACCTGAATTTACATAAGTGCTGAATGGAGCACTGGAGGAATTTGGCCATTAATCTAAACGCATGTCCAGTTTTTAATATCCGACACTATTAAATGCTGCTCTTACATTGCAGAATCGTTATAGCACAGGAGGAAGTCTTTTGGTCCAATCCATTGGCACTTGACATGCAATTCAGTCGGTATGAAACCACCACTGCTCTTTCAACATTGCCTGTAGATAATTTTTCTTCAAGGTCCTAAGATAGACACAAAATGCAGGAGTAACTCAGTGGGACAGGCAGCATCTCTGGATAGAAGGAATGGATGACGTTCGGGTCAAGACCCTTCTTCGGACTGAGTCAGGAGGGAGACATAAAGATATGGAAGGGTAGAATGTGAAAATTGGAGATCCAAGGGGATGACGTTCAAGGAAAATGTAGATCATTGTTAGCAGATGGGAAGGTGACAACGAGGCATACAATCAGTAAAATTTAATCAGGTGGACAGTCAAATCAGTCAGCGAACTAGGATGGAGAGAAGGGAAAATAAGGGTTAGTTGTAGTAAAAAGTCAATATTCATGCTGCTGGGTTGTAAGCTGCCCAAACGAAATATGAAGTGCAGTTCCTCCAATTTGCGTTGGGCCTCACTCTGACAGTGGAGGAGGACCAGGACTGAAAGGTCAATATGGGAGGGGGAGCTAAAATGTTTAGCAACCGGGAGATCGGGTACGTCTAGGCGGACTGAGCGGAGGTGTTCAGCGAAACAATCACTGAGCCTGCACTTGGTCTCGCCGATATACCGGAAACTGCAGATACAGTAGATGAGGTTGGAGGAAGTGCAAATGAACCTCTGCCCCACCTGAAAGGACTGTCGGGGTCCTTGAACGGTCGAGGAAAGCGATATAGGCACAAGTGTTATCTCCTGGACATCAGGGGTTTCAAATTCCTTATCTTCTCCCATAAGGTGGAAGAGAAAAGGAATAGCCTGGGTGTCAAGTATCCTCAATGATACTTTCGGCCTTCCTGATGCGTTGCCCTGTGAAGATGGATTGGATTCAGGCAAGTGATAGACCTGTGATAGGCCTGTGATAGACTGGGTTGTGTTCACCACTCTCTGCAGGTTCAAGTGATCAAAAACAGAGCAGTTACCACACCACAAAGAAGTCCAGACATCAGTGCTTGGGCAGGTGACAT
This sequence comes from Okamejei kenojei, assembly GCA_035221665.1. Lineage (NCBI taxonomy): Eukaryota > Metazoa > Chordata > Chondrichthyes > Rajiformes > Rajidae > Okamejei > Okamejei kenojei. The sequence goes on along the minus strand of CM069136.1, from coordinate 65,209,090 downwards.
GCAGATCGTATTTGGGATATATATTCCTAAAGTTAGGTTGTAATAGCAAGATCAGGTCCTTCAGGGATGAGCCATATTTTAGTGAAACAAATAACACAACAGTCCCTTATCTCTGAAAATAGATACAAAATGTTGGAGTAACTCAGTGGGTCATACAGCATCTTTGGGGAAAAATGTTTGATAGACACAAAAAAATGTTTGATAGACAAATAATGCTGGAATAACTCAGCGAGTTTGATAGACACAAAATACACCCGTCCCTTATCTCCCTTTGACACAGCATTATTTTTTCCAAACAATATCTTGAGTAATTGAACATTATGTAGAAGTATAGACACACGGCACTCAAAGACAATATGTAAAATTATGTTGGGCACGCACACCGAGTATTACGGTATGCTAGTTCTCCTCCTTGCGAGGTGAAAGTCCATGGGAGTGACTCGTTCAAAGCTGTGCCAAATTTCTGCTAAAGACATTGAAAAGTAGTGTGACTTTGTCAGCACAGATTTAGTAATACGATTGAAGACGTAATTAATTATTACACCACGGCACTCTTTCAAAACATCATCCACCCAAAATGGGCATACATCCAACAATGATGCCTTAAATAATAATCAGAAAGAATCACTAACAACCCAGAGGTTAGGAGTGGAGATCGGGTCGCAGTTGGTTAACCTTGCGAGCCAGAATCGTTATAAATTAACATTTCCTGCTGTTTGAAATGAAGCCAAGTGCTTTTGTCACGGATGGTCAGCTGCAAGGATCGCTTCTATTTTATTTTAATTTCTTGTTTGTGGACACAATTCCCACACCAGGAAATGAAAACAGAATATAATCTGATACTAAGGGCATTACTACAAAATGTTTTCATTTTGAGATATGCAATCTTTCAGGTATTTATCCATCTATTTTTTCCTACGATATTAACCTTGGATAAAATTTCCCCTAGAGTTTAGGGTTTTTTTTCTCAATCTTAGCAATGCATCCAAAACATTAACTGATGTTTTATATTTTTGTTCTGCCTTTGGAACCTGCTTATGGTTGTCATGTTTGCCTTTACAACAAAAATGATTGTACTTCAGAAGTAATAATTCCTCTTTTACCTCAATATCATGTTTCATGGCAGTGAGAATGGGAATTATGTGATTGTTCTCATAATAGTGAGACCATACAACTTGTGGCACTTAGTCTGTGCTCTTTCTAGGTATTTTGTCAGTGGGATAAGTGTAGAGTACTTGCTGTTCCTTAATCAGTTCTCCTTGACAGAAATGTGCCATATAACATTCTAATTGCAATTACCATTTTGGATTTAATTGGGTTCACCACTTGCCACCTTTTCTGGTTGAGTTGGTGGAAAGTATGGATAGTGCAAGAACAAGAAAGAATGAATGGGAAGAATAATAAGAGGGCTGACAGGAGAAGAGGAGGTGAGCAATGTGGCAGATAGAGAAGTGAAGGCATGGAGTTTGTCAGAGAGGTAGTGAAACTTGTTGATGAAGGGAAGGAGAGGGAAGGGAATTTGTGGGAGAGTTGTAAAGCACGTGTTAATGAGGGGAAGGGAGGTTGGTAGTTTGTGGGAGAAGTGGTGAAATGGGGATTGATGAGAGAAAGGGAGAAGAATGGATGTAGTTGACAGTGTAAACTAGAAATGGGGGAATAAAAAAGAGAAGAGAAGTTAAGAGATTGAGGGAAGGAGATCAAGATAAGGGTGATGAGGTAGGCCATTTAGAACGGAAATGAGGAAAACGTTTTCATCCAGCGAGTTGTGAATCTGTGGAATAAAACATATTTACTGTGGAATATAAACATTCTTAAACATAGCGGAGTCAAGGGATATGGGGAGAAGGCAGGAACGGGGTACTGATTGTGGATGATCAGCCATGATCACAGTGAATGGCGGTGCTGGTTTGAACGGCCTTCCCCTGCACCTATTGTCCATCAAAAGAAGAAGAGGGTTGGAGTGTACATTAACAACTGTATGATTAGAGGGTGTGTGCATGTGTGTGTTCAAGTTTAGTTATGCACAGCTGTGTCTGAATCTCCTTGGTGTTGGATTAAGGCACTGGTGTGCAACATTCACCCAACATTACAAAAACAAGTTCACTTCCTGGTATCTTCTGCTCCTCACTTTAGCAGATAAGTCAACCTTGATCCCAAGATTCTAAGAAAAGACCTTTGCACAACCTCCAATATACCACTGGGGGCGGGGGGGGGGGGGGGGGGGGGGGGGGGGGGGGGGGGGGGTTCAATAATCTCATAGGACTATGTTGAACATTTCTTCGCTGATATGCTTCCTTCTAAAACAATTCCCGATCAGTCCATGAGCAATAACACCAACTACCTACATATTTGACATTCATGACATATTTGAACTCCTTAAGGCATTTCAGGAGTAATTAATCCAACCTTATTCAAAATCAGAAGAAATTAAGGCGGTAAACTGAGAAATGTTCAGACAAGATTTTTAAACCACCTTAAAGTAGAAAGAGGAAGTCGGGAGGCATGGACATTTAAACAGGGAAATCCAAAGCTCAAGCTGGTGATAGCACAACCACTCATAGCGAGGCAAAATAAATTGGAAAGGATGCCAAGCTATCAGTAGGCTGAAGATCGACACAAAAAGCTGGAGTAACTCAGTGGGATAGGCAGCATCTGAGTGAACTGGTGGTGAAAAGAATAATATTTATAAGTAAACGGTTTAGAAGCATATAATTGTGGTTGCTGCATTATTTATTTTGTGTAAATGTTTAACAGATCATAAGTTTGCACAATTTGGAAAACAGCTTTGTATTACAAAGTGTTGTATTGATGTTGGTAGTTCACACACAGTGCCTGTCCTAAATGCCAATGTACAAATATTTAAGTATAGAGGTAAAACATAGTTAAACTTGGTCAATTGTAAGGATATATTACAACTAGTTTTCTTAAGTTCAATGAGCTTGTTTCCCTTCAAGTGCTAGAAGGTATGATGGGAACAGTGGGTGGGAGGAAGCCTGGACTGAATCTGCACCAAAGATAGTCACAAAATGCTGGAATAACTCAGCAGGACAGGCAGCATCTCTGGAGAGGAGTGGGTGACGTTTCAGGTTGAGACCCTTTTTCAGTCTAGACCCAAAACGTCACCCATTCCTCTATCCGGAGATGCTGCCTGTTCTGCTGATTTACTCCAGCATTTTGCATCTATCTTTGGTGTAAACCAATATCTGAAGTTCCTTCCTACACACTGAATCTGCACCACATGATTGCAAAATGGGAGAAGGAGATGACCTTGAAAGTCTGAACCAGGAATCCAACCTGAAGGGTTAGATGTCATTTGCATTATGATGATGATCTTGCACAATTATGTCACATGTTATAGATTTGTTGAACTGGAAAAGGTGCAGAACAATTTAGGAGGTTGCTGACAGGACTCAAGGTCCTGAGTTATAGGGAGAAGTTGAGCAGGCTAGGACTTTATCTTTGGAGCACAGGAGGATAAGTGGTGATCTTATAGAGATGTATAAGATCATGAGAGAGATATATTGGGTAAATGCAGGCTTTTACCTGGCGTAGGAGAATCAAGAACCAGAGGACGTAGGTTTAATGTGCGGGGAAAAGATTTAATGGGAACCTGAGGGGCAACTTTTTTTACATAAGCTTGTAGGTATATAGAGCGTGCTGCCGGAGGAAGTAGTTGAGACTGGTACTATCACAGCATTTACGAAACATTTAGACAGGTACATTCAAAGGATAAGTTTAGAGGCATATAGACCAAACTAGTGTAGATGGGACATGATAAACATTTGAAAGCAACTGACCTTGAGGCATAACATGCCTGAAGGAGTCCCAATCTGAAGTCACTTATCCATGTTCTCTTGGGATGCTGCCTGACCGACCAAGTTACCGCAGTATTTTATCTTTTTTGGTAAACCAGCATCCGCAGTCCCTTGTTTGTACATTTTGAGCTTGAGGCACTATGGATGCGAGTCCACATGCAAACTGGAGGAACAGCACCTCATATTCCGCTTGGGTATCATACAACCCAACAATATGAACACTGGATTCTCTAATTTCAAGTAATAGACTTCTCCCCCCTCTCTTTCCCGTCCACACCCATGGTGTGTATAATTTCTCCCACCCTCCCAGTCACCCTGTTCCTTTCCTCTCCTTCATGCACTTATCTCCCATACCCATGTCCATCATTTCCCTTTTATGCCTCTCTCCGTGCAGACCCTTCAGCCTATCTGCCAATCACCCCTCTGGTGGGCCTTTACCCCACCCCCAGCTGTTAACCAGCTTTCTCCTTTCCCCAACTCTTGAGTCTGAAGAAGGGTCCTGACCCGAAACGTCGTCTGTCCATTTCCCCTCGACAGATGCAGAGTTCCCTCGGCATTTTGTGTTTTCCTCAAGATCCCGGCATTTAGAGTTCCATGATGTGTCTCCATGGGTATTATCATGGCAGGAAATGCTGAGAGTGGCATCAAGTAGCAGCCGAGGGAGCGAAAAATAATCATAGCGTGCAGGCTGGGCCCTTCTCAATCTATAACACTCTTTGCAGAATATGTTTGGTGAGCGTGGTTTTATGGACTCGTCTCAACCCAGTCACCCCTTCTTCTCCCTGCTCCCATCCTGCAGAAGATCCAGAAGCTTGAAAGCACCAGTGGGTTTTTCCCAAAAAACAAAACTGTTGGAAAAAGTTAACACTTGCTAAATGCAAAGACAACGAATATAACTCGCTTCATAATTTATTTAATACTAATCTGATACAACAGGTCCACCACCGATTGTTTCAGCACATCCTTTAACCCGGACAACGTGGCCCTTGCTGGCCGTGGGGCATCTTCCTCACGTTTGGTTTCCCGCATTAAATTGCCCCATCTAAACTCGGACGGGCACACCGCCGCTTTATGTATGCGTCCGTCTGCTTTCGAAATGATCCGGTTCTTTAGTTTTAATGCGACGTAATTTAAAATCGGTCTCTCTTTTCTATCTCTCGTTTCCCTGATCCCTGACCAGTCTGAAGAAGGGTCTCGACCCGAAACGTCGCCTATCTCCTTCGCTCCTTAGATGCTGCTGCACCCGCTGAGTTTCTCCAGCTTTTTGTGTACCTTCTCTTTTCTATCCACTGGCTGTTTTTTAACGAATGAAAAGTCCTCTGCAGGTTAAGGTTGAGGCCGGGGCGGGTTCTCCGAGGCCCGGGCCTGCGCGTGCCCATGGCAACGGGAACGGCGCGTGCCCGCCTGGGCCGCCGGCGCCAGGGCGTTGCCCACCTTCATCCAGGGCGAGTCGTGCCCTGGAGACTTTGCTGCCTCGCCGCCCAGACACACACGGCTCTGCAATGTTCAAACGGTGGACGTCCAAATCAAAGCGCTCAGTGGATCTGAGCTTTCTGAACCACGAAGAAGTGAACGCCGTCCTGGAAGTGTTGGAACGAGATAAAGAGGTCCGGAGGATGAACTCTGAGAGGCTCAAGTAGGTAATCCCAGTGCTGGCAGCGTTCGGGACATTGTTACCGCTGTGTCTGCGACTCAAGACCTGTTGAATTGTGCAGCTGCAACTATTGTGGTACCTTTAAAAGAGTTGAGCTGTGTGGGGAGCAAACTAATGGTTTATTTCTTGCAATACTCTAAGGATCGTTATAATAGGAATAATATAGCAATTAATTTCGCCTGAGTAAAAGCTTTTAATTTAGAAATGTAAATTTGTTTTCTATTTCCATGTTCGAAATATGATATTAAAATTAAAGTTGAATTTAGGATGTACTCCACGTTACAAAGCTTTATTCTAATGTCATATCTAGTTTATTTTATTGTTTTTAGTTTTGTTTATTTAGTTTATTCTGTAACAAAGTCAGTTCAAAAGAAGTGCATATATTAGCAATGTTACAAAATTTTGAGATTTTAAAAATCAAGTCTGCAATTTATCCCATCAGATAAAGCATAAAAAAGTTTAATTTGACACCTAATTCACTTTCATATCTTCAGTATTAAAAAAGTTATGGCCATTTTCATACTTGGAAATTAGCATCTTGTTCCCCGTTGCCTTTCAATTGACTTAACACAAAAGCTGTGATCTAGAACAGTCAAAAGCCCATAACTTTCTTAAAAATTAAGAGCTCAATGAAATGTTCAGTTATTATAGATTGAAGCATTCTGAAACAAATATGAAACACTATTACTTGGATGACCTGAAATTAAAGCATATAATTAGTTAGTTATTTAATTGTAGCTAATTACAAAATTCAATGACTAGATCTAAACATCTATCAATTTCTTAAGAAATGATAAACATTTTTAAATTGCCTAAGTGTCCAAATAACATTCACACAATAATCCACAATATAACATGATTTTTAAATCTCATTTTCATGAATTTATAGGCCAAATGGAAGGAATTTAGTGTTTAATGCCTGTAAATCAACTTGCGAGTGGGTTTTAGTGGAATGCGGTGGATTAGAACGTTGCGGTTTGCGCTGAAGTCGGCAGGGAAAATACAGTCGGTTCATACATTTTTTTGTCCCCTTCTCGCAACATGAAAATGTGATTAAATGCTTCCTAAAAACCAAGTTTTTATGTAAAAATAAACAGTGTCGCTTCTTTTATTGCCTACGTTAGGTCCATTCTGCTGTCAGCGTTCAGAGCTTTAGAAGACGATTTTTAAACTACTCTAGTTAATAAATCTAGCATAGTTTAAAAATAACTTCATGAATGAAATGTCGGAGCGATTTCTCTTTAGTGATGAAATCGCCCGACATGGATCGATTTGGACTGTCTAGGGAAAAACGGGATTTTAAACCCGCCCCCCTCTGAAAGGCGCCAAAGTCACGCACACGGGGAGCGGCAGAACTGCAGCACTGCTAAAGGTAGGTATTGTAACATACCTACATATATTGATTGTCAAAAAGCTCTTCGAGACCGATAGGGACTGGAGTTTTCTTTTCAGTTCAAAGAAACTGCTTGCAATGGAGAGTGTTAGTATTGGGGGCTTTTATTGGAATATCGTTAAACCAATATGTAACTGCGATCTTGAAAGAAAATGTTTAGCGTAATGAAATAAGAAGAGAGTTCACCAAACCACCATTGCTGCCAGAAAATATATTTACTCTAAATTTGTTACTGAACAAAATTTATAAATGAAATTGACAACCATTATTATAAAGCATTGTGTAATCACGGGCGTTATCAAAAGCGTGAATAGTTTCGGTCATGACAAGATTTTGGATTTGAATTACTAAATATGTGTGTTAAGAAACACTTAAGAACCTGACCCCGCATACTTTCAGGTGAGTTATTGATGCCCACACATCGCAAGTCTCCACGCCCGGAATAACAACTTTGAATGCTGTCGGTGCCGATCAGTCAGCTTCCCGAATGTAAATTCAGCAACTCAAAATGTGGTGAAATTTAAAAATATATATATATTTAGTCACAGCCTGTAATTATGTCCCTACCCTGGGGGTGAATGGGAATGAGCAGATTCCAGATGACAACTTCAATAATAGGCTTCAAATCAACAATGACCCAGCAAAGAGTCTTTGTGAAATAGCATTCCCTGTTTAGAGGTCAGAAAATGACAGCCTGTGTTGTTGAAGGCATTGTTTATTTTTACCATCAGAGGTGTTGATTCAAACTATTTAATATGGTGGGTCTGAGCTTTGCTATGAATCGAGATTGCTGCCCTGGGCTACTGTTGACGCTGCTGCCACCGACATCTAGTGTACGAGCCGAATGAGATTTGTTGGCGTGCGAACCTTCTTGATTTGTTCTTTGAACACCCTCGACAAATATTAAACAGTCTTAAGCCAACAATTCCAGTATTGACTGATAAAGTCAACATGCATTCCTTGTTCTGTTGCAGCATAATAAAACATGGAACAGTCAACACAGGAACAGACTCATTGGTCCTCAATGTCTTTTGCCGAATAAACAAATCTCACATGATCCATATTCCCTGCATGTTGGATGTTGAAGCATACTAGGATAAACCGAATGATTTTGCAATTGGGATTGTGAATAATTGATTGAGAGATTGATTGATTGAAAAGGTACATCATGGATACAGTCTCTGGCCCAATGAGTCCATGCTGACCATTGATCACCCATTCACTCTAGTTCTGTTATCTCATTTCACGTCCATTCCTTATGCGCAAAGGGCCAATTAATCTACTGGCCCACACATCTTTGGGAGGTGGGAGGATACCAGAGCAACCAGAGGAAACCTATGTGGTCACAGGGATAACGTTCAAACTCCACACCAACTGCACCAAAGGTGAAGATCAAACTTGGGTCTCTGGGGCTGTGATGCAGCAACTCTACCACCTGCACCACTGTGATATTCATGGACTATTATTTAAGATGAAAGAAAGGAAGCAATGGTCCTCTTAAAACAACTGCTTGTTGATTGATGGTACACTTACGGGAAAAAACTGTGTACTGAGCCATGAGACAATTGTGTGAATATAATTATTTTGCAGGGTAGACGCTTAAGCTAACAAAACAAAGTTAGAAAGTGCTCTAAGATGTTTCCTAAGTTAGGCGTTGTCTTATGTATTTGTTTTTACAGGAGGAATGGCATATTTGTGCAGTAATCTTTGTTTGAAAAAGATCCTGTTGCATGAGTTGAGACCATCCAACCTTCCCAGGGATGGTTGGAGTTGTTGGCAGTAAATCTGATCAGTGAAAGATGCTCTTTGATCTCGTCCAAAACTTGCTTATCTTACAGCAGAGCGAGGTGTGCATCAGGGAGTGTTGCCAGCTGGCCCATTCCAAACTGCAGGAGTATAAGCTCAAGACGCACCGGAGCTTGGTGCAGCCAACATCAAGGCTCTGCGGGGAAGGATCACAGTCTCGGGTCCTTCTGCTGCTGGATATTTGGGAACAAGGTCAGGTGGAGACACCACTCAAATAAGGCACATGATATCCTTGGGGATAGACGCAAAATGCTGGAGTAACTCCACATGACAGGCAACATTGCTGGATAGGAGGAATGGGTGACGTTTCGGGTCAAGACCCTTCTTCAGCCTTTCACTGCAAAATATCATCCTAGTCGGCCACATGAGTAGCGAGGGCGCTTGGTATAAGGATGGTTTGTGAACACTATCGAATATAACACCAATTAATGTATGTATAGTGGCTGAGAACGTTGCACTGTTCTTGTTTTGTATATTTTTTTATTATGAAATTTATTTTTTGGGGGAAAAAAGGTAAATCTGTTCAGAGGCTTGCAATGCATTGTTTTTGGATTATGTCCTTGATGGCAGCCCATAGGTAATAGACAATAGGTGCAGGAGTAGGCCATTCAGCCCTTTGAGCCAGCACCGCCATTCAATGTGATCATGGCTGATCATCCACAATCAGTACACCGTTCCTGCCTTCTCCCCATATCCCCTGACTCTGCTATCTTTAAGAGCTCTTTCTTGAAAGTATTCAGAGAACCGGCCTCCACCGCCTTCTGAGGCAGAGAATTCCACAGACTCTCAACTCTCTCTGTGGAAAAAGTGTTTCCTCATCTCCTTTCTAAATGGTTTGCCCCTTATTCTTAAACTGTGGCCCTTGGTTCTGGAATCCCCCAACATCGGGAACATGTTTCCTGCCTTTAGCGTGTCCAAACCCTTAATCTTATGTTTCAATAAGATCCCCTCTCATCCTTCTATATTCCAGAGTATACAAGCCCAGCTGCTCCATTCTCTGCATATGACAGTCGCGCTATACCGGGAATTAACCTTGTGAACATACGCTGCACTCCCTCAAAAGCAGGAATGTCCTTCCTCAAACTAGGGGACCAAAACTGCACACAATACTCCAGGTGTGGTCTCACTAGGGCCCTATACAACTGCAGAAGGGCCTCTTTGATTCTATACTCTACTCAACTCTTGTTATGAAGGCCAACATGCCATTCGCTTTCTCCACTGCCTGCTGTACCTGCATGCTTACTGAAAAATAGGATATTGACTACAACTGTTCCTCCGTCTCTTTTTCTTCACAAAATAATGGTTAGTTTCATTTAGGGCACATGATTAAAAATAAATAAATCTAATTTTAGATTAATGAAGTGAAGCTGTTGTGAGCTGAAATGTCACACCAACAGAATTATTAAGACAAAGAGTGATCTTGCGTTAGTTTAGAGATACAACGTGGAAACAAGCCCTTCGGTCCACCAAGTCCACGCCAACCAATGATCACCTGTGCACTAGTTCTATCCTGACCCTCGCGACGATTTACAGAAGTCAATTAATCTACAAACTTGCTCATCTTTGGAATGTAAGATGATTCATAGAATCTATTCTGGAAAGGGTATTTAGCCTTTCTGGATTGGCTGCCTCAATTTTGTTTCCCTAAATGACAATTAATAATTTCACTTCTAGAGAAGTCAAGAAGACTAATCCAAACAAGTTATGGTTGAAAGGAGTGACTGGCGAATGGTTTGAAGAATTAAAGAAATCAAAATTCAACAATCAGGCAGACTTGAGTAAGCTACTGAAAGTGCCGCAGAGCTGGCAATCTGGAAATAACAACCAACCTGGTAAATAAAGCCTGTTATTGCTGAAAAATGTTGGAAATAATAACAATTTTGTTTCACTGTGAACATATAATGTAAGATGGCATTTTGCTTTCTTATGAGTAATCAAGTGCTTAGTTTTCAATGTTATTGCATGGTTACAATTGTTTTTCTGGGGCCCCACTGCAAACTCCATACTCTACCCATTGCTGTCAACTATCAACTTGGCAACTGTCCTGAATATGGAATTCTAAATCTAGGTGTCATATTTGATCTTGAGTTGCATTTCAGATCTCCGCATCTATACCATCAGACATGGACAGATTTGATGGAAGTCCACAAGGGCTCAACTACTGTTGAAACTTCAAGCCTTGTTATCTTTCTGACTTAATTGACTAGCTTCCCTATTTGAGTCCATCCAGCACTTTGTTGGCCATGTGGGCTAGAAATAATCAAGTTTGTTTTCCAATCCTCAATGTTCTCATTCCACTTTATCTCTGTAATTTCCTCCTGTCTAGTACTTTGTGATAGTAGCCATCCTCCATTCCAACACCTTGCTCGTATTTCATACACAAACTGGAGGAACAGCACCGTATAATTCGCCAGAGTAATGCCACACGCAAACTGGAAGAACGGCACCTCATATTTTGTGACCTTTCTATCCTGGGCCTCCTCCATTGCCAGAGTAAGACCACACGCATACTGAAAGAACAGCATCTCGTATTTCGTTTATTCACCTCCTCTAACCTCATCTACTGCATCCGGTGTGCCCTATGTGGGCTGCTGTACATCGGTGAGACGAAACGTAGACTCTAACCATTTTGCTGAACACTTATGCTCAGTTCGCTAATGGATCCACTGGTCTCTAACCACTTTAACTCCCCTTTCCCTACTCCTACTGACCTTTCTGTCCTGGGCCACTTCCATTGCCAGAATGAGGTCACATGCAAACTGGAGGAACAGCTCTTAACATTTTCCTTGGGTAGCTAACAACCCAATGGGTATGAATGTTGAATTCTCCAAATTTAGGTAACTTTTACAAACATATCTCTCCCCCCCCCCCCCCCCCCCCTCCCAACTAAAAGTCCATTATGCAGCCTTCACAGTTCACAACTGTGTATATCTCTTGGACTCATACCTGTCTCTATGTGGCCCTGATTTGTCCTGTTTTCTTTTCACTTCTGTTTTTATTTCTCCCAACTACGATCATTCTGAAGAAGGGTCCTGACATGAAATGTCCCCTACTTATGTTCTCTGGGAGTTTCTGCCTGATCCGCTGTTGCTCCAGCACTCTGTATCTTCTTTCGTAAACTACTATCTGCATTTCCATGTTTCTACACTTATAATTACATCTTAAAGCAGTATAAAAAGAAGTTTGCAATTGTCATACAGAAGGCACAGAAGAAATATTATCCCAATTTAATTTGGTTTTCTCAGGAATAAATATTAAGAAAGTTGAAAATGAAAAAAAACATAAATCGTTTCATTGAAACTAAGCATGGTGGAAAATATGCCTAGTCATATAAAATTACCTGCAAAATTTCTTATCTCTGGATAAAATGTTTTATTGGCATGTAATTGACAGTAGTAAGGAGGTAAAAAATCTTATCACTTGACCTTTAATATGTACATATCGTTTATCACCAACAGATGGAAGCAAGAATCAATTTCCAGAATTCGGTTAATTATAAACAAGATTGTTCTTCACAGAAGGCATGCTGTTTATTGCATTTTTTCCTTGTTTATATCCGGAGATCTGAAATTCAGAATGTTAGGTTTTATGACTTTAAACTTAAAATATTTTCTTCTAATGAAACCAACAAATCAACACAGAATATCACTATTTTGTGATATGCATAGCATATCTATACTGTATATGAATCACATATAGTGATTTATTTACATTTATTAAAACTCCAATGTCTGTTTTAGAAATCTGATCCCAAGTCACATTTGCATCTTCAAAAGATAATATTCTGAATAACAAAACATGACCGTTTGTTAATTTTCTTCCAAGAAAGAGGGTGTGCAGGTTTAGGAAATGATTACTTTTTGGTACAATGGGACTCTCTTTTGAGGAAAGATTGTCATTACAGATTTGTTTAGAAAATTGTGGTAATCTAATTGAACCCTCTAAGCCGGGGTGCTAAAAAAATGTGTTGCCTCGAGGGAATCCAGATCTAGAGGACTATTGTTTCAGATTAGTGGGTTGTTTAATTAATATAGAGATGAGAAAGAGTTTCTTCTCACATTAGGTCATGAACTCCACTCCATAGACCTGTTGAAATTGACTGAATATATTTGTTAAGATGTTTTTTTCACAGAGTTGATAATTATGAGGAAATGGGGAGAATGAAGTTCACTGCTTACTCCACATCAGTGATTTTTTTTTTTGTGTTTTTTTTTAATGACACTAAGTGCTGGAGTAACTCAGCGGGTCAGGCAGCATCTCTGAAATAGATTGATGACAATTAGGAATTGGGACTCTTCTTCAGAATGAAGTCATCTATGGTCTCCACCTATCCATATTTTGTTTAGTTTAGAGACACAGCGTCAAAACAGGCCCTTTGGTCCAGGCAAACCAGCGATCACCCATCCACTTGTTCTATGCCACACACGAGACACAATTTACAGAAGCCAGTTAACCTACAAACCCGCACAGCTTTGGAATGTGGGAGGAAACCAGATCACCTGGAGAAAACCAAGGCGGTCATGGGGAGAACCTACAAACTCCGTGCAGACAACACTTGTAGTTGGGATCGAACCTGGGTCTCTGGTGCTGTAAGGCAGCAACTTTATAGCTGTACCATTGAGCAGCCTCAGATTTTTTCCAGAGATTCTGTCTGACCCGAGTTACTTCAGCACTTTGTGTCCTTTTTGTAAACCAACATCTGTAGTTCCTTGCGTGTTCAGTGTGATTCACCCTGATTCAGGTTAGGCACCCAATCCCTCTACACATTCCACTCAAGCTACCCACCCTTGCCCGATTTCCTGCCTATATCAGGCACTAATCTCCTGCCGTCAAGCTCCTGAAGTGACTAACATGTTTTTCTGCCCCTCTACTGGTTTTTTCCTCGCAGCTGCCAATAAAGCCCTTCCCAGATGCCTGCTGCAGATCTGCTACCAGTTGCCAATCACAGACCTTCACATGCCAATCACAGGATTCTGACACAAATCCCATGTTGCCGTTCTGGCCCCTTCCCTTCCATAACTCTTCACGCCATTCACCACACCCCTTCAACTTTGGCTTCTATCCCCTGGAACTCCATGATTTCAGGCTTGCCTATTATCTTTTGTTGTGCATTGGGCCAGCCATGAAGGAAAGGCCTTTTCATGTACAAGGCGATTCAGTAGCATTGACAGCATGGGATTTGTATATCTGGCACTACTGAATCTGAAAAGCAGCTGTTTAATAACCAGTATTTGCAAATATGCTACATGGCAACAGTACCTCTATACGCACTAACGGACTGTGAGATAGAGAACTTTAAAATAGTCACCTGACTAAATTAGTTTACACAACAACAAAATAGTTTTACTATCTCCAATTAAGTTGTTAAGCAGGAATTGTGGCTTGGCATGCCATATACAATTCATTTGAAACATATTCAATTGCCTTGGACATTTTTCAGGTTTTTTGCCATAATATTTCATAAGAAATTGAAGTTATTTTCACTTCATTGGTACGTGATTGTACCAGAGAAACTTGCAATAACACACCTTCCAGGTGAGCAAAGTATTCCTGACAGGAACTTTCGATTCCAGTGTAACTTTGATTACAAGATATTGTAATCGAAGTTACTTTGAATACAAGATATTCCTTATGATAGAAGACAGCAGCTATAATGTCATTGTTACTCCTATCAGAAATTCTAGTCCACCAAGGCAATTTGATATTGTCTGACTTCCAAATAAATTGCTGCCTTGATATTACAAAGTGCTACAAGTATTTGTAACATGTTGACCCCTATAACACTCTATGGTAAAATGTACATAGATTATTTTCTGTACAGGAAGAAACTGCAAATGCTGGTTTACACTGAAGTTAAACACAAAAAGCTGGAGTAACTCGAGCGGATCAGGCAGCCTCTCTGGAGAAAAGGAATAGGTGACATTTCGAGTTGAGACCCTCAGACTTGAGTCAGGGGAGAGGAAACTGAGAGATATGAAAAGGTACATAGCGCAAATGAATGAAAGGTATGCAAAAGGTCAAAGCAAATCCGGCAGTGATGTATAAGGAAAGGTGGAGACCACAATGGTCCATTTTTGGCTGTGGTTATCACTGATAACAAGTAGATACAAACAGTGAAACTCAGCAGGATGACAGTGAAACTAGTATGATGACTAGGGTGGAGAAGGACGGAGAGAGAGGGGATGCAGCGATTGCTTGAAATTGCAGAAATCAATACACACACCGTTGGGTTGTAAGCTGCCCAAGCAAAATATGAGGAGCTGTTCCTCCAATTTGTGTTTGGCCTCACTCTGACAGTGGAGGAGGCTCAGGACAGGAAAGTCAGTAGGGGAATGGGAAGGGAAGTTAGTGTTTGGCAACCTGGAGATGTATAGCTATATGAGTTTTAGCATAATGAAGTAAAGCGATAGTAAGGGCAAAATATGAAAATTAAAAAAGCATCATTAAGGGTTGGAATGTGTGCGGCGTGGCCTGGCAGTGTTAATAGGTTTGTGCAGAGGGAAGCCTGATTAGTTCATGCAGAAAAACTTAATTTAATTCCAGGTGTTCCTATGCTCATTGAGTAATCAACTTCCAGTCTTAACAGTTGCCCATTGAATCCTGAGTTTTTTTTTTTAAAATCCTAGCCATTTCAATCTTTTTTTTTCTATTTTAAATTGTCTATGCTTGGTGTCTTTTAGCCTGTGAAAATAGGGCATCACTCCAACATTTTAATAGCTGACCTATCTAGATTAAATTAGTCGAGCTTTATTTATTGTTGCTCTTATTCCCACTACCATGCCATTCCCCAATTCATAATCAAGCCTATTGCTGCTTCATCAAATCAAATTGAGTAGTGTTTTTAAATGGTGGGAGCAAAGCGAACAAAACATCTGGACACCTTGGACACTGTAGATGC
Organism: Okamejei kenojei; assembly: GCA_035221665.1. NCBI lineage: Eukaryota > Metazoa > Chordata > Chondrichthyes > Rajiformes > Rajidae > Okamejei > Okamejei kenojei. Next base: position 65,193,524 of record CM069136.1, on the reverse strand, counting down.
TGGAATCTTGAGCAAAAAGCAAACTGCTGGAGGAACTCGGTGGGTCAGCAGCATCCGTGGAACTTAATGAGCAAACTACATGTTTAGATCAACACTCTTCGTCAAACTGATGAAGTAGAGGGGAGATAGCTGGTAGAAAGCATGAGTGGAAGGGGTGGGACAAGAGTTGACAAGCGGATCCAAGTAAGGAGAAGTAGATTGGCAGGTGAGTTGGGTAGGGGAGAGAAACTTGGAGATTGTAACCAAGCTGGAGGTAATAAGTGGAGAAGACAAAATACTGCAAATGGTGGAATCAGTGTGAAGGGCACAGTGTAGCGAGTGGGATTCCAGAAATCGGAGGTTCAATTACACTTTATTGTCACGTGCCTTGGTACAGTGAAATTCTTTGTTTTTTTGCATACAATCTGGTAAAATCTTACAGCAGACTTCACCTAGCTAGTGTACAAACAGTCGTCGCATTTCTGGCTCCTCAAAATTTCATGATTTCTTAGTACAATCTTATCTTCTCGCAGTGGCGAACCAGGCCTGCCGCCACACATGGTTGTAGGTGTCCCCCTGCCAGGTCCCTCTTCGTTTTCTGTGGCTTTCTGCCGGGTCCCTCTTTGCTCCCGGCAGCTGTCCGCTGAGTCCCATTATTCAGGTAGAATCTACCGTAAAAAAAATTCAGGTTTTTTATTAGACAATAGTGCAGGAGTAGGCCATTCGGCACTTCGAGCCACCACCACTATTCACTGTGATCATGGCTGATCATCCATTATCAGTTGCCCATTACTGCCTTCTCCCCACATCCCTTGACTCTGCTATCTTTAAGAGCTCTATCTAACTCTCTCTTGAAAGCATCCTTAAACCGCTGTACTTGTGCATTTCCAGCTTCAACTGACTCGAAGCTCACACGATCAAAAAACTGTCCACAGGTCAAAAATGTAAGCAGTGATATGAAGTCTTCGGGTAACTCCAAAGGTGATGAAAGTGGCGATCCTGTTTCTAAGCCTGTTGCTGCTGCTTCTGAATCTGACAGACACAAAGCAGAGTTGCTCTTAGAAAAAGATCGGTGAGTTTAAGTTATGCATTGTGTATTTCCAGTCTTCGTTCTGTAAAATAGAGCCAAACCTTTAAAATTAAATTTAAAATATTAGATTTATACAAACCACATTCAGGAGGAGACAGATATCATGACAGTGCTCCGTCCCAGCTCCAATGACCCAGGTTCAATCCTGACCTCCACAGTCTTTGTGGAGTTTATATTTTCTCCCTGTGATTATGGTTTCCTGCAGATGCTCGGGTTCCCCATCCCACTCCCCATATCCATTAAGGGGCAACACAATGATGCACCAGTGTTTACCTTTTGCATAATTACATCATTTATCCTTTGCCACCAATATTGGTGCATTGGAGGAATTGGTTATCACTTAAACTCGCTGCTCATGGGACCATTTTGTTCCATTCAATTCATCTGCCATATTTGCCAAGTAACAACAGGGCCATCATTCCCAAGTCGTTGTTTGCCTGTGAAATGGTTTGGTATTTCCTCAGGATGGGAAAGGTAGTGAGAGAAGTAGAGTTAATATTTCAGGTCAATGCTCTTAAGAGGTAATAGACCTCAACGTCTGTTTATCACTCTCCCCTCAGATGCTGCCTGACATGCTGAGTATTTTCAGCGTTCTCTAGTTTTATTTAAAATTTGCAGCATCTGCAGTCTTTTTCAAGTTTGTTCTTTACTAATCACATCACATTCATTTTAATAGGTGCAGTAACTACAAATCGTTGCAATTAGAATCGCCAGCTATGTTACAGCAAATCGATGTAAGTGTTTATTATAGCAATTTATTTCAGTTAAGGAAGACACGTTTCAGTGTTGTGAATTTTTTCAATATGCTCTCTTTTTTAATATTTTTTTGTTTATATTTAGAGAGAGGGGAAGGGAGGGAGGGAGAGGGAGGGAGGGAGAGAGAGAGACGGACGTCCGTGGACACTACCAAACAACCACAACAATTCCACATCAAACAGGCCCAATGGTAGAAGATATACAGCAAAATCAAATAAATTATTTATCAATAATAGGCAAGACCTTTTCTGTATAAATGTTTACTGTTAGCATCCATGTCGCCTCAGGAATAACCAGCGCAAGAACCAGTGTTTCCACTCTGAAGGAAATTGCCCGAAATTCGGGAAATTCTGGTTGTCCTTGGGTAGTTTTAGGGAAATTAAATAATTTCGGGAATTTTCCCGGCTCCAGAAATCCTCCCCAACTGCGCATGTGTGACTGCCGGCCCAGCTGCGCACGTGCGGGGTCCAATCAGGCCCGCTGAATGATTTGCTGAAAAAAAGTATGTACCTGTTGTGTATTTGGATGCTTGGAACAGACTTCCAAGCAAAGCCCACGGACAAGTGCGGTGTATGTAATAGAAAGGGTGTTACCTGCCTCTAAGTTAAAGGAGAGAGAAGCCGGGGACTGCCGAGAATGGGGAAAGCCCGGACGTGAAAGGAAGACCAGCCCCGAGCGAAGAATGGGTCCGCGCGAGAGAAGCGGGACACAGCACTCAAACACTTCAGCCCGGTCTGGAGCAGAGTCAGCCCAGTCGGGGGAGAAAGCTGAGAAAGCCCGGTCGTGGGAGAAAGCCAGACCCCGACAGCGGGGCGCAGTCCCGACGCTTGGAGCAGCAGGGACCAGCAGCAGAAACTAGAAGCGACTTGCCTTCCGCAGGGCGTCTAAGGGAGACGGCAGGCAAGTCAGCGGAACAGCGGTACGTCGACTTGACAGCGAGCCAGCGGCAGCAAAAGTAAGGGTGAAGCCCGAGGGAGCCAGCAAAAGCAGCAAATGTGGAGGTCCGGTGAGGCCATCAGCAAAGGTACCGATGAGGACAGCTTGAGAGGTCAAGGGTGCACCGGAGTCCACAGGCCACAAGCTGGAGCAGTGAAATCCTTCACAATAAAAGCCCTCTCTGAATGTAATGCATTGTCACAGTAAAAGTAGGACTGTTTGGATGTAATGCATTGGTCACTGTTATGAATAGTAAATCTGTGTGCATAGAAGGAATATGTTTAAAATGTTCTAGTTGCCCATTTATAGGAAATGTTGGTTAATAGTATAAATCTATTATTATAAGATTAAGTAATAGACAGTGAGCTGGATAATCTCTTAGAATGTAAAAAGATTAAGTACAGGGCAGAAGTCAGTGTTTTGTCTGTACAGGAGATATGTGTTTTCTTATCTTGAGGTAATCAGTGTTTTGTCTGTACAGGAGCACCTGAATAGTGCATGTGAATAGCAACGGGTAGCATGGCTATTCAAATGGCTATTCCCCAGTTAGATTCTGGGTGCAATTTTGAGAAATGGACTGAAGTCTTGGAGGCTTCATTCATTTCCAATTATATCACTGCAGAGGAGAAGAAGAGAGCATGGTTCATATGTGGCTTAGGAAGAGAGGGTTATCACACCTTACGTACGTTACTGCGGCCAGCAAAGCCCACGGAGAAAATGTACGATGAGTGTAAGCAGGCATTAGTGGCTCATTTCTCGCCAAAACCTCCAAGGGCATCCAAAGGCAAGGAGCCTGGACTAAAGAGGGCAGGGAGTCCCTCAAAGGGCAAAGGTCGTGCAAAAGGGCAAAGGTCGTGCAAAAGGGCAAAGGTCGTGCAAAAGGGCAAAGGTCGTGCAAAAGGGCACCGGTCAAGTGCAAAAGGGCAAAGGTCAAGTGCAAAAGGGCAACGGTCAAATGCAAAGGGACAAAGGGCAAATTCAAAAGGACAGACGTCAAAGGCAAAGGGAAATTGCCATCCAAAAGGCAACCCTAGCTATTCAAGCTGCATTCAGGGGTATGAAGGTACGGAGAGTGATCCGGAACACACAGAAGGCAGCAACAGTAATGCAAGCAGTATTTAGAATGCACAGAGTATACTGTCAATACAAGGCAATGGATTGGCAGCTATAACGGTACTAAACCATTATAGGGCACACCTTCAAATGGAAAGTGATCGCATAACTTACATGAAGGTACGCAGCAACGATGTGCTGCTTCAGGCTGCCTACCGAGGGATGCTTGTTCGAAAGCAATTGCGGTGCATGCGCAAGCCTGGCAAGGTCATACAGACTTATTCTCAGATGCATAAACAGCGTCAGCATTTCAAGAAACTACGCTGGACTGCCATTGCAGTACAGCAACAATACAGAGCTTGCCAGATAAGGAATTATCCAAGTGAGACGGTACAATAGTTTGAGAAAAGCAGTGGTGTGTATTCAGGTCTTCTACCGCGGGATTAAAGCCAGAGAATTAGTTGAGATAATCAAGGCAGCACGCTGTATTAAGTCATTCATAAGGATGTGCATTACTAGAAAGCATTTCTTGATGCAAAAGGCGGGCTTAGTCACTGCAAGCTGCGTACCGTGGTTACCGATTAAGGGTATGCTACCGAGCTATTCGTCAATCAGTCATTTCCATCCAGAGATGGTAAAAAGCATGCAAAATAGGGCATTCCCAGTTTGTGCAATGTCAGCCAATGAGGGATGCAACTATTACCATTTAGGCTGCCTACAAGAGTATGGTAGTTAGGCAGTGGGTTAAGCAAAAGAGAGCTGTAAAAGTGCAGTCAGTACTCCGTAGGAGTTGGTATCGGAAAGACTTAAGAAGACACATAGTGGCACAACAGAAAAGGCTGAAACAATACAAAAGGCTCAAACGATATAGGAAAGACTTCCTCAAACTGAATTATACAGCAGTTGTAGTGCAGTCTCACTACCTGGCTTATGAAGCAAGAAAACTAAACAGAGCACAAATCAAAGCCAGTGTTGTATTGCAAAGACAATATAGATTTTACTTCTTGATGAAGAACCAGAAAGGTGACGTAAGAAGACAAATAGATGAACAACAGAAAAGGCTTAAACGATTCAAAGAAAGATTCAATAAATGTGTGACAATGAGTAGGAAGCTCCTAATAGAAAAGTCTAAAGAAGAGAGGCTTGTCGGTCAAGACAAAAGTATGCAGAACCGATTGCAATTAGGACACTTCAGTATAGTCCAGCATGGAGCTTTACTGAGCGAAGGACAAATGGTTATGCATTGCCGAATCTCATGAAACAACAAGAGCATATACCGTGCAGGTGAAATTGAGTTAAAAGGGGAGGAGTGTGGTGTATGTAATGGAAATCGTATTACCTGCCTCCAAGTTAAAGGGGGAGGAGTGTTAGGAAGGTGATTATTAGCATTAGTGTCTTGTGCAAGTACGCTTGTGCATGGGGAGACTGAAGGTGGCGTCCTGGGATAAAGTAGCTTGTTAGTTTACTCCCGTGTCCGAGCCTTATTTAAGTCTGTTCCAAGCATCCAAATACACAACACCTGTATATTTATGACCATCTGCGCCTGTGCAGTTGGGGGAGGCCCATCAGCCACGTCACAATTGGAAAAAGGCGCCGGTGACGAGGTAGGGACGCCGTCTCCCCACACATGTGCTGTGGCCCTGATGTCTGCGCTTGTGAAGTTAGGGCAGCAGTCGCACGTGCAGTTGGGAAAGGCTTACCGGGCCGGGAAATACCATTAAATTCCAGGTAATTTGGAATTCTATTTCAGGAACATTATTTTTGAGGTGTGGAAGCACTGGCGCGAAAAAAGCAATAGACAGGGGATCCTTCTGGTCACCCTTTAACAAAAGCAGGAGTAACGGATTTTTTCTCATAATGTCATAAGGAATAGGAGTAGAATTAGGCCATTCAGCCCATCAAGTCTACACCATTCAATCATGGCTGATCTATCTCTCCCTCCTAACCCCATTCTCCTGCCTTCTCCCTATAACCTGTGACACCTGTACTCTTAATCTCTTTTCAAAAAAATTAAGCCTCAAATTTATTAAATGGTTAAAGCTTCAGGTACATTTTTAGAATGTGATGATTTTATGAATGTAGGCAATTAGTTTACTGTGGAATTTGTATATATTCTTGCGCAAAATAAATAGTATGGGTTACCATTTCTGAGAAAGAATCCTCCTTGTGAAATCCAGGATGTTTGCTGCCTGTTCGTGCTGGAAATGAATGGAAAACCAGCTCAATCAAATTATCCAGCCTACGATATGCTTTCACAGATAATAATTGTGTGGCTTGATTGGAGACTGGAGCCTTGTTCTGTATAGATCATGTATGCAAAATCTTGCATATAATGTCTTGTCAATTTTCAATACCTTTTTGTGTAACCAGATATCTGTAAAACTCCATGTATATGACTCCATGTAAAAGAGTCAACACATTTATTAAGATCTGATTTAAGAATCTGAGCCAATACCACAGAGACACAAAAAGCTGGAGTAACTCAGCGGGACAGGCAACTTCTCTGGAGAGAAGGAATGGGTGATGTTTTGGGTCGAGACCCTTCTTCAGACTGGTTAGGGATTAGGGAAACAAGACATAGATGATGATGTGGGGAGATAGAGGATGTTGCAGAACTCTCGTTAGAGAGGAAAACTTCTTCAAAGTCGACATACCTTGAGATTTCAAAGTGGAGCCAATGAAATGTGTAGGAAGGAACTGCAGAAGCTGGTTTAAACTGAAGATAGACTCAAAAAGCTGGATTAACTCAGCTGGACGGGCAGCATCTCTGGAGAGAAGGAATGGGTGATGCTTCTTCAGACTGGTTAGGGATAAGGGAAATGGGAGTTCGACGATGATGTGGAGAGATGGAGGATGTTGCAGAAATCTCATCAGAGAGAGGAGGAGATATTTGTTTTAAACCAGCATCTGCTGAGCCAATACCGTGTTCATCTTTGATTTTGGTGAATTAAGAATGCACTTTGTAACTGTAAAGACCTAATCACATATAATGGAAACTACCTAAACTAATTATGCTTAATCATATCCTCCCACTGAGTAGATATGAGGTCTACTGTCGAGGGAATTAAATGTAAATTATCTCCATGTTTGCGGATAACACAAAGCTGGGTGGCATTGTGAGCTCTGAGGGGGATGCTGTGAGGCTGCAGGATGACTTGGATAGGTTGGGTGAGTGGGCAGATGCAGTATAATGTGGATAAATGTGAGGTTATACACTTTGGTGGCAAGAACAGGATGCCAGATTATTATCTGAATGGTGTCCGATTAGAAAAAAGGGAAGGTGCAACAAGACCTGGATGTCCTTGTACATCAGTCACTGAAAGTAAGCATGCAGGTACAGCAGGCAGTGAAGAAAGCTAATGGTATGTTGGCCTTCATTGCAATAGGATTTGAGTTTAGAAACAAGGGGGTTCTACTGCAGTTGTACAGGGCCCTGGTGAGACCACACCTGGAGTATTGTGTTTATTTTTGGTCTCCTAATTTGAGGAAGGACATTCTTGCTATTGAAGGCTAATTTGAGGAAGGACATTCTTGCTGTGTAGGTTCACCAGGTTAATTCCCAGGATGGTGGGACTGACATATGATGAAAGAATGGGTAAACGGGGCATGTATTCACTGGAATTTAGAAGGATGAGAGGGTATCTTATAGAAACATATAAAATTCTTAAGGGATTGGACAGGCTAGATGCAGGAACAATGCTCCCCATGTTGGGGGAGTCCAGAACTGGGGGTCACAGTTTAAGAATAAGGGGTAGGCCAATTAGGACTGAGATGAGGGAAAACATTTTCATCCAGTGTGTTGTGAATCTGTGGAATTCTCTGCTTCAGAAGGCTGTGGAGGTCAATTCACTGGATGTTTTCAAGAGAGTGTTAGATTTAGCTCCTGGGGCTAATGGAATCCAGGGTTATGGGGGGAAAAGCAGGAATGATGTACTGATTGTGAATGATCAGCCATGATCATATTGAATGGCTGTGGTGGCTCAAAGGGCCGAATGGCCTACTGCTGCACCTATTTTCTATGTTTACTCTGTCCTACTTTCCTTTTCCTGTAATGTCCCGATGCAATGGAATGAAATTAATTCAAATTATGCCAATAGTAGGCTGAAGTGCCCAGGGCTTTCACAGAATTAGATCTTTGCATGCCACAACTCCAAAGCAAGTTTATACATTTATTTTAAAATGTATTGACTCGCTTGCCTCCTGGTTGTGTTCTAAGAAACAGGTGTCTTGTCAGCTCCCAACTTGAAGTCTACCCTGAAGTTCAACCTGAAAGAGACGTTTGTCAAAGCAGGTAGACAAAAATGCTAGAGAAACTCAGTGGGTGAGACAGCATCTATGGAGTGAAGGAAATGGGCAACGTTTCGGGCCAAAACCCTTCTTCAGACTTGGCAAAGAAGGACTGGTTTAACGAGAATGATGAGGTGATTAAGTAACTAATTAGCTGCAAACATAATATGCTCCTGGTTCAGGAATCCACATTTCCTCAAGGGTATAGAAACCTGGAACTGCAGATGCTTGGTTACAAAAAGGACACAATGTGTTGGAGTAACTCAGCGGTTTGGACAGCATCTCTGGAGAACATGGATTGGGGAAACATCTGAAGAAGGGTCCCGACCTGAAACATTATTTATCCATGTTCTCTAGGAATGCTGCCTGATCCGCTGAGCTACTCCAGCACTTTGTGTCCTGAATAGAAACAACTGTACAGCCACCTGCAGAGATGCAGCAAAAAACATGTGAACTAACAAACAGGTGGTGGATCGAGAGAGCGCAGCGGCTCAGCAACGTTCTGATGTTTGCAATGAGCTGTAAAAGCAATTTGCGATTAAAATCCCGCTCCCACTGATAGCCAAAAAAGGGAATTAACTTATCAGGGACGTGAGGCAGTTGATGCCTTCTGAATGGAACACTTCAAGGACCATTTCAACTCTGCTCTTGATCTGAATGCCCTAGACCGTATCCCACAACAACCAATTCATATTTATGGGTTTTACAGCAAAAGGGTTAATAAAGAACTTTGCCACTGCAAGGGTGGTTGAACGATTTTGAGTGAAGCAGACTCAATGCCAGTCCTGTCCATCAAATCCAAATTCCTTTGAGAGAACCTAAACCAGCTATGTTAGCCACATCTATGCACAATGACAGGAACTAATGCATATTTTAAGCAACCTTCTCGCATTCTCAACGCAATTTTGTTGTGAGGCATTTTACAAGTAACCAAGGTCATCTGCAAACATTTAGCCTAGTTGTATCTCAGGAAAGCCTTAATTATCTAGTAAAGCCACAGGGAAAAAATCAGTGTGGTGTTCCATCTTTTCAATCTCTTCTTTATGATTTCACAAACAAAGTTCACTATTATCCAGTCTTGACTATGTTGTGACTAAATTAAAGGAAATAGATTTTTGTTTTGTGTTTAGCCATGTGTTAAATGAAAAAAAGACAAGTGTAGAGACTTAGGAATGCATTAAATTCTTCAAATTCTTGTAACTGCTCGCTTTTACCAATGATGCCTGGATTAGGGGGTATTAGGAAGAGGTTGGTCAGACTTGGATTGTTTTCTCAGGAATACCAAAGTTGTGGGGAGAACTGAAAGAAGTACCCATATTTCCCATCGTCGAAGACGACATTTTTTTACCCTAAAATAAGGCCCGAAAATTTACCTGCGGCTTGCCGGCCGAAGGTTAGGTTGTTAGCCAAGAAAGATAGACTTGGCAGGGGAGGGCAGGAATGTTGAGAAGGAGGGGGTCGGGGATCATGCCATCAACTCACTCACTGCTGCTGCAGCGCTCCGGGTGCGGAGCCACCGCATTGTGGCCGGGGAGGGAAGTAGCTCGGGTGGCTGTGAGCGACCGCCGGGACCGGACAGCGAAAGCATCCGCCACCTCAGTGCCTTCTGGGAAAAGGGGAGATGCAGCGAGACCTGGGTGTCATGGTACACCAGTCATTGAAAGTAGGCATGCAGGTGCAGCAGGCAGTGAAAAAAGCGAATGGTATGTTAGCTTTCATAGCAAAAGGATTTGAGTACAGGAGCAGGGAGGTTCTACTTCAGTTGTACAGGGTCTTGGTGAGACCACACCTGGAGTATTGCGTGCAGTTTTGGTCTCCAAATCTGAGGAAGGACATTATTGCCATAGAGGGAGTGCAGAGAAGGTTCACCAGACTGATTCCTGGGATGTCAGGACTGTCTTATGAAGAAAGACTGGATAGACTCGGTTTATACTCTCTGGAATTTAGGAGATTAAGAGGGGATCTTATAGAAACTTACAAAATTCTTAAGGGGTTGGACAGGCTAGATGCAGGAAGATTGTTCCCGATGTTGGGGAAGTCCAGGACAAGGGGTCACAGCTTAAGGATAAGGGGGAAATCCTTTAAGACCGAGATGAGAAAGACTTTCTTCACACAGAGAGTGGTGAGTCTCTGGAACTCTCTGCCACAGAGGGTAGTTGAGGCCAGTTCATTGGCTATATTTAAGAGTGAGTTGGATGTGGCCCTTGTGGCTAAGGGGATCAGAGGGTATGGAGAGAAGGCAGGTACGGGATACTGAGTTGGATGATCAGCCATGATCATATTGAATGGCGGTGCAGGCTCGAAGGGCTGAATGGCCTACTCCTGCACCTAATTTCTATGTTTCTATGTTTCTGCCGACCCGTCAGCCAGCCACGGTGTCCTTCAGCACGAGCGCAACACGTGGAGGTGATGGTTGACGGGTAGCTACTGGGCAGAAGGCTGGCCTCCCTCTCCCCCCTCCCTCTCCCCCTCCCCTTCCCTCTCCCCCTCCCCCTCCCCCTCCCCCTCCCCCTCCCCTCCCCCTCCCCCTCCCCCTCCCCCCCTCCCCCTCCCCCTCCCCCTCCCCCAGGAAGTCCCCGTCCCTCAGACCTGAACTGCACAGCGCATTGTGGGACAGGCGAGGGTGGAGGCTCTCCGGTCCTCATTGCCTCTTTGAACCTAACTCTTCATCCTGTCCCGCCAGCCTTTTTCAAAATTTAGCAACTCAAAATGGGGGTGTGTCCTCGACGCAGGTGTGTCTTCGTAACCAGGAAATACGGTATATCAAATTCTGAAAGTTAAAGGACAAATATTTTACAGAGGGGATGGTGAGTGACATAACACAAGGTGGTTAGGGCAGACACGATAGTTGCATTTAAGAAACTTTTGAAATGGGCATATGTATATGTAGGAAATTGAGGGATTATATGTAGACAAATAAGAGTTGGTCTTGGTATCATGTTTGGCACTGTTGTGGACTGAAGGGCCTGTTCCTGTGCTGTACTGTTCTATGTAAAATTGTAGACTGGATAAACTCTATCATTCCACCTGACTATGGTGTGTTGGCCTTTGCAGATTTGTAGTTTTGCATACCATCAACACTATGCTAGACACAGCCAATCTAGACCATTTTCAGTGTACTTATTGTGTCATTTATACTGCTAATTTACAAATAAGATGCATTAATCAAGAGAACATAATTTACCTCAGGTACACTTGAAGGTAGCAACAGTCCCCCGTGGGAAAAGAAAAGTGTATGTGTATCGTGACATCTGTAAACACGTTCTCAATAATGAACAACCTAAAGTACTTGACCAACACTCCGAAACAAAGACCAGCAATGGTAAGTAAAAAGCAGCTTTGATATTCTAAATCTATTATGTTTTTTTAATCGTTTCCTTAATCCACTTTATTAATTTGCCAAGAAGATAATTTGAATTCTTGATCTAATCTCTAATCTTACTCGTGGTAGTTTGTGATTCATACCCGTGGGATCTGGCATTTAGTCTTGTTGTGGGTAAAAGTGCCCTGCACATCCAGTACAGATTTCCTAGTATAGAAATAAGGTATTGCAGATGATGGATTAGCAAGGAAAGGAGCAACTCGGTGGGTCAGGCACCATCCCTGGGGAACATGGATAGTTGATGTTTCGGGTTGGGACTCTCCTTCAAACTGATTGCGGGGAGGATGAAGAATGCTAGATTATGTCATATTATTTGAATATCAATGTGTTTTATTATTATTTTGTAGTTGTTGATGAACATGGGAAAATTACGTCAATGGAAAATGTAAGAACTTCAGAGTTACAGAAAAATACCAGGGATGGAGTAAAAAGTCACGCAGAGGATGGCCAAGCAAGATTATGCAGAAATGACAATAAAATGAATGCTGGGAAGTTAAGTGAAAGCACTGAGAAAACATCAGTCATCGTTGGATGTAACAAAAAAAACGTAAGGCACACTTCTCAGGCACATGATGTTCTTGCTGATGGGCAACAAGGAAATGTTTGTACTCGTGTTGAGTTGGATCATTACAAAACAGACAATGGATTGTCATCAGATCCAAAAACCGGCCCCTCATCTTCTATTATTCACCCCCAAAATGAGCTTCAGGATCATCCAATAACCAATGGGCATGATGTTCCAACAAGGTCAAATTCTGATTGTTATTCGTTGAAGAACAAATCCATAATTGAAAAAACATTGTTTGATCTCCTGGTTGAATCACGGATTCTTACAGATATTTCCAACAGTCCGAAAAAATATTCACCAAACAATATTTGTGAACCTTCACAGAGAAATGAAAGTGATTCAACCAGCAGTAGTGAGACTGTGCCATTCAGCTCGACAGGACAAAGAAGCCACAATATTGGTAATATGCATGTGCTACAGCAAAATTGGTCAGATAATTTACTTGACACCTCTCAAAAAACTGACAATGCTCTCCTAATCGAAGGCAGTAAATCAGAAGCCATCCTTCTAGCTTCATCAGTTGTTCCAGTATGTATTCCGCACCCTCTGCTTTCCACATATAATAACAGCAGGAGCAATGTTAATGCACTAAATCACAATAATGTCAGTTCTAAAAGTGGAATCATCAGTGATTCTTTACAGATCAGTCAACTTAAACCTGGCATATCTCTTTCACTACGGAAGCAACACTGTCAAGCTAGAGCTACTTCACGTATCACAATCAATAGCAGAAAGAGGCAACAGTACCCAGGGACAGATGACACAAACATAGTTACACTGTAAAACATAACGATGATGGTTTGCAACACCATGGACATGAACAAGAAAGGACCGATTTGTTTTCAAACCCAAAAGCAGAAGCCCGTTCAGTAACTATGCTTGCTTTGAGTAAAACGAGAATGAAAACTGCCACGACAAAAAATGCTGACGCTCCATTGTCAGATGATAAAAAACAAACCTGCAAGGTCGAGAGAAGAAGCAATTCTTTACTATCAATCCAGGTAATTGGTTCACAACTGCCTACGTGTGATAGGGACACAGATGTGGTACCAGTACGTGCATCAAACAAAATAGGTGCAATCCCGCACAGGGCTGATAATGATTATTTACAAAAACCCAAACCTGATATTGGTCACAAACTTCCAGCAGATCCAGAAAATGCACCACGACATTTAAGTTCTATTGTACTTTCTAGCTATAATAATGCAATACGGGGTAATCCTTTGAAATCTGATGTCAGCGTAGAAAGTGTGAATAATATTTTACAAAATGAATCGGGAACAAGTTATGTAATTGAAATGAGAGCAACACAATCTCCAAAACATGAGAAACAAGTGTTTTGTAACCAAAGATCATCATTTAACAATAACATGGAAAATGATAAACCATTGTCTATCATTACATCATCTAAAGTTCTCAGATACAAGTACCAGATAGTTGATCTATCAGTGAGGAGTGATAGTTTAACAGCAGACAGGCTTCGGTATAAATCTGTAGCCAACCATGTACTTGTGTTACCAGATGCGACAAAAGCACCTCTTTTGGATATTAAATATGATATGAAAAATACTTTGCAGAATATGCCACCACATAAAATCAGTAGTATTTTAACAGACATACCTGACGTTGATAATATGCGAAACTATCAAACGGTAAAGGCCAGCACACCACAGTCAGATGCAATGACACAATGCCAGTCTACAGTTCACATACATACCAATGAAGAAGTCAAGTTATCCAAACGCTACCCTACTGGTGGAATCAGCAATGTTGCACAGCAAGACAGCTGCGAAGCCTTGCCAGAAACAGTAATAGATCAGCAGTCCCATGTAACTAAAGCACAATTGAGGCAAGATGCCATACTAGATGGAGAAGAAATGTTACCAAAGGAAAGATCTGAAGCAAGCATTAAGTTAACATCAGAAAATTCAGTATTTGGCCCCTGCATTCTTGCAGAGAGTGTGGATAGCAGCCAAATGAAGTATCAAGCTACTTTCCAGCATGGTGATAATATTACCACATGTCCTAAAAATGTAGTGAATTATCCACCTGAAAATAATCTATTTTTATCACAAGATACGCTTGCTGGTCAGCAGTCTCCTACAAATAGCCACAAACTGCTGTTTCATTCCCCAGTAAAGTCATGCACTAACAATATTTTGGAAGATTGCCTCTCTGAGAATTATGCTGTTGTTTTGCTACGAGACACTCCATCTAATTTGAATGCTTCGTCTAGTGTTCAACATGATACTGAAAGCACACATCAGAATTGGGAATCCAACACCAAGATTGGAAGCCTTAGTAAAGAAAACGAACAACCCAATTATTCCATGGCAGATGTTGCTCCTTCATCATCAAATCCAGTTTCTAAACAGATGGCCCTTTCAGATAATACTTCCAAGTCACAGGATCACTGTCTAAGCAATAGTGGTATCATTGGGGACAGAAAAATTCTCAGCAATTTGCAAAGTTCGAAATCTGAAATCAGTACACCAATTATTTCAAGTAGAGACCCGTACCAAGTGTCTCCTATGTATGTGAAGGACTATAACAATAAACGGCTCAATTATTTGCCGAACTCCAGAAAGAGAGTTATTGAAGACTTTGTGCAGCACAATCAATCTGAGACGACTTGTGTATCTTCATCTTTGGATCAGATGAACAGCCAGCTACCTCTTGTAAATACCACAGATAGCAATGAATGTGGGACACTGAATTCCTCACTTGACAATTACATTCACTTTGTGAATAGTGGATTGAATAAGCATTTAGAAAGCTGCAGTTCTGATCCTCTATCAGGTTCACTTAATGATCCTGCTAGCACCGTACAACATTCAGCTGATAGATCGATGTCAGTGAATTTAGATTTACCATTATGTCGGCTGCTTGTCCAGGAATCTCCTGCAACTGCCACAGATATAAAGAAAAATGCACTGCCACATTATTCTCATGAAGAGCCTTGCGATCAAAATAAATCTGAAAATGTGGTTGGTACATACACAGCAATCAAGTCACCAAATAACTATCCAAGCAAACACTCAGTTTATCCTTCACAAAACAACCATAACATCCATGTGGAGGAAGGAGTCAATGAGTATATGCAAAACTATTCGGAACACCAAGACAAAAGTCTATCTTCTGATGTATTGACAGATGTAACAGCTACAGCAACTGACGTAGAAATGAATACAGATACTCTGCAGCACAATACATCAAATAAAACTCTGCATGATGAGAAATCTTATGACAGATTTGCATCTAAAATATTGCATGAAATGAATAACAATGCTGATTCGCAACTTAATTTACCACTCAGTGGAGACATCACAGTGGACGGGAGATGTAAAGAATATTTAGGAAAGGGCAACTGTAAATTATCAACCTCTGATTCACTGACTGACTTACAACCTTTAAATTTAATGGAAAATATAACCAAGACACCCACAAGTTCCCCGTCCATTAACAATAGCTCTGTAGGTCCAGACAATGAAAAGACTGTGAATCATTGCCAATCAGAATACCACAGTGTAATTTCACTCAATGCATGTCCTGCAGTATATTTCACAGAAGGTGCAACCAACGCTGTACAAAACATGTGCCCAGATAACGACGGGTTAACATTTTGTAGAAGAGCCCATGACAATAATGCACAAGACAAATCAAAACCTCAAAATTTGTTGACTGGTGATCAGTTTACCACAAAAACCAATATGATTCCAACGTTTTCAATGATACCAAATATCAAGGACACGACTGATCAAGAGTTATTAAATTCACCAGGTGGTTTAACCACCACTGAGAAAAGAGGCAATGCAATTTTACAAAGAAACAAAAGGTCTAAACATGCAGAATCTGAGATAAACTCTTTTACCAATATTCCACAAAAAGAAATGTTACTCACCCAATTCCCACACAATTATAACACCACTCCAGCTGCAGAGAGTATCAAAACTGTAGAAAATTACCAGTCTGACAAAAGATGTAAACTTTTGTCACAAGATGGAGTAACTGAACAACAGTCTGTTACTAATTTGGAGGAAGTGAATAAACAGCATACCCTTACAAATACTGCGCATGACAGCAAGGACACATCCCAGAAATGCCCGTCAAATATTGATGGTATAACTGTCAACAGGGGGTCTAGTATTGATTGTGATCCACCAGATGGATGTGTGATTAAGTGTACACCTTCACCACTGAATCTCGATTCAGGCCAGTTGCCGCATGTAAACACTTCACTCAATAATGAACACAGCCCAACAAGTCACATCCTAAACTATGCCGGTGATGCTGTAGACTCAAAAAGTGCTGACATTCATGAAAATAAAAGAACAGATTTATCAGGTACTCTACAAATATCTCCAATAAGTACTTCACACAGCAACAAGAACAAACCATGGAACCATTCATCAATTATTGTTCATAATGTTTTGAGCAAAGGAATTGAAGAATTGAATGCAACCCACATAGTTCCAGTAGCCAACCAACAGCCTTCCAATAGTTTATTCAGTTCTGTGGGTGATGTACTCAATAATGGAGCTGTTGGTGCGGAAATTGCTGTTGACATATTTGTACAAAACGATAGTGCAGAAAACAACAAAATACCAACAGTAGATTCATTAACTAATTTGCAGACTGTCCTAACTATCACAGATACGAATACAAATATTGGGCAGAATCATTCAGCAAAAGACTTTGATGTTTGTCACGAATTCCCTCTCAATTATAACACCCCTCCAGTTGCTGAAAGTATCAAAACTACAGAAGGCCACCGTTCTGAAGAAAGATGTCCAGTGTTGTCACAAGATGGAGTAACTGAACAACAGTCTGTTACTAATTTGGACAATGACAGAGACAAGGCATTGGAACATTTATTCAACAATGGTGAAATGGAAATAAATGAGAATTTTCAGAAAGACAAGCCTGAAATCAACAATGTTGTTTCACCAGTTAGCCATCACCACTCTGCTGCAAGCATTACTGATATAACAAAGAATACTTTGCAGCACGGTACAAGAGTAACTGGCATCTACCATCATAAGAGACCCTCAAACAGATTCAAATTAAACCTTTTTCAGAGAACAAAGAGTGTTTCCTCATTACCTGAAATGACGGGGCAATGGCAAACTGATAATACCTCATTCTTCAGCAACCAGAAAAAACTGAAGACTCTCCCTCCAATCAGACATAACAGCAATCTGTTGCTGAGTGATGAAAATGTAGAAAAATGCCAAGCCGTTTCATCAAAGGATGAACGGAATGAACAGTATACCCTTACAAATACTGCACATCTCAGCAAGGACACATCCCAGAAATGCCCAACAAATATTGACGTTATAACTGTCAACAGGGGGTCTAGTAATGATTGTGATCCACCAGATGGATGTGAGATTAAGTGTACACCTTCACCACTGAATCTCGATTCAGGCCAGTTGCCGCATGTAAACACTTCACTCAATAATGAACACAGCCCAACAAGTTACATCCTAAACTATGCCGGTGATGCTGTAGACTCAAAAAGTGCTGACATTCATGAAAATAAAAGAACAGATTTATCAGGTACTCTACAAATATCTCCAATAAGTACTTCACACAGCAACAAGAACAAACCATGGAACCATTCATCAATTATTGTTCATAATGTTTTGAGCAAAGGAATTGAAGAATTGAATGCAACCCACATAGTTCCAGTAGCCAACCAACAGCCTTCCAATAGTTTATTCAGTTCTGTGGGTGATGTACTCAATAATGGAGCTGTTGGTGCGGAAATTGCTGTCGACATATTTGTACAAAACGATAGTGCAGAAAACAACAAAATACCAACAGTAGATTCATTAACTAATTTGCAGACTGTCCTAACTATCACAGATACGAATACAAATATTGGGCAGAATCATTCAGCAAAAGACTTTGATGTTTGTCACGAATTCCCTCTCAATTATAACACCCCTCCAGTTGCTGAAAGTATCAAAACTACAGAAGGCCACCGTTCTGAAGAAAGATGTCCAGTGTTGTCACAAGATGGAGTAACTGAACAACAGTCTGTTACTAATTTGGACAATGACAGAGACAAGGCATTGGAACATTTATTCAACAATAGTGAAATGGAAATAAATGAGAATTTTCAGAAAGACAAGCCTGAAATCAACAATGTTGTTTCACCAGTTAGCCATCACCACTCTGCTGCAAGCATTACTGATATAACAAAGAATACTTCACAGCACGGTACAAGAGTAACTGGCATCTACCATCATAAGAGACCCTCAAACAGATTCAAATTAAACCTTTTTCAGAGAACAAAGAGTGTTTCCTCATTACCTGAAATGACGGGGCAATGGCAAACTGATAATACCTCATTCTTCAGCAACCAGAAAAAACTGAAGACTCTCCCTCCAAGCAGACATAACAGCAATCTGTTGCTGAGTGATGAAAATGTAGAAAAATGCCAAGCCGTTTCATCAAAGGATGAACGGAATGAACAGTATACCCTTACAAATACTGCACATCTCAGCAAGGACACATCCCAGAAATGCCCAACAAATATTGACGTTATAACTGTCAACAGGGGGTCTAGTAATGATTGTGATCCACCAGATGGATGTGAGATTAAGTGTACACCTTCACCACTGAATCCAGATACAGGTCAGTTGCTTCATGTAGACACTTCATTCAATAATCAACACATGCCAACAGGTCAAGTCTTAAACTATGCTGATGATACTGTGGACTCAAAAAGTCCTGACGATCATGAAAGTAAAAGAGCAGTTGCATCAGGAACTCTACAAATATCTCCTATAAATACAGCACACAGTAGCAAGAACAACCCATTGAACCATTCATCAATTATTGCTGATAATGTTGTGAGCAAGGGAATTGATGAATGTAATGTAATGTACATCCTTCCAGTATTGGACTTAGTGATCATCCAACAGCCTTCCAATAGCTTATTCAGTTCTGTGGGTGATGTACTCAACAATGGAGCTGTTGGTGCGGAAATTGCTGTCAACAAATGTGTACAAAATGATAGTGCAGAAAACAACAAAATACCAACAGTAGATTCCTTAACTGGTTTGCAGACTGTTCTAACTATCACAGATACGAATACAAATATTGGACATAATCATTTAGCAAAAGATTTTAATATTTGTCACGAATTCCCTCTCAATTATAACACCCGTCCAACTGCTGAAAGTATCAAAACTAAAGAAGGCCACCGATCTGAAGAAAGATGTCCAGTGTTGTCACAAGATGGAGTAACAGAACAACAGTCTGTTACTAATTTCAACAATGACAGAGACAAGCCATTGGAACATTTATGGGACAATACTGAAATGGAAATAAATGAGAATTATCAGAAAGACGAGCCCGAAATCAACAATGTTGTTTCACAAGTTATCCGTCACCACTCTGCTGATATAACAAAGAATACTTCGCAGTACGGAACAACAAAGGTAACGGACATCTACCATCGTAAGAGATCCTCAACCAGATTCAAATTAAACTTTTTTCAGAGAGCAAAGAGTGTTTCCTCATTACCTGAAATGATGGGGCAATGGCAAACTGATAATAACTCATTCTTCAGCAACCAAGAAAAACTGAAGACTCTTCCTCCTATCAGACACAACAGAAATCTGTTGCTGAGTGATGAAAATGTAGAAAAATGCCAAGCAATTTCATCAACGGATGAAGTGAATGAACAATATACCCTTACAAATACTGCACATGACAGCAAGGACACATCCCAGAAGTGCCCAACAAATATTGATGGAATGACTGTCAACGAAGGATCTAGTAATTATTGTGATCCATCAGATGGATATGAGATTAAGTGTACACCAGTGAGTAATGTACTCAGCAATGGAGCTGTTGGTGCAGAAATTGCAGTCCACAAATGTGTAGAAAATGATACTGCAGAAACCAACAAAATAACAGTAGAATCACTAACTGACTTACAGACTATCCCAACTATCAACGTTATATATAGAAAACCTGGACAGGATCATTTAGCAAAAGATTTTGATATCTGTCCTGAATTCCCACTTAATTATAGCATCAGTCAGGCTGCAGAATGTATCAATACTACAGAAGACCACCGATCTGAAGAAATATGTCTGGTTTTGTCTCAAAATGGAATAACTGAACAACAGTCAGTTACTAATTTGGACAGGCCATTGGAACATTTGTTGAACAGTACTGAAATGGAAATAAATGAGAATTTTCAGAAAGACGAGCCTAAAATCAACAATGTTGTTTCACCAGTTATACTTCACTCTGCTGCAAGTTTAATTGATATCACAAATAATACTTCACAGCACAGTACAACAAAGGTAACTGACATCTACCATCATAGGAGACCATCAAACAGATTCAAATTAGACTTTTTACAGAGAGCAAAGAGTGTTTCCTCATTACCTGAAATGACCGAGCAATGGCAAAGTGATAATATCTTATTCTTTAGCAACCAAGAAAAACTGAAGTCTCCCCTTCCGCTCAGCCATAACATTAATCTGTTGCCAAGTGATGAAAATGTAGAAAAATGCCGAGCAGTTTTGTCAAAGGATGAAGTAAATGAACAGTATACCCTTACAAATACTGCACATCTCAGCAAGGACACATCCCAGAAATGTCCAACAAATATTGACGGTATAACTGTCAACAGAGGGTCTAGTAATGATTGTGATCCACCAGATGGATGTGAGGTTAAGTGTACACCTTCACCACTGAATCTAGATTCAGGACAGTTGCTTCATGTAGACCCTTCACTCAATAATCAACACAAGCCAACAGGTCAAGTCTTAAACTATGCTGATGATACTGGAGACTCGAAACGTCCTGACAATCATAAAATTAAAAGAGCAGATTTATCAGGAACTCTACCAATATCTCCCATAAGTACAGCACATAGCAACAAGAACAAATCATTGTATCAGTCATCCAATGTTGCTGACACTGTTTTGAGCAAAGGAATTGATGAATTTAATGCAACCCACATTCTTCCAATGCTGGGTCCAGTGATCAGCCAACAGCCTACCAATAGTTCAATGTCAGATTTGCTCAACAATGGACCTGTTGGCGCAGAAATTGAGACCGACAAAATATCAACAGTAGATTCACTAACTGGCTTTCAGACTGTCCCAACTATCACAGATATACACAAAAATCTTGGACAAGATTATTTAACAAGCGATTTTGATATCTTTCATGATAAACTAACCAATGAGAAGTCAAATATTAAATGTTTACATAAAACATATGATGCATTACCACCACCTAAGGTTCAGTACATTACCACTAATATCATAAGCAAGAATAATGACAAGCGAGCAAGTCATTCCGCATGGAGTGATGGCATTGTAATGGGCAGATCGAACAAATCAAATGCCAAAGATTGTTTTTTATTGCCGACTAGCCAACAGGCTTCATCTGGTATAATTAAAAATAAGCAATCTTTGACTCATTCGGCATTGAGAAGCGACTTTGAAATGAACGTAGCAGATGTCAAGAATGTAGCAAATGGTCAATTGCAAAACAGAGACGCCTTATTGCAGTCACCAACTGGGCTGAAGTATTCTTCAGACACTACATGTGGCAACATTATTCAATTTCAGAATTCCTCTCCAAAGAAGGATTTGTGTTCGAGGAAAAGCATTGGCATTAAATCAACAAATTACATTAACCTTGCATTACCAGATCTTCTGACTGAGCAAGAATCTCCCGATGATCTCACTTGCAACAAGAGCAATAAATATTTGAATGAGCCAATGGAAGTTAGAGATGTCACTTTGGATCGAAGGTGGAAGGATATTTGTGCAAAAACAGAGAAGTATTTAATCAGTAGCGGTTCTACACAACCTGATTCACCACCTGGTCTGTCTCCTCGAAATAAATACATCCACAAGAATTATTCAACAGATAGTTGTGACATTTCTCAACAGGACATTGACGTGGTAAAAGAAAATAAAAAAGTATTCAGGTGCAGGCGAAAATCACTCCCGGGACGAACGTTGGTGTATGGGAGATCAGGAACATGCATAACTAATAGACATACATTTAACTCCTTACAGCACTGTTATCTAGAAAACCAAATTGGTTCAGAATTCATCGAGATTAATGACTTACATAACAGGTTAAATACCAATAGTGATTTCTCTCAACGGAGGGTAAATTCATTTAGTACTGACAAAGATGAGAATTCCTCTGTAAACAATAATTACCAGACAGGAGCAGCCAGATTCTCAAAGAATTATTCCATGCTTAAACGCTCCCAGATATCCCAATCTCCCAATGTTCAAAACAGATATGGCCATCTTTTTAGGACAAAATGTCTGAAAGATATTCATTCACATTGTAATCTATTTTCTAAACAAGATCAGGAAAATGTATTTTCCACCGACATCAGGCACGAACCTAAACTAACTACTCAAAAGAGACAAGCTGTGCCCTTCCCTTCCTTTTTAAGTTCTATAAAACGTAGCAGACTTTATGGATCTTATCCTGATCTTCCCTTTTGTAACAGGAATGAATTTGATTATAACATCTGTTCTTCGTATCATGATAGGCAAGACAATGACAAATTAATAAATAGAAATGAAGACAAAAGCAATATTTCTAAAAAGGAAGCAGTAAAAAATGATATATACTTAGAGAACAAGAAATATGGGAGAGAGTGTAAACCTGAATTTCACAAGAAAGCTGCTTCTGGAAGCATTGAGGATGTTTTTGATCCACTCCCCAGTGAAGTAACACAGGATCTAGGGATGTATGATGAGACCGTGAAGAACAATGAGTATTTTCCAGTGGATATAAAAATGTTCTGGCCGAAGGAAAACCCCACAGATATAATAAGACTGCTCAGTTCAACGTCCACTGGCAGTAAAATGTCAGAGGAGAGTCTCTCCCCACAGTCACATCGTGTACCAGCTGAAATTTTGAAACCAAACTTGTCCTGTTATTCAGAAACAGACTCAGACACCACAACTGATGATGAGTATTTCTTGGATTGTAATGAAAGTGCAAAAGAATCTGCATTATAATACCCTTCACCACACATAAGACTGAATGGAGAAGTGTTTTACTGATTTGTAACAAATCATGGTGTATGACCACCTAATGCTTTGATAACCATGGACATTTACAATGTGATTTTATGCTGTTAGGTTTGACTGAAATGCTTATTTACATTGTTATTACCTACTATCAATAAGTATTTTCAAAACTTAGAACATAGCCACTTGTTTTGGCATACTTCCAACAAAAGGCAGACAAAAATGCTGGAGAAACTCATCGGATGAGGCAGCATCTATGGAGCGAAGGAAATAGGCGACGTTTTGGGTCCAGACACTTCTTCAGGCAATCACTTGTACTGTTACAAACATTTGAAATTCAGTTACACATTTTTGGATGAATTTATATTTAACCCAGTATACCAGTAATTGCCTGCTATCTTAAGGACTGCTTGGGAGGTGTTCTTTCATCAAGTTTCTGATGCAGGATCGCATCTGAAAATTTAACGTAGCTTTCCCTCGTATATACACAGTTCTGTTATGCAGTTCCAGTCCTTTATGTTTTCATTTGAGTTTTCAAATTTTATTGTTGGAAGCTCGTCCTTCATACATTAAATTTTGTGAGCAATTGATGGGTTCAAAAGATCGGCACAAAATGTTGGAGTAACTCATTGGGTCAGGCAGCATCTCTTGAGGAAAAGAATAGGTGACATTTCAGGTCGAAACCCTTCACATGGATAGGAGAGGTTTAGAGGAATGTGGGGCAAATGGTAGGACTAGTGTAGACGGGACATCTTGATCAGCATGGGCAAGTTGGGCCGAAGGTCCTGTTGCCATACTGTATGATTCCATGACTATATATAATTGAGCAGATAGTCCCAATATTTTCCAATGAAACATGTTCCTTGTTTGATCATGGATTTTACGTTATAACCTACACCTGTCCATCAAATAAATATTAAAATAGTCTTATAAGAAATTATGCTTCCATTAAAATAGTGCAAATAATTTTGCATTTTCATAGCATTCCCAATTATTTGAGTTCCACCCAAAGAATAAACGCTGGGAAGGTCAAACTCAGTCATGTAGCACTAAAAGCACAAAGTAGTTTAGTTTATTATAGTCAGGTGTACCGTTGCACAGTCAAGAGCTTTTTATTTGTTGCCAAACATATAGAAGTAGCAATTGGATAATATACCTGGGTACTGAAATTAGATTCTTAAATTTATAATGAATGTGAATTTAGGAAGCGGTATAGATTGTAACTGCCACTATATAAAGCTTTTAGTGATACCAACCAGTCTGTATTTTTAGGCAATACCATATGCACAGTTTGTCAAAGTGTATACTTCCCTCCACTTATATTTAACTCCTCCAGCAGTTTTTTGCTGGAAAAAAAAGTTTGCTAATTTGTACAGTATATTGAGAGTATGAATGTAATTAGAAAGCCCATGTAAATTTAATGAACTTATATGAAATAATTTTGGAGGCTTTTATTTGTAATATATTTAAATAGATGCGAAGTATAGATGTTAACATATCTTGGATGCTAATTTGAATGAATAATAAATTAGAAATAATTTCTAATTGCATGTGTCAAACAAAGTTCATGATCTCTAAACCTTTCTTATCCATGCAATTGTAATTGGAATTATTGTAATTGGAATTAATTTATTAGCCAAGTATGTAAATATACAAGGAATTTGATTTGCCAACGGTCATACAAAAAAGCAACAAGATACATAACCACATAAAATTAAACATAAACTTAAACAGCCACCACAACGGCGTGAGAATTCCCAGGGAACACAGCAAAAGCGAACACCCACAGGCATCAGTTCAATATCCGGGCCACATGCATGCTCCTTCACTGTGATGTGACCAGAGTTGTACCGACCGCTGTCACTCTTTCTACAGTCCCTGTCCGCCCGAACAGTCAGAAAGCCATCCACACTCACACTAGACTCCGGGATGTACTCTTGGAGCCATGTCCTTGCAAACACCAAGATCACGGCACTCCCTCAGAGTCCTCACTAGCGTAGGCTGCACGTCCATCTTGTTTTTCCGGGAACCTTGCATTCCCCACTGTGGGGAATTATTATTCATTCAAATTAGCATTCAAGACATTTTAAACATCAGAACTTCCGCAATTGGAGCAATCAAAGCTCCCGCAGTCGGCAATCAAAGCTCCCACATTGGGGCGATCAAAGCTCCCGTGATCAGAGCGGTCGAAGCTCCTGCGGTTGGAGCTCCCGCAGTCAATCCCTAACAAAGCCAGCTCCACGATGTTAAAGCTGCAGTGCAGAGTGAGATACGATGAAAAAGTTGCATCTCGGTCGAGGAAAGAGATAAAATAGGTGTCTCCCCCCACCCTCACATAATACAAAAACTAAAGATACACTCAAAATATACACGTAACACATTAACAAAAGAAGAAAAATACGAGACAGGCTGTTGGCGCGGCACCCATATAAAATGTTGTTAGAGTACCTGCCACAACTAATTCCTTTAGCAACGCGTCCCACATTTTGTGGAAAATGTTGCCCCTCAGATTCCTATAAAATCTTTCCTCTTTCTTAAACCTATGTCCCAAGGTTCTTGATTCTCCACTCTGGATACTATTCTGTGCATTACTCTATTTATTCCCCTCATGATCTCATACACATCCATAAGATCACCCCTCATCCTCCTGCACTCCAAGGAATAAAATCCTAGCCTGCCCACCTCTCCCTATAGCTCAGGCCCTCAAATCATGGCAATATCCTCATAAATCTTCTCTGCATTCTTTGCAGCTTAACACGTTCCTCCTATAAAAGGGTGACCAAAACTGAATACAAGACTCTAAATGTGACCTCAGCAATGTCTTGTACAAAGATATGTACAATGTTAGGAACAGGGCTATGGTGTTTACATGTAGATTCTTGCAATTAGACAGATTATGCAGTTGCCCTCAAGTTGACCGTTGCTGTCTTAAATTTGTAATTGTAATTAATTTATTAGCCAAGGATGTAAAAACATACAGTACAAATAAATTGATTTGCCATACAGTCAGACCAAAAAAGCAACAAGACACACAACTACATAAAAATTAACATAAACATCCACCACAGCGCACAGTGATGGATGGCAATAACGTATTATCATCTTCCTTCCTTTCCTCCCGTGGTCGGGGCAGTTGAACCATCTGCAGACGGGGCGATTGAAGCTCCCGCATCAGGGCGATCGAAGCTTCCGAAATCCCTAACCAAGGGACTGCGAGCTCCACAATGTTAAGTCCGCAGGCTCCCGTGGTTGGAGCTCCCAGAAGTCGATTCCTCAGCAAAGGGACTGCCAGCTCCATGATGTTAGGCTGCAGTGCAGGCGGAGATACGATATGGCAAAAGTCGTATCTCCGTCGAAAAAAAACATTTTTTTTAAAGTTTCTCCCACGCCACCACCCCCCACCCATTACAAAATTAAAGATACACTTAAACATACATTTAACCACAGACTAAACAACAAAAGAAGAAAAGGGCGAGACAGACTGTTGGCGAGGCTGCCATCGTACGGCTCCATCTGGTGGTAAAGAGACGCAAGAGACTACAGATGATGACATTTGGAGCAAAAAAATCAAACTGATCAAATCAAAAGAACTCAGCAGGTCAGGCAACATCTGTGGAGGCAAAAGGATGTTTCATCTGATGTCTGATTTGACCCAGAAATATTTGCCAGCCTAATCTAACCTAGGTTAAGTTACTTTACAGTTCAATTTACCCATGAAAGCTCAGCACTAATAGACACATATTAGATTATAATGTATTTCCTCCCCTATCGGTTTCTTAATCAATTGTTGCATGATTATCTGAAACCCTCCCCATCCCAAGGCTTAACATGCTTCTGAGCAACATTATTCACCATGGCTTTTAATCTAAGGTCATGGTTAATCTCTTTAGTCAATGGTAAATGGATCACATTTCTCAATCAAGTATTCCAGCTAGAAATCGGTTCACACAATTCTCCGCAAAGCTGCATCGGGTGGTGCCACCATAATGGCAGCCTCACCAGCAGCTCATCAGTCCTTTTGCCTTTTTTTTGTTATTTTTAGTGCGTCCAAATGTATATTTTAATGTTTCTTAATATGTCCTATGTGGGGGGAATAAGGAAAAACTGTTTTTCAGTCACTTGTGTTTTTATTTGTATGGCTGTATGGTATCTCAAATTTCACTGTATCAATTGGTGCATGTGACAATAAATGTGAACTTGAACTTGAACTATGCAATTGAAAATCAGGTTAACTGGAATGGAGCAACTTTGGCCGCCTTTCTGAGTGTCTTAGAGCCCATCAAGAACTTAGTCTCCTCATTTCTTGGCTAGATCGTTGTTTAACCTTGCACATAGTTTCTGGTGTGAAATTCCCCTGAATTAGTTTAACACCCATAATATTCACTGTATCTGATTTTCAATATCACAGGTCTTATTAACTCATAGAACCTCCAGTTCTTACAAATCCCATTTCCCTGAAACTGCTGAAACCCAGCTCCAGATGTTGCTTTGGATAGTGCTCTCCGGCATATCCCAGTTTGTTGCTCTATTGCTTAGTTGGGATATTGTTTAACTCAGGAAGAGGACAGTTTGTACGTTTTCCCCGTGACGGCATGGGTTTCCTCAGTGCTCCACTTTCCCCCCACATCCCAAAGACTGCGTGTTTGTAGGTTAATTGACCTATATAAAATTGCCCCAAATGTGTAGGGAGTGGATGGGAAAGTGGGATAACATAAAACTGGTGTGAACTCGGTGGGCCGAAGGGCATGTTTCCATGCTGTATCTCTAAATTAAATTAAAAGAGGAGACATCATCACAAGAGTAGGCAGGGCATTTGCTTGCATTGAAGGCTGTCCTAATTTCAGGAATTTAGAGATTGCATTAATGTTGTTGGCTGCTTCCTTCCAGGAAATCTGGTTGCAATTGGGGAAGTTTCTTGGTCTCATTTCACAAAGAATATGTTTCCTGCAAGCAGGGTTCTTGACCAGATAGATTTGATCAGCACCATTACAATCTCTGTCCACAACCCCAAAAGCACTCTCCCAATCTTCTCCAATTATATCAATGTCCACCACTTGCTGTGCTACATTGTAGCAACTAACAACATTTTGGATTGCGATCTGAAATGAAAAATGTCAGTTTCGGTATTACACATTTGCCAAGTATTTTGAAATATTCTTTAAATTATTGCAAAGAAGCCCAATAGAAATTCTTTTACTCTAATGTGCCAATCTATTTTACTTAATTCACTCTTCTTTTGCATAATTGGTTTTGCTTAAATTCAATCTTTTAGCTTCTGACTGACTGATGTTTGTGATGTGCTTATTTCTTCATTAATTCTCTTTCCAATAGTGCGGCTGCTCTTGGCAGCTTGTGAGCCACCCCCAAGCAATATCTTCTCTCTTCCTATCTTCACACATACTGTCCTCCTCTTCTGTATTAAGATGTTTTGCACTACTGTCTTTATAATCACTTAATATTAGACCCATCCCTCTTTTTTCACTTTGCCTGTCTTCTATGCATCAGGTCCCCTGAAATGTTTGATTCCAATTTGCTTACAATGTAAATATTTCTCTGAAATATTCCTCCTATTAGTTCAAACCCATTTTTTGGGCCAACATTTATCTTGTTAATCTTCTATGATATCTGGTTGCAACAGCCTGACTCAGTTTCAGCAGATGCTACAGAGAGGGAGATGCTGGTGGTTTGGGAGTTTGTTCTGAAACCCAACAAAAATTCATGGGAAATTTGGAAGAGAATTCTGCCTATCTTGTGCTAGATGTCAAAACAAATGATCAGACAGATAAAGGATAGTTGAAGAATGAAGAGAGTTTATTGGGAGGTAGAGCTAGTCACCACGTATGTGAATATGCAGGGATTTGAGTATAAAAGGGTGGTCATTTCACCCTTGGGTATAAAAGGGTGGTCATTTCGTTGGGGCGGTTCGGATGTCTTTCCTTTTGTTCTGTTTACGCGAGGCTGCTGGGGGCTTGAGTGAGTGGATCCAAGGCCGGCCCCGTGGTGTTGTATACAAATAAAGAAGGGTTTGGACTCCAATGTTCAACTCAGTGGTTTACTGAACCAGACTAGGGAGAGAGTATTAGATCCAAAATCAACACGTACACACATTGAGTTGATGATCAGCCATGATCATATTGAATGGCGGTGCAGGCTCGAAGGGCCGAATGGCCTGCTCCTGCACATAATTTCTGTGTTTCTATGTTTCTACATGGAAATATACACTACTGGGTATTTTTAGTTTTAATGAAGAGTACCATGTAACTGAGAAATTGGAGGTGACCAAAGATAGTTGTGATGGCACGTTGACAGTAAGAGAAACTATTGTGCATTATTCTCAGGCTATTCAAGTGGAATAGGGCAACTATAGTCTCACCATCTGGGTGTTGACAGGGAATCAACAGAAAAGGATGATTTGAGGTGAGTCAGGGACTGCAGACAAAACAAGGGGACATGGTGTTCATCATGGAAGAGCTCATCTCTATCTCTATATAACTAAATGTCTTTGTCTTGTTTGTGTCGCCCACGATGTGTCAATCTGCATTTCCTATCTTCCAAACGCTAGGCCACAGCCTTCCCATTTTCACATACCCTACTCACATTTTCCCGTTGTGACAATAAACATCTTCCCGTCGCATTCCCACCTATATTTCCAAAGTTATTAATCCTTTAAATTTCAAAAAGAGCCACAAAAACTCATCCATTATGTTAAAAAAAAAATGCACGCAAGGCAGGGCGGGACACTCCAGGAAGGAGGGGCGCTCCAGCGTATGCGGTGAATGAAGAGTGGCGGCAGCTGCCAGCTGCCGACGCCCGTACCTGGTGGGGAAGATGGTGCCGCGAGCCCTGGCTGGAAACGAGCCTGGTGCTGGAGCTGGAGTGAGGGCCAAGCTCGGGGCTTGGGATGGGGCCGTGACTGGGGCCAAGTAAGATGCCGTTGCTGGAACCAAGGACGAGCCTGGGTCTGGGGTCAGGCCTGGGCCTGCACTGGAGCCCAGGTGGTGGCCAAGCTGATGGTTGGAGTCTACAGCCATGGCCGGGCCGAATATGAGAACCAGGCCGAGTTTCAGGCCCTTGTGCTGCTCTACAACCTAGGTAGGTCCTGACACAGTGAATTGGAGTGAGGGGAGGAGAATGAGGGATATGAGGAGGAGGGAGATGCCCACTCCCTATCTACTACAACTCTCTACCCCCTTCCCTCCCCCTCCCTCGCCCTCTCCCTCTCTACCCTCCCTTCCCCCCACTCTACCCAGCCCCTCTCGCTCTACCCCCTCCCTCTCTGCCCCTCTCCTTCTCTACGCCCTCCCTCTACCCTCCATCTCTACTCCCCTCTCTATCCTTCCCCCTCCCTCTCTATCCCCTCCCTCTCCCTCTCTACCCCCCTTCTCCTGCTCCCTCTCTGCCCCACCTCCCTCTCTACCCCTTCTCCCTCTCTAACCCCCCTCCCCCTCTCTACCACCCCTCCCTCTCTAGAGATTGAAGAGGGAGGGTGAAGAGGAGGAGGAGGGAGTGCTGGGGGATGAGATGAGCTGCGCCTGTGCAGCTAGGAGCTATGCATGAGTGGTGCAATATTGTGTTGGGGGAATGGGTGAGTGGTGGAATCTTGCGTTGGGGGAGCAGACCTAATGGGTCTGCACTTGGTCTAGTTAATTTATAAAACTTGTTTCTATACTAAGGAAGACCATAAAACGAACTCAGACAATTCAAGCAAACCACTCATGCTTCGGCACATGTTTGCTAAGTTACAACCTATTCAAGGACCTATTGCAGAGGAAGGAAGATTGCAGTGAGAAGGTAGTTTGCAATAATGGAGCATCCAGGTTTTTTTTGGTTGAAGCATGATGAAGGGCAGTGTCAAGAAGCAATAGATGGACGTCAGCAGAGAGAATACAAATATATTGCATCTAATGCAGAGGTCAGGAAGATGTGGAAAGTGCAAGATGTAGGTCTCCAGCACTAGATTAACATGAAGAGGACATGAGAGAAACTGAAGGAAATGTAGGTTCAGGTCTCGGTGGGAGCCTGTTCTGACTGGACAAAGGGATGGAACCTCTGGCTGGAGTTTCTCCTATATGTTACAGTAGAGAAAATGGGAAAGTGGTTTTAGAACACAACTTGCAGTATATAAAATAACCTGGGGACATCCAGAATGGTCTCGGAATTGAAAGCATTCCAGCTGTGAGAGCAGATTCCAATCGGTGACCCAGCCAGAGCTGGTATTGATTAGCAAAAATGGTTGCGTGCAAGTCATGTCTGGTTCCCTTGGCAGTAAGTGTGTGGAAGTCAATAATGTACCAGTGACAGACCAGAATCAAAGAAAATTGTTTTAATGGGATTAATGCTTTGTGACTGGAGATGAGGTTGTGGTAGAGCAGAAATGTTCAGCCAAATACTAAATAAACAGTTGACACTTGAAAGTGCACGTGGAAGATGATTGGGAGACTGATTTCCCTGGATTGCCACAAAACAAAATAGGTAAATGGAGTTATGATGATCTAAAATTGCCCAAACTTATATATGGATTTGTATGCGGCTTAAGGAGCCTTTGTGTTACAGAACTCAGTCTCAGACACCACCCTTCTTTATCATCACATTTCTTCATGGTTGAGTGCAATTTTTGATGTGCCATTGTAAGATATGATTAATTCCTCGTGTGGTTTGAAACAGTATCTTTCTAATTTACCACACCCTAAATTGTGTGACAACACAAACCCTGCTTGAACAATGATCATCTTGTTTTCGTTGTTGCTTTTTTTGTCCATTAAAAAAAAATTGATGTTGAACTGCATCTGCTTCACATTCAACGGCTGCCACATAGCCCAATTTATCAGTGGCGAAACAGAGGAATCAAAGCATGTTTTGCAAAGAGAAATACCAGGTGTCTGACAAAGGGCCACAACCCAAAATCCATATCTTCCAGATATGCTTTGTGTTTTACCGGCTATAATGTCAACTTGGGCATCTTATTCAAACTTTGTTCTTAAAAACAGCTTCCTTACGAAAAACTACATGAACAGTGTGAAGTTGGTGTTGGTTGCTTTGCAGGTGCAATACCTGGGAGGTTTAAACTAAAGGCAAAGCACAAAACGTGCAAGGAACTCAACAGGTCAGGCAGCATCTGGGGTGGAAATGGACAGGCGACGTTTCAGGTCGGGACCCTTCTTCAGAACGTAACGAGTTCCCTCCTCAATGGTATTCATTACTGCATATACCATATTCAATATTTGGAACATGAGCAAACTTTAAGAAGCAAGATGTTGTGTCTGAAGAAGTCCTGACCCAAAATATCACCTATCCTGTTCTCCAGAGATGCTGAGTTACTCTGGCTCTTTTGTCTTTCTTTTGTAAACCAGCATGTGCAGTTCCTTGTTTCTACAAGGGTAGAATAATCGTGTCGTAATCTTATCTTCTATAACAATTGTAAGGTAACATACAGTGCATTCAGAAAGTATTCAGACCCCTTCACCTTTTCCACATTTTGTTACGTTACAGCCTTATTCTAAAATTGATTAAATTCATTTTTTTTATCATCAATCTACACACAGTACCCCATAATAAAAAAGTGAAAGGTGTTTAGAAATGTTTGCAAAGTGATTAAAAAGAAATAACAAATATCACATTTGCACAAGTATTCAGGCCCTTTACTCAATACTTTGTTGAGGCACCTTTGGCAGTGATTACAGCCTCAAGTCTTCTTAGGTACGATGCTACAAGCTTGGCACACCTGTATTTAGGTAATTTCTCCCATTCTTCTCAGCAGATCCTCAAGCGCTGTCATGTTGGATGGGGAGCGTTGATGCACAGCTATTATCAGGTCCCTCCAGAGATGTTCGATCGGGTTCAAGTCTGGGCTCTGGCTGGGCAACTCAAGGACAGTCACAGATTTGTCACAAAGCCACTCCTGCATTGTCTTGGCTGTGTGCTTAGGGTTGTTGTCCTGTTGGATGGTGAATGTATGCCCTAGCCTGAGATCCCGGATGATCTGGGGCAGGTTTTAATCAAGGATTTCTCTGTACTTTGCTCCGTTCATCTTTCCCTTGATCCTGACTAGTCTCCCAGTTCCTGCCGCTGAAAAACATCCTCACAGCAAGATGCTGCCACCAACATACTTCACTGTAGGTACGGTATTGGCCAGGTGATGAGCGGTGCCTGGTTTCCTCCAGAAGTGGTGCTTGGCACTCAGGCCAAAGAGTTCAATCTTGGTTTCATCAGACTAGAGAATCTTGTTTAGGTGCCTTTTGGCAAACTCCAAGTGGGCTGTCATTGGCATTTTACTGAGGAGTGGCTTCCATCTGGCCACTGTACCTTAAAGGCCTGATTGGTGGAGTGCTGCAGATATAGTTGTCCTTCTGGAATGTTCTTCCATCTCCACAGAGGAACTCTGGAGCTCTGTCAGTTTCACCATCAGGTTCTTGGTCACCTGCCTGACCAAGGCTCTTCTCCCCCGATTGCTCAGTTTGGCCGGGCGGCCAGCTCTATGAAGAGTCCTGGTGGTTCCAAAGTTCTTCCATTTAAGAAAGACGTAGGCCACTGTGCTCTTCAAGACCTGCAATGCTACAGAAATTGTTTTATACCCTTCCCCAGATCTGTGTCTCGACACAATCCTGTCTCGGAGGTCAATTCCTTTGTCTTAATGGCTTGGTTTTTGCTCTGACATGCACTGTCAATTGTGGGACATTATATAGACAGGTGTGTGCCTTTCCAAATCATGTCCAATCAATTCCATTTACTACTGGTGAACTCCAATCAAGTCGTAGAAACATCTGAAGGATAATCAATGAAAACAGGATGAACCTAAGCTCAATTTTGAGTGTCATTGCAAAGGGTCTGAATACTTATGTGATATTTCAGTTATTTATTTTGAATTACTTTGCAAACATTTCTGTTTTCACTTTTTTATTATGGGGTATTGTGTGTAGATTGACGATAAAAAAAAGAATTTAATCCATTTTAGAATAAAACCCCTGTCTCACTGTGCGAGTTGGCCCACGAGTGACCCCGAGTTTTCACTCGTGGTGATCACGTAGCGGGAACGTCGGAACTCGCACGAGCAACTTATCGACTCGTGGCGCTAACGGCAGGTACTCGGGAAACTTGTTAACTCGTGAAAAAAATCAAACATGTTTGATTTTTTCCACGAGTCAAATTAACTGTTCAAGTGTAAAATGGAAACATTTTAACTCGTTGCAATAACGTAGTGGCCCCGTGCGTTTATCTTAGTGTCTCGTGAGTGTACCGTGGGAACTTCAATAATCTGTTCTTTTGCTCGTAAGACTGAACCAAAGATAGACACAAAATGCTGGAGTTTATAACTCAGCGGACCAGGCAGCATCTCTGGAGAGAAGGAATAGAGTCGAGACCCTTCTTCAGACTTTCCTTCGCTCCAGAGATGCAGCCTGTCCCGCAGAGTTACTCCAGCATTTCGTGTCTATCTTCGGCCTTTCTGCCACTTGTCCCCGTGGCTTCACTCTGTCTCAATGAACGGCTTAAAGACCTGCCGAAGGGGCAAGTCTGGGTGGTGGGTGGGATGTGTCCACGTGTGATGCTCCATCCACCCCCCCGGGGCCGAGAGTGTGGGATTGGGAAGGAACTGCAGATGCTGGTTCACACCGGAGATAGACACACACAATGCTGGAGTAACTCGGCGGGACAGGCAGCATCTCTGGAGCGAAGGAATGGGTGGCATTTCGGGTAAGTCTGAAGAAGGGTCTCGACTCTATTCCTTCTCTCCAGAGATGCTGCCATGTCCGCTGAGTTGTGTGTGTGTGTCTCTCTCCCTCTCTGTCTATCTGTGTGTATCTGTGTGTGTGTCTGCTGTCGGGTCCCGGTGGCCGCTCAAAGTCACCCGAGCTGCTTGATTCCTCTGAAGTGGTGGCCAGCTGCTGTCTGTGTGTGTGTGTGTGTGTGTGTGTGTCTCTCTCTCCCTCTCTGTCTATCTCTGTGTGTGTGTGTGTACTGTCGGGTCCTGGCGGCCGCTCAGTCACCCGCGCTGCTTAATTCCTCTGAAGTGGTGGCCAGCTGCTGTCTGTGTGTATCTGTGTGTGTGTGTGTGTGTGTGTGTCTCTCTCTCCCTCTCTGTCTATCTGTGTGTGTGTGTGTGTGTGTGTGTGTAGCTTCACCCGCGCTGCTTAATTCCTCTGAAGTGTGATTTTGACTGTGTGTATCTCTCTCTCTCTCTGTGTGTGTGTGTGTGTCTGCGTCTGCTGTCGGGTGTCAGTCACCCGGGCTGCTTCCTTTTTTTAAATTATTTAAAATAGAGATCCATTGCAAAAAAGTATTTAAAAACATAAAAAAACAAGAAATGCTTGGTAGAATGCGCATTTTCCCATTGTAGGTCATATCAATAGATGCGGCCGCGCTGAAATAACTCAAAACCACAGGATGGAGATGTATTTTAACATTGTTGCTTTATTAAACCATACCTTCATTCACGGTTGGCTCAAGAGTAACGGGAGAGGAACTTGCTAACTCGGGAGAGGAACTTGCTAACTCGGGAGAGGAACTTGCAACATCGCAGCAATTACATACCCGTGGGAACTCGGCCACGCACTTGATCATACACTTGCAGTCTCGTGGGCAGCCACGAGTCTATCACTCGGGTACCTCGTGGGTCAACTCGCACAGTGAGACAGGGGCATAAGGCTGCAATATAACAAAATGTGGAAAAAGTGAAGTGGTCTGAATACTTTCTGAATGCACTGTAGGTGGAAATGGAGAAATCCAATCCGATCATTTAATATGTCCTAAAATGTTTGTATTAGGGCGAATTTGGGGAAAAAAATGAAGTTAAATGAAACCTTCTTAATAAATAAATTGCTTTGCACTAGCCTGGAATTGTACTCACCAACATACAACCCAGTTTTTTGATTTTCAACTACAGCTGTTTTGCATTTGGCCAAAGTAAACTGGCAGAAGGATTGCAGAAAATATTTAATGGTTGAAGAATAGGAGGGTTGTGGTATTCATAGAATCATAGAAAATAGGTGCAGGAGTAGGCCATTCGGCCTTTTGAGCCTGCACCGCCATTTAATATGATCATGGCTGATCATCCAACTCAGTATCCTGTACCTGCCTTCTCTCCATATCCCCTGATCCCTTTAACCACAAGGGCCACATCTAACTTCCTTTTAA
Organism: Okamejei kenojei; assembly: GCA_035221665.1. Lineage (NCBI taxonomy): Eukaryota > Metazoa > Chordata > Chondrichthyes > Rajiformes > Rajidae > Okamejei > Okamejei kenojei. Next base: position 65,157,300 of record CM069136.1, on the reverse strand, counting down.
ATATAGCCAATGAACTAGCCTCAACTACCCTCTGTGGCAGAGAATTCCACAGACTCACCACTCTCTGTGTGAAATAAGATCTTCTCATCTCGGTCCTAAAAGACTTCCCCCTTATCCTTAAACTGTGACCCCTTGTTCTGGAGTTCCCCAACATCGGGAACAATCTTCCTGCATCTAGCCTGTCCAACCGCTTAAGAATTTTGTAAGCCTCTATAAGATCCCCCCTCAATCTCCTAAATTCCAGCGAATACAAGCCAAGTCTATCCAGTCTTTCTTCATATGGAAGTCCTGCCATCCCAGGAATCAGTCTGGTGAACCTTCTCTATACTCCCTCTATGGCAAGAATGTCTTTCTTCAGATTAGGAGACCAAAACTGTACGCAAAACTCCAGGTGAGGCCTCACCAAGACCCTGTACAATTGCAGTAGAACCTCCCTGCTCTTGTACTCAAATCCTTTTGCTATGAATGCCAACATACCATTCGCTTTCTTCACAACCTGCTGCACCTGCATGCCTACTTTCAATGACTGGTGTACCATGACACCCAGGTCTCGTTGCATCTCCCCTTTTCCTAATCGGCCACCATTCAGATAATAATCTACCCTCCTGTTTTTGCCGCCAAAGTGGATAACCTCACATTTATCCACATTATACTGCATCTGCCACGCATTTGCCCACTCACTGAACCTATCCAAGTCACCTTGCAGCCTCCTAGCATCTTCCTCACAGCTAACACTGCCCCCCAGCTTCGTGTCATCCGCAAACTTAGAGATGTTGCATTCAATTCCCTCATCCAGATCATTAATATATATTGTAAATAGCTGGGGTCCCAGCACTGAGCCTTGCGGTAACCCACTAGTCACTGCCTGCCATTCTGAAAATGACCCGTTTACTCCAAGTCTTTGCTTCCTGTCTGCCAGCCAGTTCTCTATCCACATCAATACTGAACCCCCAATACCGTGTGCTTTAAGTTTGTATGCTAATCTCTTATGTGCGACCTTGTCGAAAGCCTTCTGAAAGTCCAGATATAACATATCCACAAGTTCTCCCTTATCCACTCTACTAGTTACATCCTCAAAAAATTCTATAAGATTCGTCACACCTGATTTACCTTTCATAAATTCATGTTGACTTTGTCCAATGATTTCACCGCTTTCCAAATGTGCTGCTATCCCATCTTTAATAACTGACTCTAGCATTTTCCCCACTACCGATGTTAGATTAATTGGTCTGTAACATCGGTAGTGGGGAAAATGCTAGTCAGTTATTAAAGATGGGATAGCAGCACATTCTCAGGGCTCTCGCTTAACTTTTATTCCCTGCTGCCAGCCGGGCAACCTTGACAGCTTTTTAGGTTGCCAAATGACATTTTAGGTGGTCATTGAAGACGGTTTGCATGACGCGTGCGATAATGTGCTCGGACGAAGTGTGTAGTTACCAGTCGGAATTATGCTCAATGAAGCATTCACATATTATGTTCAAGAAGGAACTGCAGATGCTGGAAAATCAAAGGTAGACAAAAGTGCTGGAGAAACTCAGCAGGTGCAGCAGCATCTACGGAGCGAAGGAAATAGGCAAAGTTTCAGGTCGAAACCCATCAGTCTGAAGAAGGGTTTCGTCCCAAAACATTGCCTATTTTCTTCGCTCCATAGACGCTGCCGCATCCGCTGAGTTTCTCCAGCACTTTTGTCTACATTCACATATTATTTATGCTTCAAATAACTCACAAACTAAACACATTCACTAATCAAGACATGATATATACCACAATGACATGCAGCAAAATTATAATACAATATCTCAACTCGTTTTACACATTGCAATCAATGCAATTTCTATTAGTTCTTTCCACTTCCAAACAAAATTGTGGTTGGATTATTCAGCATATGATCAACCTGTGCCAATAAATCCTAGACCATGGTAACAGCAACTATGTTACAGAGAAAGGTTGAACAAGTTAGTTCTTTATTCTTTGGAGCGCAGAAGGTTAAGGGGGGACTTGATTGTGGTCTTTAAAATGATGAAAGGGATAGACAGAGTTGACGTGGATAAGCTTTTCCCATTAAGGGTAGGGAAGATTCAAACAAGAGGGCATGACATGCGAATTAAGGGACGGAAGTTTAGGGGTAACGTGAGGGGGAACTTCTTTACTCAGAGGGTGGTGGCTGTGTGGAATGAGCTTCCAGCAGAAGTGGTGGAGGCAGGATCGATATTAACATTTAAAAGTAAAGTGGATAGGTATATGGACGGGAAGGGAATGGAGGGGTATGGTCTGAGTGCAGGTAGATGGGACTAGGGGAAAACAAATGGTCGGCACGGACTGGAAGGGCCAAGAGGGCCTGTTTCCGTGCTGTAATTGTTATATGGTTATATGGTTAACATCTATGCTTAACCTTACACACTACAGATTGATGCAAGCATGTTTTCTGTGAAGGACCGAAAATTACCATGACATGGCCATAGCATGGGTCGTTATTGCTATTGGCACAGAAACACTCTGGCTTCCCACATAATTTATCCATAGCAAAATATATAGGTTGCAAGGAAACTTCTAAAGGCATTTTATGATAATAGCTGTTAAAACCGACTATACCCATCTGACAGGTTAAACATTACACTAACGGACAAGAGGTGGCCAAAGGACATAACTGCAGCAAATGTTCTTTTAGTAATATGTTTAAAGATGTCAAAACAAATAACAAAAACACATTTGATTACATTCTGTTATAAAACATAATCAATGTTCGCTCTGAAGACCATGAGGTCATAGGGTCAAGGGGTGTGTGAATCAGTGCGGGGTGGATAGATGGCAGGAGGGGTTGAGAAGGCAATCGGTGTGGAATGGTTGGAGTATGTAAAATTGTGAGGGGAGAGCACGGGGGATGTCAGTGGTGTTGGGATGGATCAGTACGGGATGGATGGGGGGGGTATCAGTATAGGATGAATGGAAGTTCAGTACAGGATGAGTGGGGGTAGACAAAAATGCTGAAGAAATTCAGCAGGTGAGGCAGCATCGATGAAGCTAAAGAAATAGGCAACGTTTCGGGTCGAGACCCTTCTTCAGACTGTTCCCCCCATTCTTCTTGAATGGGGGGATCAGTACAGGATGGATGGGTGGGGGGAACAGCACAGGATGAATGGGGGGGGGGGGTTCAGTACAGGATGAATGAGGGGATCAGTAAAGGGTGAATGGGGGATCAGTATGGGTTGAATGAGGGGATCAGTACAGGATGCATGAGGGGATCAGTACAGAGTGATTGGGGGATCAGTAAAAGATGAATGGGTAGATCACTACAGGATGGATGGGGGGGATTGGTGCTGGGTAAATGGAGGGTGGGTCAGTACGGGATGAATGGGAGGATCAGTGCAGTGTGAATGGGGGGAGAAGTGCAGGATGGATGGGAAGTTGAGGTCAGTACAGGATGAATTGGGGGACCAGTGTAGGATGGATGGAGGGGGGGGGGTGATGGCAGGAGAATCAATGTGAGGTGGGTAGGATGATGAATAGATGGGGAGGGGAGCACAGGGGATGTCAGTGAGGAGTGAATAATGGAGGGAATGGGGATCAGTGTGGGATGGAGAGGAGGGGTCCCAGGATAAGAGGGCAGAGGGGGGCGTAAGAGAGAGAGAGAGAGAGAGAGAGAGAGAGAGAGAGAGAAAAAAAAAGAAAGTGGAGGGAAGGGGCAGAGGAGGTGGGGAGGAAGGAAGTCAGCGTTCCTCGGACAACATTGCCCCGCTGCCTTGGCCGTCCCTGTCCAATGCCAAAGTGCCGCCGCAAAAGGGGGAGGCGGTTGGGAACTCCTCGCCACCGCCTCCCCTCCTCCGCCAGCCGACGGGAAGGTGCGGGGCCGAGCGGTGCAGCTCCAAGATCCAAAACTGTGTGATCTTTGGTGCAGCTGCTTCAGACGGCGGAAGGAGGCCTCCCTCTCCCTCCCTCCCTCCCTCCTCCTGGCCTCGGCATACGAGAGGGGTTGTTTTGAAAGCGCAAGCAGCGACCGTTATCAGGGCGATAGCGGCCGCTGATGGCAAATCCGCTAAAGGCGCTTTCAAAACAACCCCTATCGCACGCCGAGGAGGGATGGAGGGAGAGGGAGGTCTCTTTCCACCGGGCGGGGGCGGGAGGAGGAGGCGGTGAAGCCGCTGTCTCGGCCGCCGCTGCTACCGCTGTTCGGGGCCCATCATTCACTCCGACCCTTCGTCACCCTGCTCCTAGTATTTTTGCCCCACAATCAAAGATACTAGAGGAATACAGCCACCGCCGACACGAAACGTCAGTTCCTATTCGCCAGAGATGCTGCCTGACCCGCGGAGTTACTCCAGTTTTTTGCGTCTCCCGGTATAAACCAGTATTTGGGTGCCAAGCCGGGCAAAATGAGTCGGCGTTTAGGTTGCCCGGCGGCACTTTCTGTGGTCAATGGCACCCGGACAACTGCAAATTTCGAGCCTGATTCTGTTTCCAATATTATTTGGATGAACAACCACATGGTCAAAAATGAATTTTACTTCGGAGTCACGTGAGTGACTACGTGAATAGAAGCCCGTACAGCCGTTGGTGCGTCATGACGTCAGACGTTGGTGCAGTCGGCCGGTTGGAGCAGCAGCGCTCCTCCAAGCGGTAAGTTTAAAAACGGAGGTAAGGTTTTAAAATTTTTTTACCACAGGTCATTTTCTGCGACGGTTTGGGTTCTTGGAGATATGTTGCAGAAAGTAAAGAAGGTGTCGGCGAGGCGCTCCGCAGGTAGAAATGAGAGTGACCAGGAGAGTGTTGTGGATGGAGGCCCGTCTGGTACACCTGGTCCGGTGCTGGCTACACAGCCAGTGGTTGCGGACCCACTGCCTGGGGGCAGTGAAGGCTTGCCAGTAGGGCGGAAGGCCACTGGCAAGTCTGTGGCCCGTAGATGAGTCGGGCATGGAGGTTATACCCTCCATAGGAGAGTCCGTTTGCTCACGGCTCTCCCAGGTCGAGATTTTATTACAAAGAATGCTCGACAGGGACCAGCTCCATGAGGAGGAGTGGTGCCCAAGCCAGGCTGATGGAGAGCTTGTGCTAGCAGCACCTGTTCCAGGGCTGCAGAACTATCCTGCCTGTGAGGAGGATGTTCCATCAGTGCAGTTTGCTGACACTGATTCTATGCTGGGGGAGAGCAGTAAAGAAGTTCGGTTGGAGGTAATTCCGAACATTGCTGGGAAGACTGCTGAGCCTAGAGAGGCAGGAGAGGCGATTGATGTAGAATTGGCTGAAGCCATTCAGTATATGCTCTCCCACCAGTTACAGGAGCTAGCTATGGATGAAGCAGCAAAAAACTATAAAGCTCCTGTTAATTGTGATCTCCTGAAGGTACCGGTGGTTAATCACCAAATTTGGTCACAGATGGGTATGCCTGCTAGGGCCCAGGAGATGAAGTTTCAAAAAGTGCTTAAACTGTTGTCAGCAGGTATTACAGCTGTGGTGAAAGTTATTGATCCAAGCAATATGGTTGAAGCACACCAGGACGGACTGGGATTCCTTTGTAATGCATTTTTTGAAATCAATAATATCAGGAGGGCCGCTATTAGGGCAGTGCTTAATCTGAATTTGGCGAGTTTGTGCAAACCGACCAGTGTACCACCACAAAATCTGTTGTTTGGAGGTAAACTTGCAAAAAGGGTCAAAGAATGTCATGACGATGTTAAAACTATGGCCCTCATTAAGCCGGCTGGTAAGCAAGGCAAAAGGTTTTATCCGTATTGGAAAGGAACTAATGTGGATGCAGGAACGAGCCGTTCATGTTTTCAATTTCGGAACTGGCAGCCTGCCAGCATGAAGGGGAAGGTACCTTTCTCTACAAGAGATCGAGGCCAACAAGGTCCGCAAGGAAAGATGCAGGTAAGGAAAACATCGACAGACGATGAATTAACTGATGTTCCTGTTCAAATTGGGGGAAGGTTAAAATTGTTTCTCAAACAATGGCAGCAGTTGACATCAGATTTGTTCATACTTAGTAGTATTGAAGGGGTGAAAATTAAATTTTACTCTAAGGACAGTCTACCTAATCAACATTTTCCTAGTCGTAAACTTATTTTTTCAGATGAGGAAAATGTGCTTATTCAAGCAGAGATTCAGTCGTTACATAAGAAAGGGGTAATTGAGCCTTCTGTCTATCAAAGTCGACAATTTGTGTCAAATATATTTCCCAGATCTAAAAAGACTGGGGGTTGTAGAATTATTCTGGATTTATCGAGTTTGAACAAGTTTGTTTGTTATAGGCATTTCAAAATGGAAACCTTTACCACGGCCAAACATCTAGTGTCCAAAGGGTGTTATATGGCAACTATTGATTTAAAGGATGCGTATTACTCAGTGTCTATTCATGATGATGTTAGAAGATATTTGAAATTTATTTGGATGACTCAGCTGTGGCAATTCAGGGCATTGCCGAATGGATTAACTTCAGCTCCTAGATTATTTACTAAATTGGTAAAACCTGTGTTAGCACTACTTAGAGCTCAAGGGCATGTGGTAATGGCCTACTTAGATGATATTCTGATTGTTGGAAAGACTCATGCTGAAACTCAATCATCAGTTTCAGTTGTTAAAATCACTTTTGAACAAATGGGATTTGTTATTCACCCAGATAAATCTAAATTATCACCAGTCCAAATTATTGATTATCTGAGATTTACCATTAATTCCAATCACATGTTGGTAACTTTGCCCAGGGATAAATTGAATCAGTTAATTGAGGACTGTGTTAATCTCGTTGGAGAACAACAGCCTTCGATTAGACAAGTAGCCAGGTTAATTGGGAAGTTTGTTGCAGCATTTCCAGCTGTGCAGTATGATCCTCTGCATTATCAACAATTACAACGATCAAAGGAACAGGCACTGAGAATACAAAGGGGCCATTTTGATAGGCCTATGCAGCTGTCAGCTGGGGCGATTGCTGACATACAATGGTGGATAGTACATGTTTCAAAAAGTTTTAGGAAGGTTTTGGTGGAACCACCGTCACTGATATTATAGACTGATGTAAGTGCACTGGGTTGGGGTGCAACAGATATGTCTTCTAGTTGTGGAGGCAGATGGAATGTGGATGAGACATCGCTTCTTCAATTAAGAGGGATTAATTATTTAGAGTTGTTGGGCACCTGGTATGGGCTCAAAGCTTATTGTTCTACAAGGAGGGACTTGCATGTGCAGGTTCAGATTGACAACACCACAGCAGTGGCATATGTAAACCACATGGGTGGAGTTAAGTCACAGTCTTGTGATAGACTGGCTAACCAGATTTGGAGCTGGTGTATTGACCAAAATATCTGGCTTTCAGCACTTTATTTGCCAGGAAGATTCAACACCGTAGCTGACACACTAGGTCACGTCAGTTTAATGACAACATTGAATGGATGTTAAATCAGGATGTATTTAACCAAATGATTGTTCAGTATGGATTGCCAGATATTGACTTGTTTGCATCTCGATTAAATCATCAGTTACCTAGATATGTTTCATGGGAACCAGATCCTGGGGCAGTAGCAGTGGATGCGTTTTCGCTGCATTGGAGAGGAATGTTTGTGTATGTATTTCCTCCATTCTGTCTCATCAGCAGATGTTTGCAAAAGATCAAGGAGGACTCCGCTTCAGGGGTATTGGTAGTGCCAGATTGGCCTACACAAGCATGGTTTCCCGTTGTATTACAAATGGCTAGGGAGCCTTACATGATTATTCCCAAGAATAAAAATCTACTGGTAAATCCAGTCACTGGGGATCAACATCCTTTACATGATCGTATTGATCTGTTAATTTGCAGATTTTAAGGAGGCCATACCTGGGGAGAGGACTGTCTCATCGGACTGTGGATGTTCTCACGTCGGCCTGCAGGGATAGTACACAGCAGCAATATATCACCTATATAAGGAAGTGGGAGCAATTCTGCCTACAGCAGAATATTGTATATCACACTGCAGGATCACGGACGTATTGGAGTTTTTGTCAACTCTTTATTTCGACCAAAAATTAAGTTACAGTGCGATCAATTCAGCCAGAAGTGCTCTGTCTTCTTATTTACCTATGAATGCAGAATTACATACAGTAGGGACACATCCGTTAGTTTCCCGATTCATGAAGGGAGTTTTCAATTCTAATCCTCCTAAACCCAGGTATGCCGGTATTTGGAATGTGAGTGAGGTTCTTATGGTTCTTCGCCAGTGGGCTCCGGTTACAAGCCTGTCTATAGCCAAATTAACTATTAAGGTGGTCATGCTTATGGCGTTGGTTTCAGCTCAACGTGTACAAACATTGCAAAAGCTACGACTAGACAGAATGCATGTGTCGGCAGATGCCATTATATTTTATGTCTATGATTTGCTTAAACATAATAGAAGAGGCATGACAGGATGTAAGATTGTGTTTTCAGCATACCCCGCAGATGATCGCTTGTGTGTAGTTTCACATTTATCTCGTTACATTGAGATTACTAAACCTCTGAGAGGAACAGAGTCGGCTTTGTTTATTAGTCACAAAAAAACACACAGTAAGGTGTCGGTGCAAACAATTTCAAGGTGGCTAAAGCAGGTCCTGGCAAGTGCTGGAATTGATACTGATAAATTCAAATCTCATTCCACCAGGGCGGCATCAACTTCCGTGGCAAGGGCGATGGACGTGCCAATAGACCATATCCTCGCGGCCGCAGGATGGTCCAGTGAGCTAACTTTTCAGAGGTTTTATCACAAGCCGATTTCAAGGCTCGGTTGTTTGCTTATTCTGTTTTGAGTACTGTTACACTTTCCCCCTGAGTTAGGGGGGTTTGTTATGATTTGTTTGTAAATAAACTGTTATTCATTTAACAAATGTTGTTACTGATGCATGATTGATTGTTAACGACTTTTGAGTCAATCCAGGCAGTGTGAACGTCGGATTTGGGTCTGCGGCGTGAATTCACAGTGCTTTGAAGTCTTCACGTAGTCACTCACGTGACTCCGAAGTAAAATAGTAAGATTAAACGAGAACTTACCAGTTTGAAGTTTGATCTTTATTTTATGAGGAGTCGAGTTGTGGGACTACGTGCCCTCCGCTCCCATCCTCATAGATCTCATCTGGTAGTTCTAGTTTTATCATCTTACCATTATACTTCAGTCATTGTTAGCTGTGAATTCATTCCGCTGCTTTGAAGATTGACGCACCAACGGCTGTACGGGCTTCTATTCACGTAGTCCCTCGACTCCTCATAAAATAAAGATCAAACTTCAAACTGGTAAGTTCTCGTTTAATCTTACTATTTAGGGTCAGAGAGTCATAGTCATACTGTGTGGAAACAGGCCCTTCGGCCAAACGTGCACACTTCAAACAACATTTCCCATATACACTTGCCTGTGTTTAGCCCATATCCCTCTAAACCTGTCCTATCCATGTACCTGTCTAAATGTTTCTTATACGTGCAATAGTCCCTGCCTCAAATACCTCCTCCGGCAGATCATTCCATGCACCACCACCCTTTACATGATAAATTACCCCTCAGCTTCCTATAAAATCTTTACCCCCTTCACCTTAAACCCATGCCCCCTAGTTCTCAATTCCCCCACTCTGGGCAAGAGACTCTGTGTGTCCACCTGATCTATTCCTCTTAATTTTATACACTTCTATAAGATCACCCCTCATCTTCCTGTGCTCCAGGGAATAGAGTCCCAGCCTGCTCAACCTCTCCCTATAGCTCAGACCCTCAAGTCTTGGCAATATCCTTGTAAATCTTCTCTGCACCCTTTCCAACTTAATAACACCTTTCCTATAATATAGTGCCCGGAACTAAATACAATTTAATGCAGCCTCCCCAACATCAGACAGAAGAAAGGTCTCGGCCCAAAACGTCACCCATTTCTTTTCTCCAGAGATGCTGTCTGACTCGCTGGGTTACTCCAGCTTTTGTGTCCACCTTCTATACTCAGTACTCGTGACTGATGAAGCCCAATGTGCCAAAGGTTTTTTGACCACCCATCTACCTGTCACACCACCTTCAAGGAACTATACTATAGGTACGGGATACTGAGTTGGATGATCAGCCATGATCATATTGAATGGCGGTGCAGGCTCGAAGGGCTGAATGGCCTACTCCTGCACCTAATTTCTATGTTTCTATACATCTGCACTCCTAGATCCCTCTGTTTTACAGCACTTCCCAGACCCCTACCATTCACTTTGTAGGTCTTACCCATGTTAAATTTTCCAAAATGCAACACCTCACATTTGGCTGCATTATATTCAATCAACCATTCCTCAGCCCATCTGGCCAACCAATCAAGAACATGCTGCAATTTTTTACATCCATCTTCACTATCTGCAATACCACCTGCTTTACTACCTTCTGCAAACTTGCTAATCTTACTATGTGCATTCTCATCCAAATAATTGATATGCAGTAGATGACAAACAGTAATGGGCCCAGCATCGAACCCTGAGGCACACCACTATTTGTTGGACTTTTGAAGCAATTTTACACCATCAAATACTATAGTTCTAATATTCTACATGCCATATAACTTACACAGCATTCTAAAAACAACTGTGAACCCATTCAGCGAAAATCTGATCAGGCTGTGAACAAAATGGCAAAATTCCGAAAGATCTAGAATTTTGAGTCCAACCAAGTACATGGCTCTGAGCCAACCTAAACTGGTCTTCAGCTACATTTACTTAAGGCATGGGAGCTACCTAAACCTGTTGGCTTCCAAAACCAGGGCCCCAAGGTCATTCCCTGGGATGAAGGAAACCGATGTTCTACGTAGCGTGGAGTTACAGTCTGCTCCTCCTCCTCCTGGCTCCTATGGAAGACATTCAGTTTAAAGTTTAAAAATCTTGTAGTGGTGATTGTAGTGGCCTGAATGAAATTGTTTCACTGACTGGATAGCACGCAACAAAAAAGCTTTTCACTGTACCTCGGTACATGTGACAATAATAAACTAAACTAACGGTGGTGCAGTGGTAGAGTTGCAACCTTCCAGCGCTAGAAAACCAGGTTTGATCCTGACTACGGGTGCTGTCTGTACAGAGTTTGTACGTTCTCCCCGTGACCGTGTGAGGTGCTCCTGTTTCCTCCCACACACCAAAGCATACAGGTTTGTAGGTTAATTGGCTTTGGTAACATTGTAAATTGTCCATAGTGTGTGTCAGATAGTGTTAGTGTGCGGGGATCACTGGTTGGTGCGGATTCAGTGGTGTTCTTTCAGCCCTGTTCCCTCAGCACTCCCCTGATATCAGCTCTTGGCACTCCCTCTGCGTTGGCCCTCTGTTAACCTGGATACTCCCTCTCAAGTTCGACACAAAGTGCTGGAGTAACTGAACAGATAAGGCAGCATCGCTCGAGGAAAAGATGGGTGACAGTTCAGGTCGGAACCTTTCTTCCTGGGACGTCATCCATCTAGGCTCGGTTTATTTCTTTTTTGGTGTGGAGGACATGCCCAGCCTGACCTGCTAGCCTAGTTCTTCTGCTTTGCTTTTTGCACCTCCCGCATTCTTTTGTCTACATTCTCCTCCTACCATTGCTCCCATTTACTCATTGACTGACAAAAAACTGTTGGAAGAACTCAGTGGGTCAGTGGTCCATCGGACAGAAGAAGGGTCCTGACCCTGACCTGCTGAGTTCCTCCAGCACTGTTTTTTACTCAACATCTGCACTTTCCCATGTCTCTAAACTTATTTACAGCTTTTCCTCATGATCAGTTTGAAGAAGGGTCCTGATCCAAAACATCGCCTGTCCAATGGCCCCAGATGCTGTCTGACCCGCTGAGTTACCCTCATGCTACCCATGGATTTCTCCTCTCAGAGGCAGCCCTCCCTCCCCACCCTCTCTGCAGCTTAACAAGATTTGGTTGTCTCCTTTTCTATTCTAACAAAGTTTAATTTGGTTTAGGTAGACATAATGTGCTGGAATAACTCAGCAGGTCAGGCTGCATCTCTGGAGAAAAAGTATGGGTCATGTTTTGGCTCAGAATCCTTCTTCAGCCTGAAAGTAAAGGGGAAGGAACTGGGGGTAAGGAAAGGCCAGAACAACTCAGGGCTGGCAAAAGATGACCAAGGAAGGGTGGAGCCCATAATGGTCCATTGTTGGATTGTTGGCTGGGGAAGTGATAACGAAGGGATACGAACAGTGAAACTAGTAGGACGACTATGTTGGAATAGAGGGGGCAAAAGGGAATGCGGGGGGGGGGGGGGGGTGGGGGGCCAGGACTGCTCTGTATTTGGTGAAAGGCAGTTCAGTTTCCTGATAACAGATGGGAAGAAACTGTGTTAACGAAGAAACTGCAGATGCTGGAGAATCGAGGGTTACACAAAATGCTGGAGAAACTCAGCGGGTGCAGCAGCATCTAAGGAGCGAAGGAGATAGGCGACGTTTCGGGTCGAGACCCTTCTTCAGGAGAAGGGTCTCGACCCGAAACGTCGCCTATCTCCTTCGCTCCTTAGATGCTGCTGCACCCGCTGAGTTTCTCCAGCATTTTGTGTAACCCTGGGAAGAAACTGTCCCTGAATCTGGATCTCTGACCTGAGAGATTGACTCTGTTTCTCTATCCATAGATCCTGCCTGACCTGCTGAGTATTTCAGGCAATTTCTTGTTTATAATTTGTTTTACAAAAGGCCACTCAGTTATTTCATGCAATGTGGGGACACCTTCACCATAAAGACTACAACCATTCATGACTCCCTTATCCACTTCATGGGCAATTGGGGATGTTCAATAAATGCTGGCCTGGCCAAGGATGCCCACATCCCGTGTATGAGTAAAAACATGGAACTTCAGAAATCCATTGTGGGGAGGACTCTCCTTTTGAGTCTTCACAAGGCGGCAGGGTGGAATAACAGTGGTTTTCAAAGGATAGTCTTCCTTGAAGACTCTGCGGTGAGGCGCCCACAGGTCGATTCGTAAAGTTAAAGGCACCAGGGCCGGATTTACGTATAAGCTTCACAAGCTTAAGCTTAGGGCCTCTAGATCTAGGGGTGCCTCGACCCCCAACGCCAAGGTGTATAAAACTTTTGACATAGTGGCGTTGTTACGAAACCTACCATCAGTCGCGCTGCACTTGCGATTCCGGAGGCTTTGGTGGTGTGTGTGGGGGTGGGGGGGATTAAAAATGCAGGTGATGTTTATATTCGTGTCGGAGAGGAATTTACTCCAAAGATCCTTGGACCTTTGATTTGCTCGATCTGCTACTCAAAGACCTAATGCTGAAAACCCGTCTACGCAAATAAAAACGCCTTCAATGCCTTCACCGTCACGGATCGCATGTGCAGGACAAAGCAAAAGGTATGTAGTTTATTTAACCGTTTTTCCTTGCCGACACACTGGGGCGTACCCACCTCGCCGCCGCACCGGGGCCCACCCACCTCGCCGCCGCACCGGGGCCCACCCACCTCACCGCCACACTGGGGCCTACCCATATCCCCGCCGCACCGGGGTCTACTCACCTCATTGCCTCACTGGGCCCACCGAACCTCACCGCCCCACCGACAATCCGCCCACCGGGACCTCCCATGCTTCGCCCGCTGACCCGGACTCCACTCCCCGCGGACTTCCACCATCAATTCCACCGGCCCTTGCCACTCCACCGCCCTCCAGCAGCATGCAGCTGTTGCCTTACCTGCATCCTGGGCTCAGCACCGGGCCTGGAGTTTCCACGCTGCAGACTCCAACTCCTCTGGGTTTGACTGCGCTGGGTCCTAGTGCCAATCTCCCAAACCCTGGTAACACCAGTGGCTGTTCCACTGGGTCTTCCCCAGCCCCCTCAAACCATGTGACCCCAGCTCTTCCCCATCCACACTACAGTCCTCATACCCCCCTACCCCCTGAGCACCCACCACCAACCCACCAGACATCGCCTCGGCCTCAGTCCATTCACCTGCCTTCCGGCTCAACCCCCATCCCTGCCATGTGTTCACCATCACCCCTGACCTCCCGCTCCCAGATACCTAATGGTCTGTCCTCGGCAGAGGCCTCACCTTTGCCCCCCTCCGTCCTCACCTCAGTGAGTTCCGCGCACACCGCGATTTGGAGCTCTTCTTCCGTTGCCTCTGCCTCACAGCGTTCTTCCATGGGAAGGAGTCCTCGCCCCCATTGATGATCCCTTTTCCCATCTCCAACGGACCCCCTCTTCTTGGATTCCCCCCTCATGGCCATCTTCCGGCTTTAGACCTTTTTATTTTAAACTGCCGGTGGGACATCAACCGCCTCAACAATATATAATACCATGTCATTCTGTGTTCAGGGAAGTGGGGAGAGGACAGCCAAGTGTCCGTGTTGCTCACTTGGCTGGGGTTTGTTTTCCTTGCCACTTCCATCGGCCGATAATTAGTAAAGTTTTGAATTGGTCTACCAAACCGTTTTGTGCGTTGTCTGTTTATTAAGAAGCTAACCTGTTTGTTTAGTTATAAGTTAGCCTTTTTCAAGCAGATTTGATTCAGATTTGATTCAGGTTTTGCAATATAATTGTCAATAAGGAACAATTCTTTAAGAAATATTTCACAACTATACAGGTTTTTTTTCCTTCACTCAATTGGACTGCATTTTGTGAGAATGCCCCTTCATGTTTCCTTTCTTTTTTTTTAAATAATATTTTTATTAGAAGTATGTACATATCATAATCAAAACATATTTTGTATATAAATTACATATTGTTAATAGATGGAATTCCAACTATCAAAGTAATAGGGACCCTCATTTATAAATTGTATATTAACTCTGCTTTTATTTGATTCTTATTTTTTATAGATAGGAAGAGAGGTGAAAAAAAACATGATCACAATGAATGGCGGTGCTGGCTCGAAGGGCCAAATGGCCTCCTCCTGCACCTATTTTCTATGTTTCTATGTTTCTATGATAAAAAAGAATAGAATAATTTACCAATAATACAACTTTGGAGATAGGTCCGTAGATTATAAAACATAACTATTCATCTAATCCTGGGTTCAAGCTTCAGTCAGACTTCCGTGCCGGACCAATTTACCCTTTCAAAAAATCAATAAATGGAGACCATATTTTAGCAAATAATTCTTGTTTGTCAATTAAGACGAGTCTAGTTTTTTTTAATGTTTATACAATTTTTTATTTTTATACAATTTACAAAAGTATGAGATACATTAGCCTCTGAATATTGACATTTATCACAGATTGGAGAGATATGTGGGAAAATCATTTTATTTTGTTTTAGAGTAATGCAGTCTATGTAATACTTTAAATTGTATTAAAGAGTGTCTGGCATTTAACGATCATTGATGTATAAGTTGTAGACTTTCGTCCCAAGTATCTTTCGTTATAGATTGGTCTAATTCATTTTCCCATGTTTGTCTATATAATTCCGTCGACGGGATCTCACTATCTAAAAGGGTATTATAAATATGAGATATTAATTTATCTGTATTAGGATGTTTATTCAAACATTCATCAAGAGTTTCTGGCTTTCTAGTTCTGTAATCTTGTGTATGTGATTTAACATAATCTATGTTGTAGATATCTGAAAAAGTTATTTGAGTGTAGTCCATAATTCTGTTGTAACTTGAAATGAAAGAAAAATGCCTTTCCTATAAAGTTGTCCCACCTTTTTAATTCAATAATTTTTCCATTGTGTAAAACCTTTATCTAACACAGAGGGTTTAAATGAAGGATTGTTTACAATGGGGAGAAATTTTATTAACTATATCTTTCGTATTATACCCATATATTTCTGGGTGGGCTCTAACATTTTCTGCTAATGGTTCAATAGCAAGGGCGAATAATAAAATTATCAAATTATTTTTTAATTGTTTCCAAATTCATATACCACTATATATTATAGGGTTTTCACTATAGGTTTTTTTGTTCCGCTTGTGGGAGCTAACAGAATCGAGCCAATTTCAAAAGGCAAGCAGTCTTCTTTTTCCATCTTTAACCAGTCTGGTTGCTGATCCATTTCTTCCAACCAGAAGTTCATATTTTTAATATTAACTGCCCAGAAGTAAAACAAAGAACTTGGTAAAGCTAATTCTCCATTCGTCTTGGATTTACATCAATGATTTTTACTTATTCTATGATTCTTATAATCCCAAATAAAACTTGTGACAATGGAATCAACTTCAAAAAAAATTTTTTTTGGGGAGATATATCGGAATTGATTGAAAGAGGTACAATAATTACGGGAGAAAGATCATTTTTATAGTATTAATTCTACAAAACATTGAGATAGGAAGTGTTTTCCAATACTGAATATTCTTATGTAGTTTATTCGGTGAATGTGGGAAATTTAATTTAAATAAAGAAGTATATGTCTTAGTCACATAAATTCCTAGATATTTAAATTTTTTGTTGACTATTTTAAAGGGGGATTGTTGCAATGTATGTAAGTTGAGTTCCGTTATTGGCATAATTTCACTTTTATTCCAATTAATTCTGTATCCCGAAAATGAACCAAATTGAGTTATTAGATTTAACAGGTTTGTGATGCTAGTTTCTGGGTTTGTGATGTATATTAATACATTACCTGCATATAAAGAAATTTTATTAATTATATCTTTCGTATTATACCCATATATTTCTGGGTGGGCTCTAACACTTTCTGCTAATGGTTCAATAGCAAGGGCGAATAATAAATGGGATAGCGGGCATCCTTGTCTACAACCTCTAGATAAATTAAATTTAGGTGATAACATTTGGTTTGTCAATATTCTAGCATGTTTTCCTTTCTAATAACTGTTGAAGATTATTTTTTCTTTTTCTTTTAGATTCTAATCTGAGCATGAGTAAAAGATTTGAAAGTGGTGCTAGAAAGCGCAAGAGAGAGACTTGAAAATTATATGGTAAAGAAGTTAAGACCAATCACTGCTTTCTTGGGTCAGCCACTGACCGAGGCAACAAGTGCCAGCGGTGAAGCAGATACATTGCTACCAACACAAGGACATCAGTCTGTTGGAGCTATCCAGCCATCTACTCGCATTCGACCAGAAGAAAACCTCCCTGAAACAGAAACAGCGAAGCAGGACGTGTAACAGCAAGCTTAATATGAAGAAACAGCCATGATGCCGGCTCAAAATGAAAATATAGAACTGATTGATGACGCCAAATATAGATGTACTGCAACAGACGTTGGTTTGTGGACAGAATTATCACATGAGGACGTATCCTATTGGGTAGAAAGCGGCCCCTTTCAAGTTCAGCATCGTTGTGGACCATTTTCAAATTCCAAGCGAGTGTATAAATATCAGTCTAGGTTTTGCACCAAGGCTCTTTTTTATTCAACAAAAGTCAATGGAGTACTGGCGGCATATCATGGAGAGAATTGTCGCTATAATATGCACTCTTGCAGAACGAGGCTTACCATTCAGAGGAGACAATGAACAATTTGGATCTCCAAATAACGGCAATTATCTTGGTCTTTTAGAGCTAGTTGCAAAATTTGATCCATTTTGACTGGCTCATATCAATCGGTATGGAAACTCCAGATCAGGAAATCCCTCTTATTTGTCAAAAACTGTATGTGAGGAAATAATTCAACTCATGGCAAAAAAAGTTAAGGATGCAATTCTGTCTGACTTGAAAAAGGCTGGATATTTCAGCTTGTCAGTGGATTCCACCCCTGACATTTCACATATTGATCAGTTGACTTTAATTATCAGATATGTATCACCTGAAGATGGTTTACCAAGTGAGAGATTTTAAGCTTTCCTTGAGCTAAAAGACCACTCAGGAGAAAGCATGGCTGATTCTGTGTTTAACTATCTCACTACTGAGCTTGAAATTGACTTTAGAAAATGCCGTGGGGAGTCTTATGACAATGCTGCCAACATGGCTGGTAGGTACAAGGGTATGCAGCAAAAAACCCTAAAAAAAAACAAATTTGCAAGATTGATTCCATGCGCTGCTCACTCATTAAATTTGGTTGGCCGTTCGGCTGTTGATTGCTGCCTTGATGCAGTGAACTGTTTTGGAATTATCAATGAAATGTATACCTTCTTTTCATCCCCCACAAAGAGATGGGCAGTTCTAAAATCATTTTTGCAACCTCAGTCTAAAGCGCCTAAATATTTGTCAGACACTAGGTGGGAGGCACATGCAAAAGCCACAGAAGCTATTTTGGAAAGTTACAGCGCTATCACTGATGCCATCAGTCATTTGTACTCTGATGTTAATGTGAAGGGTGATACCAGGCTTCAAGCTAACAATATTTTGTAGAAAATGGAAGAACTGGAATTTGGACCCGTGTGCTAGATCATTTCCACAAGGTCAACAAAGCCATTCAGAAATCAAAACTGTTATTGAATACTTGTGCAGGTTTGTACAGTTCACTTCAGGATTTTGTAAGCAAAATTTGAGAAGACTTTGATGAGCTTGAGCAACAAGCAAAGGCCACCTTGCCAGATGTTCACTACAGAACTGTCACAGGGAGACAAAGAGTAAGGAAACTACAAGGACATTATGGAAGTGCACCTGGTCCTGATGCCTTAGATAAACTCTCTTCAAGAGATAAGTTTAGGGTAAAATCCTTTATTCCTATACTAGATGCACTTGAAACCAATTTAAGAAGAAGAGGTACTGTGTATAGTGATGTTGCACAAATGTTTTCCTTTCTTGCTAATCTGACCACATCTAAGCAAGAAATTCAGCAAGGTGTTGAACTGTTGATGGAAGCATCCCCAGAAGATGTTGACCTGAAACTTACTGATGAACTTTTGCACTTTTACTCGTACATGAGACAAAGCCATGGGCCCACAGAAGAGCGCTCTCTGCCTCATACAGACCTTTATCAAATAATTTACCAGGAAACAATTCAGATGGCCTTCCCTAATGTGGAAGCAAACTTGCGGCTGTTTCTTAGCTTAATGGTCACTAACTGCGCGGGGGAGAGGTCTTTGTCAAGATTCAAAAGAATTTAAAATGAATTAAGGTCCACAATGTCTCAAGAGAGGTTGTCTGCACTGAGCATTCTGTGCATTGAGAGTGACAAACTTAAACAAACAAATCTTGGTGAACTTCTGTATGGTTTTGTTTTGAAGAAGGCGAGAAAATATTTTTTTTACCCTTAGTGTGTTTGTAGTTTCTTTATTTCTTAATATTCAAGATTCAATTCAAGAGACACTTATTGTCACATGCACCAATTGGTACAGTGAAATTTGGGGTCACCATTCAACGTCGGAATGGGAGAACATTCTCAGCGGCTTGGACTTCCGAATCGGCCACTTCCTACCGGAGACCGCGGCTCCCGAAGTCCAAAGGCTGAGCTGGGCGGAGATTCACGCTGGCGGCCCTCGGCAAAGGGATCACTGGGATCCACGATGTTGAAATCAGCGCGGCCCGAGGCTGGGAGCTCCACAAACCACAGCTCCATGATGTTGAAGCAGCAGGCCCAACACTCCAGAGCTTCAAACGGCGATCCAGGTAAGGCATCTGTGGTGAATCCAATATGTATTTTAAAACCAACTGTTTAATGACAACATACAGTAAGATCTAAAAGTGTCACACTGTCACTGCCAGGTACTCATGGTCATCTTATTAACACTTCTCAGGCAATAACATTTTTAAGCTCACGTTTTTGTTAGTTTTTTTTTGTTTTTCCTCCTGAGCCCCCTGCAGTCACCACTGCGGGAGGCCCGATGCTCAGGCCCTCTCGCCGGGATGATGGAACTCCGACATCGGAATGGAAGAACACCCTCAGCAGCTTGAACTTCCAAATCGGCCACTTCCTACCACGGCTCCCGAAGTCCACAGGCTGAGCTGGGCGGTGATTCATGCAGGCGGCCCTCGGTAAAGGGATCCCAGGGCTCCGCGATGTTGAAATCAGCACGGCCCGAGGCTGGGAGCTCTGCAAACCACAGCTCCATGATGATGAAGCAGCAGGCCCAACACTCCAGAGCTTCAAACGGCGATCCAGGTAAGGCATCGCCTGCTCTGCGGTGAATCCAATATGTATTTTAAAACCAACTTTTTAATGACAACATACAATAGGATCTAAAAGTGTCACGCTGTCACTGTCGGGTAGTCATGGTCCTCTAGTCGTGGGGGTGTGGGATTGGGAGAGGGAGGCCTCACAAGTGAAATAGTCTAGGGCCTCTCTTCATCTAAATCCGGCCTTGACTGGAGCCAGCCTCTTGACTGGCAGTGGATTACAGGCAGTCCGGAGGGGAGCTCTGAACACGGCTTCACCACACATGATTTCCCTCTCCCACCAACCCGCCGTCCCTTCCCCAACCCTCTCCTGATTTCAATTATATTCAAGCATGCCAGCCGGTAATGAAAAGCACAGTTAACTCAGCGGGACAGGCAGCGTATCAAGAGAGAAGGACTCCCAGTCTAAAGAAGGGTCTCGACCCGAAACGCCACACATTCCTTCTCTCCAGAGATGCTGTCTGACCCAGTGAGTTACTCCAGCATTTTGTGTCTATCTATGGTGCTGGAAACACCGGCAGGTCTGGCAGAGTCAACGTTTCAGGTCTGAGACGCTTGGGCAGAACCCCAACTTATTGACCATTCTGGAAGAGACCCACACCTAAAACATTAACTGCTTCTCTTTCCACAATAGCTGCCTGACCAGCTGAGTTCTTCCAGCATTTTCTGTTTTGATACCAAGGAGAGATTCATGGGACACATATAGGTTGCCTTTATTTTCCAGTGTTGAGACATTTCTTTATTTCATTCTCTGCATGTTTAAACATTTTTAATACAATTGCGTTGGCCCACACATTTACAGCTGCGTCATCAGTTATTTTCCATGCATCAGCATGATCACATAACGTTCACCTTAGCTTAGTTTAGTTCAGAGATACAGTGTGGAAACAGGCCCTTTGGCCCAGCAATTCCGTGCCAAATACAATCATCCGCACACTAGTTCTATTCTATAGGTCCGGGGAGCCGCTGGTGCGAGAGGGTGGCGTTACCTGCGCTGTGAGTATAAATCTAGCGCGGGGCTTGCTTTTCACAGAGGCCCGGGGAGCCGTTGGTGCGAGAGGGTGGCGTTCCCTGCGCTGTGAGACCGAAATCTGCAACGTTCCATCTTCCAGAGAGGGAATCTGGTGGAAGCCTCTGATTGGTTGAAGAGGACCAGAGGAAGCAGCTGATTGGGTGCAACCCGGGGTTTACATTTTTACATTTCATTAATACATTAACTGGGAGTTAAGGATTCTGGGAGTTAAGGGTTCAGTATTTATTAGTAAAGTTAAAGGATAACGTTTTGTGTTTAATAAAAATAAAAAATATATATATATATATATATGGTATGTTAGCTTTCATAGCAAAGCGAATGGTATGTTAGCTTTCATAGCAAAAGGATTTGAGTACAGGAGCAGGGAGGTTCTACTTCAGTTGTACAGGGTCTTGGTGAGACCACACCTGGAGTATTGCGTACAGTTTTGGTCTCCAAATCTGAGGAAGGACATTATTGCCATAGAGGGAGTGCAGAGAAGGTTCACCAGACTGATTCCTGGGATGTCAGGACTGTCTTATGAAGAAAGACTGGATAGACTCGGTTTATACTCTCTGGAATTTAGGAGATTGAGAGGGGATCTTATAGAAACTTACAAAATTCTTAAGGGATTGGACAGGCTAGATGCAGGAAGATTGTTCCCGATGTTGGGGAAGTCCAGGACAAGGGGTCACAGCTTAAGGATAAGGGGGAAATCCTTTAAGACCGAGATGAGAAAGACTTTTTTCACACAGAGAGTGGTGAGTCTCTGGAACTCTCTCCCACAGAGGGTAGTTGAGGCCAGTTCATTGGCTATATTTAAGAGTGAGTTGGATGTGGCCCTTGTGGCTAAGGGGATCAGAGGGTATGGAGAGAAGGCAGGTACGGGATACTGAGTTGGATGATCAGCCATGATCATATTGAATGGCGGTGCAGGCTCGAAGGGCTGAATGGCCTACTCCTGCACCTAATTTCTATGTTTTTTATGTTTCTATAATACAGATTATGTATAGACAGAGGCCCAGGAGCGGTTGCAGTGGGAGGAGCCCAAATCCGTAACGTTCCATTCGCAGCTCGCAGTTGAAGAAGCCGCTGATTGGTGGAAGACGACTCGAGGGAGCAGCTGATTGGCAGTCAGATCCCTGCTGATTTCTTTCAGCTAAAATCCTTGCATTGTATTGTACATTGTATTGTATTGTATCCAGGGTAAGGGGGAGGATGAGTGCCAGGGCAGTTTACTGTTCTGGACGTCAGATGTGGGAGGTCATGCAGTCAGATAGCTCTCCAGACGTCCACGTCTGCACCAGGTGCGTCAACATGGTGCTCCAAATGGACCGTATTTGGTACCTGGAGCAGCAGCTCGATGACCTCCGTCTGGTCAGGGAGAGTGAGGAAGCCATAGAGAGGAGCTACACACAGGTGGTCACTCCAAAACCACAGGAGGCAGAAAAGTGGGTCACGGTTAGGAGAGGCAAGGGGCAGAGGCAGGGACTAGAGAGTACCCCGGTGGCTGTACACCTTGGCAATAAGTACTCCTGTTTGAGTACTGTTGGGGGGCACAGCCTACCTGGGGGTAGCAACAGCGACCAGGCCTCCGGTACAAAGACCGGCACTGTTGCTCAGAAGGGTAAGGAAAAGAAGAGGAGGGCAGCAGTAATAGAGGACTCTATAGTTAGGGGGTCAGATAGGCGATTCTGTGGACGCAGTCAGGAGACCCGGATGGTAGTTTGCCTCCCTGGTGCCAGGGTCCGGGATGTGACTGAATGTGTCCAAGATATCTTGAAATGGGAGGGAGAGGAGCCAGAGGTCGTGGTACATATAGGTACCAATGACATAGGTAGAAAAAGAGAGGAGATCCTGAAAGGAGAATTTAGGAAGCTAGGAAGAGTGTTAAGGAGAAGGACCGCAAAGGTAACAATCTCAGGATTACTGCCTGTGCCACGCGACAGTGAGAGTAGGAATGGAGCAAGGTGGAGGATAAATGCGTGGCTAAAGGACTGGTGCTTTAGAGATTCAAGTTTCTGGATCATTGGGACCACTTTTGGGGAAGGTGTGACCTGTACAAAAAGGACGGGTTGCACTTGAACCCGAGGGGAACCAATATCCTGGCGGGGAGATATGCAAAGGCTACTGGGGAGACTTTAAATTAGATCGGTTGGGGGGAGGGACTCAAATAGAGAAGGCAAGTAGTCCGTTTGTGAGGCAGGAGGCAGAGAAGAGAAGCAGTCAGACGCAACACGTAGGGAGGAAAGAAGAAAAAAATAACAAACGGAGAATAAGAAGTGGAGGGTTTCTTAAATGTGTGAGCAGAGAGACAGAGGGGTGTAAAATGAGGATAGGAGCAATAGGTAGCGAGGTGAAAAGTGGCAGGAAAACAAATCCAGGGCAAAATCTAAAAGGGCCACTTTTCAACATAATTGTAAAAGGGCCAAGAGTGTTGTAAAAACAAGCCTGAAGGCTTTGTGTCTCAATGCGAGGAGCATTCGTAATAAGGTGGATGAGTTGAATGTGCAGATAGCTATTAATAATTATGATATAGTTGGGATCACGGAGACATGGCTCCAGGGTGACCAAGGCTGGGAGCTGAACATCCAGGGATATTCAATATTCAGGAAGGATAGACAGAGCGGAAAAGGAGGTGGGGTAGCGTTGCTAGTTAGAGAGGAGATTAACGCAATGGAAAGGAATGACATTAGCTTGGAGGATGTGGAATCGATATGGGTGGAGCTGCGAAACACTAAGGGGCAGAAAACGATAGTGGGTGTTGTGTTCAGGCCACCTAACAGTAGTAGTGGAGTTGGGGATGGCATCAAACAGGAAATTAGAAATGCGTGCAACGAAGGTAAAACCGTTATAATGGGTGACTTCAATCTACATATAGATTGGGTGAATCAAATTGGCATGGGTGCTGAGGAAGAGGATTTCTTGGAATGTATGCGGGATAGTTTTCTAAACCAACATGTGGAGGAACCAACGAGAGAGCAGGCTATTCTAGACTGGATATTGAGTAATGAGGAAGGGTTAGTTAACAGCCTAGTTGTACGTGGCCCCTTGGGCAAGAGTGCCATAATATGGTTGAGTTCTTCATTAGGAGAGTGACATTGTTAATTCAGAAACACGGGTTTTTGAACTTAAAGAAAGGTAATTTTGAGGGTATGAGGCGTGAATTGGCCAAGATGGACTGGCAATTGATTCTTGAAGGGTTGACGGTGGATATGCAATGGAAGGCATTTAAAGACTGCATGGATGAACTACAACAATTGTTCATCCCAGTATGGCAAAAGAATAAATCAGGGAAGGTGGCGCATCCGTGGATAACGAGGGAAATATGGGATAGTATCAAAGAAAAAGATGAAGCGTACAAATTAGACAGAAAAAGCAGCCTACCAGGGGACTGGGAGAAATTCAGAGACCAACAGATGAAGTCAAAGGGCTTAAATAGGAAAGGGAAAATGGCGTATGAAAGAAAATTGGCAGGAAACATAAAAACTGACAGCAAAAGATTTTATCGATATGTGAAGCGCAAAAGATTAGTTAAAACAAATGTAGGTCCCTTGCAGTCAGAAATGGGTGAATTGATCATGGGGATCAAGGACATGGCAGACCAATTGAATAACTACTTTGGTTCTGTCTTCACTAAGGAAGACATAAATAATTTGCCGGAAATAGCAGGGGATCGCGGGTCAAATGAGATGGAGGAAATGAGTGAAATCCAGGTTAGCCGGAAAGTGGTGTTGGGTAAATTGAATGGATTAAAGGCCAATAAATCCCCAGGGCCAGATAGGCTGCATCCCAGGGTACTTAAGGAAGTAGCCCAGAAATAGCAGATGCCTTAGTGATAATTTTTCAAAACTCTTTAGATTCTGGAGTAGTTCATGAGGATTGGAGGGTAGCTAATGTAACCCCACTTTTTAAAAAGGGAGGGAGAGAGAAAACGGGGAATTACAGACCAGTTAGTCTAACATCGGTAGTGGGGAAACTGCTAGAGTCAGTTATTAAAGATGGGATAGCAGCGCATTTGGAAAGTGGTGAAATCATTGGACAAAGTCAGCATGGATTTACGAAGGGTAAATCATGTCTGACAAATCTTATTGAATTTTTTGAGGATGTAACTAGTAGAGTGGATAAGGGAGAAGCAGTGGAATGGTGGTAATGTAGATCCAAAAACAGCCTGCTTCTCGCTCCTGGAACTGATTTTAAATCAGAAGGTTGGTGATACAATAAATATTGGTTAGTGTAGTGTCAAATGACGTGTTTAATTTAATGAAATCTCTGATAAAACACGTGTTTGAAAGACAATATAATAAACGCAGAATTACAATCAAAGGGAGTGATAAGATAGAGTTTCTGCAGAAGTGCTGTATTTTATTGTGAATGTCTTGCTACACATTTTTTTAAAGTATGAACATTTTACTTTATCAAATATAAGGTCATAGTATGTCAATTAATGCATATGAATTTGAACATCAGAAAGATTTTGAGGTTAAATGCATTTGAATTTACTTCGGAGTCACGTGAGTGACTACGTGAAGAACCCGCCTCACGCTGGCAACGGCATGACGTCAACGCTGACGGCGGAAGGAGGAGCTGCAGTAAGGAGCAGCGGTCGGAACGGCCCCGCAGGTAAGTGCAGCAAAGTAGGGATTTTTTAGCGGACGCTGGGTAGGTCCAGCAGTAATAGTTATGTTAAATCAAGTCAGAGTCAAGTTAAGTGCTGGATAGCACAGATTATGAAGTAAAAGAAAATTCGCGGGTAAAATGCTTCCTGGGGTGAAAAATAAATATACGGGAAAGCTAGTGCGGAGCCGGTTCCGATACCGGTGGCCGCAGATATACCCGTTAGCGAATTAGTTTCCAAAAATGATAACCACGGAGAGAAATGCTCCCGAAAATGAAAAAAAAAAAAAAAAAAAAAAAAAAAAAAAATCTGAGAGGCCCGTGGTTTTGATGACTCTGATATTGCAAGTCCTCCAGAATAATTAAATTATGTGGAACTAATTTATGGAGCATATGGAGAAAGTTCTCCAAATTATTATGAGACTAGGGTCATAGTACCCAGAAGGTTCCTAAAAAAGCCCTGAGGGGTTTAATTATTCTGAATATGGCTGTGGGCCTAATTGGGAGTTGGAACTCCGGACCCAGGATTTGGGCCGGAAGAAGTCTCATGGGATGAAATCCCAATTGATTTAGGGCTGCAGAAGGCAGACCCTGTTGATGGTGATTTGCATTTGAAAGCACACCACAAAATAAATAAAAAAGAAAAAGAAAAAAAAAAAAAGGCCAAATGTGCCTGGGATAGCAAAAGAATTTGCTATATATGAAGGAAGTGGTGAGGCTATGGAAGAAAACCTAGCTGCCAACATATATATATGGTATCTCACCAACTTCATGTTTCTGTGATGATTGAAATATTAAAATTGCACAGCACAAGAAATTGTGCCTCATTGGAAGTGCCTACGGTTTATCCGTTGATATGGGCATCCATGACCCCAAATATGAGAGCGTCAAGTAGTGAGGTTCAAAAATCCTCACAAATTATTCTGCTGCTATTATGGCTTTTGCGGAGATGGATAAGAAAAAAAAAAAAAAAAAAAAAAAAAAAGACGCTATTGTGCAATTCTTTCTATGAAATTTTGTATGAGGTAAATGGCTATTTGGCCCATTTTTCACCCAAGGTTTGCATACCTGTGTCGAGCAAGTGGTGTTTAAGCTCCTGGTTGTCTGTTTGGAGTAATCTGCCTAAATTATTAAAATTGGATGAAAAGTTAAATATTTTAGCTGCATGAAACCTTTGTCTTTGGACAAAAAGGTATTTTCGCCCAGAAGGGATTTGATTTTGGAAATAGAGGCAGAAATATGTCAAGGAAGTCTTATTGTACTGCACAGCCAAATACTTACCCGAATTGGGGGGAAAAGGAGACCACCACCTCATATGGAGAGGAATTAAAAGACTTGTTCTATGCTTAAAGAAACTGCGGATTAATCTCCAGTTAGAGGAGATTACAAAAAGTTTATAAAGACTGGCTTACTATTACTTTTGATCGTATATATTACAAGCATTTCATTAACCACTATTACTTTTAAAGAAGGGGTTAATCCTCCTGTACAGAATAAACCTGCTTATGTTTTCGTGTTTCTGCAATTGAAAAAGCAGAGATTAATGTCCAAATTGCCCAATTATCTGGAAAAGGGGTAATGGAAAAAACTTATGAACATGAGCATCAATTTGTTTTTAATATTTTTAGAAGGAATAAAGATGGCGGTTGCAGAAGTATTCTGGACCTTACAGATCTAAATAAGGTTGTAGAATACAAACATTTTAAAATGGAGACATTGAATACTGCAAAATATTTAATTCAGCAGTTGTTATATGGCTAAGATTGATGAAAAGACGCCTATTATTCTGTACCTATGCATCATTTTTTTCGGTGGTACTTAAAATTTAATTGGTTGGGACAATTATGGCAGTTAAGCTTTGCCAAATGGACTGAGTTCAGCTCTTAGACTCTTTACGAAACTGTTGAAACCAGTTTAGCCCAATTAAGAGCACAAATGCACATTATTATGGCTTATCTCAATGACATTCTGATCATTAGTGATTATCAAGAGTCAGCTGAGAGCTCAGTTTCAGTTACTAAAGCTTTGTGGTAAGCTAGGTTCTTGATTCATCCAATTAAGTCCCAGCTGCAGCCAGCACAAACAATTAACTTTGGGGTTTGTAATTAACTCAGTGACTATGTTAATAACTTTACCAACAGATAAAGTCGATGATATTTTGGTAACTTGTAATTATCTCATTCAAACCATATCCTTCCATCCGAGAAATAGCTAAAACCATTGGTAAACTGGTAGCAGCGTTTCCTGCAGTAGAATTTGGTCCATTACATTATCAAAATCTTCGAAGGGACAAGATACGAGCTCTCAAAGAGAAGGCAGGCCACTTGACAGGCCTATGTAATTAACAAAAGAAGCTGTGTTGGAATTACAATGGTGGGGTTAAAAAATGTCCCACAAGCTGCTAATAAATATCATGATTAAACAGCCTGAAATGGTTTTACAAACAGATGCTAGTGCTCTCGGATGGGGGGCAACAGATTCATCCTCCAATTGTGGAGGTAGATAAAAAAGCTCAAGAAGAAGCGTTTCTTCAAGCTGATGGTATTAACTATTTGGAGTTATTGGGTGCTTTTATGGACTAAAAGCATATTGTTGTGCTAAACAAGGTGTACATGTGTTAATACAGTTAGACAATAATACGGCTGTTGCATATATTTATCACATGGGGGGAGTTAGATCAGTATCATGTGATTGTCTGGTCAATAAATATGGTAATGGTGTATTGATCGCCAAATATGGATTTCAGCAAGCTACATTCCAGGTAAAGACAATGTGGAAGCAGATAAAAAATCAAGGATATTTAAAGATTATACGGAATGGATGCTTAAGCCAGCAATATTTAAAAATATTATACACCAATTTGGGTTACCAGAAATTGACTTGTATGCATCAAGGCTTAATCATCAATTACCTAAATATGTGTCTTGGGAACACGATCCAGATGCAGTAGCAGTAGATGCTGTTTCGTTAAACTGGGGGAAATATGTTCTTTTATGCTTTTCCACCATTTGCTTTGATTCAGAGATGTCTGAAGAAGATAGAACAAGATTCTGCCTCTGGATTGTTGGTAGTTCCAAATTGGCCAACTCAACTTTGGTTCCCAGTAATGCTGAATATGATTAAAGAGCCATATATGTCGATTCCTAACTGTAGTGATATTTTGATTCGTCCAGTAACTAAAGAAATTTATCCATTATATGCATATATGAATTTATTAATCTACAGGTTTTGACCAGACCACTGCAGGAGCTGGGATTATCGGACAAAACGATGGAAATTATAGTCGCATCATGGCGAGATAGCACACAAAAACAATATATGACACATATTAAGTAATGGGAAGAATTTTGCACACAGTCAAATATTTCTTATGATATTGTGAATATTACAAATGTTTTGGAATTCCTTGCCAATTTGCATTTTGAGCAACATTTAAGTTACGGTGCCATTAACACTGCACGCAGTGCCTTGTCATCCTATTTAGGACTTATGACTGATCAGAAATCAATTGGGTCACATCCATTAATATCTAGATTCATGAAAGGAATCTTTAACATTAATCCACCCAAACCAAGATACACAGAGATTTGGGATGTGAGCATTGTACTTACTCTACTTAGACAATGGACTCCAATTGAAGGATTGACATTGGAAAGATTAACATTGAAATTAATAATGTTAATGTCACTGGTCTCAGCTCAAAGAGTGCAAACTTTACAAATGTTGCGTTTAGACTGTATGCATGTGACTACAGATAAAATTGTGTTCTATGTTTACGAGCTGATCAAACAAAGCAGACCACGGAGATCTGGAGCAAAGGTAACCTTTCAAGCTTATCATATTGATCCTACTTTGTGTGTGGTTAGACATTTGAACCAATATATTAAAGTTACTGAGACTCTTCGAGGAAATGAAAAAACGTTAATGGTTACGCACAAAAAACCACACACAAGAGCTTCAGTTTAAACTATCTCAAAGTGGTTGAAACAGGTGTTGCTTTTAGCGGGAGTAGACACTGATGTGTTCAAATCTCACTCCACCAGGGCGGCAGCTACGTCCGCGGCGAAAGGGCGGGACGTACCTCTCGAGCATATTTTAAAAATCGCAGGGTGGAGTAAATAAGAAACTTTTTCAAAGTTCTACAATAAACCTGTTCACACTATGATAAGCTTTGGACACGCGGTGTTGGGATCACTATAATCACCTGCTTTGTTTCCTATTAATTGCTATAATCAGTGGTGTAGTCACTTCTATCTTTTATCGCTTGTAATCATTTCCCTCAGATATAAAGAGGGTTATTATATGGTCTTTAAACCATTAAAAAAGTTAATTGTGAAATGATCTAACATTAATCTGGTTTCTCATGTACGTGTTTACTTAGCCGGACTGTCGTACGGATTAATTCTACGACATAAAAAACACAGAAAGCTTTAAAATCTTCACGTAGTCACTCACGTGACTCCGAAGTAAAATAGTAAGATTAAACAAGAACTTACCAGTTCGAAGTTTGATCGTTATTTTATGAGGAGTTACGATGAGGGATTACGTGCCCTCCACTCCCACCCTCATAAAATAAATGATCAAATGGTAGTTCTAAGTCTTTTATGAGCCTTACTATGTTACTCCGCTTTTGGTGTTCTGTGTTTTTCATGCCGCTGCTTTGAAGTATGCCGTTGCCAGCGTGAGGCGGGTTCTTCACGTAATCCCTCATCATAACTCCTCATAAAATAACGATCAAACTTCGAACTGGTAAGTTCTTGTTTAATCTTACTATTGTCTGTCACTTTTCTTTATTAGTTATTTTTCATCTCTCAGTTTATTTCTTAATCAATTAAAGTTAACCAGAATTATTACTGGACTTCCGGTGGCGCTATGGAGGACTAGAAGGCAACGCCAGCCACCGTGAAAAAACGGGGGAGAAAACCTATCTGCTGCTGATTCTGCATCTGCTGCTTCTACACCGGCTGCCGTGAGAGGCGTCATCAGACGTGCGACCCGTAATGGCAACACAGCGCAGCCCACCTCCGGAGAAATCCAAACTCCGGTATCAAAAAAGAATGGCTAAACAAGAACAAGGCCCGACTGAAGCCTCGGCCTCAGGTAGGACACAGTCCCTAGAAGATGTGTCTAAAAAAATCGGGAAAAAAATCAGAATTGGAAGAACTTAAAAAAAATTTTGTGCAAGAAATGACAGAATTTAAAAAAGAAATGAAGTTGGAATTAAAGATGGAATTGGAAAAAATGAATTTTATGGAAGAAATGAAGAAAATCAAGATGGAGATGAAGGAGTTAAAGTCTGAAATTAATCTTTCGACTACGGAATTATCAGAAATGCTGCGAAAGGAAATTGCAGAAGTAGTGACTGAAAAATTTGCAAGTATAATGGAAGAGTTGCATGAAAAAATTGGAAAAAAAGGTGGAAATGGAAATGGAACCTGTGCTGGAAGAAATTAAGCTCCAATCAACATACATAAAAGACCTTGAAGAACTAGTCGAAACAAATACTCAGACTACGAAAACACTCGTCAAAGAAAGTCAATGATTATCCGACTTACTGGGCAAAGTTACTGATAAGTGTACTGAGCTGGAAGGACGCCAGAGAAGGCAGAACCTAAGGATCGTGGGTATTCGAGAAGGGAGAGAAAAGAATCAAGATACCCGAGAGTTTACTGCAAACTTACTACAAAAGGTTTTATCTCTGGAACAAAAGTCTTTGCTAGCCCGAGCACACAGAGTAATGAGACGTTACACAAAGCAAGATGCTCCTCCAAGACAAATGATAGTAAAAGTCCAGAATGATTATGTTTTGGAAGATATGATGAATAAAGTTGTAAAAAGTAGAAATCTTAAATATGAAGAAGATTCGATCAGCATCTACCGAGACTATCCAGCAGAGGTCTCCAAGAAACGAAATGTGTTCAAAGAGACCAAAAGAATTTTGAGGGAAGTGAAGAATCTGAAGTACAGTCTGAGATACCCGGCCACACTGAGAGTCGTCTACAATCAGAAAGAACATTATTTTAAAAATCCAGAGGACGCATTGAGATTTGCCCAAGGGATTAAAGAGCGAGAAGAAGACTGAATGTAATCTTCAAAGATGAATTAAACGAACAATTAAACCGTACTTTCAAGATTGGTTGAAGATTGTAATAGACTATGGACTTGTTTCATCTAAAGAAGACGGAGAAGGAGGCGGATGGGAAACTCGAGGAGATATGGATTGAAGACTATTCCATGGATACTAATAATTAGAATACTAACACTACTAATTTAATAATTAACATATATTAACATATATAAACATATATTAAATTTAATATACTGGTATCATTATTAATTAGAGTTAATAACGGCTAATTATTGATTAATGATTAATAATTAATTATAGCCGACTAACTTAGAATTAAGTAAATAATAAATATAAATATAAACTTTGACTTCATTTATCCCCCCCCCCCCCCCCCCCGGTACTTTTTATTTCTTTTTCACTTTTTATTTTTTCCATAATTTGGGTTTTTTTTAATTTTTTAATTTTTTTTAAATATATTCTTATTATTATAGTTTCTAATAGGCATTAAGTATATATATATATTACTATATACTTGACTATGAACTTTGTACACATCATAGTTTAGTACCCCCGGTTTAAATAATATTTTTTTATGGAATAATAATTTTAGTGAATCATGGAGATGGATAAATATTTAACATTCACTACAGAAGTCTTTAGATTGCTAGCCATGTTAGTATGGCTAACACTAACTACACTAATACTAGATGTAGTTTTTTCTTTCTTTGCGCACTCTACTAATCTCTTAATCTATCCCTTTTTCTAATACTATTTCTGGTTATTGTTATTTTACATTTGAGTGGAATTATAAATTAATGCAAAGGAGATATATATGTGAGAGAAAATCAAGGGTCTTGAAATTTGTCTATTCGAAGTTCAGGTGTAAGGTCTGGTATGTCGAACTGTACCATTTGCTCTATTATATATCCCTTTAGATAAAAGATGCAAGACACATATGAATATGGGGAATGGAGGAACAACGTTTTGTAGTTGGAATGTTAAAGGTATTAACGAACCAATTAAGAGGGGTAAAGTATTAGCACATTTAAAAGCACTTAAAATAGACGTGGCATTCATCCAAGAGACACATTTAAAAAAAGAGGCAGAACATAGATTAAAGGCCAAATGGATTGATAAAGTATATCATTCTTCTTTCACACACAAATCTAGAGGTGTAGCAATATTAATTCGTAAAGGCACTGCATTTAAACATACTTCAACAATAACTGATAGTGATGGTAGATATTATTGTAATAGAAGAATTATACACACAAAAAATGATTTTTGTCAATGTATATGGCCCAAATATTGATAGTCCGCTGTTTTTTATAAAAATATTTAATACCATCCCGGAATTATCACAACACAATCTAATAATTGGAGGAGATTTAAATTGTACACTAGATCCTTATTTGGATAGATCATCAAAACAACGGAAACTTAAATCGCATTCCAGTGAGTTAATAAATGCATATATAGACACTAGTAATATTAAAGATGTTTGGAGATTGCAAAATCCAACAGGACGAGAATACTCATTTTACTCACCTGTGCATAAAACTTATTCAAGAATAGATTATTTTCTGGTAGATTTAAAACTCATTCCACTTACGTATAATTCAAAATATCATAATATTATAATTTCAGATCATGCACCTTTACTTTTAAGATGAAAATAACTGGTAAAATGGAAAAACAAGGTCAATGGAGATTTAAACCACAAATTTTAAAAGACAAAATAACTCAAGAATATATTACAAAACAGATCAAGATTTTCTTTGAAATAAACGATACACCAGAAATATCTTCGTCCCTTTTATGGGAAACTTTTAAAGCATATGTTTGGGGAATTATGATATCTTCTCAAGCATTTTATAATAAAGAGAATCGGAAGGTACAACAGGCATTGGAAAGAGAGATTAAACAGTTAGACACAGAGAACGCTGTTAATCCAACCATGATAAAACATAATAAAATCTTTGCATTGAAATATAAATTAAATAAAATACAGTCAGACCAAGTTGTAAAACTATACCAATATACTAAACAAATACAATTTGAATTTGGTGACAAACCACATAAACAATTGGCTCGTCAATTAAGAAAATTGGAAGGAGAAAAATTAATTTATAGGATTAAATCAGATAAAGGGGAATTACTAGTACAAACTAAAGATATAAATGAGAGATTTTTGCAATATTATAAAAAATTATATTCAGCTAAAACAAAAGAAAATCGGATAGGAGTAGAAACATTTTTTAAAAATTGTAATATAAAAGGACTAGATTTAGAAGATAGAGAATTATTAAACATTGAAATAACTACTAAAGAAATTGAAGAAGCTATTAGATCATTAAAAAATGGTAAAACCCCAGGACC
Organism: Okamejei kenojei; assembly: GCA_035221665.1. Lineage (NCBI taxonomy): Eukaryota > Metazoa > Chordata > Chondrichthyes > Rajiformes > Rajidae > Okamejei > Okamejei kenojei. Next base: position 65,123,351 of record CM069136.1, on the reverse strand, counting down.
AGATGGTATTGGAGCAGAATTTTATAAAATATTTTATGATATGATAGCTCCACGTTTGAAGACACTATATGAACACATTTATGCACAACATAAATTACCAGAAACATTAACTGAATCTATTATAACCCTTATACCTAAATTAGATAAAAATCCTGATGGACCAGGGTCATATAGAGCTATATCTCTTTTAAATACTGATCTAAAAATATTAACCAAAATAGTAGCACAAAGACTAAACACAGTGATTAATAAACTAATTCATTCAGATCAAACAGGATTTATACCAAAACGATATTCCTCAAACAACCTGAGAAGATTATTTAATATTATATATTTGAAAAGAAACATTAATAAGGATTTATCAATTATTTCGTTGGACGCAGAGAAAGCTTTTGATCAGATTGAATGGTCTTATTTATTTTCGGTTATGGAATTTTTTCAGTTGGGGAGAAGTTTATAACATGGGTTAAATTACTATATACCAAGCCAACAGCCAGAATATTAATAAACCAAATGTTAACAACTAAATTTAACTTATTCCGAGGCTGCAGACAAGGTTGCCCTTTATCTCCACTACTGTTTGCACTTGCAATAGAACCACTAGCAAAATCTGTGAGATTGCATCCTGAAATATATGGGTATGAAACCAAAGAAACTGAAAATAAAATCTCTTTATACGCAGATGCAGACTTTATATCACAAAACCGGAAATTAGTATTCCTAACTTGTTAGATTTAATAACTCAATTTGGATCGTTTTCAGGATATAGAATTAATTGGAATAAAAGTGAACATGCCAATAATGGGAAATAACTTACATATATTACAACAATATCCTTTTAAGATTGCAAATGAAAAAAAAAATATCTTGGAATTTATGTAACAAAAAGATATGATTCTTTATTTAAATCTAATTTTCCACCCATATTGAATAAACTACTTAACAATATCCAATCTTGGAAAACATTACCTATTTCAATGCTAGGTAAGATTAATTCGATAAAAAATATTTTTCTTCCACAATTATTATACTTGTTTCAAATGATCCCGATATCTTCCTAAAATTTTTTTTAAGAAAATGGACTCTATAGTTACCAATTTTATTTGGGATTATAAGAACCATAGAATAATTAAAAAGCATTTATGTAAATCAAAAATGAATGGAGGTTTTGCATTGCCTAATTTTATGTTTTATTATTGGGCAGTTAATATAAAAAATATGAATTTCTGGTTGGAAGAACTAGATAAACAACCAAACTGGTTAAAAATGGAAAAGGAAGACTGTTTACCTTTCGAAATTAGCTCGATTTTATTTGCTAACACTACAATACATAAGAAAATTTATAGAGGAAACCCAATAATAGAAAGTGGTATACGTATTTGGAAACAATTTTAAAAAAACATTACAGAATACACCACTAGCTCTTCCAATTGTAAACAATATTACTTTTAAACCTTCATTGATGGATAAAGTTTTTTTTTAAATGGAAGAACTATGGAATAAATAAGATTGGTGATCTCTACAGGGAAAGTTAATTTCTCTCATTTCAGGAATTACAACAAAATTATGGATTACACTCCAAAGAATATTTTAGATATCTACAAATTAGAGATTATGTTAAATCAAATACACTAGATTTTAGGAATAGAAAGACAGAAAATTTTAGATGAATGTCTAAATAAACATCCGAATACAGAAAAATTAATATCATATATTTATAATATTTTACTGGAAAATGATTTACCAAATACGGATAAATATAGACAAGAATGGGAAAACGAATTAGGTCAAGTAATTAGTAGAGAAGTATGGAATGAAAGTTTACAACATATACACCACTGCTCATTAAATGCCAGACACTCCTTGATACAATTTAAAGTTATACATAGATTACACTTCTCAAAATCCAAATTAAACAGAATTTTCTCAAATGTTTCCGCTATATGTGATAAATGTCAACAATTAGAAGCTAATCTAACGCATTCATTCACAAAATGTACAAAAATTACTAATTTTTGGACAGAAATTTTTAAGATAATCTCAATTGTAATGAGGAGTCCACCCTGATGGAACCTGATCCCAAAGGCTAAGTAAAACTTGATTGATCAATAATTATATATTTTCAAGAAAATAGAATCATTCCTTTCACATTCTCAGAACATCCTAAATCACTTTGCAACCATTAAAGTACTGTGAAGTCAAAATGCAAAGTAAACTTCAGATGCTGGAAATCTGAAAAAAATGGAGAATGCTGGAGGGTACTTTGTAAATCAGGGTGTACCTGACAAAGAGAAACAATGACATTTGTGGTCGATAGCCTTTCATCATAATTAGGAAAAGTTAAGTACAGAATAAGTTATAGAGAGGTACATTAAGAAGGAACTGCAGATGCTGGTTTAAACCGTAGAGACAAAATGCTGGAGTAACTCAGCGGGACAGGCATCATCTCTGGCAGTCACGGTGGCGCAGCGGTAGAGTTGCTGCCTTACAGCAAAATGCAGCGCCAGAGATCCGGGTTCGATCCCGACTACGGGTGCTGTCTGAATGGAGTTTTTACGTTCTCCCCGTGATCTGCGTGGGTTTTCTCCGAGATCTTCGGTTTCCTCCCACACTCCAAAGATGTACAGGCTTGTAGGTTAATTGGATTGATTAATTGGCTTGATAAAAAATGTAAAAGAAGATAAGGAATAGGTGACGTTTTGGTTTGAGACCCTTCTTCACACTATGGAGCAGATACTGTATGGTTGCCAGTTGAAAGAGAGCAGGCCAAGTCAAAGGATATTTTTAAGGCAGAGATAGATAGATTGTTGATTAGTGCGGGTGTCGGGGGATTCTTAATTAGTATGGGTGTCAGGCCGAATGGCCTAAGTCTACTATCACGTATGAATTGATGAATTTACTCGCAGCTTCTTTCCACTCATTTACTCTTCATTCCACTCACTTCTACCAAGTCAAAGTCACAGTTATGAGCATGTAGATCTGAACAATACATGCACAGAACCTTCTTTCTGTCTGAACTGAGCCAGTTCCATTGTTCCTTTTTTCAGTACATTGCAATAATTGTGTGTCCTGTTCCCACACTGAACTCTGATGTATCAACACTTCCGCTGCTGATTTCCAACAGGCTTTCATTTGAAATCTTGGTGAAATTGTCTTGTGAGCAATTCATTGCAAACCTACAGACCACTAATCTACTCAGTATACGTCTTTCCATTTTGGCACTTGTAAGGATTCCTTCTTGCATGGCCAGTTTCCCTGGTTCCATTCTTATCGTGACACTTCCACACGAGTACTTCTGAGGTGTTTTCCTTTTGCCTTAAAAGGAGCTTTTGGTGCACCATAGTTGACCGGCTCTTAGTTAGTGGTTTCTGGACTGACCTGATGCAGTATCCAAGATATTGACCATCCCTTTGCCTCCGCAGATACTGCCTGACCTGATGAATTATCCAACAGCTTGCTTTTTACTCCAGATCCCAACATCAACAGTCTCTTGTGTCTCCACACTGCATAGCTGCTTCATTTTCTTGTACTCTGTCGCTGAAATTCATTCCACCGATCAGACATAAAAGAGGTATGACAGGTCAGCCGCACTTTGACTGAATGGGAGAAGAGCCCTCGGGAGGTAAATGGTCTCCTCCTGATGCTGTGATCATTTCAATGGATCATTTTACCTTGAGAAAATCTTTACCATCATTCAGTTCTTCTAGGTTTGCAATGAAGTCGGAGCAAGACATCCTTTTGCCAATATTCTGCAATCAGTAAAGAAAAAAGGTTCATGTACAAAGTGCCACACCACATCTACTGAGCTTTATAGAAGACTATCTTCTTTTGAAAATTGTGTCAAATGGAGACTTTGAAAATAGTGCCAAAACATGGCGACTCTTGTATATGGTCTCAGTGGGCTATTTCTATACATTTAATGAAAACATTTAAATGAAAACATACCTCATCTCCTAAACCTAATTTACTAGCCATGCTATCTTGAATGTCAATCTACCAAACACGTTCTTGTGGAAAAACCTTTAAGACTTGAAAGTTAAGCAGGATTTTCTGATTCGCTGCTATTGGTGCCGGTACTGGGTGTACACTTTAAGCTCTTCTCAAGGTTACTCCTATCCCCATTCTACATAATTCTCATTTTATCATGTTTATGTCATGAACTCGCTTTCCTCATTTGAATCACCTTCTCCACATTGGTGATTTTTTTTGTTAATAAGATTTATGGGGACATGAATGCTGCTGGTAAGGCTAACGGTGCAGTCTTTCCTTATTGATTTTGAAAACCAGCAGGTGAGCTGCAACCTTAAATTGGTGCAGTCCTCGTAAATGTAATCCTTCAGCAAGGTGTTTCAGATTTTGACACTCTGGCAATGAAGGTGTAATTCCAGTCCTAATCTTACCCCCGTTAGAATGGTTCAGTAAAACACTGAATACAAGCATTGGATCAAGCAACCCCTACCAGTCAATCATCAATAAAGATTATAAAATACATTAATTGACAGTTCCCTAACCCAATCACAAAATATCACATAACATTGTTTCTACAGAAAGCACTTGATGGGAAACAGTTCTATTAAGCAAAGAAACATATTACCAGGTAATGTAAACATTTTCGGCAAGACCCCCCCTTCTTGACCAATTACGAGTAATGGCGTGAAGACCATACAACAGAGTTATCAACATTATTATACCCTCACCATCTCTCAACCAATCCTGAGTATGCATTTACTGCAGGACCTAGCTCACTTTGCAAAACCTTCATACATATTATCAATTAAAGGACATCTGGACATCAACCTGTACTCAACCTCTCCCCAGGACCCACACACTCTGGAGCCATGATCCTCGTGGCCTTTGCAGCCTTTGCAAAATATGTCAAGCAGGTTTTGCAAAAGCAGAAATCCTTACTTGCAGCAGCACCACAGAAATCCTCCATTTTGTCAGGCACCTAAAATGCCTAATATTATCAAAGGAATAGCGATGTATTGTCAAGAGAGGATGGTATGTGACTTTGAAGGAAACCTGATATTGATTATGTTCCGACATTGCTGTTGTTCTTTTTGTCAGAGAGGTTATGGTGTTTGTAAGGTTCTGTTGAAGCAGGCAAGGTGAATAATTGAGGTGTATTTTGCAGATAGAAAACAGAGCCTGCAGTGTGTTTTAGTGTTCGGTAGCATGAATTTATATGCTGAAATGTAACGTCCAAGTTCAGGAACAACTTTTTCCCTACAGCCATTAAACACAACAACCTCAAAGAAGCTCTGAACTACATAGACTGTCATATATGGAATAGAAACACACACTGAACCTTTTTTTTCTACGTTTATATATTGTGTGGTGCTGCTGCAAGTAAGAATTTCATTGTTCTAGTGGACATATGACAATAAAACACTCTTGATTTGACTTTGAGGTGGCCTTGCTCCCATGTTTTTCCCTAGGCAGGAATTACGGTTTCTAGATTGATGTTAATTGCACAGCGGACCCTGTCTGGCTGCGATTTTACAGCAAGATTTGGCCAAGCTGCCTTGGCTCCTGGCAGATGGTATTCATTTAATCTGTCATCACGGTTCACACAGACATGGTGGGATGAAGAAACTGTTCCTGGGCAGCACCATTCTACATTGTAACTAATTTTTGCCTCTAATGATAAATGCACCATTCTGTGACATTCTTGTTGATCTATTCACTGTATCGGTGTTGCAGTTAAATAAATGTCACTTACCACTTGTGAGAGAGAGTTAAGGGCCTGTCCCACTTGGGCATCATTTATGCGACAAGCCAGTAGTGACTGTCATGCGAAAATCGTCTAGCAGTACAACAGCCGCGCGCCAAGTGCTCAAGGGCGCTGCTTCTTTTGGGAGCCAAATGCGATGTCATTCGTACTTAGTCCGATCACCATGGCAAGGATTTTCCCAGTGAAAACATTTCAAAACTACGAATGGTCACTGGTGCGTCACTCAAATGACGCGCAAATGGAGTGCCGACAATGTACGGGCGGCGCGTGGTTATGGACGTTGACGCATGGTGACACATAATAAATTTGCATAGACAATGTTCGTGCGTCACCGTGCGTCACCATGCGTCACCATGCGCTACACTTACGCCGTCAGTATGTCAGCGTGCGCAAGGAATACGTCACGCAGGTGGCGCGTGAGTATTTTGAGCACTCCAAAATCCTAGGGCACCGCACGTCACTGCATACGCCACCGTGCCTCACCACGCGCGCATCACCACGCACCAACCAATTTTTAGGATGTCGCGTAAATTACGCGCAAATAATGCCCAAGTGGGACAGGCCCTTTACCAACATCCACCCCTCATGTCTTATTTGTGGCCCATCCACAAAACTCAGAATCTACAATCTTTGGAAATATCTTATTTTGTTACCAGTACATCTGGCAATTAGTCTGAAGAAGGGTTTCGGCCCGAAACGTTGCCTATTTCCTTTGCTCCATAGATGCTGCTGGACCCGCTGAGTTTCTCCAGCATTTTTGTGTACCATCTGACAATTAACTGTATCTGATTCTCTGGACTTGACGCCATACAGGTGCCCCCTAAAATCATCCTTTAATTGTGTAACTTTAGAGGAAATGCATACTTTGGTTATTCTCTGTGCTAGAACATTGGTGACTAAGTATCATTCTTTTAAAATCACCAACAATCAATATATATATCCAAGGTATGGGCACAAGTATGGAGTGTGGTTTAGGATTTGCGTCATTTTTCCAACTCAATTGTTCCACAAGGGGCAAGTTAAATAAACTCAATGAAATCCTATTGAAAAAAATTGCCATGGACCAATTGCTCTCCATTCTTCAGTGTATTTCACAAGGGGCAAGTTAAATAAACTCAATGAAATCCTATTGACAAATTTTGCCGTGGACCAATTGCTCTCCATTCCTCAGTCTATTTCATTTATCAAATATAGGAACAGGGACGAAGGTGGCATGGTGGGGCAGTGGTAGAGTTGCTGCCTTACAGCGCAAAGGACCCAAGTTCGATACTGACTACGTGTGCTGTCTGTACGGAGTTTGTACGTTCTCCCCGTGAATGCGGGAAGTTTCTCCGAGATCCTTGGTTTTCTCCCACACTCCAAAGACGTACAAGTTTGTAGGTTAATTGGCTTGGCATAAATATAAATTGTCCCTAGTGTGTGGAGGATAGTGTTAGTGCGCGGGGATCGTTGGTCGGTGCGGACTCGATGGGCCGAAGGGCAGGTTTCCGCACTGTATCTCTAAACTAAACTAAACTCATAAAAGGAACAACGTACAGAAGATTAAGAAGCAAGGACATCAATTTCTTTGTGAGGCACCATTTTATTATGTTTTCTTAAATTTGTTTAAAAAATGCTCATCAAAATCAATCACATCCATCAACTATACAAATGTGTCGTTGTTCAACTGAATCCAGTCAGTGAATGTTCCTCAGGGGAAAAATATTTATTTGAATTATTGTACAGACATTACTCTTATTTACAATTACATTTACTCCAGTAGTAATCACACTATTAGCAGCAATACCTCCCAAAATGTGGGTGTTTTACATAATAATCACTTAATCGCATTTGCAGAGAATTTGTTTCTTCAGACTGATAAATCCTAAAATAGGACAAGGTGAAAACACCAGAGCACCAGTTAAAATATCAATGGTCTAAAACAGTGCTGGGAAATGGCACAACCCTTACGAGTTGGTAGTTGCTCTTGTAGTTTAAAACAAGAATATTTTTGTTCAATTTGGTCAACAGAATTGATATATCACAGATTAGGAGCAAAATTTAAACAGAAAAGGGAACAGAATAAAAGATGCTTTGGAAATGTTTGAAAGTAAGTTGCATTGCACCATATGTTCATCAGAAATGTGGAAGGTATTTATTTCATTAATTCCATTACCATCCTATCTCAGATCATTTCAATGAAATAACCAACGATAATTCATGTTTATAGGCTGACATCCTCTTTCCTGGTAAAATGGATGGGCGTGAGATCACAACATTTGATAACAAATTGTTTTCTCCTCAGTGGTGTAATTATTTTCTCAGGCCAGCGGCTATGGTCATGAGAGTGCAGAGAGGATGGTGGAAGCCAGGGGTTGCGAACTAGTAGTGAATATTATTGATACTAATAGGCACAGTCCACCAGCTCATCACTGGCTTCCATTGTGTGCTGAGTTCATGATGAACAAGGCCTCCCGGGAAATCAATGAACTCAGTTATACAGCAACCAGCATTATCGTGACTAGTATTACATTTCAACAACGGATGTTCATTTCATTTCTACAGAGTTCACGTCCAAATCTACCTAAGTTATCACAGACCTCAAAATAAACTTTGAATTTGGCACAAAGATGAAAACCATCAACAGATTGTTTGCTCAGGTATAAACATGCCCGGTGACAGGATGTAAACATGCACTGTGACAGGTAGGAACCCCAGATCATTCCCGGAAAACAATGAAGAGGAGACACAGGACTGAACCACGGGAAGGTGAATCACAGTGTTAACTCCCGCGACTGAGCCTCCTTCATTCCCCAGCAGATTCTCCTGGAGTAGAATTGAATCCCTTAGATTGCTGCTTCATTTTGTTCAATTGTGATGTTTGTTGCCTGAAATGTAATTGATTGCATTGTTAGCCACAGTAATAGTGCATACAATGTTTCCTGCAGCGGAACAAAGGGAATTAACAAACTGACTTTCCACAAAAAGAAGCAGATTGCAACAACTTGGGCGTTTGTAAACACATCATTGGTACTGCAGTGTGCATTGTCCAAAAGGCACAATGTTTAGTTCCATTTCCATCTCCTGATAAAGTGAAGTATATTTCTAGATCATGACTGTATTCAGCATGGATGTATTAGTGCCAGGTAGCATTTGTGCCAACCAACATCCAGGCAATATCATTAGCTTTAGTATTTACCAGCATGGTTCAGTGAAACCCTACATCACGTCAGTTGGTCTGCACAGGTTTTTAGAACACGACCAGGTATATAATCAGGTCCAGGCGCTTTTCGAAGGTTCACCCCTCTGAAGGATTTCCTGATGTCGGCCTCTGTGACTGAGACTGAAATACCATCACAGCGAGTGGTGGGTATTATATATATCTTTGCACATTAATAGATGTCATGTTTAGATTGTAAGAAGATGCAATGGTGGACTTGTATTTGTAATTGCTAGTTTTGAGAATTATTTACTTGATATTTTGCTGAAGCAACAGCCAAAGCATGTCTTAAACACAATGAATTAATAACTATTTCAATTTAACAACAGGAAGCTTGGAGAGAAGGAGAGAGAGAGAGAGAGAGAGAGAGAGAGAGAGAGAGAGATGTGGAGGTTAAATTTGTCATCAATGCTTTTCTATCTCAGGGAATTATTTCAATTATTTCCTTGTCCCACCAGTGCAGGAGCATGCTGGCCCCAACTTTAACTCTGATCATGGCAGACTTTAGTCAACATTTCAGGTGGCCTGTACCTACAGAGAGGCTACATCAGGACATATACCAAACAATCTCTGGGCTGAAGCACAAGGGTTACAAAAAATGGAGCATCCTCCACCTTGGGTGTAACATTGGGTATCTTAGATACATCTTTGCACATTAATAGATTTGTCACGTCCTCATTGTGGAAGAAAATAGTAAAATCCTTTCTTCCTTAATTTTGATTGGAATTGAACAAGGTAACAAAAGGGTGTGTGGATGTGGCAATTGACATCTCTCGTTGACCAGGTGCAGAAGAGGTTTGTGGGAATTGGAAAATAAGATCAGACTCATTACCTCTTGTCTGGGAATGTGTTGAATGGTGAATGTAAACAATTACAAAATTAGGACAGAGATAAGGAAGCTTGTTTTCCTCGATGGGAAGTTACAGTAGACCACCTGTGCCCCCTACCGCTAGTAGCATAGAAATGTTGCAGTAAATGGGGGGCTTATGATTGGCTCAGAGAAGGGATGGTAGCGTGGTACGATTAAAGAGTGAGATAGAATAATGTCAAGATGCCCTTGTATTATGTTTGACTTATATTAGCCATCCCTGTTTCGACGAATGCAACCAACCTGGCGTGCACAATCAAATAAGATCAAATAGAACAAGTTGTCCTACAACTTTAGGCTGTGCACGCCATAAGCAAGAAGAAGAAGTATGTTTTCCCTGTGACCTTTGTGGGTTTTTTCCGGGAGCTCCGGTTTCCTCCCACACTTCAAAGCTGTGCAGGTTTGTAGGTTAATTGGCTTGGTATAATTGTAAATTGTCCCTAGTGTGTAAGATAGGGTTAGTGTGCGGGGATCGCTGGTCGGCGCGGACTCGGTGGGCCGAAGGGCCTGTTTCCGTGCTGTAACTTTAAACTAAATTAAAAATCCCTGTGGTGAATTGGTTTTGTCAACAATGGTGGCCCAGGGAGATTGGATTCTAATCCTGACATCCTCCATTTGATTGCTAATTGATATATGAAATGCAAAACAAACATCAATCTACTTCAAATTGAACCATTGAACCATTGACACCATCGCCAACGTCAAAACAAGATGAGAAGCTTAGATGGAGTGGATGTGGTGAGATTGTCTCTCGTCGTGGGAGAGTCTGGAACCAATGAGCACAGCCTCAGAATAAAAGGACATAGAATGGAAATCAGGAGGAATTGCTTTAGCAAGAGACAGTTATGGAGGCCAAGTCATTGGGTGTTTTTAAATCAGAGATTGATAGGTTCTTGATTAGTAAGGTTATGGGGGGAAGACAGGAGAATGGGATTGAGAGGGAATGAATGGCCTAGTTCTGCTCCGAGGTCTTCTTATCTTATGATCACAATGATAGGACTTGCTATGTTAAACTTACCCAATGCTCCACTTTAATATGAACATTACTCTTGCAGGCTCTCATTCTGGTCTGGGTATACATACGTTTTGGGTTTAAATGATCCTAGCAGTGGTTTATGTGTTGGACACCTCCCATGAAGGACTGAGCCTGAATTAAGAACCCATGTCACTATCTAGACCACTTTCATACAATGCCTGCTGTCTACTGCACTATATCTACAGAGCTGATGTCAGTGCTGGTGCAGAGAAGAGAATACTGCCATAGATTTAGTCCTGGTTTGGAGGAGGTGGCTGGTCCAAGATATTATCACTGGGAGGGAGGGGCAATGTCAGCATACAGCAGGCCGGATGAGTTTTGTGGTGGTCAGGGTTGAGGATACCTGGGGAACATTCCAGGTCATCGTGTCTATGGACTCAAAGAAACATTCAAATCACCACCAAGGCACCTGAGGAATTTAGTCTTGACAATGAAATACATTCAGAACTATCGCCAATGGTGTATGTCAAGCTAAGTCAGTTTAATAACACATCTAATTTACCAGTGAGCTGTCGGCAAGGTGTTCTGCCTCCTATATCTGCTCTGGCAGGTGTCCTTCTACTCAGGCAATCCCTTGGGATTCAGAATGAATTGCTTTTACTTCAATTTTGTGTTTCTGGAATGGCTTATGAGGTGAATATGGGAAAGGCTCTTCGACCGAGGGCAGGAGGTGCCTGATTGAGGGGTGGTGTGGTTGGTCATTCTTGACCTGCTGTGCTCTTTCTCCTGCTTAAATCAGGGCATCTGTGTTGTCCCAGTACACAGACACAAGGCTCTCAACACTATAGCCAACACTCCTTCTCCACTTTGAGCAGTCATAGGCCAGAGATTGCCAGGAAACACTGGGGATGTTGCATTTCTACAAGGAGGCTTTGAGGGCATCCCACTAAATTTCATGTGTCCCGCGAGAAATTTCTTCCAGTGACAAAGGAAAGTGTCCATTTGGGGAGCTTGGCGTGAGTTTTGCAACTTAGATAGCCAGCACAACGTCACTGACTAAGTGTAAGTAAAGAATCAGTGAATGACTATGTTGGTCTTTGCGTGATGAATGATTTAAATTGGATTATCCTTCTGTCGAGCCTATCATGAAGTTTGCCACATCTGGAACTTTCACCATTGTATAATATTTTTCTCAACTAAATACTGAACTGGTGCATTAATGGCAATGGTGAAATTCATCACCAATGACTGAGTTCACTGAGCGGAATCTGCTGATGACTTTCCCTGCGGCAGCCGGCAGTGAGACCCCTCTGTGGTCAGATGTGTCTTCCTTCATGAACATGGTCAGGGTTGCATCATTCTGAGGTCCCCTAGCATATCCAACTCTTCTCCGATGTGGATGATAACAATGTGGTTTTGTGACTCAAGCTCATCATCGCTGAGTTTCAGGACATGGGCGAAGAAACCGTCTGTTCCTGACGTCTTCTTCTTTTAGACACAAGAAAGTGAAGATGCTGGTTTACAAATAAGGACTCAAAGTGCTGAAGTAATGTGGTGGGTCAGGCAGCATCTCTGGAGAAGACACACAAAGAAATGCACATGTTCCAGAGTTGTTGTCTGACCTGCTGAGTTGTTCCACACACACAACACCCACATGCACATACACACACACACACTCATGCACATACACACACACACTCATGCACACACACACAAACACATACACGCACTCACTCCTATAGGTTCACTTCCCACATCCCACTTCTAACCACCAGTCCATGACGGTCCAGCTCCCAGGATATTGAGTTCAAATGATAATTATGATTAGCAATCAGTGACATCTAGATTCTGTTGATTATTAACTTTTAAAAACTACAGACATTTAATGGGCTTATGCTGAACTGTAACATCCAAGTTCAGGAACAGCTTTTTCCCTAGAGCCATTAAACACAACAACCTCAAATAAACTCTGAAGTATAGACTATTATTTATGGATTAGATACACACACTGAACCTTTTTTTTCTCTCTTGTTTATTATATTGTTTACAGTGTACTATGTTTACATATTCTGTGGTGCAGCTGCAAGTAAGAATGTCATTGTTTTAGTGGACATTTGACAATAAAACACCCTTGACTTGACTCTGAGCTGGCCTTTCTCCCTTGTTTTGCCCAAGGCAGGAATTAAGGTTTCTAATTGATGTTAATTGCAAAGCGGACCCTGTCTGGCTGTGATTTGTACAGCAAGAATTGGACAAACTGCCTTGGCTCCTGGCAGATGGGATTAATTTAATTTGTCATCACGGTTCATACAGACACGGTGGGATGAAGAACCTGTTCCTGTGCAGCACTGTTCTGCATTCTAACTATTTTTTGCCTCTCTTGATTAATGCACCATTCTGTGACATTCTTGTTGATCTATTCCTGTATTTGTGTTGCAGTTGAATAAATGTCACTTGCCACTTGTGAGAGAGAGTTACCAACATCCACCTCTCATGGCTGTAATTTGTGGCCCATCCACTAAACCCAGATTCTACAATCAGTTGAAATATCTTATGTTGTTACTAATACATATGACAATTAACTGTTCCTGATTCTCTGGACACTTGATGTCATACAGGTGCCCCGTAAAATCATCCTTTAATCATGTAACTTTAGAGGAATCGCCTACTTTGGTTACACTCTGTGCAAAAACATTGGTGACCAAGTATCATTCTTTTAAAATCCTCAACAATCAATATATATATCCAAGGTGTGGGCTCATGTACAGAATGTGGTTTAACCAGGGCTGGGTCTTCTCAGTATGATTTGGTTAATCTTTCCAACTGAATTGTTCCACAAGGGCAAGTTAAATAAACTCCATGAAATCCTATTGACAAATTTTGCCATGGACCAATTGCTCTCCATTCAACAGGGAACAAGGTGGCATGGTGGGGCAGAGGAACAGTTGCTGTCTTACAGTGCAAGAGACCCAAGTTCGATCCTGACTACGGATGCTGTCTGTACGGAGTTTGTACTTTCTCCCCATGAGCACGAGGGCTTTCTCCGAGATCCTTGGTTTTCTCCCACACTCCAAAGATATACAGATTTGTAGGTTAATTGGCTTGGTAACATGTAAATGGTTGCTAGTGTGTGGAGGATAGTGTTAGTGTGCGGGGATCGTTGGTCGGTGCTGAAGGACCTGTTTCTGTCAGGTATCTGGAAACTAAACTAAACTCAGAAAAGGAACTATGTACTGAAGATTAAGAAGCAAATACATCAATTTCTTTGTGAGATATCCAGTTTATTATGTTTTCTTAAATTTGCTTCAAAAATGCTTTGGAGAAAGGAAATGCCACCAAATGTTCAACAGTGGAGGGAAATATTGAAAAATGTATACTTGATGGAAAGTATAACTGCTAAACTCCAGTTGAGGACCAATGCCTTTAATATTATATGGAAACCGGTACTATTACAAATGCCAAGATTGATTAAGGATATGAATGGATGAGCTTGCTATGGTGCCTGTGAATAAGATGCTTCTATGATAAAATGTTAAGAGGATCTGATGTGATGCAAATAGAGGTTAGTGATTTGTATTTTGTCATTTTGCAATTGTCTTTTGTGTGTCTCTTTGTTCTGTCTGTATGTGTATTTTGTAATGTCAATAAATGTTGAGATCAAAAAAAAAAGTGCTCAACAAAATTAATCTCAACCATCAACTGCACAATTGTGAATCCAGTCAGTGAATGTTCCTCAGGGAAAAATATTTATTTTAATTATTGTTCAGACACTATTATTTACAATTATATTTACTCCAATAGTAATCAGACTATTAGCAGCAATACCTCCCTGTTCGTAATCTGTGATATACCAATGTCAATACTGTTGCCCAATTGTTTTTGTTCCAGATTGAACAAAAATATTCTTGTCTTAAACTACAAGAGCAACTACCAACTCATAAGGGTTGTGCCATTTCCCAACACTGCTTTAGACCATTGATATTTTAACTGGAGCTCTGGTGTTTTCTCAAGTCCTATTTTAGGATTTATCTAGTGTGAAGAAGCCAATTCTCAGCAGGGAAGATAGCTGGACAACATGGGCAAGAGGGGAGATGGTGATGGGGGATCAAGCAGAGAGGAACTGGTTGTGAGTGAAAGGAGGGGGTTGAAGATGGAATGTGTTTCAAAATGAACTGAAGCATGTTGTTGGGATCAGCGCAACTTTGATGGCTATTTCAATAGTGACAATCTCAGACCGAAATAGGTAATCCGTGATAGACACCATTTTCGGGTGTTATTTTACGTGATCAGTCCATGTTGTCTTGTTCGATGATGCCCAAATGCCGAGGATCAAACAACCCCTCCTGTCTAGCCTTTGGTCTTAAAAAGAAAAGAAACGACAGTTCTCAAATCATAACAAGGAGCCACTGTCTTAAGCAGAGAAACTTGTATCTTAAGGCTGGGAAACCACCACTCTAATCGACAAAAAGCCACTGCCAAGCCAACTGCTAGGGAGAATGGGGTTAGGAGGGAGAATTGGCACAATTGAGATGGTTAGAAAAGATGAGATCCTGCAGAGTGAATACAGTGAGCTAGACAAAAGGTTAAAAAAAGCAGGAACTCAAGGGTAGTAATCTTTGGATTACTCCTGGTGCCACGTGTCCTGGGGAAGGGAATGTCCCTGCTGCCGTGATAAACCTTTCACTTACAAAGTTTTACATTACATTGTGTGGTTCACAGTCGCGGGTGTTATTCCCAACTGATGGTAATTTAGATGTGTGTCATTTGAGAAGATTTAATTCTGAATGTTTGCGAAGTGGAGTAAAATTCACCTTTGGCAAAGTGAATGCTGCAAAATGAAGGGTCTCGACCCGAAAAGTCACCCATTTCTTCTCAACAGAGATGCTGCCTGTCCCGCTGATTTACTCCAGCATTTTATGTTTATCATTGATTTAAACCAACATCTGCAGTTCCTTCCTACAAAAAAATGAGTCAACAGTTTGTTTCAAGCAAGAATAATCCAGTTCAGGGCTTTGCTCCTCACTCACGGGGAAACTCCACAGTTCAGGAAAACGTGCTGCCCACACGGCGGAGCTTAATCCTGTGATTTCCATCAAATAGCTCTCCCTTTAACAGTCTGCATGTTGCAGTTCCCCAGTGCCGCAGTTTTTCACAATATTCATGAGTATAAACAGTTTCTATATTGGATATAATCGGCATTTCCAAAGAAGGGTCAGTATGTCGGTGCAGCTGTGTCAGACCTGGAAACATGTAGGTTTCATTCCCCTTGGTACTTAGATCTTAAGTGGAATGGAATGGAATACTTTATTGAAAGCAGTGAAATTCTTCACTGTGAAATTCTTTGCTTGAATACCCAATGTATGCAAATAGTCGCAACATAAACAGTACTGACAAAATGACAAAGTAACCCAAACTGGCATCCCCAACCACCCTCATCAAACACCGCACTGCCAACACAGGACTACCTCTGTCACCGCTGTGGCTCCACCGTTGCTGCCAGGCCCCGTCGGCCCACAGTCGAGGCTTCTCTCTGGCTTCTCTGTGGCCTCCTAGGAGGCGTTAATAAGAATAATAAGAAGGAACTGCTGATGCTGGTTTATACCAAAGATAGACACAATGTGATGGATTAACTCAGCAGTCAGACAGCTTCTCTAGAGAAAATGAATAGGTGACATTTCGGGTCGGGACCCTTCTTCTGACTGGTCTTAGCCTGACCCACTGAGTTACTCTTGCACGTTGTGTCTATCTCTGTCTTTATGTGTGTTTTGTTTCTGCAAGGCAAACATATACTGCCTCATCCCCACTCTCTGCAAACCCCATCCTGCAAAAGTACTGTTGGACACCAGTATCTGCAGAGGTGCAGAATGTAAAGTGCTGGAGTAACAGCGGCTCAGGCAGCATCTCTGGAGCACGTGGATAGGCCTTGTTTCGGGTAGCGGCCCAACTTCAGACCGATACTTCTGTTATTCAGGTCCCCATTTTACATCAGGCTCTAGCTGAAGCTGCTAATGTATACAGTTAAAGCTGCTATATCATATAACCATATAATGTTTATTTGGTGAGGCACGCAATAAAACTACATAGTTATCTGTTTCATTTTCCTTCGACAAATGCCAGTCTCTGTCACTGATCGATCAAGTGAGGAAGGATGGGAGGAATTAAGCCAGGGATACCCCGTGGCCTCTTTATGTCCTAATTCCATTTAGTTTTATTTAGAGACACAACACATGCTGGGCAGATTCCTCTGGTAATCTTGGCTATATGTTATCCCTCAATCAGCATCACTAAAAACAGGTATTCTGAACGTTAAATGTACACAAAAAGCTGGAGTAACTCAGTGGGACAGGCAGCATCTCTGGAGAGAAGGAATGGGTGATGTTTCGGGTCAAGACCCTTCTGGACGTTATAACAATGCCATCCATGCTCATCGTCCCAAATCCTCTATGAAAATCACTTTATCAGGCTTGGGACATCCAGAGTGTCCGTGTGTAACTGCTAGACTTTCCTTTTGGAATCATGTCACAGGGAACAATGTTAACGTTAGAGTTCACTCCATTCCAATTACTTTCAATTCGATCCAACATTTATTGCTTCACAAAGTATTTTAATTACTTTAAAAACAAATCTTCATGCTCCACACCTGGAGTAATTCATACAGTTTTGGTCTCCTAATCTGAGGAAAGACATTCTTGCCATAGAGGGAGTACAGAGAAGGTTCACCAGACTGATTCCTGGGATGGCAGGATTTTCATATGAAGAAAATTTGCTTGTACTCGCTAGAATTTAGAAGATTGAGGGGGGATCTTATAGAGACTTACAAAATTCTCAAGGGGTTGGACAGGCTAGATGCAGGAAGATTGTTCCCGATGTTGGGGAAGTCCAGAACAAGGGGTCACAGCTTAAGGATAAGGGGGAAAGTCTTTTAGGACCGAGAAAATCATTTTTCACACAGAGTGGTGAATTTGTGGAATTCTCTGCCACAGAAGGTAGGTGAGGCCAGTTCATTGGCTATATTTAAGAGGGAGTTAGATGTGACCCTTGTGGCTAAAGGGATCAGGGGGTATGGAGAGAAGGCAGGTACAGGATACTGAGTTGGATGATCAGCCATGATCATATTGAATGGCGGTGCAGGCTCGAAGGGCCGAATGGCCTACTCCTGCACATATTTTCTATGTTTCTATGTTTCTATATATTTTTATGGCATTTTTCTATGTCATTTAAAAATATCAGGTCTCAGCAAATTAAAACCCTCTTATTTCTAATACACAGTTGCAGTTCATAGAACTCACAGCCTGTCACTGGGAGAGTTCTCCAGGATTCAATCAATGGTGTGACTCAGGGCCAACTGACTGCTTTGAATGTGCACAATGTCTGAGCAAGCACAGTCCTCTCATAGAGTCATAGTGTGATAGTGTGGATATAGGCCCTTCAGCCCAACTTGCCCACACCAGCCAACATGTCCCAGCTACATTTGCCCGCATTTGGCCCATATCCCTCCAAACCTGTCTATCCTGTCTAATGGTTTCTTAAATTATTGGATAGTTCTGCCTCAACTACCTCCTCTGGCAGCTTGTTCCACCCACCACCCTTTGTGTGAAAAAGTTACACCTCACATTCCTATTAGTTCTTTTCCCCTTCACCTGAAACCTATGTCCTCTGGCCCTTGATTCACCTACTCTGGGCAAGTGACTCTGTGCATCTATCTACCTGATCGATTCTTCTCATGATTTTATACACCTCTTTAAGATCACCCTCATCCTCCTGCGCTCCAAGGACTAGAGACCCAGTCTACTCAACCTCTCCTGATAGCTCAGACACTCCAGTCCTGGCAACATTTCATATTTCATATTTCAATAGTCCAGAGTTCGACTCTTCGCAGATTAAAACACCAGAGGACAGCTTGTCCTTACAGAAGGATCTGGATGCTCTCTGTGAGTGGGGAAAAACCTGGCAGATGTCATTCAATACAACCAAATGTCATACCATGCATGTCTCATACAAGATTAAGCCACTTTTAATGGAATACAACATGGGTAACCATACATTGTTTGCTGTCAACCATCACCCATATCTAGGAGTCGAATTAAGCAAAGATTTAATTTGGTCAACGCATATTAGTCAAGTGTCTAACAAAGCAAATAGAACACTCGGCCTTCTCAAGAGTAATGTTCACGACTTCCAGTGGCGCCATGGAGTAACAAGAGGCACAGCATCAAGCTCTGCTCCCGTTAAATCTTGAAAAAAGACGGTTTGGAAGACGGGACCGATTTAAAAATACTCACCGGAGCTGTTTGGCGTCTCATAATATTACAGAGAAGAAGCGGCGAAGATAAGACTTTTTAATAAAAAAGCCTGCTCTTGTTAAGATGGCGGATTCTTCCACGAGGCGATAGCTAGAAACTTTATCTCTGGAATGTTAATTCAAGGTCGAACTCTATGTTTCACTATGAATGAAGGACTTAGAAACAGTGGAGCTGAGGTGGAAAACAAACCAAATCTGGGAATACGAAAAAATAATACTAATGGACGTATACAAATTTTTTAAAACATTTTTTTTAAAAATATCTTTATTTATTAGAGGTACCGTAAGTTACATCAGTGTACATCCCATATATAGTATTACAATCATTGTACCCCTTAATTTTTTAAGGCTTTAGAAGAGAAAGAAAAGAGAAAGAAATATCAACAGAGAAAGTAGAAGAGTGAAAAAGAGTTGTGAAAGTGAAAAAGCGTGGCAGAGGGAAAGGGAACCCTTGGGCGAAGAGTTGGAGAAAGGAGATTAAGAGATAGACCCTGAAGAGGAGAAAAAAATAGGGAAAGAAAGAGAAGGAAAAAAGAAAAGCCAGTTACTTTACTACAAAACATCTCGCAAAAGGAGTCTACCAACTCGACAGTTTTTCTTCCCCCTTTACCAAGACCCGACACCGGTACTTTTTTGAGGAATTCTTGCACCTTATCCCTGTAGTAGATTTATAAATGCAGACCATGTCTTAGAGAAACAGTCTGATTTTCCTGCCAGTCGGAGTCTCATATCTTCCAAATGTAGTGTTTCAAACATAGCTGAAATCCACATATTAACTATTGGTATAGGCGTATTTTTCCAGAATTTTAAGATTAGCTTTTTTCCAGTTATTAAGCTGTATTCAAATAGAGTCTTGAAACACATTTAATTCAGGGCTATCTTCTGATGTTCCAAAGATAATCCAATCTGCTTTTGGAGTCAGTTTTATTTTAAATACTTTTGTGAAAATTTCAAAAATATCAGTCCAAAATTTTTGAATTTTTGTACAAAAGACAAATGAGTGCTCAATATTAGGTTCTTGACATTGACATTTATCACCTATGGGTGAGACATTTGGAAAAAGTTTACTTATTTTAGTTTTTGAGTTGTATAATCTGTGTAAGATTTTAAATTGTATTCAGGTGTGTCTTACATTAATTGAACATTTAATAAATATTCTTCCCACCTTTCTTTGGGAATTTTTATACTTAATTATTTTTCCCAGTCTCTCCTGATACCTTCTGTTGTTGGTATTTCTGCTTTTGAATAATATTATATATATATGATATTAGGTTTGCTGATTCTGCCTTTGTATTCATTACTTCTTCCAGTAAGTCTGGAGGCATATTGTGATAGTCTTGTGCGTATTTTTTCAGATAGTCACAGATTTGGAAATATTTAAAATACTGATTGTTTCCCAAATTGTATTTTAGTTGTAATTGTTTAAATGATAATAATTTTCCTATTTCATACAAATCTCCGAAGATTTTAATTCCAGCTCTTTCTCACTGTATAAATGCTTTATCTATAGTTGAAGGTTTAAACGAAGGGTTTTTACCGATAGGAGATAAGAGGGATACATTTCTTAATTTTAAATTGTGTTTCATTTGTTTCCAAATTCTAATTGTACTGTGTATAATTGGATTTTTGTTGTAATTTATATTATTCATCGTCATTGGTGAAAGAAGTATTGCTCCAATATTGTAAGGAGAGCAGTCCTCTTTCTCCATAATAGTCCAATCCAGTTGCGGGGGAGAGTTATCCAGCAGTCGGATCATGTTTCTAATATTTACAGACCAGCAGTAATACATAAAGTTGGGGAGTGCTAATCCCCCTACTACTTTGGATTTATACAGACAAGCTCTTTGTGTTCTGTGGGATTTATAATTCCAAATAAAAATTGTAGTATCTAAGTCCTTAAACTTTTTGGGTAAGTAATATTGGAAAAGGTATAAGACAGGTATAAGATTTGTGGTAGAAAAATCATTTTTATGGCATTTATTCAGCCTATGAAGGACATCAGTAGCGTTTTCCAAAATTTAATTTGGGTGTTAATGACGGAATAGGATTCAACAGTGGCTGAATGGGAGATGTGTAATGGTTGATGGCTGTTTGTCAGGTTGGAAGCCGGTGACCAGTGGGGTGCCTCAGGGATCTGTGTTGGGTCCACTGTTGTTTGTCATGTACATCAATGATCTGGATGATGGGGTGGAAAATTGGATAAGTAAGTATGCACTAAGATAGGTGGTGTAGTGGATAATGAAGTAGATTTTCAAAGTTTTGGCAGATGTTTGAGGAATGCTGTGATCTAGGAATAACTGTGCATAGTTCCCTGAAGGTGGAATCGCATGTAGATTGGTAAAGAAAGCCTTTGGTGTGCTGGCCTTTATAAATCAGGAGCATTGAATATAGGAGTAGGGAAGTAAAAAATCATAATTATAGGAAGGATTCAAACAAAATAGAGAGAGTACAGAGGAGATTTACTAGAATGTTGCCAGGGTTCAGCAACTATGTTAAGGGAACAGGTCTTTATTCTTTGGAGCGAGAAGGTTAAGAGGACTTGATTGAGGTCTTTAAAATGGATGAAAGGGATAGACAGAGTTGACGTGGATAAGCTTTTCCCATTGAGGGGTAGGGAAGATTACAATTTTAAGTTCTTTACTCAATGATGAAGTGGTATCGATTTTAACATTTAAAGTAAAGTGGATTGACGACTAAGTTTCTTAAGTAGAGGGTTATAATTTGCGACAAACATGTCTTGATATCTTCTAGTAATTTCGATACCCAAGTATTTACATTTTTCCATAGCTATTTTGAAAGGAAACTGTAAAAGATGTGTAGAGTCTTTCGGTTTTATTGACATGATTTCACTTTTATTCCAATTTATTCTATATCCTGAAAATGATCCGAAGTCCTCTATTAAATTTAAAATATTTGGTATAGTAATATGAGGTTTTGTGATGTACAATAGTACATCATCAGCGTATAATGATATCTTATTGTTGGAATATTTTGTTTTATATCCATGGATATTCAGATGAGTTCTAATATTTTCCGCTAGTGGTTCAATAATGAGAGCAAATAACAACGGTGATAGTGAACATCCTTGTGTATCACCCCTTGACAATTGAAATTTCTTAGATAAATTATTGTTAGTTAATATTCTGCCCATTGGCTTATTATATAGTAATTTAATCCATAGAATGAAATTCTCTCCCAGTTGAAATTTTTGCAATACCTTGACCATATAATCCCATTCGACCTGATCGAATGCTTTCTCTGCATCCAACGATATGATTGAAAGTTTTTGATCTTCCGTTTGGTGTGAATGCATTATATTGAGCGGACGTCTCAAATTATTAAATGATTGTCTCTTAGGGATAAACCCCGTTTGATCCAGATGTATTAATTTACTAGCATATTTGCTTAGTCTTCTAGCTAGTATTTTCTCTAATATTTATTGATCTGTGTTTTACAACGCAATAGCTCTATATGATCCAGGTTCTTCCACATCTTTATCTTTCTTAAGTATTAATGTGATTGTGGATTCTGCTAGTGTTTCAGGTAGTATTTGTTCTTTGAAGGCATAAGTATACATTTTCTGTAGGCAAGGTGGTCATAAAAACGTTTATAGTACTAAATCTGTCCGGGACCTGGTGTTTTTCCATTTTTAATGAGATTAATTTGAGATTTGTGCTCCCAATTTCCTCTTGTTCCTGGTTTAGGAAGGTTACAATTATCCAAGACCCACTTTGTTGGTGTCCGTTAGTTTTAGATGTATACAGATAAAATTGTGAATATCAAGGTCAATACTTCCCCTTTGTCTGATTTAATCTTTGAAATTGTGTGACTTGTTTTTTTAACTGACGTGCCAGAGAGCTTGCATCCGCTGGACTGGCCCACGGAGTTCTCGCTCGCGGAACGCGGCGCAGGACCATCACCCGGTGCGGTCACAACATCGGAGGCCTGGGCCGCCTCAGCGCAGAGGAAGAGGAAGAAGGGGAAGAATCAAAGACAAGATTTTTGCCTTCCACCACAGTGAGGAGGTGTCTGGTGAACTCACTGTGGTGGATGTTAAATATGTGTTTATTGTGTGTTTTTGTTATTTACTACATGTATGACTGCAGGCAACGAAATTTCGTTCAGACCGCAAGGTCTGAATGACAATAAAGTTTTCCAAGTCCAAGAAGTTTATGGGGCTTATCCCCAAATTCAAAATGTTCCTGTCTTGTAATTTGAAATAATCTTATGACTTTCTCTGATAATAAATTATTTAATTTAAATTTCAGCATTATTATTCAATTATGTTTATCCGTAGTGGGGTCTTTAGCATTTTCTATGTCCAGTTGTCTAATTTGTTCTTCTAACTGTCTTTGTTCGTTCTTATTTTCCTTATTTTGAAAAGCTTGGTATGAAATTATACCGTCTCGAATAAATGCTTTAAAAGATTCCCATAATAGTGTAGGTGATATGTCTGGCGTATCGTTTATTTTGAAAAAAAGGTCCATTTGCTGTTTTAAATATATACTCCCTTGCGGGTCTTTTAAAATTTGAGGATTGTACCTCCAAAACGGTTTGTTCTTAGTCATTCCTTCCATTTTTAGAAAAAAAGTTATTGGGGAGTGATCTGAAATCGTATTTGTGTGGTATTTTGGTTTAGAAGTGTAGGGTATTAGTTTTGTATCCACCAGGAAATAATCTATACGTGAATATGTCTTGTGTACCATTGAATAGAATGAGTAATACCTGCTGGTCGGATTTGCAATCCTCCAGACATCTGTTATGTTTGTGTTTTTTATATATGTGGTTAGAAGTTTGCCAGTTTTGGATTTCGTAATACCCCTCTGTTTTTGATTGGATTTATCTAAGTGAGGGTCTAAAACACAGTTAAAGTCTCTGCCGATTATGACATTCTGGTAGTTATATTCTGCAATTATATTCAAGATTTTATTGAAAAAATGCGGGTTGTCAAAGTTGGGCCAAGGTAATTGGGGTAGCATGGATCTCCCGGGTAACTATCAAATATCTCCCGTCCTTATTTGTTAAGGTAGTTTTGGGTTTAAATGGAATGCCTTTGCGAATAATAATAGACGTTCCTCTAGATTTCGACATGTATGACAAGTGAAAAGTTTGTCCTATCCAGTTCGCCCTCAATCTAGCTTGATCTTGAAGTTTAAGATGCGTTTCTTGTAAGAAAGCAACATCTGTGTTGTATGCTTTCAGCTGAGCTAGAATCTTACCCCTTTTAATGCGTTCGTTAACACCCCTAACGTTCCAACTACAAAATGGAATTCCTCCCAATTTATTTTGGTTATCGTCTTGCATTTTGAATAGATTTAATACCTGTGTGTCTTGCAGTGCATCCGTACCTCAGGTCTTTAGATATAGGGGGATAATTTACCCTACAAAGTTCAATTAGTAAATTCCCTTTGCGATTGTCCTTGAATTAAAAAAAAAACACACATGTGACTAAATGTGGTAATAATTAAAAAAAACTAGTACAAGTGAAAATACAGTGTCCGAGCTTGTCGGCACTGTAACAAGTGACCCACCTGTAGGTGGGAGAAAGCATTTTATCGACTTCCGTTGTCGATATAAAACAAACAAATAGCTCCGCTCCCTCGATTAATCATAACATACTGGAGCGGGATAGGTTTCAAAATCAGATTTATAGTACCCATTTACAGTATATATATCATTTTCCTCAATATTTCCATATATAACTATCATTTTTATCTACTAAGTGTTAAGCATATATTTTAACCTCAGAAATCATCAACTGTTGGTTGAAGGGGTTAACCTATTTCTGGCTCCTGGAACTAAGCCAGGAGCCCGCCTCTGCCCCTCACGCCCCAGTTATAAATCTACTTGAGAATTATTAAGTTAAATTATAAATGTTAATTTGTAAATCACCCTTTCTACATTTCTGATTAGCATTCATTACTATTTCTATGTTAATATTCTATGTTAATATTGTTAAAAATGTTAATTCTATACCATTTAGGTTATTCATTAGACCTCATATACAACAGTAATTGCTAAGCCCACAGTCTGTTGTTGAACTCTTCATTTCGGTGGTTATCTTTTTCCCGCTTCACTTGGAACAGAGTATATCCTTGAATTAGCATTCCGCCGATAAGACATCTAGACAAAGTCCCTTCTTCTGGAAGCACGCCACCATTCTGGGTGCAATAGTAAAGAGAGAGAGTATCCATAATGTCCAACCTTTCCAGCTAGTCCTTCTGTTCCTCGATGGTTAGAGCATATTTGTGTACCTCTTCGGGATTTGTGAACGATTGTTGCTGTTCCCTGTAGGAAATACGCATTCTAGCTGGATAGTAAACACCATATCTAACCTCCTTATGTCCTTGGAGAGCCTGCTTTGCCTTAGAGAACTGATTTCACTTTTGCATAATTTCACAGGGATAGTCCCTGAAAATTTTAAAAAGTTGTTACACCAAACTTCAGAGGCACTCCATATTTGATATTCCTCATAACCTCTTCCACGTCAGAAATGTCCATGAATTTCACAATAATCTGTCGTGTACGTTCTGAGCCATCCTGAGATTTCTGTTTAAGTCTAGGAACTCGGTGTGCCACTTCAATTTTTGGTAGGTTAGGGATCTTAAGAGCTTCTTTAATTAAGCCCGCAGCGAACTCACAAATGTTATCTCTCTCGGCTTCCTCTGGTACACCAACTATTCTTAGGTTTTGGCGTCTCGAACGAGCTTCCAGGTCCAGGCATTTGTCTGAAACTTTAGCCAGCTGAGTCGCCATCCGTCGTATAGCAAGGTCTTGTTCTGACCTCATATTCTTCATCTCCTCCACCATTCTTGCCATCTCTTCCTCCATCTTGTGCATTGATGACGTACAGTTTGAGACAGTGTCCAGCACAGCGCTGAACCTCTTCATGGTGTGTTCTTCACCCTTATCAATTCTCTCCGATAGTTCGTCTCCCACATCGTCAATTCGTTTATTAATAGTGCCAATCGAATCCTTCACAGACTCAATAACATTCTGATTACAAGCAGTCATATTTAGCGTCAGCTTTTATATCTTTTCCATCATCACTCCCATCATCTGTTCCATCTTTTTTCCATACACCTTTACATCTTTCTGTTCACTTACCGAAAGCTTTAAGTCTTCAAATTCTTTGTCTTTGGCCAAATCTGTCATATCTTGGAGCCATGTCGTAAAGCACCTTTTCTTCAGAAGCCACTTCAAAAATAAGTTCTTCAGGCTTCGTCTGGCTTCCCAGGAGTGTTTTGTAACTGCTCTCTGAGTGCTCTTACCAGGAGAAGAATTTTTCATTTAAAGTGCTTTAAGCCTCCATTAAATTCACAGTGTTTACTGATGACGTCATCAGCATGATGTCCAGAGGCTCTGGTAAGTTTTTTAAATCGGTCCCGACCAGTAGACCCGATTTTAACACGAAAAATTACGAATTTTTGGGAGTGGAGCTATGTGCAGCATCTGTTATTGGAACATGACAACACTGGAAGGGTGTACAAAAATTTATGACTTACGAAACTTACAATTATATACTAACACTAAACAATTAACCAACAGAACTAACTCAACAACAATAACCCACTACTGTGTAATATTGATGCACAACATAATAATGACTGACTCCCCTAAGGGGGAAAAGGGGGGCTTATTTCACGATGCTAATTAACTCCTAAGTATAAGGATAATAAGTTAAATATGATCGATATATATTAACAATATAATAACAAATTTAAATGGATATAACAGATCTAGTCTAAGCTTTGCGTAAAGGAGGGGGGAGGAGACTTAGATACTTGGAAACTATCCAAGAGTCTGAATCTGGTTAACCCCCTGGAATCTGCTGTTGTCTAATATAAAAGAATGGGACTTAATTGGGGAGTGAAATATAATAATTGTCGGTATATAGGCATACACGGGTATATAACTAACATAGTTACTGGTATATTTTAGCATATACTTAATGTTGGAGACTTCCGGTGGTGCCATGTAGCACTGAAAAGGTGCAGCATTTAGCTCCGCTCCCGAAAACTGCAAGAATTCGCTTAAAAAGCCGTTTTGGAAGACGGGACCGATTTAAAAATACTTACCGGAGCTGCTTGACGTCATGCTGGTCATCAGAAATCGCCGTGAAAATAACGGAGGATAAAGGTATTTTTAAATGAAAAAAGGGATTCCTCCCCAAAGTCCTCAAAGACCCATCACAAGACTCCTTTTCACAGAATTGGCTAAAACTCAGCAAACATCAGAAAGTTCTGAAGAATCAGCCTCTGAAATGGCTGCAAAGGAGAAAGAGATGGATGAAATGAAGCAGTCGGTAAGAGAATCATTAAAGAAAGATTATGCTGTTATGCTACATGACAAGATTTCTGCATTGAATGAAAGTATGACTGATAACATGAAGCGTGGGAATCAGCAAATTATTGATACAATCAGTATACGATACAAAACGCTTTGATAATGTTGAAGAGGATTTAACTGCAAAAATTAATGGGTGGAAAAAGACTGCAAGGAGAAGTTTGATTCTATTCTCCATACTACTACAGCATATAAGACTGCTCTGAAAGATATGGAAACATCGTTGATAGAAATGTCTGAAGATATGAAGAGAATGAGGAAAAAAGATCAGGAGCGTGTCTTGGGGCAACTGGCCAAAATGACTAATAAATGCCTTGATTTGGAAGCATGTTCAAGACGGCAGAATTTAAGAATAGTTGGAGTGACAGAGGGAAAGGAGGGAAAGGATCCTCGAGAGTTCACTGCCAACTTACTTAAACATGCCTGTCAAACCGAAAATAGATGTGGCACATCGGGTGCGAAGAGCTCAATCAAGGCCAGGAGCCCCACCAAAACAGATCATAGTGAAATTTCATGACATTTCTGCTTTGGAAGATATTATGAAAACAATCCTATATGGAACGAATATGATGTTTGAGTAGGATACCCTTAGATTTTTTAGAGATTATCCTGCTGAAGTCGCTAAAAAACGAGACTTGTTTTCAAAGACAAGACAGATCCTGAAAAGAATTCTAAATGTAAGATACGGCATAATGTACCCTGCAAAAATGAGGATCATTTACAAGGATATGGAACGTGCGTTTACTGACCCAAAAGAAGCATACAAACATGCTCAAGAAATCATAAAGGAGATAAATGGTTAAGTAAATCACCACGACTATCAGGACACGTTTTTTTTCTACAGATATCGGCAGAGGGGAAGCTGAGAAAATATGACTTTTTAAAAGATCAAGATGGCGGAGCATTCCACGAGGCGATGTCTAGACACCTTATCTTCTTTGGAATGCTAACTCAAGGACATACTTTTTTCCACTTCGAATGAAAGACCGAAAAACAAGGGAGCGGCTGAATGGAGAAATCAATACAAACGGACTTGAAAATAACATTTTATGAATTAAAGTCTTTTATCATTTTAATCCTATACTAACACATAAACTATTGAATTTTCATAGCAATAGAATCTAATGCAAATTGGTATAATGGTATAATGTACTAATGATTAACTCCTCCGGGGAGGGAAAAGGGGGGGGGGGGTTATTTCAAATTGTTAATGAATGCCCAGATTTAGGACAATGAGCTAAATATAATGAAATATATTATTAACACACTAATATACTAACCCATATATTAAATTAGGTCCCAGTTATGCCTGAGTGGAGGGGAGGAGATTCAGACACTTGGCATATAGCCATGAGTCTGATTCTGGTTAACCCCTTGCAATCAGCAGCTTACTATTACAAGAGACCGGGATCTGACTGTGAAGTAAACGTAAAAACTGTTAGTATATAGTATATGGTAGACAATCTGAAGACTTAATTAGATATACCAATTGTAATTTTGTTATATATCACTCGGTTTTTAATTGGCCCCTTTCCCCTTTTGCAAGGTAGGTCAAGGGAGCGGAGCTAAATGTATATTAACATCAACGGAAGTCGCTAAACACGTAAATACCACCAATAGGTGGCTATTTTTTTACAGTGTCGTTATTTTTAGACACTGTAATATCACTTTTTTTATTTTCACACCACTTCACACTTCTTTGTCTTTTTTCTTAAGGACAATTTTAAAAGGGATGTACCAACAGACCCTAGTAGCGGCGAATGCCCACCCAACACCTAGAGTATTGAGGTATATTGTTGCACCATATGACCGAAAGGTATCAAAGTAATTTAAAATGCAAGACGATATACAAAAGAAAATTGGAGGAATCACGTTTTGCAGCTGGAACATAAGGGATGCTAATGAGCCAATTTAAAGGGGTAAGATTTCCGCACAATTGAAATCACTTAATTCAGACATAATATCCTTACAAGAAACACATCTGAAATTGCAAGCCCAGACCAGATTGAAGGCAAATTGGATAGATCAAACATATCATTCCTCATATATCTCTAAATCTAGGGCACGGCAATTATTATTCATAAAGGTATACCATTTAAATCAAAGAATATCATAACAGATAAAGAAAGGAGATATCTCATAGTTACCAGAGATATCCACTCTACCCCAATCACTAAGGTAAATATTTTTGCGCCTAATTTTGATAATCCCCAATTTTTTAATAAAATCCTGAATATAATCTCAGAGTTTAATTATCAAAATGTGATAATTGGTGGAGACTTCAATTGCGTTTTAGATCCTCACTTGGACAAATCTGCACAACAAAAGAGGCATAACATAAAATCTAAAACTAGTGAACCCCTTAAATACATACATAAAAAACACAAATATAACTGATGTTTGGAGGATCGCTAACCCAGTTGGAAGGGAATACTCTTTTTACTCAATGGTACATAAAACTTATTCACATATCGACTATTTTTTAGTGGATATGAAATGAATTCCTTACACAAAGAATCCTAAATATCATAATAGCATTATCTCCGATCACACCCCGTTAACTTTTTTCTTAAAATTAGGAATGCCTAATAAAAAATCGTTTTGGAGGTTTAATCCTCAAATTCTAAATGACCCACAAGGTGGTATATATCTAAAAAAACAGATGGAACTTTTTTTTTAGACTAACGACACCCCAGGTATTTCACCCTCTTTACTATGGGAATCTTTTAAGGCATTTATCAGAGGATCTATAATTTCATACCAAACTTTTAAAAATCAAAATAATAAGAATGAACAAATGCAGTTAGAAGAATGAATTAGACAACTGGATCTAGATAATACTAAAGAGCCAACCATAGATAAACACAATAAAATAACAATACTGAAATTTATTTATTTATTTTTTTTTTTTTTGTTTGTTTATTTTTGTTAGAAGTAAGTGCAGTAGTCTGGTACTTAAGTACCTAATACATAATACATAAATACATATTTTCATTCTTGTACAACTTCATATTTTGGTGCAATAATAAAAGAACAGTGAGAGAAAAGAGAAATAAAGAGTGTCGGAATAGATAGACAAGCAAGTAGAAACAGAAAGTAAAAAAAAAATAAAGGACAGAGGTGAGAAGTTAAAAGATTGAAAGAAAAGGAAAAAGTAATAAGAAATGAAAGATTAGGAGAGATCTACCTATCTCATATTTTTGACCATTCGTCACCCAGTTCTGAACCATTTTGATTTCTAAGGTTATGTTATGTTGCACCATATGCTTGTATAAAGTTGATAAACGGAGACCAAATCTTTAAGAATTGGTCTACTTTGACTAGTAAGAGGAATCTCATTTCTTCAAGATGTAGCGTTTCAGACATATTTGAGATCCACATTTTGAATGTTGGCGTAGGTGCGATTTTTTTTTTCCAAAATTTAAGTAATAAGTTTTTTCGCTGTTTATTAGACCATAATTAAGAAAGGCTTCTTGGAATATAGTTAGTTTACTTCCCTCTTCCATTGATCCAAAGATAATCAATTCAGTATTGGGGTTCAATTTTGTGTTAAATAGTTTTTGTAAAAATTCCAAAAATTTCATTCCAAAATGTATACAGTTTTGTACAAGAGACAAAGGAATGTGCTATAGTGGCATTTTGAGTTAGACATTTGTCGCAGATGGGGGAAACATTTGAAAATATTTTATTCAGTCTTGTTTTCGAATAATATAATCTATGTAAAATTTTAAATTGAATTAGGTTATGTCTTACATTCATTGAACATTTGTTTACATATAATAGATTTTTATCCCATCTATCGTTCGGAATTTTTATCAATAACTCTTGTTCCCAGTCTCTTCTAATTGCTTCTGTCGTTGGTGTTTCTATATTTAGAATTATATTATATAAGTAAGATATTAAATTGCTTGATTCTGCCTTTCTATTCATTCCTTCCTCCAGTAGATCTGGGGTTAAAGTTTGATATCCTTGTATATACTTTTTCAAATAATCTTGAATTTGAAGGTATTTGAAATATTGATTACTTTTCAAATTATATTTTAGTTGTAATTGTTGGAATGATAAAAGTTTTCCCATTTCATACATATCTCCCATCATTTTAATTCCTATTCTTTCCCAATGGGTAAACGTTTTATCAATAATGGATGGTTTGAATGAGGGATTATTAGCTATTGGAGAAAGAAGCGATAATTTTCTTAATTTTAAAGTTAATTTTATTTGTTTCCAAATTCGTATTATACTATGAATAATTGGATTCTTCTTGTATATTACATTGTTCAGTTTTATCGGGGAAAGAAGGATCGCTCCTATATTATAAGGGGAACAATCCTCTTTCTCCATTCTTATCCAATCTACCTGTTGGGCAGAACTGTCCAACCAGTAGATTATATTTTTAATATTCACTGCCCAATAATAATACAATAAGTTAGGGAGTGTCAGTCCCCCTGATTCTTTAGATTTACACAAGTGTTTTTTTTTTATTCTGTGTGATTTATAATCCCATATAAAGTTTATAATATCAGAATCTAATTTTTTGAAGAATTTTTTAGGTAGGTATATTGGTATTGATTGAAATAGGTACAATATTTGTGGTAAGAAGATCATTTTTATCGCGTTTATTCTGCCTATTAATGACATCGGCAGTGTCTTCCAAAATTTAATCAGCCCATTTAATTTAGTTTAATAAAGGCATATAGTTTGCGTTGAGTAATGATTTATAGTTCCTAGTAATTTGGATGCCCAAATATTTAAATTTTTCTGTTGTAATTCTAAAAGGGAATTTCAACAGATGTGTCGACTCTTGAGGTTTTATCGTCATAATTTCGCTTTTGTTCCAATTTATTCTATATCCTGAAAAAGAACCAAATTCCTCTATTAAATTTAGTATATTTGGTATGCTAATTTGCGAATTTGTAATATATAATAATATGTCATCTGCATATAATGAAATTTATTATTTGAGTGTTTGGTAATATACCCATGAATGTTCGGATGGCTTCTTATACTTTCAGCTAAAGGCTCTATCACTAGTGCAAAAAAGCAGGGGCGATAACGCGCACCCCTGCCTATTGCCCCTTGCTAAGTGGAATTTCGGGGATAATATATTATTAGTCAGTATTCTAGCCGTCGGCTTATCATATAATAGTTTTACCCATGAATAAAATTATCTCCCATATTAAATTTTTCCAATACTTTGAATAAATATTGCCATTCTACTTGATCAAAAGCTTTTTCTGCATCCAATGAAATAATTGCTAGTTCTTCTTCAGTATTATGTGAGTACATTATATTAGACAACCGTCTCAAATTGTTAAATGAGTATCTCTTTGGTATGAACCCTGTTTGGTCCGGATTTATTAGTTTACTAAACATATTTACTCAATCTTCTCGCTAGGGTCTTCGTTAATATTTTTGGTCTGTATTTAGGAGTGCAATAGCTCTATATGAGCCTGGGTCTTCTAGATCTTTATCCTTTTTTGGTATAAGTGTAATAGTTGATTTCAGTTAGTGTTTCTGGTAGTTTATTTTCTTTAAAAATGTATGTATATAAATCTTGCAACCGTGGAGAAATTATTTCGTAGAATCTTTTATAGAATTCATTACTGAAGCATCTGGTCCTGGGGTTTTGCCGTTCTTCAACGAACTAATTGTTTTCTTCTATTTCCTGTAGTGTAAATCTGAGCTCCTAATGCCTCTTGTTCCACCATATTTTAATTTTGGAAGATTACAATTATCTAAGAAATTTGCAATTTGAGTATTATTTGCAGAGGTTTTCGATGTATATAAGTTTTGATAAAATTGAGCAAATCTTTTATTAATATCTTTAGGTAGTGTTAGTAATTCCCCTTTGTCTGATTTAATTTTAGTAATTGTATTTTCTGTGTCCCTTTTTTTCAGTTGGCGTGCTAAGAGTTTATGAGGTTTATCACCAAATTCAAAATTTTCTTGTTTTGTAATTTGAAATAATCTCATTATTCTGGCCGATAAAATTTTTATTTAGTTTATATTTTAGTATTATTAATCTTATTATGTTTATCTATAGTTGGTTCTTTGGCATTTTTCTGAATCTAATTGTCTAATTTCTTGTTCTAACTGCAATTGTTCAGTATTATTCTTTTTAATTTTGGAAAGCTTGATATGAGATTATAATTCCTCTAATAAATGCCTTAAAAGTTTCCCATAATAAAGAGGGGAAATATCTGGTGTATCATTTGTCTCAAAGAAGAATCTCATCTGCTCTTTTAAATATGTGCAACCTTGTGAGTTATTTAAAATTTGGGGGTTTAAACCTCCAAAACGAATTTTTATCGGGCATTCCTTCTAATTTTAAAGAAAAAGTTAACGGGAATGATCAGAAATGATACTATTATGATATTTAGAATTATATGTATATGGAATTAGTTTTGTGTCCACTAAGAAATAATCAATACGTGAATATGTTTTATGTACTGTTGAATAAAATGAATATATTCCCTACTTACTGGGTTAGCGATCCTCCATAACATCTGTTATATTAGAATTTTTCATGTATGTATTTAGGAGTTCACTCGTTTAGATTTTATGTTAGTCCTTTTTTGTTTTGCTGATTTATCCAAATATGGATCTAAAAACACAATTCCAAATCTCCCCCTATTATCACATTTTGATGATTAAGTTCTGAAATTATATCCAAAATTTTTACTAAAAAATTGGGGGGTTGTCAAAATTAGGAGCATAAATATTTTATCAAAGTAAGTGGAGTAGAATAAATTTCTCCCGTAACTATGACGTACCTCCCCTCTTTATCTGCTATAGTATTCTTTAATTTAAATGGTATACCTTTACGAATGATAATAGCCGTGCCTCTAGATTTAGAAAGTAAATGAGAGAGTATGTTTGCCCAATCCAATTTGCCTTCAATCTTATCTGTGTTTGATATTTCAGATGCGTCTCTTGTAAGAAAATAATGTCACTTTTTAAGGCTTTTAATTGGGCAAAGATCTTACCCCTTTTAATTGGTTCATTAGCGCCCCTTATATTCCAACTACAAAACGTGATTCCTCCAGTTTTATTTTGTTTATCGTCTTGCATTATGGATCATGTTAATACCTTTACTTCATATGGTGCAACCAAGAACCTTATAACTCCAGATGAAGGATGATCATCCCCAGCTGTTAAGTTTTGTTGGCATCTCTCCTTCAGAATAAAACCTTGAAAAAGACCAGAAAGTGTAGAGTCGTGAAAAGATAATTAACAAACAAAAAGTGATATTATAATATCCAAAAATAAAGATATTATAATTAAAAACAAGCCACCAACAGGTGGTAGAAAAATTGTTATTGACTTCCGTAGATGTTTTTTATATGTTTCGCTCTGCCCCCTTGACCAATTATTATTAATTGGAAGAGAGAGCGATACAAAGTTCAAAATTATATATATATATATATAATAAAACATACTCCAATAGCTAGATTAGAAATTTATCTTCCAGGAGGAAAAAACAAAATAAAAAAGTAGTTTCCAAATTAATTATATATTTAAATATAACAGTAATTATGTTAATTATATATCCATATCTATCAATATGCCCAGATTTATTACAATTAAGTCTCAAACTTTTGTATCAGACAACAGCAGGTCCCAAGGGGTTAACCAAATTCAGACCCTTGGATAATTTCCAAGTATCTGAATCTCCTCCCCCCTTTACGCACGATCTAGATTAAGTCTACTGTATCCATAAAATGTGTTAGTATGTTATTAATACTACCCAATTTTATTAATTATATTTTATGTTAGTATGTAATTATATGTTTCTTAAATCGTATTCTATATTACACTATATTCTCAATTTATTTTTCCCCGCCACAGCTTCTCTTCTTTGTCAGTCCTTTGTTGAAATGAAAACTTAAAATCCGACCTTGAATTAACATTCCAAAGATACTGAAATTTAAATTAAACAGAATATTATCTGCAAAAGTTATAAGAATATTTCAAATTACAAAACAGGAAAACTTTGAATTTGGCGATAAACCACATAAACTTTTGGCATGTCAATTGAAAAAACGGGAAAAAGATCATACAATTAAAAAAATTAAATCAGATAAAGATGAATTGTTAACATTACCCAATGATAACAATAAACGATTTGCTCAATTTTATCAAAATTTATATACATCTAAAACGTCAGCAGATAGTACTAAAGTTATACATTTTTTGGATAACTGTAACCTCCCAAACCTTAACTTGCTGGAACAAGAGGAATTAGGAGCTCAGGTCTCAATTAAGGAAATAGAAGAGACAATAAATTCACTGAAGAATGGTAAAACACCAGGACCGGATGGATTTAGTAAAGAATTTTATAAAAGATTTTACGAGATAATCTCACCACGGTTACAAAAACTGTACACACACGCTTTCAAAGAACAAACATTACCAGAAACATTAGCGGAATCAACGATTACACTCATACTTAAAAAAGATAAAGATTTAGAAGACCCTGGCTCATATAGATACAGATCAAAAAATATTAGCGAAAATTTTAGCAAGAAGATTGAGTAAATATGTTAGCAAATTAATAAATGCGGATCAAACGGGGTTTATACCCAAGAGATACTCATTCAATAATTTGAGACGTCTGTTTAATATAATGCACTCATGCAAAACTGAAGAGCAAGACCTATCAATTATTTCATTGGACACAGAAAAAGCATTTGATCAAGTGGTATGGAATTACCTCTTCAAAGTATTGCAAAAATTTCAAAAGGGAGAGAAATTTATTTCATGGGTAAAACTATTATATGACAAACCGACTGCTAGAATATTAACTAATAATATGCTGTCTCAGAAATTTCAACTATCCAGGGGCAATAGAGAGGGATGTGCACTATCACCCCTGCTACTTGCTCTTGTAATAGAACCCTTAGCTGAAAGCATAAGAATACATCCGAATATCCACGGTTATAATACAAAATACTCAAATAATAAAATAACACTATATGCAGACGATGTACTATTATATATTACAAAATCGCAAATAAGTATACCAAATATACTGAATCTAATAGAGGAATTCGGATGCTTTTCAGGATATATGTTTGCAAATACACAGGACAAGATGTTAAAATCCAAGGTGCCAAATATCAATTTACGCCCGATGGTGATGGGAGCCTTCTGCACTCACCTATGCTCCTCCGATGTTGAGAAAGGCTAGGCAGACACGTCATTGAGGTTATCAAGTAGGCACCTACTTTCATCAACGTTTCGCTGATTGAACCTACGACGTCTCCAGTAGGCTCAGCGGTGCATTGGAATAAAAGTGAAATTATGGCGATAAAACCCCAAGATACGACACACCTTTTAAAATTCCCTTTTAAAATTGCTACAGAAAAATTTAAATACTTGGGAATCAAAATTACCAGAAAATATAGATCTTTATTCAACGTAAATTATATGCCCTTACTTACTAAATTAAATGCCTTGATTAAATTTTGGAAAACACTTCCGATATCTTTAATAGGCAGAATAAATGCCATAAAAATGATCGTCTTACCACAAATTTTAAATTTATTTCAATCAATACCAATATACTTACCTAAAATGTTTTTCAAAAAAACTGGATTCTGATATCACAAATTTTATATGGGACTATAAATCCCATAGAATGCAAAGAAGACACTTGTGTAAACCTAAAGAGTTTGGTGGACCAACACTCCCCAATTTTTTGTATTTTTATTGGGCAGTAAATGTCAAAAATGTAATTCACCTGTTGGACAATTCTGCCTGGGTGGATTGGGTAGTAATGGAGAGAGATAATTTTTCCCCTTTTAGATTAGGAGCGATCCTTCTCTCACCAATAAAACTGAATAATACAATATACAAGAAAAATCCAATTATTCATAGTACAATTAGAATTAGGAAACAAATAAAATTGACTCTCAAATAAGAAACCTATCGCTTCTCTCTCCTATAGTTAATAATCCATCGTTTAAACCATCCATTATTGATAAATCATTTACCCATTGGGAAAGAATAGGAATTAAAATGCTTGGAGACATGTATTAAATGAGAAATGTTTTATCATTCCAACAACTACAACTCAAATACAACCTGAGAAGTAATCAAAATGTTAAATATCTTCAAATCCGTGATTATTTGAAAAAACATACACAAAAATACCAAACTTTGACTCCAGACCTGTTAGATGAAGCTATGAACAGAAAGGCGTACTCAACTAACTTAATATCAGATTTGTATAATATCATCCTAAATATAGAAATACCATCATCTGATAGAATTAGAAGAGATTGGGAACAAGAACTATCTATAAAAATCTCGAAAGAGTGTTGGGATAAATAGTAAGATTAAGCGAGAACTTACCAGTTCGAAGTTTGATCGTTATTTTATGAGGAGTAACGATCAGGAATTACGTGAAGAAGCCCCGCCTGGCGCTGGAACGGCATACTTCAAAGCAGCGGCATGAAAAACACAGAACATAATAGCCGGAGTAAGATAGTAAGGCTCAACATAGATTTAGAACTACCAGATGGTCATTTATTTTATGAGGGTCGGGAGTGTAGGGCACGTAATCCCTCATCGTTACTCCTCATAAATTAACGATCAAACTTCGAACTAGTAAGTTCTCGTTTAATCTTACTATTTTACTTCGGAGTCACGTGAGTGACTACGTGAAGATTTTGAAGCTTTTCTGTGTTTTTTTATGTCGTAGACTCATTCCATACGACACTCTGGCTCATTCAACACAGTAATGAGCAAAAAATAACACATTTTTTTTCCCCCAAACATTGCCTCAAGTTATGTGATAAATTATTTCACATTATAAAAGAATAAAAGTAATGCCCTTTCCATTTGAAAGGCAAGTTTATCACAAAATATCAATTGATATATATAATTTGATGGTATGAACAAAGCAACAATTATAGAGAACCCAACACTCCGTGTCCAATCCTGACACCATGACTGGTTCCATTTAATTTAATATTTATTTTGCACCCTCCTGTGGCCTTGCATCTTTGCTCGAGTGGCTCATCCTGTGCCATTCCTGTGAATGTATCTACCTCCTTAACAGAGTGATTTTCCACATTTCAGTGTCTAGTTCCACTGAGTGTTATTCAATTTTTAACCATCTAGAATACATTTCTCTAGAACCATCAGTTTTTACTGAAACCTAATGTGGTTTTTTGTGTGTAATAAGTAGTGCTGTCTCATCACCACAGAGACTCTTACTTACTTCAACATATTTCATTAATGTTCACACACACACACACAGAGTTTAAGGCCGACAGGATATGCTTATAGGTTTACCTTGGTTTCAGCTCTTCTTGGTCTGCTTTGTTTGGTAAATTCATAAACATATATGATAATGTAATCTGTATCCACATACAATTATAACGTAATATTTGCAATGTTTGCACTCTTATATTGATACTAAAGTCATCAGCATTATTACTTTAAATGTTAACTTTTTTGAATCATTGATAGAATTGGAGTCCATTGCCTAAGGCAATTCAGGACTATATTGATCTCCAGACTTATAGAAACATAGAAACATAGAAATTAGGTGCAGGAGTAGGCCATTCAGCCCTTCGAGCCTGCACCGCCATTCAATATGATCATGGCTGATCATCCAACTCAGTATCCCGTACCTGCCTTCTCTCCATACCCTCTGATCCCCTTAGCCACAAGGGCCACATCCAACTCACTCTTAAATATAGCCAATGAACTGGCCTCAACTACCCTCTGTGGCAGAGAGTTCCAGAGACTCACCACTCTCTGTGTGAAAAAAGTCTTTCTCATCTCGGTCTTAAAGGATTTCCCCCTTATCCTTAAGCTGTGACCCCTTGTCCTGGACTTCCCCAACATCGGGAACAATCTTCCTGCATCTAGCCTGTCCAACCCCTTAAGAATTTTGTAAGTTTCTATAAGATCCCCTCTTAATCTCCTAAATTCTAGAGAGTATAAACCGAGTCTATCCAGTCTTTCTTCATAAGACAGTCCTGACATCCCAGGATCCCCCTATGTATCCTGACATCCCCCTATGTATTGCAATTTTGGACAGATTATATATATATATATCTATATATATATATATATATATATATATATATATATATATATATATATATATATATATATATATATATAATCTATATATATATACATATATCTATCTATATTTATATCTACATATATATCCCTTTTCATATCGGGATATTACGAATAAACCCGATAATTTCTTGGTTAGTATATTGTCTGTAAATAGGACGATAAACACTATTATTGGCTCTATCAATTAGATACTCAGAAAAATGCAATCCACAAGGAACTCACATATATCTAATATGACAAATAACTTTACTGTATACACAGACTTCCAATTTCTTATAAAAATATTGTTTTTTAAACTTATTTCTGCAAATTGCAGGTATAACATTTCTTTATACATAATTATTTTATTGTTATGTTGTTATATTAGTTAAACATTCATAGACTTCTTTGACCATCAAACTGTTGTAATGGTCTGATCAACCTGCAGATAGTCAATTCATATTTTCATGTCATGGATGCCTTTGTACAACAATAAATTACTGCAACTATGAATCATCACAAATGGTTCAACATCACTCAATATTTATGAAAACCATGAAGGATCCGTTTTGGGCCACCAAAATGCCTCTGGCAGTGTCCTGCTACATTTTCATCAGACACTGCCCTATCAGACAAAAATGAGGAACATAAAAGAACATTTTTCCTCATGTAATTGAGAGAAAAGCATCCACCTTTCCTGTTCTTGGTTTATGACCAGATTAATCGTAAGTAATCCATATTATTGACAATGTATTTTCCCCCCTTAATTTGTTGTCTCCGATAACATTGTCTCTTTCTTAGAGATAAACAGCTGGACTAAAACATTTTAGAATATGCCACATCTGTTTACTCAGATAACCCCATGATTATTATTTTACTTATCTTATGTGATTTAATATATGCCACAGCCGTGGTATTGTTCACCTTGATAAGACATGGACACTTCCATAATAGAACAATCAATATTTAATCCATAACTCCTTATACTTCAATAATTAATACAAATGTTTGGAGAAATTTCTTAGGACAATCCATTTGCAATTACCTGGTATTATTGTCCATAGTCCCAACAAGAGACGTATCAATTATTTTTATAAGAATAGATAATATCTTATCTTACCCAAATATTCACAGAAGCTGTCCATCATCTGTTAATACTTGCTTCAGCTTGCAACAGCTGCTAAGCTTATAGTTGAAGCAGCTTGTGAACCCCCCTTTTTTTTCTCCATTACTTTAATAATGATAATGTATCATTTGGTATTTGCATAAGCCTCTCACAAAGGCATACATATTCTTATAAGCTTCTGTATTCCTTCTTTTGGAGCTTTATTTACTCTTTACCTAGGCTCCTTTTCTAATGGAGGGACAAAGTATGTCAACAAAGCAATGAGACATATTTGTATCATGGAACAATTTTCCATCTCTTATGGTGCTGAATTTCTCCTAAATCCAGAATAGTAATTTATGAATATTTACGCATGCCTAAAACATAGGCTTTATGTGATGGGTCAAGTCCTTGCCTTTCAAACAGCTTGTAATTGCAGCACTAATTTGCAGCTGACTCTTTATAACCTTCCAATTTAAATGTGATCAAGATAAACCATGACCATGTCCTCATTAGTGCAAGTGTTGATCTTTTATCAGTGCAATTGTTGATTCCAGTATTCTGTTTAACAGCCTTGAACTGGTTTTTAATCCTTTAGACAATGTTTTAACTTGCACCGCTTGACCCATTTTAATTAATTTCAAGCACCTGTAATATTTGATTAACACTTTGTTAATAACAACTGTATTTCAATGTTGAAAATGTTTCCATTTTAATAAAATGTTCTTACACTGTTGAAAGTGTATATAAAATGATGTTTTGTGTGGTTTATACCATCCCATCTTTACACTGAGGTAATTTTATAATATATATATGTACGTACCCCTTCTTTATGGAGTTACTTTTGGGTGCAAACCTGAAATCAAATTTTTAGGTTTTCTTATACAGGTGAACCAATCCTTTCTACAATTTTTTGTAGTCCTTAGTTTTATTAAATTAATGATTATAATACACCTGTAATCCCCCACAATCGGAGATTTCATGAATTTATTTTGTAACAGTTGTTTGCACCTCTTCAACGTACTTCAAGCCTCCTTTTCCCAATTATATAGGTTCGGATAAGGCTATGTTTGATTATGTTTATTTATCATACTTCTGCCTTTGTTTTGATCCATTATGAAATCTTTACATTGGATCATAATTTTTCCCCCAAAGTTTAAAGACCAATAGTCTGTTCTTTTGTAATCAATATTTTGAATAATCATAAGGCAGGTTTCATTCCATAATAATCAGGAGTTTAACATAACCTGATTTGTATTGATCTGCAAATCTAGAGTGCAGATTTGGTCCCAAATATTATATATTTCTTCCCATTGAGCTCCACAAACTGATGGCAATTTATTTTACTTCAAATGTATTGGTTATCTGCACAATATTTTATTTGTTTTCCATTGAATGGAAATGCCATGCACCAGTTTGAAATATTTTTAAAATCGTATTTCCTTATATCTCATATATTTGAGACATGGATATCATAAACGGATTCACCGTTGATATCTTTATAAACTTAAAAGTTTTTATCATATTCTGCTGTTTCACCTAACAGCTTTGGTGAGACCAATTAATTTTTTTTTTTTTTTCATATTTACTTTTCATGGCCTCACTCATTCATTCAGGTATCGTACCTAGTACACCTCTATATATATTTTGTGCTGAAGTGTACTTAAATAAAACATAAACGTTTTATTATTATTCTGCTGTTTTAATCATAACAGCTTTAGTGAGAGACCAACTAATTTTGGTTTCCATGGTTATTTTCCATGGCCTCACTTCTTATTCAGGTGTTGTACCTACACCTGTATATATATTTATATATATATATATATTACTGGTGCTGTGGTGGGTACTTCATGACCAGCCACCACTATCAGTGCATTTTTAGGGTCAGTTTTCCATTTTATTTTTACTGCCCTTGTTACTCCTGAGTTTTTCCCTCAAGGAGACTACCTTCAAACATATCTGAGGTAGATATTCCCACAACATTTCATCATATATATTAATATATGAAACCCCTTTAGGGTAGGTTAGGGAATGTTTTGGGGCCTTTTAACCCTTTTTGGCTTGAATTCTTTATTTATTTTATTTTTATTTTTTGGAATCTTTTTTCCATTATTTTTTCAAGCCATAAAGCTTTTTTAGTCTGAAGGCCTTTTATTGTAACTTTTTTTAAATTATGGCCTTTCTGACTTTATAAAATTCCCCCCCCCCCCCTGCCAAAAGTTTGTGGAGCGACTAAAAAGTTTTTCTAACGTAATTTTGACGGCCACCGGTATCGGAACCGGCTCCGTAATCTCCCATTCCGATCACTCCCCTTAGGACGTTCTTTAAAAACTCCGTTGTTTTTTATATAAAGTATTTCCTTTTATTTTAACTTTTATTTATTTTTTACTTTTAAATTAGTTTTAAATCCTGGTATTCAATACCAGCCACGGAGTTTTTTAGACCCTGAAAGTGTTTTTCCCCTGCACTTACCTGCGGGCCCGTACCTACCGCTGTCGAGGAGCTGCCTCTGCAGCTCATGCTCTGCCGTCAGCGTCGACGTCATGCCGTTCCAGCGCCAGGCGGGGCTTCTTCACGTAGTCACTCACGTGACTCCGAAGTAAAATACATGTTATATGTGCATAAATGCTCGATCAATGTAAGACATATCTTAATCCAATTCAAAATTCTACATAGGTTATATTATTTGAAAACTTTATCTGAAAAATTTAGTTTAAAATAAAATCTTTCCAAATGTTTCCCCCATTTGTGATTATTGTTTATCTCAAGATGCAACTATAACACATTCCTTTGTTTTTTTGCATAAAAATCCAAAAATTTTGGAATACAATTTTTGAGATTTTTACAAAATTATTTAAAATAAAATTGAAACCTAATGCAGAATTGATTATTTTTGGAACAATGGAAGTCGGCTTTGAGCTGAGTTGGTTCCAAAAGTGTTTCCTTGATTATGGCTTAATAATGGCAAAAAAGCGTATACTTAAATTTTGGAAAAATGCACCCACACCAATGTTAAAAATGTGGATTACAAATATGTCCAAAATGTTACACCTCGAAGACATGAGATTCGTCCTAGCAGGTAAATCGGACCAACAGATTTGGTCTCCATTTATTGACTTATTACAAGCATAAGGTGCAACATAACTCTGGAAATAAACAGTTTCAGGACCTGGTGAGGGGTGTGTAAAGATATGAAGCAGGTACATCCCTTTTATCTTATTTTCTTTATATTTCCCTTTTTATATTTTTATTTTTCTTTCTTTTACTCTTTCTCGTGCTCTACGTCTTTATGGGCTCTTTCTTTCCACTTTTTCACGTACTATTAATATCACTATCTTATCTAACATTCTCTATTTCTCTCTTCTTCCTTCTGTTACTTTTCTATTATTAAAGTTTAAAACAAGAAGTGGTACATGAAATGTATTATGTTATTTTTGGTTTATACTATTGTACATTACTACTAAAAAATAAAAAATTAAAAAAAATTAAAAAATACTTAATGTTGGATTTTATGAAGATGCATTTGGATAGTTAGATTTGAAGTGCGTTTTCTCTTATATATTTTATTCAATTTTGAACCGGCCTTTCTTCCTTTTAATAATAATTGGTAAAGGGGGCAGAGCGGAATGTATAACAACATCTACGGAAGTCTACAAGAACTTACCTACCAGGTGGTTTCTTTTTTATAATATCTTTATTTTTAGATATTATATTATCACTTTTTGTTTTTCCAATTACCTTTTCACCACTTTACACTTTCTAGTCTTTTTTAAGGTCTACTTTGAAGGGGCGATGCCAGCAAAATTTAACAGTTGTGGATGACCACCCATCACCTAGAGTTCTGAGGTACTTGGTTGCACCATATGACTTAAAGGTATTAACATGACTTACAATGCAAGATGATAAAAAAAAGAAAACGGGAGGAATCACATTTTGTAGCTGGAATATAAGGGGCGCTAATGAACCAATTTTACTTCGGAGTCACGTGAGTGACTACGTGAAGAAGCCCCGCCTGGCGCTGGAACGCCATTACGTCGACGCTAACGGCAGAAGCAAGAGTTGCAGAGCGCAGCTCCTCGCAGCGGCCGGAACGGACCCGCAGGTAAGTGTAAGGAAAAGAGGGGACGTTCTAAAAAAGACGTTACGCTGGTAAAACCAGCAA
The DNA here is from genome assembly GCA_035221665.1 of Okamejei kenojei. Lineage (NCBI taxonomy): Eukaryota > Metazoa > Chordata > Chondrichthyes > Rajiformes > Rajidae > Okamejei > Okamejei kenojei. Next base: position 65,078,575 of record CM069136.1, on the reverse strand, counting down.
AAGAGAAAGTAAAAGTTAAAATCAGAATCACGCTGGCGTACTGATTTAGCCAGATAAATGGAAAAGAAAATGGAGAAGTCTCAAAGGAAAATTTCGCGGGTAAAAAGATCGCGTCGGGGTGAAGCTAAAGATACGGGACAAGAGTTTAGTGCGGATCCGGTTCCGATACCGGTGGCCGCTGATTCACCCGTTAGTGAGACTATAATTTCTCCAGAAATACAAACCACGGAGGAAAATGTTCCTAGAAAATGTAAAAAGAAATCCGTGAGGCCCGTGGTTTCTGATAATGACTCTGATAATGAAAGTCCTCCGGATAATAAAGCTATAGGGCTAAAAATGGAACATATGGAGAAAGTGCTCCAAAATATAATGAGACAAGGGTCACAGTACCCAGAAGTTTCCCAAAATGACCCTGAGGGGCTTGAATATACAGAATATGGCTATGTGCCAAATTGGGAATTTGAAACTCCGGACCCAGGATTAAGGGCGGAGGAAGTCTCATTGGATATAATTCCAAGTGTATCAGGGCTGCAAAAGACAGACCCTGCAAGTGATGATGTGGATTATGAGTGCACACCACGAATAAAAAAGAGAAGGCCAGATGTGCCTGAGATGGCAAAAGATTTTTGCTATACCTCAAGGAAGTGGTGAGGCTATGGAAGAAAACCTAGCTGCCAGTATTAATTATATGGTATCTCACCAACTTCAAGATTCTGTGATGATTGAAACAGCAGAATTATATAAAACACCGGAAAATTGCACCTCATTGAAGGTACCTACGGTTAATCCGTCTATATGGACGCCTATGACTCCAGGCATGAGAGGACAAGAAATAAGATTTCAAAGAATCCTCAAATTGATTTCTGCTGCCATTACTGCTTTTGGAAGGCAAATGGAGGGGTTGGAGATGGATAAAATTCAAAAAGATACTTTGGGCTTATTATGCAATTCCTTCTATGAAATTAATTGTATGAGGAAAATTGCGATTCGGCCCATATTTCATCCAAGGTTTGCAGGTCTGTGTCGATCAAGTGGTGTTCAAGCTCCTGGTTATCTATTTGGAGAAAACCTGCCTAAACAAATAAGAGAAATGGATGAAGAGGCTAAATCTATTAGCCACATGAGACCTTTCGTCTTTGGACAAAAAAGGTATTTTTCGTCAAGAAGGGGATTTGATTTTGGAAACAGAGGCAGGAGTATGATAAGAAAATATTATCATCCGACACAGCCTAATGTTCACCCGTATACGGGGAGAAGGAGACCACCACGTTCATATGGAGAGGTACAAAAAAATTATTCTATGCTTAAAGAAACTGTGGACAAATCTCCAGTTGGAGGGAGATTACAAATGTTTTATGATGAAAGGCTTGCCATCACATCTGATCGGTTTATTTTACAAACAGTTTCAGGAGCTACCATTACATTTAAAGAAGGTGTTAATTCTCCGGTACAAAATAAACCTGCTTATGGTTTCATGTTTTCTGCAATTGAAGAGGCAGAAATAAATGTGAAAATTGACAAATTACTTTAAAAAGGTGTTATTGAAAAAACTGTTGAACATGAGCATCAATCTGTGTCAAATATATTTCCAAGAAATAAAAAAGATGGTGGTTGCAGAATTATTCTGGACCTTACAAATCTTAATAAATTTGTCGAATATAAACATTTTAAAATGGAAACATTTAACACTGCAAGACATTTGATATCAGCAGGTTGTTATATGGCTACAATTGATTTAAAGGATGCGTACTATTCAGTACCAATACATCAGTTTCGAAGGTACTTAAAATTTAATTGGCTGGGACAGCTGTGGCAATTCAAAGCTTTACTAAATGGGTTAAGTTCAGCTCCCAGGCTCTTTACAAAGCTGTTGAAACCAGCTTTAGCACAATTAAGAGCACAAAACCACATCATTATGGCCTATCTGGATGACATTTTAATCATCTATAGTAATCAGGAATCAGCTGGAAAATCAGTTTCAGCAACTAAAACTTTATTTGAGAAGTTAGTGTTCTTGATTCATCCAATTAAGTCCCAGCTGCAGCCAGCACAGCCAATTAACTATTTGGGGTTTGTAATTAACTCAATTACTATGTTAGTAACTTTGCCAACAGATAAGATTGATGATATTTTGGTGACCTGTAGGGGTCTCATTCACAAACCCTATCCCTCCATCCAAGAAGTAGCAAAGGTTATTGGTAAACTAGTAGCAGCATTTCCTGCAGTAGAATTTGGTCCATTACATTACCAAAACCTTCAAAGGGACAAAATAAGAGCTCTAAAAAAGAGAGCAGGCCATTTTGATAGGCCTATGCAATTAACAAAAGAAGGTTTATTGGAATTACAATGGTGGATTGAAAATGTCCCACAAGCTGCTAAAAACATTCTGATACAACACCCTGAAGTAATTTTACAAACAGATGCTAGTGCTCTCGGATGGGGGGGCGACAGATTCATTCACCAGCTGTGGGGGCAGATGGACTGTCCAAGAGGAAATGTTTCTCCAAACATATGGTATTAACTATTTAGAATTATTGGGTGCATTTTATGGGTTGAAGGCATATTGTTCTACAAAAAAAGAATCTGCATGTACTGATACAATTAGACAATAAAACAGCTGTTGCATATATTAATCACATGGGTGGAGTCAGATCGGTATCATGTGATTGTTTGGTCAATCAGATATGGCAATGGTGTATTAACCACCAAATTTGGATTTCGGCAAATTACATCCCAGGTAAAGACAATGTGGTGGCAGACAATAGATCAAGGATGTTTAAAGATAACACAGAATGGATGTTGAACCCAGTAATTTTCAGTAAAATTGTGACTCAATATTGGTTACCAGACATTGATCTGTTTGCATCAAGACTAAATCATCAATTGCCTAAATATGTGTCTTGGGAACCAGATCCAGACGCAGTAGCAGTAGATGCTTTTTCACTAAACTGGGGGAATATGTTCTTTTATGCTTTTCCACCATTTGCTCTGGTTCAGCAATGTCTGAAGAAAATAGAACAAGATTCTGCCACAGGATTATTGGTAATTCCAAATTGGCTGACACAACCATGGTTCCCATTGATGTTAAACATGATTAAAGAACCATATATGTCAATTCCTAGCAGCAGTGATTTATTGATAAAACCAGTAACCAAAGAAATTCATGCTTATATGAATTTGTTAATCTGCAGGTTTTGACCAGACCACTACAGGAGCTTGGATTGTCGGATAGAACTATGGATATTATAGTCGCATCATGGCGAGATAGCACTCAGAGACAATATATGACACATATAAAGAAATGGGAAAATTTTTGCAGACAGTCAAATATATCCTATCATACTGTGAACATTGTAAACATATTGGAGTTCCTTGCCGAGTTGCATTTTGAACAACACTTAAGTTACAGTGCTATTAATAGTGCACGTAGTGCCTTATCATCTTATTTAGGACAAATCTCTGACCAGAAATCAATTGGATCACATCCATTAATATCCAGATTTATGAAAGGAATCTTTAACAAAAATCCACCCAAACAAAGATATACAGAAATTTGGGATGTTAGCATTGTACTTACCTTACTTAGGCAATGGACTCCAATCGAAGGTTTGTCATTGGAAAGGTTAACATTTAAATTAGTAATGTTAATGGCATTGGTTTCAGCTCAAAGGGTGCAAACATTACAAATGTTACGTTTAGACTGTATGTATGTGACTGCAGATAACATTGTGTTCTATGTTTATGATCTGATCAAACAAAGCAGACCAGGGAGAACTGGAGCGAAGGTAATGTTTCAAGCTTATCCCATTGATCCAACGTTTGTGTGTAGTTAAACATTTGAATCATTATGTAAAAGTTACCAAAACTCTTCGAGGAGATGAAAAAACATTAATGATTACGCATAAGAAACCACACACAAAAGCTTCATTGCAAACAATCTCAAGGTGGTTAAAACAGGTGTTACTTTTAGCAGGAGTAGACACTGATGTGTTCAAATCTCACTCCACCAGGGCAGCAGCTACATCCGCGGCGAAGTTACAGGACGTACCACTCGAACATATTTTAGAAACCGCAGGGTGGTGTAAAGAAGAAACTTTTTAAAAAAACCTGTTCACACAATGACAGGCTTTGGACACGCGGTGTTGGGTTCACTATAATCACCTGCTTTGTTTCACTATTGATTGATATTATCAATTATGTTATCACTTATATCTTTTATCACTTTGTAATGGTTCCCTCGGGTATAAAAGAGGGTTATTATATGTTCTTTTATCATTAAAAGATTTATGGAAAGAACTAAAACTAGTCTGGTTTTCTCATGTATGTGTTGACCTAGCCGGATTGTCGTATGGAAGAATTCTACGACATGAAAAACACAGAAGCTTCAAAATCTTCACGTAGTCACTCACGTGACTCGGAAGTAAAATAGTAAGATTAAACGAGAACTTACCAGTTCGAAGTTTGATCTTTATTTTATGAGGAGTAACGATGAGGGATTACGTGCCCTCCACTCCACACCCTCATAAAATAAATGATCATCTGGTAGTTCTAAATCTATGATGAGCCTTACTATCTTACTCCGGCTATTGTGTTCTGTGTTTTTCATGCCGCTGCTTTGAAGTATGCCGTTCCAGCGCCAGGCGGGGCTTCTTCACGTAATCCCTCATCGTTACTCCTCATAAAATAAAGATCAAACTTCGAACTGGTAAGTTCTCGTTTAATCTTACTATTAAAAGGGGTAAGATTTTTGCCCAATTAAAATCACTCAATTCTGACATCATTTTTTTTACAGGAAACACATTTGAAACATCAAACACAGAAGGCAAATGATTGAAGGCAAATTGGATTGGGCAAACATACTACTCTTCATTTACTTCTAAATCTAGAGGCACAGCTATTATAATTCGTAAAGATATACCATTTAAATCAAAGAATATCATAGCAGATAAAGGGGAGTACGCTATAGTTATGGGAGAAATTCATTCTACCCCACTTACTATGATAAACAATTATGCTCCCAACTTTGATAACCCTCAATTCTTTAATAAAATTCTGGATATAATTTCAGTGTTTAACTATCAAAACGTGATAATAGGGGGTGATTTCAATTGTGTTCTAGATCCATATCTGGATAAATCAGCTAAAACAAAAAAGGACTAACATAAAATCTAAAACTAGTGAACTCCTAAATACATACATAAAAAACACAAATTTAACAGATGTATGGAGGATCGCTAATCCAGCTGGATGGGAATACTCATTTTATTCAATGGTACATAAAACGTATTCACGTATCGACCACTTTTTAGTGGATACAAAATTAATTCCGTACACATACAACCCTAAATATCATAATAATATTATAGATGATCACTCCCCATTAACTTTTTTCTTAAAATTAGAAGGCATGTCTGATTAAAAAAATCATTCTGGAGGTTTAACCCCCAAATTTTAAACAACTCACAAGGTTGTACATATTTAAAACAGCAGATGAAATTCTTCTTTGAGACTAATGATACACCTAGTATATCACCCTCCTTATTATGGGAAACTTTTAAGGCATTCATTAGAGGAACTATAATTTCATATCAAGCTTTCCAAAATAAAAAGAACAACACTGAACAATTGCCGCTAGGACAACAAATTAGACAATTAGATCTAGATAATGCCAAAGAACCAACCATAGATAAACATAATAAGATAATAATACTGAAATACAAATTAAATAACATTTTATCGGCAAGAGTAATAAGATTATTTCAAATTACAAAACAGGAAAACTTCGAATTCGGTGATAAACCACATAAACTTTTAGCACGTCAACTGAAAAAACGGGAAAAGGAAAATACAATTACTAAAATTATATCAGATAAAGATTAATTATTAACATTACCTAAAGACATTAACAAAAGATTTGCTCCATTTTATCAAAATCTATATACATCCAAAACCTCAGCAGATAATATTAAAATTACAAACTTCTTAGACAATTGTAATCTTCCAAAACTCAATATGTTGGAACAAGAGGAATTAGTAGCTCAGATTACACTTAAAGAAATGGAAGAAACAATAAATTCATTGAAGAATGGTAAAACGCCAGGACCAGATGGCTTTAGTAATGAATTCTATAAACGATTCTGCGAGATAATTTCTCCACGCTTACAAAATTTATATATACATGCTTTTAAAGAAAATATACTACCAGAAACACTAACCGAATCAACTATTACACTTATACTAAAAAGGATAAAGATCTAGAAGACCCAGGTTCATATAGAGCCATAGTACTCCTAAATACAGATCAAACAATATTAGCAAAGACCCTAGCGAGAAGATTGAGTAAATATGTTAGTAAACTAATAAACCCGGATCAAACAGGGTTTATACCCAAGAGATACTCATTCAACAATTTGAGACGTCTGTTTAATATAATGTACCCACATAAAACTGAAGGGGAAGACATCAATTATTTCACTGGATGTAGAAAAAGCATTTGATCAAGTAGATTGGCAATATCTGTTTAAAGTATTGCAAACATTTAATATGGGAGAGAATTTTATCTCATGGGTAAAATAATTATATGACAAGTCAACGGCTAGAATACTGACCAATAATATATTATCTCCGAAATTCCAATTATCAAGGGGCAATAGACAGGGGTGTGCACTATCGCTCCTGCTTTTTGCACGTGATAGAGCCTCTAGCAGAAAGTATAAGAAGTCATCCGAATATTCATGGATATAATACCAAACACTCAAATAATAAAATTTAATTATACGCAGACGTCATATTATTAAACATTACAAATTCGCAAATTAGCACACCAAATATATTAAATTTAATAGAAGAATTTGGTTCCTTTTCAGGAAATAGAATAAATTGGAATAAAAGCGAAATCATGACAATAAAACCTCAAGAGCCGGCACATCTGTTGAAATTCCCTTTTAGAATTGCAACAGAAAAATTCAAGTATTTGGTTATCCAAATTACTAGAAAATATAAATCATTATTTAACACAAACTACATGTCTTTATTAACTAAATTGAATGTGTTGATTAAATTCTGGAAAACATTGCCGATGTCCTTAATAGGCAGAATAAATGCTATAAAAATGATCTTTTTACCACAAATACTGTACCTATTTCAATCATTACCAATATACTTACCAAAAAAATTATTTAAAAAACTAGACTCTGATATTACAAATTTCATATGGGAATATAGATCACAAAGAATCCAAAGAAAACATCTGTGTAAACCTAAAGAATTCGGGGGACTGACACTCCCCAATTTGCTGTATTACTATTGGGCAGTGAATATTAAAAATATAATTTACTGGTTGGACAGTTCTGCCCAACAAGTAGACTGGATAAGAATGGAGAAAGAGGATTGTCCCCCCTATAATATAGGAGCGATTCTTCTTTCTCCGATAAAACTGAAAAATATAATATATAAGAAGAATCCAATTATTCACAGTATAATACGAATTTGGAAACAAATAAAATTAACTTTAAAATCAAGAAACTTATCGCTTCTTTCCCCAATAGTTAACAACCTCATTCAAACCATCTATTATTGATAAAACGGTTATCCATTGTGCAAGAATAGGAATTAAAATGATTGGAGATATGTATGAAATGGGAAAACTTCTATCATTCCAACAATTACAACTAAAATATAATCTGAAAAGTAATCAATATTTCAAATACCTTCAAATTCGAGATTATTTGAAAAAATGCATACAAGGATATCAAACTCTAACCTCAGATTTATTAGATGAAGGAATGAACAGAAAGGCAGAATCAAGCAATTTAATATCATATTTATATAATATGATTCTAAATATAGAAACACCAACGACAGAGGCAATTAGAAGGGACTGAGAATGAGAATTATTGATAAAAATTCAGATGGGAAAAAAACCTATTATATGTACATAAATGTTCGATTAATGTAAGGCATAACTTACTTCAATTTAAAATTTTACATAGATTATATTACTTGAAAACTAGACTCAACAAAATATTTCCAAACGTTTCCCCCATTTGTGACAAATGTCTAACTCAAAAAGCCACTTTAGCACATTCCTTAGTCTCCTGTACAAAACTTCTTAAATTTTGGAACAAAATCTTTGGAACTTTTACAAAACTATTTAACATAAAATTGAACCCCCAATACAGAACTGATTATCTTCTGATCATTGGAAGATGGACGTAAGCTAACTACGTTCCAAGAATCTCGCTTTAATTATGGTTTAATAACAGCAAAAAAACTTATACTTAAATTTTGGAAAAACGCATCCATGCCAACGTTTAAAATGTGGATTTCAAATACGTCGGAAACGTTACATTTTGAAGAAATAAGATTCCTCCTATTAGGCAAAGCAGACCAATTCTTAAAGATTTGGTCTCCTTTTATCGACTTCTTACAAGCATTTGGTGCAACATAACCTTAGAAATTAAATGGTTCAGAACCGGGTGACGGGTAGGTAAAGATATTAAATAGGTATATATCTCTTAATTTATTTTCCTTCTTTTTTTTTCTCTAGCTTCTTCTTTCTTCTTTCTGTCTCTCTCGCTATTCGTTTCTACTCTCTTGTCTATCTATCTCTTTTTCGGGCTTTTCTTATTATATCACGAACTAGCACCATCACCATTTACTACGACACTCTCTATTTTCTTCTTTCTGTCATTGTTCTTTTATTATTAAATTAAAAAGAAGAAGTTGTACAAGAATTGTAATATGTCTGTATGCATCAGGTACTTAGGTACCACATTACTATATTTACTTCTAACAACAAAAAAAAAATGTTTTAAAAAAGAGAAATGTTCACACAAGTAGTACATCCGTCAAAGAGAATGCCTACAACTCTTTGGTCAGGCCCAAATTGGAGTATTGTGGAGCCGTATGGGATTCTTTCAACAACAGCAACAAGATCACCCTGGAGAAAGTACAACGCCGAGCAGCCCGCTTTGAATGACTACAAGCACAATCAAGTGTGAATAATATGCTAACATCTCTTGGATGGGATACCCTAGAGCTCCGCAGAATCAGGCTAAGACTTATTGCAATTTACAAGGAGAATCACAAATTCACACCATCAAATCTCCCGTCATCCAAGAGCACCAACTGCCATGAAACAAGACAAAATAACGGTCCGTACATCATCAACTCGTTAAATTTCAATAAAATTTGCTACCAATATTCCCTTTATCCAAGCACGGTAAGGGAATGGAATATGTTACCAACCAACACACGTGCTGCTCCCGATGTTAAGTAATTTAAAAAGAGGATTGAGCAACTAGATCTCAACTTGGTCAAAAAGGCCCACTTCAAAATTTAATCGCAACTCTACTCACTCCGACCTGCGCGAGATAACCACTGATGAGGTGGTTGCGCAGTAATCAACCAGAACCAGAACATCATGAATTCTCGATGCTGGCATCTGTGGCAGCCCGGTCACTGAATATTGGTGGACTCTTGCTCTATGTGGAAAGCAAAAGATGTGGGAAACAGGCAGGAGAGGGAGCTGTTAAAACAGGAACCCCCTCTGATTTTTCTTACACATTCAGTCTCAAGCTGACTCAATGGGAGAGTGGATGAGTTCCTGTTTCCATTATTGTTTGAAGGCCTTGAATCTTTAATCAACTCTGTGGGTACATATGCCACCAGATATTTTCACTTAAAACTCTGTTGCTTGTTTATAAAGAATCTCACATTACAGAGCAGAATTAATTGTACATTAGATCTTATTTCCCCAGATGAACCATTTCAGATTGTCTGAAATCCAGTGCCACATTTTGCGGCTGGACACGGGGCACAGATATTTCACAATGGTGACTCCCCTCCTGGGGATTATAATAAATAGGGAGCAACCCCTGGGCTGAAACACATGAGTTACAAGAAATGGAACATTCTCTAACTTATTGCAAAATTGAATATCTTAGATTTATCATTGCACATTAACAGATGTCATGTCCTGATTGTGAAGAGATGAAATGGTGGAAACGTGTTGTGCATGCTGAGTGGGATAATTATTTGTCTGTTGCTTTGATACAACAAAAAGATGTAAAAACTGGGACGGGCAGCATCTCCGGAGAGAAGGAATGGGTGACGTGGGTGCCTGTCCTGTTGAGTTACTCCAGCATTTTGTGTCTGTCTCATAATTTTGTTTCTGTCCAATTGAAACTGTTGCAAATACTCAGCAAGCCAGGCCATGGAGAGTGAAATGGTCACTGTTTCAGGTCAATTACCTTTCTTTCAAATGAGAACGATTTAGAAAGGGTACTTCAAAGGTTCAAAGGTTCATTTATTGTCACATACACCAATTGGTGTAGTGAAATTCAAGTTGCCATTGCAGCACATTAATAAGAATACAACATAACATTGTAAAGAAATGTAACATAAAACATAAAAACATCCCCCCACAATGGTACCCACTGTGAGGGAAGGCACAAATTCCAGTCCCCCTCCCCTTGTCCACCCATAGTCGGGCCTATTGAGGCCTCCGCAGTCGCCACTACGGGGGCCGATGTTTCAGGCCCTTCTCGCCGGGTGATCCGGCGTCGGGAGAATCCCCTCAGCGGCTTGGGATGCCTGGAATGGCCACTTCCTTACCGGAGACCGTGGCTTCCGAAGCCGATAGGCCGCGCTGGACGGAGCTCCACCACTGGTGATCTCGGCGAGAGATCCCAGAAACCGCGGTGTTAAAGTCAGCGTCGCCGCCCACAGACCCGCAGTTTCGCGATGCTCCGCAATAGCGTTCCAGCGCTGTGCTGCCGCCGAAACCGAGGTTCTGGCCGATCCCATCAGGAAGCGCCACTCCAGACCTGATGGTGGGCCGCGAGGATGGGTCGAAGACGCTGCTCGGAGGAAAGCCGCCTCTCCGCCCAGGCAGGGACTGAGAAATACAGTTTACCCCTCCCCCCCCCCCCCCCCCCCCCCCCCCCCCCCCAACGTCCCACACATACCAGCATTCTGGCAGGCAGGTTTGCCACTGCTACACGGGTGGTTTTAAACTGAATAAGGGGGGTGGGGTGTCAAATGAGATAGTCGACGATGGAGTTAAAGGGAAAGAGAGTAAAGGGATGGTTAATGACCCCAGAATTAACGGGAAAGGAAGCTCACTAAGGGATAGGAGAGTATGGCCAAGTGTAATAGGGATCGATATGAAAGGTGAGATGCGTAAGGAATTAAAAGTATTGTATATGAATGTGCGAAGTATAAGAAGTAAAGTAGATGAGCTTGAGGCTCAGTTAGAGGTTGGTCGATATGACATTGTGGGGATTACTGAGACGTGGCTGCAGGAGGATCGGGCCTGGGAACTTAATATTCAGGGTTATACATCCTATAGAAAGGACAGGCAGGTGGGCAGAGGAGGGGGGGTAGCTCTGCTGGTGAGGGATGGAATTCAGTTCCTTGCAAGGGAAGACATACGGACTGACGAGGTACAGTCACTATTGATTGAGTTGAGGAATTGTAAACGCAAGAAGACACTAATTGGTGTTATTTACAGACCTCCAAATAGTAGCCCGGATGTAGGTTGTAAGTTGCAACAGGAGTTAAAACTAGCATGTAACAAAGGTAATGCCACTGTGGAGATGGGGGATTTCAATCTGACTGGGAAAATCAGGTTGGTTCAGGACCCCAAGAAAGAGAGTTTGTAGAATGCCTCAGAGATGGATTCTTAGAGCAGCCTGTAATGGAGCCGACCAGAGAAAAGGCAATTCTGGAGTTAGTGTTGTCCAATGAACCAGATATGATAAGAGAACTCGAGGTAAAGGAACCGCTTGGAGGTAGTGATCATAATATGATTAGTTTTAATCTGCAATTTGAGAAGGAGAACGTTAAATCAGAAGTAGCAGTGATGCAGTTGAACAAAGGGGATTATGAAGGCATGAGAGGGGAGCTGGCCAAAGTAGACTGGAAAGGGATCCTAGCAGGAATGATGGTGGAACAGCAATGGCAGGAATTTCTGGGTATAATCCGGAAGAAGCAGGATCATTTCATTCCAAAAAGGAAGAAAGATTCTAAGGGGAGTAGGAGGCAACCGTGGCTGACAAGAGAAGTTAGGGATCGAATAAAACTAAAAGAAAAGATGTATAACACAGCAAAGAGTAGCCGGAAGCCAGAGGATTGGGAAACTTTCATAGGACAACAGAAGGAAACAAAACAGGCAATACGGGCTGAAAAGATGAAGTATGAGGGGAAACTAGCCAGGAATATAAAGAAGGACAGTAAAAGCTTCTTTAGATATGTTAAGGGAAAAAGAGTAGCAAAGTCAAATGTGGGTCCCTTGAAGATTGACACAGGTGAAATAATTATGGGCAATAAGGAAATGGCAGAAGAGTTGAATAGGTACTTTGTATCTGTCTTCACTAAGGAGGACACAAACAATCTCCCAGATGTACTGGAGGACAGAGGATCTAAGGGGGAAGAGGAACTTAAATACATTTTCATTAGGCGAGAAATAGTATTGGGTAGGCTAATGGGACTGAAGGATGATAAATCCCCTGGGTCTGATGGTCTGCATCCCAGGGTCCTCAGGGAGGTCGCTCTAGAAATAGTGGACGCATTGGTGATCATTTTCCAATGATCAATAGATTCAGGATCACTTCCTGTGGATTGGAGGATAGCTAATGTTATCCCACTTTTCAAGAAAGGAGTGAGAGAGAAAACGGGGAATTACAGACCAGTTAGCCTGTCCGATGGTGGGAAAGATGCTGGAGTCAATTATTAAAGAGGTAATAATGGAGCATTTGGATAGCAGTAAAAGGATTAGTCCAAGTCAACATGGATTTATGAAAGGGAAGTCATGCTTGACTAATCTTCTGGATTTTTTTGAGGATGTGACAAGTAAAATGGATGAAGGGGTGCCAGTGGATCTAGACTTTCAGAAAACCTTTGATAAGGTCCCGCACGGGAGACTGGTGACAAAAATTAGAGCACATGGTATTGGGGGTAGGATGTTGACACGGATAGAAAATTGGTTGGCAGACCGGAAGCAAAGAGTAGGAGTGAACGGGTGTGCAGGTACAGCAGGCAGTGAAGAAAGCTCATTGAATGTTGGCCTTCATAACAAGAGGATTTCAGTACAGGAGTAAAGAGGTTCTTCTGCAGATGTATAGGACTCTGGTGAGACCACATCTAGAGTATTGTGTACATTTTTGGTCTCCTAATTTGAGGAAGGACATCCTTGTGATTGAGGCAGTGCAGCGTAGGTTTACGAGATTGATCCCTGGGATGGCGGGACTGTCATATGAGGAAAGATTGAAAAGACTAAGCTTGTATTCACTGGAGTTTAGAAGGATGAGGGGATATCTTATAGAAACATATAAAATTATAAAAGGACTGGACAAGCTAGATGCAGGAAAAATGTTCCCAATGTTGGGTGAGTCCAGAACCAGGGGCCACAGCCTTAGAATAAAGGGGAGGTCATTTAAGACTGAGGTGAGAAAAAACTTTTTTACACAGAGAGTTGTGAATTTATGGAATTCTCTGCCACAGAGGGCAGTGGAGGCCAAATCACTGGATAGATTTAAGAGAGAGTTGGATAGAGCTCTAGGCGAGTCAAGGGATATGGCAAGAAGGCAGGCACGGGATATTGATAGCGGTCGATCAGCCATGATCACAATGAATGGCGGTGCTGGCTCAAAGGGCAGAATGGCCTCCCACTGCACCTATTTTCTATGTTTCTATGTTTCTATGTTTCTATAAAAATAATAGACCTCCAAACAAACACTTTTTAACGTACTAATACTTTTTAAAAAGAGTGAAAGAATGGACAGCTGCAGGCAGGGCAGTCATACCCAACTGGACGGCGCCCCCTACTTGTTATTATTTGGAGAGGAGTGGGGACAATGAACAATCTTACTTTGACTGAAACTGCAGCTTTTTGCTTTTTGACAACTTCCACAGAGCTACAGAATTGTACGTGGAGTGCCAGACTGCTGCCTGGCCGGTCCTCAGTGCTGAATCTGGCCAGAACAGTCACCCACACTGCACCAGTAGGAAATATGAGCATCTTCTTCAAAGGTCAGAAACATCATGGTCTCCAGATTCATGGTCTCTTGGTGATGATCTCCAATGCTCAAGTATCTTGCTCCCACTTCCTGCACAGTTTAGTAGGTTAATTGGCTTGGGTTTCTACACTTGGTATAAGTGTAAATTGTCCCTAGTGCATATAGGGTTGTGTTAATGTGCAGGCATCGCTGGCCGGTGCGGACTCGGTGGGCTGAAGGGCCTGTATCCACACTGTATCTCTAAAACGAAATACTAAAAACAGGAACCTTCTACCCCCACCCCACTCCGCTACCTGACCCATACACAGGAGACGGGACATTGATGTCCATTGGATTTACACGTGAATGTAAATATTTACAATACTTTCATGAGTGTAGGGCTTGAGTACATGAGTGATGAAATAGCATCTTCAGGACTTTCTGGATCTAATTTAAGTTTCGGTTTCCAGATTTGTGAAGTTAGGCTGCAGTCACATTGACTTCTCCAACTTTGTGCAGGGGTCAGTGAAATCCAGGGAAATCCATTGTAAGGATACAGCCCCTCTGTTTTACCCCTGGGAAATGGAATATCCAGGAAATCAGCAGCTTTCATATTGTATGTAGACCCTCAGATGCTGGAATCTTGAGCAAAACACAAGGTGCTGGAGTAACTCAGTGGATCAGGCAGCATCTGTGGACGAATGGATACGTAACACCCTTCATCACACTGATTGTGGTAGTGGGGAGAAAGCTGGAAAGCTTTCTACCCGCCTATAGTCATTTTGAAGAAGAATCCCAACCTAAAATGTCACTAATCCATTCCCTCCACAGTTGCTGCCTAAACCGCTGAGTTAATCCAGCACCTTGTGTTTTGATCATATTGTGTGTAGTTTTCCTGATCAAAATTTGCATTTGCTCCTGTCTGTTAATCACTGGCAACTTATTATGCAACCAGATACCAATGCAGTCTGGGCATTATGCTGCTCCTGCACGATGTGGAAGGCCAGGGAAGCCTTGGTGTGTCCCTGAGGATACTCCTGTAGGTGGTCCATCCAGCTGCAGCTCCTGACTGACCCACCAGCATCAACGGGAGCTGTGACTGCATGACCTCAGCATCATCCAGGAGACTGAGATAGGAATTAGTGAGGTGGTCACGCCTCAGGTGCAGGCAGAAAGTAGATAGGTGACCACCAGGAAATGGAATGGGCAGACTGTGCAGAAATCCCCTGTGGCCATTCCCTTCCAAAACAAGTGTACCCTTTTGGATGCTGTTGTGGAGTGAGGAGGGGGGTGGGGAGTGTTGAGTGGAGGGGAGTGACAGGTCAGTGGAGAGCAGCAGGAGCAGCTGTAGCAGCAGCAGTTACATCTGTGGCATCAGACCTGGCTCAGAGGCACAGAGTGGAAGGGCAAAGTCAGACAGTGTTATGATGACAGAAGACACATTAGTTAGGGGAATAGATAGAAGGGGACCTCATTGAAACATACAGAATAGTGAAAGACTTGGATAGAGTGGATGTGGAGAGGATGTTTCCACTCGTGGGAGAGCCCAGGACTAGAGGTCATAGCTTCAGAATTCTGTGGCAACAAACGGGACTCCTGGATGGTCCAGTGCCTCCTTTATGTCAGTGTCCACAATGTCTCCGAGTGGTTGCAGAACATTATCACTACGGTGGCGCAGTGGTAGAGTCGCTGCCTTATAGCGCTTGCAGCACCAGAGACGCAGGTTCGATCCTGACTACGGGTGCTGTCTGTGCGGAGTTTGTACGTTCACCATGACCGCGTGGGTTTTTTCCGAGATCTTCGGTTTCCTCCCACACTCCAAAGACGTACAGGTTTGCAGGTTAATCGGCTTGGTGTATGTGTAAAATTGTCCCTAGATTGTGCAGAATGGTGTTAATTTGCTGGGATCGCTGTTCAGTGCAGACTCGGTGGCCTGTTTCCGCACTGTATGTCTAAACTAAACTAAACAAAAATTATCAAGGGGAGCAGCCAGAGGCTGTTGTGCACATTGGCACAAATGAGATGGTTAGAAAAAGCGATGAGGTCCTGCAGAGTGAATACAGTGATTTAGACATAGGGTTAAAAAAGCAGGGTAGTAATCTCTGGATTACTCCTGGTGCCACGTGTTAGTGAGCGTTTAAATAGTAGGATGGGATGGATGAATGTGTGGCAGAGGCGTTGGTGCAGGGGGCAGCGATTCAGATTTTTGGACCGTTGGGATCTCTTCTGGGGCAGAGATGACCTGCACAAGAGGGAGGGGTTGCATCTGAAGTGGGGGATGACCAATATCCTTGCAGGAAGGTTTCACAAGTGTTACTCAGGTGAACTAGAGATGTTGCAGATGTGATGCAGAGGGAGGTAAAAGAGGTGGAAGAGTAGCTTCACTAATCAGGAAGAATATCACGGCGGCACTCAGACATGACAAAGCGTAGAGTTCGTCCTGAAGCAATATGGGTAGAGCTGAAAATTAGAAATGTGCAATCACTAATGAGATTGTACGATAGCCTTTGTAATATCAAGCGGGAAATAGAGATCAGGAGACACATATGTGGACAGATTACAGAAAGATGCAAAAGCAACAGACAGGGCCGGATTTACGTATAAGCTTCACAAGCTTAAGCTTAGGGCCTCGAGATCTAGGGGGGCCTCGGCAGGGCAGGATTTACCTATAGGCTTCATAGGCTTCATAGGCTGAAGCCTAGGGCCTCAAAATCTAGGGGGCCTCCGGCCAGGGTGTTTTTTCCCCAGAGTAAAATAAATCCCCAGAAAAAAAAAAATTGGAGCGCCAACAGCGTTTCCACTTTGACGGAAATTACCCGAAATTCTGGTTCCGGCCCGCTGGACGTTTTGGGGAAAAAAATTGCGACCATCCACGCCGGCGCAGTTTGGGGAAGCCGGTTACCCAGTAGCGGCGTAAAATGACACTGTCTCTCCGCGTGTGCGCAGTGGGCTCAGGCGGGTTCAGATCTCCATTTGCACTCCACACATTCACCTCAATGCCTCGTGTCTGCCAAATATCCTAGGTGTCTACTCCAGGTAAGTAGTGGAATATTACGTTGCGGGAGTGCCCATTTCTCCGGGCCGGGCGAAGGGGGGGGGGGCTGCGGTGTCTGCGGCATGGAGTTGGAGCCTCGCTTTGTGGGAGGGAGAGAGAGGGGGAGGGAGGGAGGGAGAGGGTGGGATGTGAGAGGGGGAAAGGGGGGGGTTGAGACGGGGGGTAGAGAGTGGGAGGGGAGGTGGAGGGAGAGAGAGGTGAAGGGGGAGGGGAGAGAGAGAGATGGGGAGGGAGAGAGAAGGGGATTATCTTTAGTGAGATTGCAAAATTAAGGTAGGTTTTAGAGCAATTATATTTTCTCCTCCATATGAATAATATCAAACAATTGGAATGGCTTTCTTTTCCTTGATAACAATACTGACAAATATGTATTCCATATGAAGTGCCGAACACTTCCGCTCGGTCCGCAAAAACCAACCCGACCTCCCGGTGGCTCAGCACTTCAACTCCCCCTCCCATTCCGCATCCGACCTCTCGGTCCTGGGCCTCCTCCACGGCCAGAGTGAGCAACACCGCAAGCTGGAGGAACAGCACCTCATATTCCGCTTGGGGAGTCTGCATCCTTTGGGCTTGAACATTGAATTTTCTCAATTCTGTTAACCCTTGCTGTCTCCTCCCCTTCCCACCTCTCCCTCAGCCCTCGGGCCCTGGCATTCCCTCTATCTCTATCTCCCTCCCCCACCCTAGTCGGACTAGCTTCTCATTTTCACACCACAAACAGCTTACAATGGCTTGTTCCCTTTATCATCGATACTTTTTTGCATATCTTTCATTCATTGTTCCTTATCTCTCCACATCACCGTCTATATCTCTCGTTTCCCTGATCCCTGACCAGTCTGAAGAAGGGTCTCGACCCGAAACGTCGCCTATCTCCTTCGCTCCTTAGATGCTGCTGCACCCGCTGAGTTTCTCCAGCTTTTTGTGTACCCTCGATTCTCCAGCATCTGCAGTTCCTTCTTTAACAATATGTATTCCATAGTTTGCGACTTTCATTTTGCATCATATCTTTAATGTGCACACTAACACAGTCGAACAGTAACAGGCAATTAAATCAACATACAAAACATTTTCTAAAAAAAGGTTTTATTTATTGCAAAAACTGACAGTATTTTATTTGCAGTGTTTGCATGCTCCTTTATAACATTTTACATAACATTTTGCAGTACAACATGATTATTAAAACAAGGACAACTTCAATTCTTGATTTAAAAAAAAATCCCAATCATCCCATTCCAACCACTCATTTTTCTTGACTCGACCAAAATTATTTCTGAAATATTGGTCATAGATTTGCTCCAAAATAAGGTTCAGAATGCACCAGAGAGCATCTAAAACCCCAGAGCTTCCAGGGCCCTTAAGCGGGCCGTGGACCCCGGCCGTAAGGGTCTTTGAGCTTCTCGCTTGTGATATGCGCTGCGTGCACTTATTTCACATAAAATGTTTGTAATCCTGCCATGCCACCCCCGTTTTTGAAAAGCTTCGTACAGGCCTGGTATATGTGTATATATATATATATATATATATATTTGTAAATATTTTTATTAGAAGCATGTATACAAATAATAATAAGCGACAATTTAATTACAGATTTCTTACATAGCTTCAATTTTTATTATTTTTTTAAAGAATAAAGATAAAGAGAGAAAAAGATAAGAGAAACTATAAACTAATAAAGAGAAAAAGAAGACTAAAAATTAATTACAAATAACAAGATTGTGGAGATAAATCCTGGAGATATTTTAAGTATAATTATTAATCTAATCCCAAACTCAAGTTTCAACCCTGATATTTTTGACACTGTCATAGGCCTTTCTTACATACGCTGTCACAACGCATTGTAATCTCTAAACAACACTTCAATAAATTTCCTTACCCTCCATTTCAGAATAATACTGTTTTAAGTCGATAACTCAACTCTAGCACTGGCAATAAATAAAAAGCGCAGCTTTCCAGCCCTTATCTCATTGCACATCGGTGTCAATCTGGTGGACTCTTCCATCTTCCTCTCGTCGTGGGGGATTGGGAGGGGCCTCACATGTGGAATAGCCTAGGGCCTCTCTTCATGTAAATCCGGCCCTGGCTACACCAATGTAACCTGTGGTCAATCGGTCCGGATCCAGTGCAGATCCGCTCCAGATTTTCCCGTTTACCCCGACGTGAGGCTCTGGTTTCCCCGCAGCCGCCCGGCGTTTCCGCACCGCACTAGACGCGGGCTAGGGATGGTGGGCGCACCCGGGTGGGCTTGAAGTTTGCGCTGCGCTGCGCTGCGCTGGGCTGGGCTGTACGTGCAAACTGCTGTAACTTGAAGCAGCTTCGAGAATGCAGCGGCTGAGCCTTTCTGTGACATGGGCAGTTTTTGTGCAGTTAGTTTTATTGGTTTCTGTTTGTGAATGTGAACCAGTGGAAGAGGAAGTAAGTGCAAGGAGAAGTTTGGTCTGGGGGCCGGGTCTGAGGGCTGAGGTAGTGCTGCCGGTTCGCTATTTCTATATCCAGGCGGTCAGCAACACGGGAGAAAATATCACCTCATGCCCTGGTATGTAACTTGTTCCTTTCAAACTACTGTTCATTTCCAGTTAGCAACACGACCATCAATTTCACTACTGGATTCCTGGTTTAGCTTTTAGAACCATGTTTGTTGTAACATTTCTGTGCGGCCAGGTGTAGATTCGTTTCATTCAAGGTTGGTCACACAGTTCATAATCTGCACACTGCACGGCTCGATTGTAATCACGTATAATCTTTATGGTGACTGGTTAGCACTAAACTAAACAAATTGTTGAACTTTTCAATCAGTGCTATTTACCCTTTTACCTTCTTGGGGCATTAAACATTAGAACTATCCCCCCCCCCCCTCCCCCCTCCCCCCAACACATCAAATTAAAAGGGGACCAAAAACAAACATCTGGGAATGAATTGAAAATTGTCATCAAATTTCAGCGCTTGTATATTAGGGTAAATAAAAAGCTACTCTGGTCGTGTATTTTCTCTTAAGCATATAGTCTAGACCAAGGAGAACAGGCTGTCTCAAAGTTCTGTTATTGTTTTATTTTGGAAACTTATAGATTTACATGTGACCTGATAACATTGAACCATTAAAGTGTTCCTGTCTTACCATCTACCTCATTGGAGACTTTTGGACTATCTTTAATCAGATTATATCATGCATTAAACGTTATTCCCTTTAAACTGAAAGTTTCCCAAAGAAAACAATTATAGAATTGTGAGACGACCTGTTCTCCTTGGTCAAGACTACAGACTTAAGAAAAATTACACGACCAGAGTGGCTTTTAATTTACACTAATATACACGGTTTGATGGTAATCATGTATAGTGTTTTAGCAGACTAAAAAATGATACATGATTACATGTAACAAAACAGCTTTTCACTGTACCTTGGTATATGTGACAATAATAAACTAAACCAAATTGCACGACAGGCGTTACTTGTTTGCTTTCTTTAATTCAGGCAGTAATACGTTCACTGTGACAGTCAAAGTGATCAACTCCAGAGAACATGTTCGGCGTTATGTACCAACACCCTTGGATCGAAACGATGGGACATTTCTAATGAGGTATCGGCTGTATGGAAGTGCCATTGAGGGACTAAACATTGAAGTATTTCATCGCGGGCAACACGTAGGCCAGTCCCCGTATATTTTAAAAGGTAAATTTAAAAACAAAACTGAGAAATTCTGAAAATAAAAGGGGGGTGGGGAGATTTGCAAAGGATTGAAAGAAGTAAAAAGGTCACATGGTCTTGAGGGGATCTGTTTAAGTTATTGAGGAAAGTAAGCTGGAAATTATGGAGTTCCCGGGTGCACGGTCCCAGGGGCCACTGTTTAAGAATAAGGGGTAAGCCATTTAGAACGGAGATGAGGAAACACTTTTTCACACACAGTTTTGAGTCTGTGGAATTCTCTACCTCAGAGGGCGGTGGAGGCTGGTTCTCTGGATACTTTCAAGGGAGAGCTGGATAGGGCTCTTAAAGATAGCGGAGTCAGGGGATATGAGGAGAAGGCAGGAACGGGGTACTGATTCGGGATGATCAGCTATGATCACTTTGAATGGCGGTGCTGGCTTGAAGAGCCGAATGGCCTACTCCTACACCTATTGTCTATTGCCCTGTTCAGTAGAGGCCATGATTTTGGAAGATGTTGTCGATTAGTTGCTTTGGTGCTTTCATAAAGATGGGAGATTAAGTCATTGTTCAGGTAGTGCCAATCAAACATGCTCCTTAATTGAAGATGATGTTGGACTTGTGTGTTGTTGGAGCTGTGTTGGGACAGGAAAGTTAGGAGTATCCATCACACTGCTGACATCTGCCTTGTGAAATGGATTTGGGGGTCAGAGGCATTTGCTGCAGAATAATCACTGTCTGAACTCCCCTTATAGCGACTGCATTGTGTACTTTGTAGAATCAAGTCCTTGGTTAATGATAATTCCAGGACCTTGATGTTGGGATATTCAATGACAGGAACTATAGGTGGATGAAGACACAAAGTGCTGGAGTAACTCAGTGTGTCAGGTAGCATCTCTGCAGAACATGGATAGGCGATGTTTTGGGTTGGAACCCTTCCTCGGACTGATTGTGGTGGCGGGTAGGAAGCCGGAAGAGTGGGGGGGGGGGGGGGTAGGACTAAACCAGGCAGGTAATAAACTCGACTTTCTATTGGGAAACGAGCCTGACCAGCTAACTGGTGATGCAGTGGAAGAAGAATTTGGAGATAGTGATCACAACACCATAAATGTCAAGATTGTTTTGAATAGGGTCAAGTCTTGATGTTGGGGGAAGGTACTTAATTGGGTCAAGGCACATTACAATGTCATTAGGGAGGGGCTAAACTTGGGATTGGTTGTTATTGGGTAAATCCACAGCGGGCATGTGGGAATCATTTCATGCCAGCTGATCAAAGTGCAGGATCAGCATGTTCCAATAAGGGGGAGGGATAAGGACAGAATCTAAGGGAACTACGGATGCCCAAGGAGGTTATAAATTTGGTCAGGAGGAAAAAGAAAGTGTATGTTAGGTGTAAGAAGTTAGTATCAGACGGGGTTTAGGGGGAATCTAAAGTGAGTAGGAAAGAACTCAAGCGGGTAATTAGAAGGGGCAATGAAATGTCATTGGTGAGTTGGATTAAGGAAAATCCCAGGCTTTTTCTATGTATGTTTTAAAAGTAAGGCTGGCCAGGGAGAAGGAAGGACTGTTCAAAGGTAAAGGAGGGAATCTGTGATTGGAGTCGGAGGATGTAGGTACTAAACGAATACTTTGCACCTGTATTCATTGAGGAGAAGGACTTGGAGGATAGCGAGAATATTGTGCTAAGACTAATACGATAGCGAGATTATTGTGCTAAGGCAGTTTTAGAATGAGAAGGACGTGGTGCTGAGGCCTTGAAGAACATTTAGATGGATAAGTTCCAGGGCCTGGTGGAATTCATAGATTAATCTCTCCATAGGTTATTGAGGAAGATGGGAAGAGATTATGGGGGGCATTGATGAAGATCTTTGTTTCTTCTCTAGCCACAGGCAAGATCCTCAAGGATTGGAGAGTGGCTTTGTTGTTCCTTTGTTTAAGAAAGGAAATAAAGAGTATCCAGGGAACTATAGGCTGGCGAGCCTCATATCAGTAGACGTCCAGATGGTGGTGGGTTGTGATAGGGAAACTATTGGCGAGAATTCCTCAAGTAGCCCTTCCATTGATTCTATTTGCACCTCACGCTGCCTTGGCAAGGCCACCAGCATAATCAAGAATGTCTCAACCCAGTTGCCCCTTCTCCCCTCTCTCATCAAGTAAAAGGTATTGAAGTGTAAAAATGCACACCTCCAGATTCAGATTTCCTTGATCATGTATCTGTTCCCTGCGGATGTCTGGATTGCAATCTTGTCCAGTCTGTCCACTGACTGGTTAGCAGACATCAAAGGCTTTTCACTGCATCTCAGTATATGCAACAATAAACTGAACATTGTGGCCTGTTCCTATGCTGTACATGATCTATGTTCTATATAAGATTGGTAAAGGCTTATATATAGCAAATAGTCAAATAATCTTTTGGGTATGTTTCTTACACAGTGACATTTGAAGTGCACTGCTGGCAGTGGTAATTGGATCAAATACAATGACTACATTCAAGAATCATTTAGACTGGCAAGCCATAGAAGAATATGGTCCTAATGTGAGCAAATGGGGATAGCCAAAGGGCCTGTATCTGCACTGTATAACTCTATGAATGTCCTGGGGGGAGGAATCACTCTGACTGGTGATGGGAATAACCTGCCTTCTTTGACACGTATGTTCCTCAGCACCTGAGAGTCACTGGCACTGTACTGTCTCTATAATATAATGAGTGTGTAGAAAGGAACTGCAGATACTAGTTTATACTGAAGATAGACATAAAGTGCTGGAGTAACTCAGCAGGTCAGGCAGCATCTCCATCTCCGTCAGAAGCTGCTTGACCCATTGAGTTACTGCAGCATTTTTGTGTCTGTCTTCTGTAATATAATTGCTTGTGCATGGAATAGAGCATGATAATTGTGGGCAAACAATCTTCAGTTTTATTGAAAGGAAGATGATTGTAGTCACCAAACATGGTTGGGCTTGGGACGCTGCTCTGAAGTGCTACCGTATTAGTCTTGGTGCAAGGCATTGTGTCCAGTTTTGGTCACCTTGTTTATAGGAAAAATGTGTTAAGCTGGAAAGGGTACAGAAAAGATTTACGAGGATGTTGCCAGGACTTCAGGGCCTGAACTATAGGAGAGGTTGAGCAGGCTGGGGGCATGTTGGTCGGTGTGGGCAAGTTGGGCCAGAGGGCCTATTTTCATGCTGCCTGACTATTACTCCACCGTATCGCAGTGGTTATTGTGGTAAATCTGTTGCAGTTATGCAGACTGGCCTCTGGCAACCCATCACCATCTGGAGGTATTTTTCTGGATTCACCTTGACTTACACTAAAACCATTCATGGTTCTTGGTTACTTGGTCCTCCAAAATATTCCAACTGGAATTTAAACTGGAGGTGGTGAAGGGAGGGGTTTAGCCAGAGAGGGTTATTGGGGAAAAAAGTGCCACTTTAAATTTAGTTGCATCTGTGACTACACCTTCATTACTTAAGTGTCACTGGGCTGTGACTACACCTAACCTTTTTCATTGGGGTGGAAGATTGCAACCTTCACGTGGTCCGCCCTGTTTCGACTAATGCAATCAACTCGACATGTACAAACAGAAGATTAAATAGACCAAGTTGTCCTAGTTAGGGTGTGCACGCCACACGAAAGAAGAAGAAGACCTCTTTCATTGGTGTCTGGTGCAGGTGTACTAGGATTGGAGCCAATTTGGCCCATTTACTGAAGATGTGTGCACAGGTTATTAGTAAATGACACACAAACACAATGGTGATGCCTTCTGTTAGTTTGCTGCAAACTGAAAGAAGACTGATAATTGTAATTTCCAGTTTTTTACAGCATATACGTGAGGAAATTTTCATTTTTCATTTAACGTCAGTCGTGTGACTGCTGGTCTCATTACAGGTGTTGTGGCATGTTTTTAGGCTTTTTTTGGGATATTACAATCATCTTGACAGCACTTAGTGGATTCTGTATTTCGTTGGTACTTTAGCAAGTGAAATTAAGTGGGTTAGGACTGGTTTCTGGGGTGGTGATAAATTTGGGAGGAAACCAGCATGAGCATCATCGCACCTTAGTTTAGTTTATTGTCATGTGTATCGAGGTACAGTGAAAAGCTTTTGTGGTGTATCTTGCAACGCTTCTGTAATGAGCCACTTAAGTAATGAATGTTGACCCACAACCAACGTAGCTTCTCTCTGTGCCATTCCACCCACAATGCTTACTTGGGCATTGTTTATAGAGGAGAACCGATTCATTAGTTATGGAGTCATACAGCATGGAAACTGACCCCTTGGCCCAACATGTCCCATCTACATTAGTCCCATCTGCCTGTGTTTGGCTCGTATCCCACTAAACCTATCCTATCCATGTACCTGTCTAAATGTTTCTTAAACGGTGTGATCATACTTGCCTCAACTACCTCCTCCGACAGCTCGTTCCATACACCCACCATTCTTTGAATGGAAAAAGTTACCCCTGGGTTCATATTAAATCTTTCCCCATCACCTTAAATATTAATAGGAGGAAGTTGAGCAGGTAGTTCCTTTGTAACCTGATTTAATTTGGAGCAATGCCTACACTTTGTTCTTTACCAATTGTGGCCATTCTGCCCATCAAGTCTACGACACCATTCAATCATGGATGATAGACAAAAGTGTTGGAGAAACTCAGCGGGTGTGGCAGCATCTATGGAGCAAAGGAAATGGGCAACATTTCGGGCCGAAACCCTTCTTGATCTATCTTTCCCTCTCAACCCTAGTCTCCTGCCCTCTCCTTATAACCCAGTGACACCCTTACTAATGAAGAATCTGTCAATCTCTGCTTTAAAATACATAAATTACTTGGCCTCCACAGCCACCTGTGGCAATTAATGCGACAGATTCACCACCCTCTGACAAAATAAATTCCTACTAGCCTCATTTTTAAAGTTTTGTCCTTTTATTCGGAGGCTATGCCCTCTGGTCCTAGACTCTGCCAATAGTGGAACCATCCTCTCCACGTCCACTCTATCCAGGCATATCAGTATCGGCAAATTTCAGTGAGGTCGGCTGTCATCCTAATCGCCCAGAGCCGTCAAACGCTCATCATACAGTAACCCAATCATTCCTGGGATCATTCTCGTAAACCTCCTCTGAATCGTATCCTATGTTTGGGACAGAACCCAAACTGGGGTTGTAATGGAGAAGTTTGACATCTATTTAAGGACAGATGTCCATGCGTATTTGGCTATCACATTTAAACCTTTTGGCCTGGCCATCAGTTGATGTTCTTCTTCAGATGACAGGCAGTTGTCGAGTGGTGTTCTTCAACATTTCTCAAGGTTATGAATTGCATATTTTTAATGGTTGGGATTTAGTATATCAAAGTTTGCAGCTGATGCAACCTTCAGAAGTGTTAATCTTGTGAAGTCTACAGGAGAACAAGGACGCAAAAGGTGTAAATATCAACATTTTATGCAAAGTGCGAAATGCATTTTGATATGATGAATGAGGGGCAATGTGAGTTAAGTAGTGTAATTCTAAAAAGGGTACAGAAACAGAGAATGGGGATGGTGAGGACTCTTAATAAGAATAAACAGTGGTTCCTTAGCTTTATTGATGGAGTACAATACAAATGTAAGAAAGTTGTTTTAAATACATAAATTACTGTTTAAACAATTGAAATATTTAGTACTAAGGACCATGCATTAGAATGATTCACAGAATTGCACAGCACAGAAATGAGTCCTTCAATGTACCATAACCACACCAATCATCAAGTCCCCTTCACAAGCATCTCATTTATCAGTACGGGCAGAATCCTTTTATGCCTTGGAGAAGACATAAGGATGTGCATAAGAAGGTCTTCCTTGACCCACAGGAACTGCCGAAGAAGTCAGAAGAAACTGCTTCTGGTGGCAGAAGGTTTAGCTCACAAAAGGTGTAGATTTAATGGATACGGCAAAAGCACTAAAGTTGACGTGAAGAACCTTTTGAGCTAGTTGTGATCTCGAAAGATCGGACATGAATTTAGTAATAGTTATCATAAAATAATTAAATCACTACTTGAAGAGAATTTACCAGGCAATCAAGTAAGAACTAGGGAATGTGAGTCTAGAGAAGGGTCTCGACCCAAAATTTAACCAATCCATATTCTCCAGAGATGCTGCCTGACCTGCTGAGTTACTCCAGCACATTGTGTTCTTTTGTGTATTAACCAGCTTCAGCAGTTCTTTGTTTCTACAATGGAATGTGACCAGTTAAAGAGCTATTATGCACGGAAGCTTTCGAACGAAATAGGTTGTTTAACAACTTCCAGTGCTGCTCTAATGGACTCTGTGATTAAATGTATTCAGCTCATGGACCACCTCTGTGTTGTGAAATAAACAGAATCCAAAATGAGAAACTCAACATGGGGTTTGTAGGCTAAGCAAGAATTTGGATGTTGTCAACATCGTCAAGTATTTTTTGAGAGTGCAGGAAGTTGGATTTGGGCCAATTGTCTGCAAAGATATAGATTAGTTGAAAAATGTTGAGGCGAGCTGTCAACACTCTTCAAAGGAAATGGTTGGTGCCTGAGAACTGATCTTTGCAAGTTTCATCATTCAGCTCATTTCTGTTGGTCGAATCTTATTGTGTGAAAACAAAAGCTGCAATTGTTCTGTGTGATTACTTCCCAAGGAATTTAGTGGCATGTGAATCATGTGGACTGCTTTGTCATTTGAATCCCAGTACTATTGAATTGTTTCTACTTTTGTTCATTTTGTGTAATGGATATCTTTAATCTGGATGTACACCCTGTAAACAGGGACAGGTTTATGAATTTAATGTTCTCACAGTCCTTTTTAAAATGTTCTCTATCCATGGACATTAAAAAAAAAAGTACAAGCTGGTCAGAAAGTATCTGATGATGATTCATTGTCACTTGTACCTAGCTAGGTGCAGTGAAATTCTTTGTTTCTGCATACAAAGTACACAAAAGTGTCGCCACAAAGGTGCTGACAAAGGTACAAAAAGCGCTCGTCCCTTCTTCCCCAAAACCCCCCTCCCACCGGGTCCCCCTCTGTCCTAGGCGTCGCGGCCCGCCCACCTCGGCCCAACCTTGTCCTTGAGGCTCCGTCCTCGGCTCGATTCCTTTTGAGGCCCCAAGCCAACCTTTTATTCGGTCCGACTCTACTTTGGGGCTCTGACCTGACCGCTGGAACTTTGCTCACTTGATCCGGCCTGATGCCCGCCCCAGGTTTCCCACCCCGCCACTCACCAGGTGTTTCTCAAGAATCTTTCATCGTCTTTGAATCGGTTCAGGATCTTGTGAAGAATGCAGGATAAATGCAAGTTTCTATTTCTAGAGGGGAATCTACATTTTGACATTTGACATTTTTATTAAAGAAACTATATTTAAAAACATCAAATTTTGTAGGCTATGTTTTGGGTCAGCACTTGTTCAGACTTTACATTATATGTGCAGGTAAATGGGTAGGCAGCCATTGTGGTTGACAATAACAAAGTGAGCTGAAGAAGAGTTCTGACCTAAAACGTTACCTTTCCATGTTCTCCAGAGATGTTGCCATACTCGCTGAGTTACTCCAGCACTTTGTCTTTTTTTTGTGGAAACCAGCACCTGCATTTCCTTGAGTCTACATGGGATTTTTTTTTTTATGTACTTGGGCGGCCACTGTGGCACAGCGGGTAGGGTTACTGACTTACAGCGCTGGCGACCCGAGATTGATCATGATGACGGGTGCTGTCTGTTTGGAGTTTGTACGTTCTTCCTGTGACCGCATGGGTTCCGCCGTGTGCTGCGGTTTCCACCCATATCCCACGACATCAATGTTTGTAGGTTAATTGATGTCTGTAAATTGTTCCTGGTGTGTAGGACGGTGCTAGTGTACAGGGATCGCTCTAAGGCATGGACTCTGGGCTGAAGGGCCTATTTTTTATGCTGTATCTCTAAACTTAAACCAAACTTAACAAAAATGTATTTGAATAGAAGGCGCAGAGAGATGTAAACTTAATGCAGGCAAATGGGATTAGCATAGGCAGGAATTATGATCGCCATAAACCAACTAGGCTGAAAGGAACTGTTAAAGAAGGAACTGCAGGTGCTGGAAAATCAAGGGTACACAAAATGCTGGAGAAACTCAGCAGGTGCAGCAGCATCTATGGAGCGAAGGAGGTAGGCAAAGTTTTGGGCCGAAACCCTTCTTCAGTCTGAAGAAGGGTTTCGGCCCGAAACGTTGCCCATCTCCTTCGCACCATAGATGCTGCTGCACCCACAGAGTTTCTCCAGCATTTTGTGTACCCTGAAAGGAACTGTTTCTGTGCTGTTCCACGATTCTGTGATTGTCATTGGCTGGCTGGCCAGTTTCTGCTATGTCACCATTACGTGATGCTTCTTAATTGCAGTATTTCCCCTCAGGGCTCAGAACAGGTAGTTTTGCTTTGGGAGACTCGGTGGCAAGAAAGGTAATTAGTTGGATGCTGATTCTGGAATGTTGTGATCCGTTTTAACTTGCTTTTAATGTTTCTGGTGTTTTCCTCGCTTTCCCCAAATCCTGAGAAGACCAGAAATGCAGTGTTTCAGTGATGTCTTCTTGATAATCTTGCATGCTCTTATTTAATGTTTTTTTTGGGGATGCTCTAGCTGGAATAGTCCTCTTACCAAGTATTTTAGCAAAGTTCCCTTTTAAATGTAGTTATAAATTATCTGATTTGCTGTATCAACAGTTGCACAGGCATATAGATACACATCAAAGAACATGCCATTCATGTGATGAACGTATTTTGTAAATTGCAAATATTTATTTAAACTTCGCTCTTTTGCATAACTTAATTTTGTCAATTATTTTTAAATCTTTGAAGCAATCACTTTTAACAGTTTATTATTCGAGGCAATGCATAATTGCACTTAGTAACATATCGTGTTGTTGCTTCTGTCATCAGGTCCAGTTTATCATGAGTACTGTTACTGTCCAGAAGAGGAGCCTGAAAAATGGAAAGCTACTGTATCATGTCCTGCAAAAGAAGAACAAATTTCTAGTGACTTTGTTAACTTTCCCAGTATAGATCTTTCACTTCTGCTAGAAGAAGTGCCAAACAGATTTGGTGATCGAGGTATTGTCCACTACACCATATTAAACAACCAGATTTATCGACGAACCATGGGACGGTACACAGACTTCAAAATGTTCTCAGATGAAATGCTTCTATCTTTAGCAAGGAAAGTATGTTAATTTTACAGTTGCAGTGATTTTATTTATTTTTTTGCTCAATTGTATTCTGCTACATAATGAGACTGTTCACTTTATTTTAGGTTCACTTACCCGACGTTGAATTCTATGTAAATGTTGGAGATTGGCCATTGGAAACCCGTAAAACAAAAGATAACCCCTTGCCTATCATTTCTTGGTGTGGCTCTGACGACACTGCAGATATTGTCCTTCCAACATATGATATAACACGGTCTACATTAGAAACACTGCGTGGTGTAACAAATGATCTACTTTCTATTCAAGGACAGACTGGTAGGTTTGATTATGTTTCCTTTTATTGGTATACTTTTACAATGATATTTCACAATAAACGTTATGGTGCCAAAATCCATTGTTTCAATACTTTTATTTGAAATGGAATTTCCTACACTGGAGATAATCACCTCCTCGAAACATTGTGGTTGCCAGTTGTAGACGGGGAAATTCAAGTGTAATCCTCTATTTACTTTCAGAACAAACTATCTTTATTACAAATTGGCCAACTTCGGAGACTCATATGTCCCAGGGCAGGTGCTCTCGGATACAAAGTACCTATTGCTTTTCATAATATCCCTTGTTAGTTTCTTATAATATTGGCTAAACAAGGACCTGCAGATACTGGTTTGCACAAAATGGCACAGCACACTGGAGTAACTCAGTGGGTCAGGCAACATCTCTGGAGAATGTGAATAGGTGACATTTCAGTTTGGAATCCTTCAGATTGAAAAAAGGTACCTATCCATGTTCTCCAGAGATGCTGCCTGACCTGTTGAGTTACTCTAGCACCGTGTGTCCTGTTGTGTAAACCAGCATCTGCAGTTCCTTGCTACTATTTTCATCACCCTTGTGCATGCTGACTCCTCCTAAAATCTAATTGTTTGTTGTCAAAGTTTGAATTTGTCTTGTTTTCTCTGCCTCTGCGATTACACCCCCCCCCCCCCCCCCCCCCCCCCCACCCTTTCCCCCACCTCACGACTGCCCAAGAACCCTACTTGCCTCCAGTTCCAAAGTCCACCTCGCCCTTCCCTCACCATAAGTTATTCTACCTTCAGTTGTCCAAGTCTTGCTTCCCGGGAATCCTCAAAATTCCCTTTTAAAGTATTAAAATTATTTCTGAACAAATTTTTAGTTATCTTTTTGATGCCCTGTCATCTAAAGTGTGAAAATCGTTAATGATTTCCATTGATGGAAGTGCTATGTAAATTGATCCACAATTAGTATTCCATACTTGTTACTGACTGTGATCACTGGGTACTTTGTTACTCATTCAAACTGCAGTTTTGTCACATTATGTAATTTGTATTGGTCTTTTTGTGGCAAACTTTCAAAACCCAGAGATTTTGTTTGTTTTTTGGCATTCCAGAGTGCATTATTGTGTTATACATTGTGCCAAGTCTAGGTTTCTCTGTCCTCTGGTCATTGATCTTAGTGATGCTATTCAGGAGAGGAATACATTTGTGCTTTAGGTTGTCCAGTGGTTCTGCGCCAACTTCCTAGCTGTTTTTTTACACATCTGGAATGGGCCATCTGGGTTTGATAATCATAAACTCCATTGATTAGATAGATCATGGAAATTGTTAACTAAATTGTGGAGTGAAGACTAGCCAACCTTGCTGTCAAGTTATATGACAGTAGTCACGTTAGGAACATGCCCCCCACCAAACAAATTGTAAGGCAGTGCAATTTAATGTTCAGTTTTTGCATGTGTAATGTATTTTGTATGACCCTGTTGTGGCTAGCACAATGAATACTCGTCCGATATCTTGTAAGAAGAGTTTATTTTCCAACAACTAACAGAAACTTCTAGAAGGTCACATGTTATCAGTCATGCAGCACAGGCACAATCGCCAGCTTCTACTCCTGGCCTCAAGGGGGTGCTGGCATTGACATTACAGCATGGACATTCTTCTCGTCTAAGTACACAAGATACTAGGGCACTCTCTTTATTGTGTTTGCTCCAGTATTCAATCTAGCATTCTTTTAAGTAAATACATTTCAATGTTCCTAATTAGTTTTTCTTTCAGATTAAATTGCATTTAAATGAACCATATTCTGAGTACACTTTGGAGTATCTGACTAGCAAACAATTAGTTATCTTGAATTGAATTTATTTGTCATTCAAAACATTTTTTAATGAAATTTCATTGCCATAGTCATAACAATAAAAAACAAACAAAACACACAATTACATAAATTTAACATAAACATCCAGCAGTGTGACTCTCCTCCAGGAACCTCCTCACTGTGATGGAAGGTAAAAAAAGTCATCTCTTCCTTGCTTCTTCTCCCACGGTCATGCAGTCAAACTGCTGCATCGAGGCTCCTGATATTGAAGACCCCGCCGGGCAATGGAAGTTCCAGCGGCCGAGCCGCGTCGGGCGATGAAGGGTCCTGTGAACAGGCCGATTCAAGCCTTGCGATTCGGGCCGGACGAAGCTACTGTGGCCGGAGCTCCCGAAAAGCCGGTCGCCAACCAGGGACCTGTGAGCTCCCAATGTTACAGACCACAGAGTCCGTGGTCGAAGCCTCTGAAAGTGAAATCGCAGCCACAATCGCAATGCCACCACAGCCTCCGAAAGTCAGCCAGCTCCGCGAGTTCACAGGCTTTGCGATCGGCGCCCTCAAGGTTAATTCCAGCTTGAGGCCGCCCAGCTCCTTGATGTTAGGCCGCAGTGTGAACAGAGATAGGACATGAGGGAAAAAAAGTTGCATCTCTGTTGAAGAAAGATTTTTAAAAGTTCCACCCACCACCCCCCACATAATACACAACTAAAAATAGACTATTACATACATCTAACATTAACGCTAAGACAAAGATGGAAGATAGACGGAGTGCAGGCGAGCGCAGTGTCACCACATTGCTCATCCTTAACCTATGGGTATAGAAGACGTAAATGGGCATTAAATTATAGCCCAATTTATTTTTCATTTGCTAGCCCTATAATTAACAGTTGTAGATGTAACCATAAAACAAGATTTCTTGGAGTGTTGGTGTAATTTTCAGTGTATGAACATATTTATTGTATCAATAAACAACCAACTTTGTTGAATATTGTATTTCAGTTCCTTGCTATCTGCCCAACTTAAAACTCTACCTCCAAAGTATGTCTCTTCAACCAAGCCTTTGGACATCTATCCCAAACCATCCATTGTGGAAATTGTTCTATTATTGTCTTTTTAAGGTAATGGATGACATTTTTAATAGCATCTCCCTTTTTACCTTAAGACAATAGACAATTGATGCAGGAGCAGGCCATTCGGCCCTTCGAGCCAGCACCACCATTCACTCTGATCATGGCTGATTAAGAGACCATTAAGTTTGAAACAGTAAAAGTGCCTCCAGCACTTTGTGCTCCACTGGGGGGAAAGATTTAATAGGAACCGAGAAGTTATTTTTTTAGGTAGCTGAGGCAGATACTAATATAACATTTAAGAGACATTTGGACAGATACATGGATAGGATAGGTTTAGAGGGCGATGGCCAAGTACAGGCAGGTGGGACTAATGTGGATGGGGCATGTTAGTCAGTGTATGACTCTCAAGATGCTGCCTGACTCGCTGAGTTACTCCAGCACTTTGTGCGCCAATAATGCTTCCTCTTTCTATTACTCCAGCTCTTTGTGTTCTAATTAAAATTGATGATGTGTTTTTATAATAGCTCAATGTTTATTTATTTCGCAACAGGTCCCTCCTGGAGCAATAAGACAGAACAAGCTTTTTGGAGAGGAAGGGACAGCAGTGAGGAGAGGCTGAAACTAGTGAGGATTTCCAAAAATAATCCCAATCTTCTGGATGCTGGGATAACTGCCTATTTCTTTTTTCGTGAGGAAGAGAAAGCTCTTGGAAAAGCCCAACTGATCAGTTTCTTTGATTTCTTTAAGGTATGATTTTTTGTGGATAAATAATATGCTTAATCATAGAATCTCCAAATGATTATGCTACACAAAGTCACTTGAGCCAACTTGTCCGTGCTGCCCAGAACTATACAAGAACTGTAAGCTGCCTGCGGGCACAATCATGGTAAATAAATTGTTTAACCTATCCCTTATAATTGTAAGTTTTGGGAAAATGTCATTATTATAGAAAATGCAGAGTATCATTGTGTTTTTCCATATAGTCATACAGCATGGAAACAGGCAAATTCATCCAACCAGAAAAACCCATCTAAGCTTGCCCCATTTTCCTACATTTAGAGTAATTCAGCATGAAAACAGGCCCTTCGGCCCAACTTGCCCATGTCGACCAACATGCCCCATCTATCCTAGTCCCACCTGCCTGTGTTTGACCCACATTCCTCTTAAACCTTTCCTATTCCTACATAGTTCTGGTGAATTTTTAATCATGATTACCTTTTGGTATCCAAACATCTATCTAACCATATAACAATTACAGCACGGAAACAGGCCCTCTCGACCCTTCCAGTCCGTGCCGACCATTTGTTTTCCCCTAGTCCCATCTACCTGCACTCAGACCATACTCCTCCATTCCATTCCCGTCCATATACCTATCCACTTTACTTTTAAATGTTAAAATCGAGCCTCCACCACTTCTGCTGGAAGCTCATTGCTCACAGCCACCACCCTCTGAGTAAAGAAGTTCCCCCTCACGTTACCCCTAAACTTCTGTCCCTTAATTCTCATGTCATGCCCTCTTGGTTGAATCTTCCCTACCCTCAATGGGAAAAGCTTATCCACGTCAACTCTGTCTATCCCTTTCATCATTTTAAAGACCTCAATCAAGTCCCCCCTTAACCTTCTGAGCTCCAAAGAATAAAGACCTAACTTGTTCAACCTTTCTCTGTAACATAGTTGCTGGAACCCAGGCAACATTCTAGTAAATCTCCTCTGTACTCTCTCTATTTTGTTGACATCCTTCCTATAATTAGGCGACCAAAATTGTACACCATACTCCAGAATTGGTCTTACCAATGCCTTGTACAATTTTAACATTACTTCCCTGCTCCTATATTCAATGCTCTGATTTATAAAGGCCAGCACACCAAAGGCTTTCTTTATCACCCTATCTACATGTGATTCCACCTTCAGGGAACTATGCACAGTTATTCTTAGATCACTCTGTTCCACAGCATTCCTCAATTCCCTACCATTTACCATGTACGTCCTATTTTGATTTGTCCTGCCAAGATGTAGCACTTCACACTTATCAGCATTAAACTCCATCTGCCATCTTTCAGCCCTCTTTTCCAAATGGCCCAAATCTCTCTGTAGACTTTGAAAATCTACTTCATTATCCACAAAACCACCTATCTTAGTATCATCTGCATACTTACTTATCCAATTTTCCACCCCATCATCCAGATCATTGATGTACATGACAAACGACAGTGGACCCAACACAGATCCCTGAGGCACCCCACTGGTCACCGGCTTCCAACCTGACAAACAGCCATCCACCATTACTCTCTGACATCTCCCATTCAGCCACTGTTGAATCCATCTTGCTACTCCGCCATTAACACCCAAAGATTGAACCTTCTTAACCAACCTTCCATGGGGAACCTTGTCAAAGGCCTTACTGAAATCCATATAGACAACATCCACTGCTTTATCCTCATCAATTTCCCTAGTTACCGCTTCAAAAAATTCAAGAAGGTTTGTCAAACATGACCTTCCAGGCACAAATCCATGTTGACTGTTCCTGATCAGACCCTGTTTATCCAGATGCTTACATATATTATCTCAAAGTATCCTTTCCATTAATTTGCCCACCACTGACGTCAAACTAACAGGTCTATAATTGCTAGGTTTATTCTTTGAACCCTTTTTAAACAATGGAACAACATGTGCAGTACGCCAATCCTCCGGCACTATTCCTGTTTCTAATGACATTTGAAATATTTCTGTCATAGCTCCTGCTATTTCAACACTAACTTCCCTCAATGTCCTAGGGAATATCCTGTCAGGACTTGGAGACTTATCCACTTTTATATTTTTCAAAAGTGTCAGTACTTCCTCCTCTTTGAATCTCATAGTTTCCATAGCTACTCTACGTTTTTCCCATCTCACAGAGTTCAATATTCTTCTCCTTGGTGAATACCGAAGAAAATAAATTGTTCAATATCTCCCCCATCTCTTTTAGCTCTGCAGATAGCTGTCCATTCTGGCTCTCTAATGGTCCAATTTTGTCCCTCGTTATCCTTTTGTTATTAATATAGCTGTAGAAACCCTTTGGATTTACTTTCACTTTTCTTGCCAAAGCAACCTCATATCTTCTTTTAGCCTTCCTAATTTCTTTCTTAAGATTCTTTTTACATTCTTTATACTCCTCTAGCACCTCATTTACTCCATGGCTCCTATAATTATTGTAGATATCTCTCTTTTTTCAAAACAAGTGTCCAATTTCCCTTAAACCATGGCTCTTTCCAATTTTTACTATTTCCTTTCAACCTAACAGGGACATAAAGATTCTGTACTCTTACAATTTCCCCTTTAAATGTCCTCCATTTCTCTTCTACATCCTTCCCATAAAACAAAGTGTCCCAATTCACTCCTTTTAAATCCTTACGCATTCCCTCAAAGTTAGCCTTTCTCCAATCAAAAATCTCCACCCTAGGTCCAGTTCTGACTCTCCATAATTATATTGAAACTAATGGTGTTGTGATCACTGGTCCCGAAGTGCTCACCAACGCATACCTCCGTCACCTGACCTGCCTCATTTCCTAACAGGAGGTCCAGCACTGCCCCTTCTCGGGTCGATACCTCTATGTACTGCTGCAAAAAACTATCCTGCACACATTTTACAAACTCCAAACCATCCAGCCCATTTACAGAATGTGTTTCCCAGTCTATTTTTGGAAAATTGAAATCTCCCACAATCACTACCTTGTGCTTACTACTAATATCTGCTATCTCCTTACATATTTGCTCTTCCAATGCTCGCTCCCCATTTGGCAGTCTATAATGCACCCCTAAAAGTGTTGCTACACCGTTCCCACTTCTCAGTTCCACCCAAATAGCCTCCCTAGACGAGCCCTCTAATCTATCCTGCCAAAGCACTGCTGTAATATTCTCTCTGACAAGCAATGCAACACCTCCACCTCTGGTCCCTCCAATTCTATCACACCTGAAGCAACGAAATCCTGGAATATTTAGTTTCCAATCACAGCCCTCCTGCAACCATGTTTCACTGATTGCCACAACATCATATTTCCAGGTGTCAATCCAGGCTCTAAGTTCATCCACCTTTCTTACAATGCTCCTAGCATTAAAATATACACATTTTAGAAACCCACCATCCCTTATTCTCTGTCTATTATCTTTTTCCTTTTCCTCGCCTACATTTTGGATCCGAGTGTTTCCCTTCTCTGCCTCTTGCCCCATACCCTGTCCCCTAGCCCCCTCTACCCGAGTCCCTCCCCCCAGCCTTTCTAGTTTAAAGTCTCCCCAGTAGCCTTAGCAAATCTCCAGGATATTGGTCCCCCTCGGGTTCAAGTGCAACCCGTCCTTTTTGTACAGATCATGCCTTCCCCAAAAGAGGTCCCAGTGATCAAGAAACTTGAATCCCTGCCCACTGCACCAGTCCCTCAGCCACGCATTTATCCTCCACCTCATTCCATTCCTACTCTCACTGTCACGTGGCACAGGCAGTAATCCTGAAATCGTTACCCTTTTGGTCCTTCTCCTTAACTTTCCCCCCAACTCCCTAAATTCTCCCTTCGGGACCTCGTCTCTTTTTCTGCCTATGTCATTTGTACCTATGTGTACCACAACATCAGGCTCCTCTCCCTCCATTTTCAGAATCTGTATCCTCTTTGAATATGTTTATATCCTCTATGTCTATATCCTCTTTGAATATGTTTACATTCCTTGACTCTGCAGCTTGCTAGGGTGGGGAATTCTGAAGGTTCATGTTCATCTGAGTGATGACAAGGTAACTGTTCAATAGCTCCCCCATTTCCATTGTCTAGTTATGAAGAGTGGGGCTGTACTTTGCTTTATTTTATTTTATAATGTCATTAGACAAGTAGTTCCCCACTGTACCTGTTACAATTATTGTGCGTTTTACTGTGAAGACGGTGACATAACTGTTTATTTCTTCAACTATATCTTTACTCTCCTGGTTATGATGAACCCCACATTTGTGTTACTCTCTTTTATTTTACATTTGATTAGTATACAGATGCAGTGTGGAAACTGGCACTTAAGCCCACTGAGTCCATGCTGACCAGCGATCTTCATACTCTAACAGTATTCTGCACATTAGGGACAATTTATAATTTTTACCGAAGCCAATTAACCTACAAACCTGTATGTCTGGAGGGTGGGTGGAAACCAGAGCATCCGGGGAAAACGCATACGGGAGAATGTACAAAATCTGTACAGACAGCACCCGTAGTCAGGATCAAACCCTGGTCTCTGGCACGTAAGGCAGCAACTCCACTGCTGCGCCACCATGCTGGAAGACTTTTGCAAATGTTTAATAAAATATTTCTTGCATATGTTATTCGCTAATACTGTACATTCTGCCTTTTCTCTCGTGTACAAGTATTGGTCAAATGTTGCTGGTTCCCCAAATACTTCCAATCCTGAGACCCGCTTCTCATTAAGAGAGGCATTCAAGGTTATCCTAATCTTAATGTTCCTTAAAAAATGTTTAACCATGGATGCTTAATTTTTTAGTAGCAAACAA
Source organism: Okamejei kenojei (assembly GCA_035221665.1). NCBI lineage: Eukaryota > Metazoa > Chordata > Chondrichthyes > Rajiformes > Rajidae > Okamejei > Okamejei kenojei. Next base: position 65,040,022 of record CM069136.1, on the reverse strand, counting down.
ACTATGAAATAATTGTTTGAAATGCTTGCCTTTATTTATCAAGTAGCAAATATTTTAACTTGGTTTCTTATTCCATTTCGTCAACTCTTCAGTCTTGCATAATTAGCTGCAAGTTCAGAGCTTTTTACTAAAATGTTCCTCTAAAACATGATTAAAAAAATACTCAAGATGGCAATCGCTTCCCTTCCACTTCCCTGAGGCTGCTGATCTAATGTCAATAGATTTTTTTAAATGTTCATTAATATAATAAGAATTGCAAGTTATAATTTCTTCCTAGTTCTAATGTATATCTAAACGATCAAAAGATATGCACACTGACCATTTACCTGGCTGGTGGGCTTTCTTACCTCTGTTCAAAGTTGTTTATACTTGGCTCCACTCAAGTGTTTTCAAGTGTCTGCGTGGGCTGTCTTTCTCTCTTGCTGCTTCAGCCTGAGCCAGCACTCTTGCTACCAAGCAGGATGCTCCAGATCCTGAAATATTCATCAGCAATTTTTCTGAAAGATGTTGAGTATCTAGTGCAAATACAGACAAAGAAACCGTTTGAAAATTGAGACACCTCGTTTTTTGAAAGTGAAGGAGACAAACATTTTGGTCTGAATGTTCATGGATCTCCAGCTGCTAAATTGTTCATTATATGGTTGTTTTAGACATGGATAGTTGGTAACATTAGACCCTAGTATCTAACTCCATTGTAAAGGCAAAGTACATCCTATCTTTAGTGTGAAGACTGATCAGCATACGCACGTATTTTAGCAATATTTACGGTTGTATTTCTTGCTTTTGTTCATCCATATTGCTGAGAAGGAGGTTCAGCAATTCATTTTTTCAGAGCAAAAAAAAGTACTGGAGGAACAGAACCAAAACGTAATTTGTCATTTTCCCTCTGCAGACTGCCAGATTTGCTGAGATCCTCCAGCACTTTGTTTTATGCTCAAGATGCCAGCATCTGTAATTTCTTGTGTCCCCATTAACTTTCCATCTTGGTTTCTATTATTTAATGCATTGCCCTGCATTATTTAAATATCTAAACAAGACTTTAGTGAAGAATATCATTTAAATTGAAACAGTAAAACAAATTTTATTGTTCAAATAATTACAAAAATTGAGATTTGTATTTTTTCTGGTTGTCAATTACATTAATTAGAATGTATCACTAATTTTAGAAGAAATGTTGTGCTTTGCACATTTTCTAATATAGGCACAAAGTGTTGGAGTAAGTCAGCGAGTCAGGCAGCATCTCTGGAGGAAATTAATAGATGACGTTTCGGGTCAGTCTAAATCGTCAGTCTGAAGAAAGGGTCCTGACCCGGAACGTCACCTGTCCATTTTCTCCAGAGATGTTGCCTGACCCACTGAGTTACTCCCAGTATGTTGTGTTAACTTTGGTATGAACCAACATCTGCAGTTCCTTGTTATTACAGTTTCTATTCATGTGAACCATAAAATGTTGATGTACGTTTCTGAATATTTTTCCAGTATAAATACCAAGTGAATGTGGATGGCACTGTGGCAGCTTACAGATTCCCTTACCTTATGTTGGGTGACAGCCTTGTATTGAAACAGGATTCTAAATATTATGAGCACTTCTACAAATCCCTAAAACCATGGGTACATTACATTCCAGTGAAGAGAGACCTAAGTGACCTTTTAGAACAGATTAAATGGGTGAAGGTAAGTCCACTGTAACATTATTAAATTTTAATATGTAAAATTTTTCCAAAGGGTAAAGTTGTCAACATCGTATTCCAGCGACAAGGGACAGGTTGCAAACGGTTCATGTTGTGGCATGTAGCATAAATTCCTTCAGCACAGCTCATTGAGTCTCAACATGTCTCTTGTAATCATGGATGTGGCGTAGAATTATATTAAATAAATTGGTGGAAGCAAAATATAACATAGTTCCTATTATTTACCTGTTCCTGAAATCTGCCCATTAGACCATGAAGGCCATTCAGGAAAAATAATGCATAAAAGCTACATGGTTTTATCTCCAAAAGCTAGCAGTTTGCATTTTAACTCTGCACACTCAGCAAGTCAGGCAGCACATATGGAGAGAAAAACACAGCACAGTGTCAGAATTTAATTAAATTTGCGCTTGGCAAATCAGCATTCTTCAATAATGCTTTCTCGATGATGAAGTTGCTTTTTAGCAATTTAATGAATTTATGACAGTTTCATAATGTCAGTTAATAATGGTTTATTACTGATAAATGCTATTAATGACCACAGTGCCACTGTACATAATTGTGATAAAATTAAATATTGCTTGAAAAATACTGAGCAGTCATTATCTACACCATAACTTTAAGTTGAGTCTTATCTGATGATTATTAATCTTGATATGGAAATTTAGCAGTAACTAGTGTGTGCTGCAAGTAGATTGTTACTAAAAGGGTGGCAACCATTTTCTAATCTATTATGCTTTCATTTTTAATGTGAAAATTCTCTTTTAGATATTAACATACAGCTCTTCTACCTATACCTCCATTAAAACCTCCCTCCGACCACGTTTTAACCCAGACCCGTTACCACAGCCGCGTTTGTTTTCTCGGAACTTGCCTGCACCTCCATCAAAGCCCAGTTCTCCCACTAGTCTTACTGTCCCCGCCTACATTCTATCTTTGTCATGCCCCCTCCCCTGACAACAGTCTGAAGAAGGGTCTCGACTCGAAACATCGCCCATTCCTTCTCTCCAGAGATGCTGCCTCACCCGCTGAGTTAGTCCAGCATTTTGTGTCTACCAATTTGTAAACTATGTGTTGAAAAGTTGATGCAGTGTATGCACGTATTGGCAACGAAGAAGAATGCATGTAACATGGGAAAAATGAATAGGCAATGGGTCAAATTTCATTGTCTAATGCTGGTAGTTCTGAACAGAACTGCTGGTGTTTGATACCAAAACTCCAGACTTCCATGCAGGTACTGCCAACCTGATATCCCACATTTATTAAGGAATGTGGAAAGCAATATCTGTAAGAAGACACCTTCTAGCACGTGCAGAGTGCTAGAATAACTTGGCAGGTCAGGCAGCATCTCTGGACAACATGGGTTGGCATGTTTCCGTTCAGGACCCTTCCTCGGACTGATTCAGACCTGTTCAGAAATGCTACCTGACCTGCTGAGTTACTCCAGCGCTTTGGGTCTTTTTTTTAAGCCGGTGCCTACAGTTCCTTGTTTCTATTTGAAATATCAACTGTTTTTCTCTCCAAACATTCAGATTGATTTTAGTGGTGGTGAGGGGGGAGGGGAAGAAAGCTGGAAAAGAGGAGTGGCTGGACAAAGCATAGCAGGTCTTTAAGTTTGTGGTAAGACTGGACATAGTCTACACACAAAGGCCATGTTTAGGTCCTGGGTTGTTTAAGCTAGTGAGACTGGCCCTCTATCTTGCCCAGGTATGCATTTGTGTTGTGGACTAACAATGGTAATCTATCCTAGTAGTTAAAATCAAAAAAGCTCTTCTAATGTATACATCAAAGAGTATTCCTCGCTGTACTATCGAACAAAACAGTGGCTAATGGAAAATTTGTGACTGAATGGAATTCTACATATATCTTGCTAAAATATTGTTCTTTGATTTTTGTTCTAGGAAAATGATGCTGAAGCTCAGAAAATTGCCAGATTAGGACAAATTCTTGCACGAGAACTCTTGCAGCCTTCAAGTCTTTACTGTTACTATTACAGAGTCTTACAGGTTTGAGAGACTTAATAGATCAATTTATTATTGTGCATAGTGCTCCGTTGCAAATTATTTACTTTAATATTAGATCCATTGCTGGATTCATAAGTAGAAGGAGACTTAAGAATTTTGAATTTAGAGGTACAGCATGGAAACAGGCCCTTTGGCCCATTGACCCCATGCTGATCATTGATCTCCTGTTCGCACGTGTTCCATGTTATGCCATTTTCGTATCCACTTCCTACACACATGGTGCAATCTTACAGAGATCAATTAACCTTCAAACCCACACATCTTTGGGATGTTGGAGGAAACCAGAGCACTGGATGAAACCCAGGCGGTCATAGGGAAAACATGCAAACTCCAAATTGTCTTGGTCATTGAGCTTTGAGGCAGCGGCTCTACCAGCTGCGCCACTTTGCTGCCCGTTTTAACCTACTTATTCTGGATGGCTTCATGGCAATCGCTGATTTAGTACAACTCGTGCTAAATAATTCAGCACATTTAACTCCATGTAAATAAATACTTCTGGAAAGCATAAACCTGATTAACCTTGGATATAGAAACGTGTACATGCTTGCATCAGTGAAGTAGTCAGAAATTTGTTAGAACAAAATGTGTAATTGCAAAACAATGCAATTTTTCAATCACTGGGTTGGAATTAAAGACTGAAAATTGGTCTTAAATTGTCATAAGGAATAGGAGTAGAATTAATCCATTTGGCCCGTTAAGTCTACTCTGCCATTCAATCATGGTTGATCTATTTCTTCCTCCTAACCCCATTCTCCTGCCTCCTCCCCATAATCTCTGACACACGTTTCTTATTTACCATTCGGCCCTTCGAGCCAGAACCACCATTCATTGTGATCATGGCTGATCGTGCCAAATCAATAACCCGTGCCTGCCTTCTCCCCATATCCCTTGATTCCACTAGTCCCTAGAGCTCTATTTAACTCTCTCTTAAATCCATCCAGTGATTTGGGCTCCACTGCCCTCTGTGGCAGGGAATTCCACAAATTCACAACTCTCTGGGTGAAAAATGTTTTTCTCACCTCCGTCTTAAATGGCCTCCCCTTTATTCTAAGACTGTGGCCCCTGGTTCTGGACTAACCCAACATTGGGAACATTTTTCCTGCATCTAGCTTGTCCAGTCCTTTTATAATTTTATATGTTTCTATAAGATATCCCCTCATCCTTCTAAGCTCCAGTGAATACAAGCCTAGTCTTTTCAATCTTTCCTCATATGGCAGTCCTGCCATCCCAGGGATCAATCTGGTGAACCAATGCTGCACTGCCTCAATCACTGGGATTTCCTTCCTCAAATTAGGAGACCAAAACTGTACGCAATACTCCAGGTGTGGTCTTACCAGAGCCCTACACAACTGCAGAAGAACCTCTTTGCTCCTCTACTGAAATCCTCTTGTTATGAAGGCCAATATTCCATTAGTTTTCTTCACTGCCTGCTGTACCTTCAGTGACTTTAGGGCCTGTCCCACTTACGTGTCCTTGGTATGCAAATTACGCGATCTCGTGGTCGTGTTGAGACGCACGGGAATCATATGGCCGCGTGGGGCCGGTCCCACTGAGAAACGCGGAGGGGTATGTAGTTGTGCACGCTGGGCTCCGAAATTTTTGTAGCGAACAAAATCTTTGCAAGCCTCTATCGTGGAGCTGACGGCCAAAGTGGGACAGGCCCAAGACCCAGGCACGACGCAACGTCTCACCTCCAACAGCAGCAGAAGCAGGCAAACGATCGCCGAGCTTGGCCTGGGGCTCAAGGCCGTTGCGGTCCGGATCCGCCCCCACTTCTAGTCCCAGATCGGGGCCAAGAAAATTGAAGATATACACAAAATGCTGGAGTAGCACAAAAAACTCAGCGGGACCGGCAGCATCTCTGGAGAGAAGGAATAGGTTTAAGAAGGAACTGCAGATGCTGGAAAATCGAAGGTACACATAAATGCTGGAGAAACTCAGCGGGTGCAGCAGCATCTATGGAGCGAAGGAAATAGGCAACGTTTCGGGCCGAAACCCTTCTTCAGACTTCCTAATAAGGAATGGGTGATGTTTTGGGTCAAGACCCTTCTTTCAGACTGAAGAAAGGTCTTGACACGAAACATCACCCATTCCTTCTCTCCAGAGATGCTGCCGGTCCCGCTGAGTTACTCCGGCATTTTGCATCCATCATCAAATGACGTCACAAGCTCCAGACAGCTGTGCGGTCAAATGAAGTCGCGCGCGACCATCGCGGCTCAACGCAACCACGAGGTCATGTAATTTGCGTGCCAAGGACACGTGGGACAGGCCCTTTTCTTATTTCATTTCGGTAAGTAATGCGGAAAGAGAGGTATCACCTGCTGTGATATTGCCACCTGCTGGGCTTGAAGCCAATGTGTTATAGAGAAAGCAATGAAAACATCCAATATGAGCTAACTGCTAACAATTCCCTCCCACTCCACCAACATTCCTTTCTCTGGCTTCACAATTTGGGGCTCTTCAATCTTTTTGTCTCGCACCTTCTGTTTTAATCTTTGGCTTTTGTTTCAACCATCTGCCTATCAAACCCTCCTCTCGCCTGCGTTCGCCTATTACCTACGACCCTTTGTCCTGCCTCTCCTCTCTCCCAGTTTTCTCCCCCCCCCCCCATCAGTCTGAAGCAGATGCCTGACCTGGAACATCACCTATCTTCAGAGATAGTCAGTTCTCCAGAGATGCTGCCTGGCTTGCTGAGTTGGACCCAGCAAAGGCTCAGGGCATTCACAAGATAGGGCCTAGCTCCTTGACATCAATGAGAAAGGAAGAAATGCCTGAATGAGGGATGTTTTCCTTGTGCAGCAAGTAACAGATGAATAATTTGGTTTAGGGATACAGCATGGAAAGAGGCCCAAATGAGTCCATGCCAACCATCAATCACCTGTTTACACTAGTTCTATGTTATCCCACTTTTACATCCACCCCCTACATATCTAGGGGCAATTTGCAGAGCACAATTAATCTGCAAACTTGCTCCTCTTTGGGATGTGGGAGGAAACCCATTCTGTCACAGGGAGAACGTGCAAACTCTACACTGACAGCACCTGAGATCAGGATCGAACCTGGGTCCCGAGCGCTGTGCGACACCAACTCTTTCAGCTGTGCCACCCTTGGATAAATCAGATTAACAACAGTCATGACCATATGTAATAAAAAGGGAGCTACAAGTGTTGGGTTATGCCAAAGATAGACACAAAATGCTGGAGTAACTCAGGCAGCATCTGTGGAGAAAATGGATTGGTGATGTTTCAGGTCGGTACCCTTCTCGGACAAAATCTCTGTCCCCCAAAAACCATTGTGTTGTCAGCGAAGGGATCAGATGTAGGGATTTAATCAGAACATAACTTGCCCAGTTGGTAACTAATTTTGCCATTCAGAGTAACCTAATGCTAATCCTAATTTGGGACCCTTTAAAGTATCCTTTGCAACAGGTTACAGCTTGCTGTGTTTCTTTAGAAAGTATCTTCTCTACAGAGTACAACATTATAATGACCTCCCACCAATTCTCCTAATCCGTACTCTTTCTTTGCTATTTTAGGAGTATGCGAGCCGGCAGACTAATACACCAGAAATTCGTGAGGGAATGGAGCATGTTGTACAGCCTTCTGATCATGAATCCACATGCAACTGCAAGGGAGCTTCCAATATAAAGGAGGAACTTTAACTAATTTATATCATTGCTTTGTGTTTGTTTTGTGTGCTTTATTTGAGAAATCCATCTTTTGTGGTGCATTTCTTGAAAGGGCCTGGGTTAATGTTTATTTTAAACATGACTAAAAATATCACTCGGTAGTCATTTTTTACTACACTCTGAACCCTATGCTGCTTTTGTGTATAATGTTAATTCTGCCCTTGCATCTACAAATTGATGGTATGAAATGTGAAATTAAAGACTGAACATAGCAGGAATAATGTGCTGAGGTTTGTAATTTTATAATTAGTTTGTAGTTATATGAAACCTTTTTTAAGCTATTACTTGCAATTCAAAATACTCTAAGTGCACTTAGAAACATAGAAAATAGGTGCAGGAGGAGGCCATTCGGCCCTTTGAGCCAGCACCGCTATTCATTGTGATCATGGCTGATCGTCTGCTATCAATAACCTGTGCCTGCCTTCTCCCCATATCCCTTGACTCCACTAGCCACTAGAGCTCTATCCAACTCTCTCTTAAATCCATCCAGTGATTTGGCCTCCACTGCCCTCTGTGGCAGGGAATTCCATAAATTCGCAACTCTCTGGGTAAAAAGGTTTTTTCTCACCTCAGTCTTAAATGACCTCCCTTTTATTCTAAGACTGCGTCATCCGCAAACTTGCTAGTGTTGCTCCTAATTCCCTCTTCCAAATCATTAATATATATGGTTGAGCTGGTTTTATTTGTTAGATGTTGCATTTAGTCTGTCAGGGAACATCTCACTAGTTCTTAACATCAGAATTTGTTTTGCAATAAAAGGGTAGTTTTCAGAACTAATTTACTTCAGTACATGCTTTTTGCGTATTATAATTATATGAGTTGTTTTGTACACCACAATTCTAATGTACTTGCCTCAGATAAATGTTTATATTAAATACTGAAACTTGCAAGAAATATTGTACTTCATGTTTGTAAAGTAAATTAAAGATATTCACTGAGAATATGGGAATATAATAAGAGTCATGATTCAAACCTGCAGATTCAAGTTTGTATCCAATGCCAAGTAACTCCTCTTCTAGGGCCTGAAATAATTATTTGAATGATTGGCTAAGCTGTTCGAGAGAGATCATGTTGATGGGGGGAAAACCTCTTTATGGGGAAAACTGGTTGTGTCTTTTAAATGAGTCGGGATGAAATTTGACGAGATCTAGCAAATTATATTCACCACAACCAGTTCTAATTAGCCATTGTTGGACCTGACTATGTATCAGCTTTATGGACAAGAATAAACTGCATATTAATTAGATCCTGTATGTGCCCTGTATATCGTTGGACCTCACAATACATCAAAATTATGTGTGAGAATAAATGCACATTGTATTAGATTCTGTATGCGCACACACAGTATATGAAATAAAAAGCAACCTTGTTAGCAAGAGGGTGAGAGGTCCCCACATGATGGCAGCACGTGTTCGACCCTGACTATGGTTACTGTCTGTATGGAGTTTGTAAGTTCTCTCTATGATGCGTGGGTTTTCTCCGGTTTCCTTCCACACTCCAAAGATGTATAGATTTGTAGATTAATTGGCTTCAGTAAAAAATAAAAAATAAAAATTTCCTTGTGTAGGATAATGCTAGTGTTTAGGGTGTTCGCTGGTTGGCACAGACATGGTGAGTTGAAGGACCTGTTTCTGTGTTGTATATCTAAAGTATCTCAAGTCTAAAGTTGCTCACAATGTCTCACAACATTGCTCCCAGTCCCAACCCACAACCATCCCCCATCTCCTCGTTTGGCTTTCCAAAATGTTCTAAGCGTCTGCAATGCACAGATGGAATACCAAGTGTTGAGAAGATTCTGCAAAAGCTCGGAGTGTTCACGAGTTTGGGCTCAGCTTCTCGACATCATTGAGAAAGTAGGAAGTGCCTGAATGGGGGATGTTGCCCTTGTGCAGCAGGTAATAGATGAATAATTTAGTTTAAAAATACAGCATGGATAGAGGGCCACCGAGTTTACGTTGGCCATTGATCACCCATTCAAGACAGAGAGTTGGATATAGCTCTAAGGCCTAACGGAATTAATGGATATGGGGAGAAAGCAGGAACACGGTACAGATTTTAGATGATCAGCCTTGATCGTATTGAATGGCGGTGCTGGCTGGAAGGGTCGAATGGCCTACTCCTGCACCTAATTTCTATGTTCACACTGATGTTCTTATGTTATCCCAATTTCTCATCCACGCGCTACACACTAGGGGTAATTTGCAGAGGCTGATTAACCTACGAATCTGCACCTCTTTGGAACGTGGAAGGAAACTCGTCACAGGGTGTCGGGTTATGAGGAGAAGACAGGAGAATGGGATTAAGAGGAAAAGATAGATCAGCCACGGCGGAGTAGACTTGATAGGCTGAATGGCCTAACTCTGCTCCTCTGAACAGACAGCACCCGAGGTCAGGATTGAACCTGTATAGCAGGACACGTGTTGTCAAACAAAGTGATTTTATTAAGTTAATGCAAAACAGCTCTCAGAACCACAACAAGGGACAAGGGAGTTACCAACAATATATATACCCCAGGGGGACCCGTGACCCACTTTTCCCACCGTCCCAAGTCACATGATCCAACCCCCAGAGCTGAGGGTTCACACCATGAGCGGCTAACCACCAGGGACCGCCACAGGACCACCCCCCCCCCCCAGAACCAGAGGCACAGAACCGAAAGGGAAGACGAAAGAAGCGTTGGCCCCTCACATCGACTAACATTGATTGAGCCCGCAGGAAATCGGTGCCCAGCAACGGTTGGGACACGTCAGCAACGGTGAACGGCCAGGTAAAATGGCAAGTGCCAAAGATGAGCGGGACCGTGTGGACGCGGTAAGTCTCTATGGTGCTGCCATTTGCGGAAGTTATGATAACGCCCCCGCTTCCCAGAACGAGTTACCACCCCGATGGGGGCAAACGCTGACTTCCACTCCTGTGTCCACCAAGAATCGTCCTGTGCGCTGGTCCCATGCGTACAGGCAGTTTATCTGGCCGACTGCCGAGGTGCTTACTGACAGTCAGTCCCGGCATTTCCCGGAAACGAGCAGGGCGAGCGGCATTGGCGGGTAGCGGAACCTCAGCGTTGGTGGTAGAAGCACAACTTCCTCTTCCAGCTTCTCCCGGAGCGGGAGACTCAGCTGTTCCCTCCATGGGTGCGGCCCCTGATCGCTGTGTTTTCCAGGACGCTGTCGACACCCGATCGAGTGAACCACTGCCCTGTTGCTTGGACAGCCACAGCTCGTCGGCGTGTTCTGCTCGCTGCCGGAGATCATCGAAGCTCTCACCTGAGAGCAGCAGGCGGATGTCATCCGGCAACTGCTCCAGGAAGGTATATTCAAAGAGCAGACAGGGCCGGTGGCAGTCCATCAGCGTGAGCATTTCGCTCATGAAGAACGATGATTTACAGTTGCCGAGCCCGCCCATGTGAAGGAGCCGCGCTGCTCGATCCAGGCGGCTGAGCCCGAAGGTGTGGAGAAGCAGTGCTTTGAGGGCCTCATACTTATCGGCCTCCGCTGGCTCGCTGAGGTAAGGAACCAAGTGACCACGTAATAGTAGCAGTTGTCATCGGCTGTGATTCGGCGGATGTGGAATGGGGCCTCAGCCTGCTGGAACCACACCCGGGGCTGCGAGGTCCAGAAAAGCAGCAGCTTAAATGTGACAGCGTTTTGTTGGGCCAGATCGGCGACAACGCCGGGTTGAGCGTCGGCGGCATCCATTTTTGCAATCCTATTTTAGACCGTCGGGGTCACCAACGTAGAGAGACACGTGTTGTCAAACAAAGTGATTTTATTAAGTTAACACAAAACAGCTCTTAGAACCACAAGTGGCAAGGGCGTTACCAACAGTATATAATCCCCAGGGGGCACCCGTGACCTCCTCTTCCCACCATACTGTGAGGGATAAAGTGATTAAACCCTATTAAAGAAAGGAGTTTTAAAGAGAATTCAAACAGAGAGGGGCTGGAGAGAGGATTCTCACACAGCGGTGTCTGAAGGTTGCCAGACCCATCCTTGAGTCCTTGAGTAAGAAGTGATAGCATTGTATAGCAGTAGAAGGGAGTGATGTAGAGAGATCCCTATCAGTGGAAGGGAGTGATAGATGGGACCCTTGTCACTATAGCTTAGCTTTAGTACTGATATAGGAGAACTGAGAGGGTTCACTAGGAGGTGAGTAAAACTAGGGTAGGTCATGAGCAACTGAGCATGCTTAATAGAATAAATGAATATTACAACACACCCCTGGTTAAGAAATTGCTCATTACCATGAACATGTTTGAACATGCAATGTATGATATGGGAGGTGCGAGGGGATGTACGGTGGGATGTACCTACAGATTGTGCACCTCCGACCCTGATTGGAGAAGGGTCCGGAGGGGAGGTTGAATGTAAGATTCTGTGTATAAAGGGGGATGATTGCTCTGGCTTCGGTGTGTCTCGACTTGGAGAGGCACCCGGTCTGCAGACTCGTAAAATAAAGAATCTCTTGCTTCCAGGATTTAGTCTTTGAGCATTAATTGTGAGCATAAAGGTTATCTCACAAATTGGGGGCTCGTCCGGGATCGCCACTCCGGCTGCTTGGTGGAGGCAAAGAAGGAGGGGAAGGTGCACCCTGCTGATTTCAGCAGTCTCTGATCTCCTTGCTTGCCATCAGCAGTTTGAGCGAGTGATATTCGGTTGAAAAGACTCGGGAAGCAAGAGGGGGTGTAAGGTAAATACGTACGGGACGGTCGAGCGATTCTTGTGCACAGGACCCAGGTAAGAAAAACGACTATTAAGTATTACCTGGGCGACCGGGGTCTGTAGGACGGGAATAGTCCGACGAGATAATGGGAAACCGGAACGGGAGAAGTAAGGGTCCGGGGAAACGGGATGAGGCTCATACTGATATGGAGCCTAACATTCCGCCCGATAGTCCGTTGGGGCGAATGTTGTATGGATGGGGTGAAGGGAACACCCGGGGTAAGAGTAGAGAAACTATGATAAAGTTTTGTTATTTTGAGTGGCCAAAGGAGCCTATTCGAGGGAGTGCAGTGTGGTGGCCGCGGTTGGGTTCAAATGAGGACTGGGTGAGACAGGCGTTGAATGTTTTTGTGAATGAGAGACAAACGCTGAATCAAATAGAAAAGGAATATGCCCAGTGCTGGAAACCCAATAATGGGATGTTCCCGTTAAAGACGGAAAGAGAGCAGGATGAACCTGACTGGCCACCAATTGGTGATGATCACCTACGGAGACTGCCCCGCCATATGAATCACAGCCCCCAAATATATCCCCATCAGCGCCGGCTGCATCTGCCCAGGAGGTCCCACTAAGCCAGAGCGGATCGGCAGTAAATCTGTCCGCTCCTGTCTCAGAAGAGACAGATAATAGAGAATTACAGAAAGTAGAATGTGAAGGAGAGAGCCAGTCAGATGAGGAAGAGGAAATAAAAAGTGAGGACAAGGATGGGACGGGTGGCCCAGGCAGTAGTCGGAGGAACGCGATCTCAAACGAGGGCAGAGGAACAGGGATTAGAGCGTCTGTTCGAATGAAGCGGGGGGATGGGATTTGTAAATGTGCCCTCACCAGTATGGGGTGAGGAACTTTAAAAAAGGGAGGTCCCTTAGGGGGAATTGAGTTGCTCGAAGGGGAACTAATGTGTGTGTGTAAAAATTTGTATGAATGAGGAAGTTTGTATATGTGATAGGTTTGTTTGCTGTGGGCCACATGTTGTAAGGGTATGTGTGTGTGTTCCTTTAAGAAATTGTAAGCAATGGGGAGGTTATTGTAAGGTAACGGACAACGCTTTGTATCATCGCAACTTAAAAAGGGGAAGTTGGAAAATGTAGGTTGCTTGGCTTCTATAGATTTCTTTTCAGTAAAGTTAATTTGGAAAATTGTTAGTCGTATGTATTTAAACTAGGAATTGGAATTTGGGAATTGTAGGGGGAATGGTTTGAACAAAATTAGAAATAAGTTAATTGCTGAACAACAAGCAGCTTTTATGGTTTGTTTAGATAAACATTCTGGTTGGACAAGGGTAATAAATTAATGAGGCCCAGGGGAAAAAAAAAAAGGAGTTGGCAGACAATTATGTCAATAAGGGGAAGTTGGTTTACTTCAGAAGAAAGACAGATGGTCAGACAGGCAGGAGAAGGGGTTACAGGCTCAAGCGGGAGCAGTAAAATATCCCATCACTGCGCCGGATTGGAGTAACCAAACAGAGGAAGGAAGAAAAAGTATGAGAGATCTCAGGGAGATAATAATCAAGGGAATCAGAGAAGCCGTTCGCAAGGGACAGAATTTCGAACGGGCTTTTGAAAATCAGCAGAACAAGGACGAACCTCCAACAGTGTTCTTACAAAGATTAAGGAAGAATGTCCAGCAGTATTCGGGGATAGACCCTGACACGACCGCAGGTCAGCAGTTGTTGAAGGTTAATTTTGTAACAAAATCATGGCCAGATATTAGAAAGAAATTGGAAAAATTGGAAGATTGGAATGAAAAACCATTGAATCAGTTGTTAACAGAGGCTCAAAAGGTATATGTAAGACGGGATGAGGAGAAACAGAAGGGAAAGGCAAAAATGATGTTGCAAGCAGTACAGCAAGGAGTACAGAAGGGGGGAATCGAAGGTGATAGAAGGCCGGGTGCGCGTGGAGACCGGGGAAGAGGAAGCGGTAGTATTAGAGGACGAGGAAGAGGTGAATGGAGGGACCGAAGTTGGGGTCCCCGGGAAAACAAGGAACAAGGATCAGGAGGGTGGTACACGGGGCCACCCCGGTGTTATTATTGTAAAGAGCCGGGTCATTTCAAGAGGGAATGTCCCAAGCGACGACGTGCGCACTCGTACGCACTCATGGAGGAAGAATAGGGGAGTCAGGGGTTCCGCTCCCTGGGGTGTATGGGATACACACGGGAACCTCTGGTAAACTTGAAATTAGGACCCCAGGGAGAGGATATGATATTTATGGTAGATTCGGGAGCAGAGAGATCGAGTGTAACTAAGGTACCAGAAGGAATGAGATTGGGTAAAAAACAGGTTAGAATCTCAGGGGTAGAAGGGAAAGTGATGACATTACCCGAGGTAGAAGGGGTGGTGGTAAAATATGAGAATCGGGAAACTACGGAAGATTTAATCTTGGTACCCCAGGCAGGGATAAATTTGATGGGGAGAGATTTACAAATCCAATTAGGAATGGGAACAGGGGGACAGATAATAGTCCAATTGTATAAATTGACCACAGAGGACGAGGGAAGAATAGTCCCGCAGGTGTGGGCCAAGGAAGGAAACTGGGGAGGGCTGCAGATCCCACCCTTGAAAAGAGCTCTGAAAAAGAAAGTGAGATAGTACGGGTAAGGCAATATCCAATTTCTATGGAAGGAAGGAGAGGACTTCAGCCAATTATAGAGAACTTACTAAAGGACGGTATATTAGAGAGTTGTATGTCCCCATATAATACCCCCGTACTCCCCGTAAGGAAGACCGACGGGACAATCAGATTGGTCCAGGATCTCAGGGAATTAAATAAGGTAGTTAGAACGCGACGCCCGGTAGTCCCGAACCCGTATACCATAATGGGACGGATACCCCCGAATCACAAGTGGTTCAGTGTGGTAGATTTAAAAGACGCTTTTTGGAGCTGTCCCCTGGCTGAAGAGAGCAGGGACCTTTTTGCGTTTGAATGGGAAAACCCAGAGACCCAAAGGAAACAGCAGTATCGGTGGACTGTGCTCCCTCAGGGATTTACAGAGTCCCCGAACCTGTTTGGACAGATATTAGAACAAGTATTAGAGGACGTCCCGAGGACTGATGAGACACAGCTGTTGCAGTATGTGGACGATCTATTACTATCAGGGGAAGAAGAGGAGGCAGTTAGGGACGCAACAATAACCCTCCTGAACTTTCTGGGGGAAAAGGGGTTGAGAGTGTCTAGAAGTAAATTACAGTTTGTAGAACGAGAAGTTAAATATCTAGGACACCTGATAAGCGATGGGAAAAGGAGAATAAACCCGGAAAGGATAGCGGGAATTACCGGACTGCCAATGCCGAAGAATAAGAAGGAGATTAGGAAGTTTCTTGGACTGATTGGATATTGTAGATTATGGATAGATGACTATACCCGACAGGTTAGGTTTCTATATGATAAATTAGGTGAAGAAAACGACAAAGTAAAGTGGGAATCCGGGGACGAACACCAGTTTAGGAAACTAAAGAACAGTTTAATCACTACCCCTGTACTGGCTCTCCCGTCTATTGACCAGCCATTCCATCTTTTTGTGAATGCAGAAAATGGAATTGCGCTGGGAGTACTAACCCAAGAGAAAGGAGGGAAGCGGCAGCCCGTCGCGTTCCTCTCCAAACTCTTGGATCCAGTATCGCGGGGATGGCCAGTATGTATTCAAGCGGTAGCGGCAACAGCAGTGTTAGTGGAGGAAAGTAGGAAATTGACGTTTGGAGGAACCCTGGTAGTGTCCACTCCCCACACGGTCCGGACGATACTAACTCAGAAGTCCAGTCGGTGGTTGACGGATTCTAGAATCTTGAAGTATGAGGTTATACTTATGGAAAAGAATGATTTGACCATAGTAACGGATAAAAACCTAAATCCCTCTCAGTTTTTGTACTCGGCAGGTACTGAGCAGGAAGGGGAGTTACCAGAACATGATTGTAGTGAGATAATAGAACTTCAGACAAAGAGTAGGGAAGATTTAGAAGAACGACCGCTTGAGACAGGGGAAAGATGGTTTATTGATGGTTCTTCCCCGATGCATAGACGGAAAAAGGTATAGTGGGTATGCTATAATAACCGGAGAAGGGTTTGAAAAAGTGGAAGCAGGCGGTGTCTGTTGTGTAGTGTGTCAAAAGGTGAATAAGAAGGTAATGAGAGCTGTCCCAGGGGAGGACAACAATTGGCCATTAGACCCTTCCAGAGAATACAGGTAGACTTCACAGAATTACCAAAAGTACAGCAGTGGAAATATCTTCTGGTTATAGTGGATCACTTCACCAGGTGGGTAGAGGCATTTCCCACGATAAATGCCACTGCCCAGGCAGTTACTAAGATACTGCTGGAACAAATCATCCCACGATATGGGAGTAATTGAATCCATAGACTCAGATCGAGGAACACATTTTGCTTCCAAGGTGCACCTATTAATTTGTCGCGCCTTGGGAATAAACTGGAAGCTGCATACTCCATGGCACCCCCAGAGTTCGGGAGAGTGGAGTGGATGAATGCCACTCTAAAAATACAGATACCTAAATTAATGGAGGAGACGGGGTTACCCTGGACTAAATGTCTACCAATTGCTCTATTGCGAATACGGACGGCACCACGAAAGGATATTGCGGTGTCTCCCTATGAAATGTTGTTTGGATTGCCTTATTTTGGGAAGGTGGAAGGCACACCAACCTTTGAGGGAGGTGATGTATTCTTGAGGAACTATTTACTGGCAGTGTCCCGTTCCCTTACAGAATTAAAAGCTAAAGGATTATTGGCTCAAAGCCCGCCACTTGACTTTCCAATACATGCTGTAAAGGCCGGCGACTGGGTACTGGTCAAAAATTGGAAGGAGGAGAAACTCCAGCCCAGGTGGACTGGACCGTACCTAGTATTACTGACAACCGAGACAGCAATACGAACAAAAGAAAAAGGGTGGACCCACGCGATCCGGGTTAAAGGACCCGTCGATCCACCCGTTCCTGAGGAGGAGGAACAGTGGATGGTGAAGCCGGGAAGTAAACCCCTAACAGTAATTTTTTTTTAAAAAAGCATTGAATGTATAACTGACAGTATGAAAGGAGCAGTCGTGGTATTGTTTGCTTTGTATGTAATTGTTGTAAAAGGTATTAATAATTGTGATAAATATTATCATCCTATTCAATACAGAGGGGTAATAACCAGATCATTTACCTATCATTCCCATGTGAACAAAGTATGCCATGACCGAAAGACTAGAACCATTTGTAAAGAGGGGGGAAAGGAGTATTTGATGGCAGGCAATAGGGGGTATATAGGGAAGTTTGGGGCCGTTACCTGCCCAAGGGGAGAGAGATGGGTTTGTGTACAGTTAGTTTTCCCTTCTCAGATCGTAAAATGGGCAATAGATAAGACGAAGGAGGAAGTAATAAAAGAGGTTACTAAGGTAGTAGTCACTAAGCCTCCCCCTCCCCCACATACTCAGCCTCAAGTGCACCAGACACTGTACGAAGAAATAAAGAAGCAGATCGAAATCCCTGAAGGAGAAAAAAACCTGTTTGTGGACTTGGCCACCCGGATAGCTGGGACCCTGAATGTGACTAACTGTTGGGTCTGCGGAGGACCACTGATGAATTCACGTTGGCCGTGGAGGGGATCCATTGTTGAAATATGGGACCTGATGGGGTGGAACCTGACAGTTGGACAAGACCGAGATCCCCAGGTATGGGTCCTGGCAGACGCTCCGGTCGGGACTGAGTGTATCGCTAGGCCCTGGGCAAAGGATGCCGTCCTAGTAGGCAGCAGCCCCTGCCAGCGCATCGTCACCCAGTGGCCAAATCAGTCCCGAGTGTGGTGGCCAGAGGAGCCTAAATGGTATCTAACTAAGAAATATGGGAAAAACTGCGGGGGCGCTGGAAATGCTGGCAAAGCGGCAGACGCAGATGAGAGCAGCGATATACCAGAACAGGTTAGCTCTAGATTACCTCCTGGCAGAAGAAGGAGGGGTATGCGGGAAATTCAACCTCTCTAATTGCTGTTTGAACATCGATGATAATGGACAGGCAGTGATGGGCATATCAGAAGGGATCCGTAAGTTGGCGCATGTTCCAATACAAAAGTGGAATTCGATTATGGGAACCCAATGGTGAGATTCCATCCTCGGAGGAACATGGTGGAGAACGGTGGGACTCGTGTTTCTATGTGCAGTGGCTGGACTGATCTTTATCCCCTGTTGTATCCCTTGTTTTAGGGAACTTATTACCAGAAGTATAAGTCAGATGCAGGCTGTAGTCATGCCTATGGGAGAGAAAGGGGAAATACAGAAAATAATGATAATGCGGCCGGGGAAGTTTATGATTTACAGGAGGAGAAGGTTAGGACAATGTTACGTCAGTTCGAGTTGAAGGAACTTAAAATGAGGGTTTAATCAGTGAAAAAGGGAGGATTGTGAGGGATAAAGTGATTAAACCCTATTAAAGAAAGGAGTTTTAAAGAGAATTCAAACAGAGAGGGGCTGGAGAGAGGATTCTGACACAGCGGTGTCTGAAGGTTGCCAGACCCATCCTTGAGTCCTTGAGTAAGAAGTGATAGCATTGTATAGCGGTAGAAGGGAGTGATGTAGAAGATCCCTATCAGTGGAAGGGAGTGATAGATGGGACCCTTGTCACTATAGCTTAGCTTTAGTACTGATATAGGAGAACTGAGAGGGTTCACTAGGAGGTGAGTAAAACTAGGGTAGGTCATGAGCAACTGAGCATGCTTAATAGAATAAATGAATATTACAACACACCCCTGGTTAAGAAATTGCTCATTACCATGAACATGTTGAACATGCAATGTATGATATGGAGGTGCGAGGGGATGTATGGTGGGATGTACCTACAGATGTGCACCTCCGACCCTGATTGGAGAAGGGTCCGGAGGGGAGGTTGAATGTAAGATTCTGTGTATAAAGGGGGATGATTTCTCTGGCTTCGGTGTGTCTCGACTTGGAGAGGCACCCGGTCTGCAGACTCGTAAAATAAAGAATCTCTTGCTTCCAGGATTTAGTCTTTGAGCATTAATTGTGAGCATAAAGGGTATCTCACAATACCAAGTCACATGACCCAACCCCCAGAGCTGAGGGTTCGCACCACAAGTGGCTAAGCACCAGGGACCGCCACACCTGGGCCTTTGGTGTTGTGAGGCAACAGCTCAAATGCTGCGTCACTGTGCTGCCCCTATTTGCCATAATGGTGGATGTAAGGCATTTTAACGGTTTTAAGGGGAGTGTCATGTAACAAGCTGAAGAAGCTGCTAAATTTGATGGATATTTATCATCTGTTCATGGTAAATCAGAATTCTACTGAATATCTAAATCAGTATACAGAGAAGAAAACGAGCTTCAATAGAACTTAATACTGGTTTTGCAATACTGGAGATGTGAGAGCGAGAACAAGCAAGAGGGAGACACAAGGAACTGCCATTGCTGGAATCTTGAGTAAAACACAAAGTGCTGGAGTAAGTCAGTGGATCAGGCAGCATCTCTGCCACAGAGCAGGAGAGCAGCAGGAATTCAGAGGGGAAGCAGTGGGGGAGTCTGACAAAGGGCCCTGACCCAAAATGTCGTCTATCCATTTCCTCCAGAGATGCTGCCTGATCTGCTAAGTTACTCCAGCACTCCAAAAACGTAAGCAATGTTGGTACAGAAAAGGAATCATCAATGCACAATCCTAAAAATATATTTTTGCTATTGAACTCTGCATTTTCAGTGTGGAAATTAATCATACCCTCTATGTTTGAGACCGGATTGAATTCTGTCATGGTTCACAGTATAGATTTTGAGATTGTATTCCAATTGGCAAGTAGAGCAGTATAAAAACATGGTGAGATCAGAAACTCTAGATGATGTCCTGATGTTTGTCTATGGGGTCATAGTCAAGGGCTAGGTATGAAGGATCCCACTCTTTGAAATGGCATTGAAAATGGTGCCAAAACCTGGCGACTCTTGTATACTTTGTCATTGGACTATTTTGATACACTTTGTACTTAATTTAAGATTATGCTTATGTACTTTACTTTAAATTTACTTTAAAGCAATACTTTACTGAACTGTATGCAAAAAAAAAGAATGTCATTGTACATGTGACAACAAAGAACCATTGTATCATTGACCCGAAATGTCACTTATCCATGTTCTCCAGATAAGAGATGCTACCTGATCCACAGTCTGTCTTAAGAAGGGTCTCGACCCAAAATGTCACCATTCACCAATTCTCTCCAGAGATGCTGCCTGTTCCGCTGAGTTACTCCAGCATTTTGTATCTATCTTCCGTGTAAACCAGCATCGGCAGTTCCTTCCTACACACCCCACCCACTGTCCTACTCCAGTACGACGTGTCTTTTTTTTGTAAATCAGCATCTGCAGTTTCTTGTGACATCCATATTCTCCAGAGATGTTGCCTGACCCCGCTGAGTTACGCCAGCACTTTGTATTGCTTTTTGTAAAGCAGCATCTGCAGTCTCTTGTGACCTGTGCATATTCTCCAAAGATAAATGCTGAGTTGCTGAGTTACCCCAGCACTTTGTGCCCCCTTTTTTTCGGATTGGTAAATCGGATTCACCGTTAATCTTGTTGCAAACCTGCTGGGTTTAATACATGAGGCAGAAAAAATGCATTTCAAAACCACGAATCGAAGGACATTTTGGAAATAACTATTAATAATAAATCCTAATATTTTTTGGCAACCATTCCACTTTTTTAAGGCACTTTGGAAAGAGCCGGCGATTGCAAGGCTGAGTAACAGAGGGCAATGCAGGAGGGGGGCAATTTGTGTAGAAAGGAACCGTAGATGCGTCTTTACAGGGAAGACTGATGATTTGGGACTGGCTCTGAGCGCCGCTCCCCGCCCCGCCCCCCCCTCCCGCCCCGCCCCGCCCCCCGCCGCTCCCCGCCCCGCCCCGCCGCTCCCCGCCCCGCCCCTCCCCTCTCCGCCCCCGCTGCCCCCGCCCCGCCCCTCCCAGCCCCGCCCCCCCCTCCCAGCCCCTCCCCTCCCGCCCCTCCCCGCCGCCCCGCCCCTCCCGCCCCGCCCCGCTGGAGCCGTCAGTGACGGCATTGCCGGGGGTAACCATAACGACGGGACGCTCCTCGGCAGCGCTGCAAATCCCCTCGCCCTTGGCAATGTGCTGTAGTTATCCTCCTACAAATAACGCAGGTACAGCATTAAATACGGACTTTGTCTCATTTTGCTTAAGCATACCATGTTTATGTCCATACGTTCATAAGATCTAGGAGCAGAGTTAGGCCATTCGGCCCATCAAGTCTACTCTGCCATTCAATCATGACTGGTCTATCTTTCCCTCTCAACCCATATTCTCCTGCCTTCTCCCCATAACCCCGACATCCTTACTAATCAATAATCTATCAATCACCACCTTAGAAATAGCCATTGACTTGACCTCCACAGCAGTCTGTAGCAATGTCTCCAATTGGACAACCTCCCCCCCCCCCACTCCCCCTGCCTCTTCCTTTTTCTTTCCCCCCTTCCTCCTCCCCTCCCCTGTGCCCCACCTGGACTCCAACTTACCCCCCCCCCCCCCATCTCCCTCCTGCTAATTTACCACCCTCTAGCTTTGTGATGATAGAAACTGTACCCGACATTTTCCGCTGCAGAAAAAGGCAGCGAGTGAAGGACAGTAACAGAGACATTAAATGCAGCAAGAAGGGCTGAACGGGGCTGTGCAAGGAGAGGGACGACGGTTCGCGGGACGGCTGGAATGGAAGTGACGGCTGCAATGGGCCTTTGTGGCCAGCTGCAGCTGGGAATGTAAAATGGTGCAAAAATGGTGCATTCTGTACTAACCATGCTTATATGTATGATGTTAGTCTTGCTGATCTGCAGGCAAAAAAAGGTACCACACTGTACCTTGGTACATATGATAATAGAGACCATTCAATCATGTCTTGCACCTTCTACTCTTATCACTGGTCTTTGTTCCAACCATTTGCCTTACAACCTCCCCCCCCCCCTCACCTGCATCTACCTATTACCTGTGCAGGAAAGAACTGCAGATGCTGGTTTAAATCAAAGTTGGACACAAAAACTGGAGTAACTTAGCAAGTCCGACAGCATCTCTTCAGACTGAAAAAGAGTCTCTACCCGAACCATCACCTATTCTTTTCTCCAGAGATGCTGTTTGACCCGCTGAGTTACACCAGCGTTTTGTGTCTAACTTCCACCTATTACCTGCCATGCTTTATCCTGACTCTCCCCTATTCTAGCTTTCTTCTCTCCCTGTACAATCAGTCTGAAGAAGGGTGTTCAAACAAAGGAATGTGAATAGATTCAGTATCAGGCAGATGACCCCCTCTGGAGAAATTCCATGTGCTGAAAATTAGCTCTTTTTAAGATAGATCTTTGCAGCACCAATTTGCAGACGGCCAAACCTGGTTCCATTGCCACACATTGGCCTGTGTTTCCAAAGGTTGTGGGATCAAATCCTAATCCACCAATTAAATGCTAAACCCTAGAGTCTTTCCGCTGACTGGTTAGCTTTTCACTGTACCTTAGTATACGTCATTATAAACTAAACTAGTTGACAATATGTTGAATGCTTGCTACATTGCTGGAGGAGCCATCTTTCAGAGAGAATATTAAAGCGGTCTTGAAAATGAAAGAACATTATTCTGTGGATGTTAATTATATGTCAATGAGCAGAATTTATATGGACAATTGAGTTGTTGTTATTATTATTATTATTATTATTATTATTATTATTATAGCTGGCACCAAATTTTTTGTCACCTTTCCTGCATTACAATTGTATATGGCTATAAAATTCCTTGAGATCTCTCTAGGGACAATATGAAAAACATGTTTAAAAAAAAACTCCATGCCTTCCATTTTGCAAAACATCTCTGATGCCTTCCAATAGTTTCCAGTTTCCTGATCCAATCTGAATCATTTTCACCATGAATGAACAATCATACCAATCTCCACCCCAAACATCCTTTACATCTCCTTCGATAGGACAAACGTTCCCTTCCATGTCGACAAAAGGGACCACAGATGCTGGTTTACACAAAAGGACACAGACTGATGGGCCTCTTTCCATGCTGCATGTCTCTATGGCACGGTAACAATGAGACAAATGGTTTCTGCTATTACAAAATTTTATGAACATTTCTTTATTCATGCTGTGTGGAATTTAACATTTAATAATATTTTAGAAGATACTCTTGCAAATAAATAGAAATGTATTCGGTAAATTTGCTGTTTTTCTTTTAAATCTAGAATTGTTCATATATTAAAAGAGGTAGATGTTGAAACAGGAGTTCCAAATACATAAAGACTCTTTTGATTCGTGTTCTTCCTGGTTGTGTTATGGCCCTGTCCCACTTAGGCGACTGCTGGCGATTGTCATAGTCGTAGCAGGCCGCCGAAAAACCGGCAACTGGACTAATGGGCCTGTCCCACTTAGGCGATTTTTAGGCGACTGTAATTCAATGGAATTCACTGCAGTCAGCACCGGCGACAACCTACGTCACCTCGCGACAACCTACGACAGCACCTACGTCAAGCTATGCTCATTGAAGTCAAACCCATGGTCGCCAAATTTTTCAACATGTTGAAATCCAGCGGCGACCAGAAAGACGCTTACGACTCTTTGGGCGACTGAGGAAACTACTCACGGCCATACAGGTGACACCCGGCGACCATGTGGCGACAGCCTAGTTGCCTGTAGTCGCCTAAAAAAATTGAATAAGTGGGACAGGCCCATAAGGCTACTCGGTTGCTTGATATCTTGGTGTGTCAAAAGTTCTAATCAAGTTAACAACTGATTTTAACCATAACTTCCATGATATTTTGTCACATGATATATGTTGAAACATCAAATCAAAATACACTGCATAAAATCAAATGACTATATTGTTACCAGTCAGTTGATAGCTTGAGCAAATTGTGAATTTGCGATATTGCAGTGTTTATTAATGTCAATTAAAATGACATATTGGCACTAAAATGAAAAATGAATGCTTAACTACAGAAGGGGTGATGAAAGCTGTGAGCATGTTGTGGAAGCAGAGATTCCCACCAGATTTAAGTAATATCAAGCAAAGGCATTGGGGAACATGGAGTACGTCATGGTAAATAGAGTCAGAGCAGATGATACTTGATGATCTGCATGGATTGGAAGCGTCAAACAGACTGTTTGGGCGCTGTATATCCCATTGACTCAATGAGAGTTCATACTTGCATTAAGTTGAAGAAGAAAATTATATTTTCTATATAAAATCCTCATACATTTAGAGATTTCTGAAAGATGACAGATTTCATATTTGCAATCTTTACTTTTAGATTAGTTACATTACATATGCATATACAAATCATATTGAATAATCAGCTTATTTACAAACAAGATCCTTTTTTCATCATTAAATCAATTGTCTCAGATTTATACCTTTAAAGGTGTAGATCTCCAGTAATGGAATTGTCGTCTATTCAAATAAATTATTTCCCATTAATATCACATATTATAAAATGATTAACAAACATTAAAATGCATTTGGATAAAAGATATTTGAACACGTACATGGACATGGACAGGAATTGTTTTGAGGGAAATGTGGCAAATGACTCACCTAACTAGGCCATCTTGGTCGGAATGAACAAGTTGGGGCGAAGCGGCTGTTTCCATGCTGTATGGCTATGATTCTATCAGCAGTAATTATATTTGGTTTAATGTCCCTTTGATAACATGGAACAATGTCACAAATAATTTGGATTTATATAAAATTTATTGATAATATCATCAGCGACTGAAATCCATTCAATAAATGTTTCATTGCAAATTAACACCAGGTATTTACCCCAATTGTCGTAAAGGTTTTTTTTAAATTGTGATTGTGTTATCATATTTAAATATCTTATATTCATTAGATATCGAAAATTATGGAATTTTAATAATAATTACTAATATAATGAAGTAATCCTTGAAATAAACACGACATGAGTGAAGAGGTGGCACAAGCTAACAGTGGCTGGTAAGAAACAATTTTAACATTTTAGGCATCATTAGAATAAAATTTTATAGTGGATCTATTATCTTACCGAATCATTCATAACCCATTTGTGGATACTCCTATAGTTTTTATACCTGACCTTGCAAATAAAAATTTAAAAAATGAATCAAACATGGAACCCTGGAGAAAATCTGGCAGATTCATTTTAATCCCGATAAATGTGTGGTGCCTTTGTGTGCAGACAACATCAACTGTGTGTCCATGACGTGTTTTGAGCAAGTACAATTCACGTTTTCAATCGAATGAAAAAGTAATTACATTTGGTGCTCTGCTAGATAGTTTAGGGAAGCCCAGAGCCCCCATTTATAATTTATAACATGTGGCAGTCTATAGGTACACACACCTGGAATAAGTGGCTAACAGGAAATAATTAGGAAAAGTCCCAGAAAATACATTTGATAAATTGGTGAATGATGAGCCATTGTGGTTTTCAGAACTTGCTTAACCAGACATTGGAGTGGAATTTCCCAATACTTTTCTGTAATTGCTGTTAGGTTTTTTTTCCTTTGATTGTTTTCCCAACCCAGAAAATGAGGTAACATTGTGTACCGAATGGTGGAGTTAGGGTGGGGTGCAAAATTGAGCTGAAGGTGTGTAGAAATTGCTTAATGGCAGGATAAGTATAAATCTGCTTATCGTTTCCTGTCCTTATTCATATGTTTTGTTTAAATACCTGCCCATGCAATACATGCAGAGCATTGAATATAGGAGTAGGGAAGTAATGTTAAAATTGTACAAGGCATTGGCAAGACCAATTCTGGAGTATGGTGTACAATTTTGGTCGCCTAGTTATAGGAAGGATGTCAACAAAATAGAGAGAGTACAGAGGAGATTTACTAGAATGTTGCCAGGGTTCCAGCAACTATGTTACAGAGAAAGGTTGAACAAGTTAGGTCTTTATTCTTTGGAGCGCAGAAGGTTAAGGGGGGACTTGATTGAGGTCTTTAAAATGATGAAAGGGATAGACAGAGTTGACGTGGATACGTTTTTCCCATTGAGGGTAGGGAAGATTCAAACAAGAGGGCATGACATGAGAATTAAGGGACAGAAGTTTCAGGGTAACGTGAGGGGGATCTTCTTTATTCAGAGGGTGGTGGCTGTGTGGAATGAGCTTCCAGCAGAAGTGGTGGAGGCAGGATCGATTTTAACATTTAAGAGTAAAGTGGATAGGTATATGGACGTGAAGGGAATGGAGGGGTATGGTCTGAGTGCAGGTAGATGGGACTAGGGGAAAACAAATGGTCGGCACAGACTGGAATTTCCGTGCTGTAATTGTTATATGGTTATATGGTTAATACATGAAGAATCGATAATTCAAAACCTAACGCCTTTTTCTTAATGCATTGATCAATTGATAAGATTAAGCTAAATAACAATTTTAAGCAACTGAAGTTTTTATTTGTGTTTGTAGTATTTTACCTTAGAGTGAAGCAATGGTTGAAATACCTACCTTTTATTTATACATATTCCAAACAAAGAGAAACTAAAACATTGTGTACAAATGACACAAATAGATTTTAAATTTCTAATTCTAGTCCAAACAGATGAACTGAACCATGAACACAATTCTTCATTCATAGATGCACCCACTGGGCATTTCACCCACTTATTTATCATGCACCCACTGAGCATTTCCAGCGTTTTCTTTTTCATTCTAATTCTAATATCTGTAATTGCACTTATTCTTATCAGAACTGAGCTACTCAGATTTACACAGCTATAATTCACGTAGTCCTTATCTCACTTTGAAACAATGTATTTCTTGGTTTTCTGCTAGAACTAACCCTACTTTCCTACTCCAAAACAAAACAAAATATTTCCACATGGTACTCGCAGCTGAAGCTACCTTACTCAGTGGAAATTAGTAAAATAAAAATGCTGCCATCATGTCTGTTTTTTCTTGTTTCAGCAGTTAATCGTGGAGTCATAGGGCACGGAAACAAGTCCTTCAATCCCTGCAACTATGAGATAGGAATTCTGTTAGATGCAATACTCTGCTACCCTGATGCCTGGTGTCTCAGTTAATTTCTCCCTTTGACCCCAGCTGCACTTAAAATTGATAACTCATTGTGCCGCAGAACAGTAGGATGTAATTCAAATACATAATACGTGTTAACTTAGTAAAACTGCAATGATCAATGATAACCAGGTGTTATAAAATGGAAAACTTCAAACTATTATTTAATTCATTAACTAGTGATTGCTTGGGTTTTGTCCGAGTGCTCTGGTTTCCATCCACATCATAAAGACATACAGATTGGTAGGTTAATTGGCCACTGTAAATGGGCCCTTGTGTGTACATTTTAGAATCTGGGAAGAGGTGATGGGAATATGGGAAGAACAGATGATTACAGGATTAGTGTGAATGGTAGTTGATGGTCAGTGTTGAGTCATTAGGCTGAAGTGCCTGTTTCCGGCTGCATGACCAACATGCTTTGACTCTATATTTATGAAAGGATGCATAACCAGCATATTGTAATCAAGAGGAGATGTGTTCAAGATTACCACTCACGTCTTGCAAATAGCAATAAGGTACAGGTCCTCTTTTTGATGATTCCCCTCTTTCAAGGCCTGACAAAGTCACACACACTGAATAAAACATTATTGTTCTATATTCTAAAGAAATTATGCAACAGTATACAATATAAGCAATTCTAAAGTAGGCATTAATATAGGAAATCAGGAAGGGTCTGGCAGTAGCACAGAGTAAAAACAGAGGCACAAGAATGGAGAGCTTTAAGAAACAACCAAAGCACGAATTGGTCATAATTGAGTTCATTGCATCCATTAATATACCAAATACAGTACATGTATAATTGCAGTTACAAGACCACTTGATTTTACTAAATTTAACAGAGGCTAATGTTGACTGTTGATATCCAAGTGTTGGGATATCTTTCCTCAGTATCTCTTTCCATGGCTTAGTATTTTTTTTTCAAGATATTGAACTTATTAATACATAAATGCTGCTTAATCTCATAAATGCAATATTTTCCATGAATGGATTGTGCTGCTGATTTGAACAAACAGAAACAGCTTTTTTTGGTGTTTTTACTTTTTTATTTGTTTAAATTATCTATGTATGGTTGCAAGGGAAAGTGCCAGGAGAGGGGGTGGTTTGGGTGGGAAGGGATGAATTGACCAGGGAGTTACGGAGGGAGTGGTCTCTGCGGAAAGCAGACAGGGGAGGAGATGTGAAGATGTGGCCAGTGGTGGGATCCCGTTGGAGGTGGCGAAAATATTGGAGGATTATTTGTTGTATGTGACGACTGGTGAGGGTGGAAGGTGAGGACAAGGGGGACTCTGCACTTGTTATGAGAGGGGGAGGGTGGGGAGTGAGAGCAGAGGTACGGGGTATAGAAGAGACCCTGGTGAGAGCCTCATAACCATATAACCATATAACAATTACAGCACAGAAACAGGCCCTCTCGGCCCTTCCAGTCCGTGCCGACCATTTGTTTTCCCCTAGTCCCATCTACCTGCACTCAGACCATACCCCTCCATTCCCTTCACGTCCATATACCTATCCACTTTACTCTTAAATGTTAAAATCGATCCTGCCTCCACCACTTCTGCTGGAAGCTCATTCCACACAGCCACCACCCTCTGAATAAAGAAGATCCCCCTCACGTTACCCCGAAACCTCTGTCCCTTAATTCTCATGTCATGCCCTCTTGTTTGAATCTTCCCTACCCTCAATGGGAAAAACATATCTACGTCAACTCTGTCTATCCCTTTCATCATTTTAAAGACCTCAATCAAGTCCCCCCTTAATCTTCTGCGCTCCAAAGAATAAAGACCTAACTTGTTCAACCTTTCTCTGTAACATAGTTGCTGGAACCCTGGCAACATTCTAGTAAATCTCCTCTGTACTCTCTCTATTTTGTTGACATCCTTCCTATAACTAGGCGACCAAAATTGTACACCATACTCCAGAATTGGTCTTACCAATGCCTTGTACAATTTTAACATTATTTCCCTACTCCTATATTCAATGCTCTGATTTATAAAGGCCAGCACACCAAAGGCTTTCTTTACCACCCTATCTACATGCGATTCCACCTTCAGGGAACTATGCACAGTTATTCTTAGATCTCTCTGTTCCACAGCATTCCTCAATTCCCTACCATTTACCATGTACGTCCTATTTTGATTTGTCCTGCCAAGATGTAGCACTTCACACTTATCAGCATTAAACTCCATCTGCCATCTTTCAGCCCTCTTTTCCAAATGGCCCAAATCTCTCTGTAGACTTTGAAAATCTACTTCATTATCCACAACACCACCTATCTTAGTATCATCTGCATACTTACTTATCCAATTTTCCACCCCATCATCCAGATCATTGATGTACATGACAAACAACAGTGGACCCAACACAGATCCCTGAGGCACCCCACTGGTCACCGGCATCCAACCTGACAAACAGCCATCCACCATTACTCTCTCACATCTCCCATTCAGCCACTGCTGAATCCATCTTGCTACTCCGCCATTAACACCCAAAGATTGAACCTTCTTAACCAACCTTCCATGGGGAACCTTGTCAAAGGCCTTACTGAAATCCATATAGACAACATCCACTGCTTTACCCTCATCAATTTCCCTAGTTACCGCTTCAAAAAATTCAAGGTTTGTCAAACATGACCTTCCAGGCACAAATCCATGTTGACTGTTCCTGATCAGACCCTGTTTATCCAGATGCTTATATATATTATCTCTAAGTATCCTTTCCATTAATTTGCCCACCACTGACGTCAAACTAATAGGTATATAATTGCTAGGTTTATTCTTTGAACCCTTTTTAAACAATGGAACAACATGCGCAGTACGCCAATCCTCTGACACTATTCCCGTTTCTAATGACATTTGAAATATTTCTGTCATAGCTCCTGCTATTTCTACACTAACTTCCCTCAATGTCCTAGGGAATATCCTGTCAGGACCTGGAGACCTATCCACTTTTATATTTTTCAAAAGTGTCAGTACTTCCTCCTCTTTGAATCTCATAGTTTCCATAGCTACTCTACTTTTTCCCCTTAACTCACCGAGTTCAATATCCTTCTCCTTGGTGAATACCGAAGAAAAGAAATTGTTCAATATCTCCCCCATCTCTTTTGGCTCTGCAGATAGCTGTCCATTCTGGTTCTCTAATGGTCCAATTTTATCCCTCGTTATCCTTTTGCTATTAATATAGCTGTAGAAACCCTTTGGGTTTACTTTCACCTTTCTTGCCAAAGCAACCTCATATCTTCTTTTAGCCTTCCTAATTTCTTTCTTAAGATTCTTTTTACATTCTTTATACTCCTCTAGCACCTCATTTACTCCATGCCTCCTATAATTATTGTAGATATCTCTCTTTTTTTGAAACAAGTGTCCAATTTCCCTTGAAAACCATGGCTCTTTCCAATTTTTACTATTTCCTTTCAACCTAACAGGGACATAAAGATTCTGTACTCTTACAATTTCCCCTTTAAATGTCCTCCATTTCTCTTCTACATCCTTCCCATGAAACAAAGTGTCCCAATTCACTCCTTTAAAATCCTTACGCATTCCCTCAAAGTTAGCCTTTCTCCAATCAAAAATCTCCACCTTAGGTCCAGTTCTGACTCTCCATAATTATATTGAAACTAATGGTATTGTGATCACTGGTCCCGAAGTGCTCACCAACGCATACCTCCGTCACCTGACCTGACTCATTTCCTAACAGGAGGTCCAGCACTGCCCCTTCTCTGGTCGATACCTCTATGTACTGCTGCAAAAAACTATCCTGCACACATTTTACAAACTCCAAACCATCCAGCCCATTTACAGAATGTGTTTCCCAGTCTATTTTTGGAAAATTGAAATCTCCCACAATCACTACCTTGTGCTTGCTACTAATATCTGCTATCTCCTTACATATTTGCTCTTCCAATTCACGCTCCCCATTTGGCGGTCTATAATACACCCCTAAAAGTGTTGCTACACCGTTCCCACTTCTCAGTTCCACCCAAATAGCCTCCCTAGACGAGCCCTCTAATCTATCCTGCCAAAGCACTGCTGTAATATCTTCTCTGACAAGCAATGCAACACCTCCCCCTCTGGTCCCTCCAATTCTATCACACCTGAAGCAACGAAAACTATATCTATAGTAGAAGAGGGGAACCCCCGTTCCCTGAAGAATGAGAACATCTCCGATGCCCTGGTGTGGAGCACCTCATCCTGGGTGCAGATGTGGCGTAGATGGAGGAATTGGGAGTAGGGGATGGAGACCTTACAGGAAGCAGGGTGGGAAGAAGTGTAGTCTAGATAGCCATGGGAGACACAGTTGAAATGTTGGAAGGCAAGGTAGAAGGATTGAAACTAAAACTGAAGAATGCTGCAGCTAAAAAGCATTTTTGTAGCAATATCAAACCTGACAAAATGTGAGAAGATTGACAGGGCTTTCTTCAAAGGAAGACTTAGACAATCCATGCGAGTATGTGAAGCATAAAACAATGAAAATGCGATATTGGGAAGGGAAGAAAAAAGTAATCAGTACTAATGTATCAAGAACATTTAAACAATTGCCAAAGAACCCTTCTGGACCCTGATCAAAACTCAGCATCAAGGACAAAATGGGACTCGTGTTGATGAAGCTGCTCCTTGGGCTGTCGATGGTGCTTTTCGCGACTCTGTTTGGACTCAGTGGGGGTACATGTTCTAAAATATTCAATACTTGGATTAAATTCCGAGCCATCCAATAGAAACTCCTGAATTTTATGGCCAGATCGTGATTTGATAAGGTCCACGTGGCCGAAACAGATAAATAAATGCCCAGCACTGAGATGCATTCTCGATTGCACAGAGATATTTATAGAACAACCATGGCATTCACAGTTGTAGGCTTTGACATGGTCCGACTGCAAGAAACACAAAACTGTGAAACTATTGGTTACTATGAATTAGTATACAAACTAGTGGATTTTTTTCTGACAGTATAACAGTACTGAACTATACATTTAGTTTGTGAAGGCCCAGTGTAGTTGCATTTGCATTAACAATTTTAAGAGAATTTGTTTTTTCAAGCAACAATGACTACGACTATGTCGGGATCTTGTTTTGCATATCTGCTGTGTAGTTTTTAATAATTCTCCACGTACCAGGTAGATAAAATGTTGGGGAAAATCATAGTGCTTTGGAATTGCAAATAATTGATAAAAACATGGCAGATTAATATTTAGGAGGTGGCATGTCATGGTCGATGTACACGCGATAGAAGGTTGCTTGCTAGCATTTTAAGATACAATGAAGATGAAGACAGACCAAAAATTTTATTTTTACAGATTTCCGCCCAATACGTAAACACAGTTTATACAGTGCTGCGTTCGCGATCACTAGCAGCACTCTTTGCTTATCCCGAATGACCTTTGACAAATCCCATGATTCATTGCGTGAGCGAGATACAGAACTGACTTATTATCCAATTATACTAACTGGACAGATGGGAGGAGCAAAGATAATATTTATGTATGCATATTTGTGAACTAACCTAATCAGTGGGTAAACATTTAGATAATATATAATTTATTCAGTACACCATTTGGAATCTGCTTTTACCAATTCTGCCCAGGGCAAACAAGTAAGAAAATCAAACAAAAATTGTACGTCACTCAGAGTTCAGGAAGATGTCTCAAAATTGCCTTTTGCAAATTGAGCTGCTGTTTACTCACTCATGGACTAATATTAATTTCTTCATATTTTTTAAGCAATTATGCATTCATATTTGGTGGAAGTTATGAGGAAGAAGAGAGTCCTGCAAGCAGTAGTGCTGCCAGTGAAATATTTGCAACCGAGCTATATGTATGTGAGATAGCTGCAACTGCGAAGCAACAAGCAACTTTGAAATTAGAAAATTCAGCAAGAATAATACAAAGAGCATGGAGAAGGCATATTGTGAGTTTTATCTTATACTAAAATTGACAAAATTAACTGCTGGGATGATATGGTAAATATGAATATTTTTTAATTTTGTGCATATCAATACTGTGCCATAGAGGCGAAAGAGACTGTAGATGCTGAAGCCAAGAAAAGGAGAAGCTGGAGGAGGAACTCAGCGGGCCATGTAGCATCTGTGGAGAGAAATGGACAGTCGACATTTTGGGTCATGGTTGAGATGGGGGGCCTTGAGCAGCTCTCTTTTTTTTTGCTCCAATATTATGCCTGATGTGTCTTACCATATAACCGTAAATAAATTCTTAAAATATGTCAAAGTGCAAAGCATTTTAGTATGTCTTGAGAGATTATATTAATATTCAGTTTCTTCATTGCCACACTTTCCATATATTGCAATATTAAGATGGGTTTTATGGTAGATTATAAATATAAAAATACCTTCTTAAAGAATTATTAATGTTTAATAATATACTTAGATCATAATACCTTCTTAAATAATTATCTATTAATGTTTAATAATATACTAAAATTACTATTGCAGATGATGCTATAATTTTCTGCTTGGTAATGAATAACTCACGATTTTAAAGAATTGTTAAGGAAAACTTAAATGGAAAATAGATCTGTTTTTCTTGGTGAATAGCAGATGCAAATGTAATTTCGGCCTATTCTCTGGTCCCTTTACCCCCCCACCAAGTGCTCCCACTCACCATGGAACGAAGCTAGCGCTACACTCTTCCCAATTAAGCCAGTGCTAACTGTAATTAGCATATCATGGGTACGTATGTACGCGTACATCAGGGGTCTCCAAACCATGGCCCGTGGGCCACATCCAGGCCGCCATGCGATTTTATCCGGCCCGCAGCAAGCTCAGCGCAGGACAGAGCGTGTGTCAGTTAGGCGTCAAGTCGATTCGAGTCGGGGAGCATGGCGGCCCGGAACTGCTCTTAGTGTTGTTACCCGGTCGGTCCCTCAAATTGCCAGAGCCGAGCCATCTGCAGGGCTGCTGTGAAGAAGGGTACAGGTGTGGGGGGTTGGGGGGGAGGGGAGGTTGTTCGACTGCGGCCAAAATGGGTCGACGGCGAGGGCGGTGTTGGGCGGCGCGGCAACAGTCAGAATGGGTCGGCGCCATGGTATAACGTGCGATCGTTCCTCTCTGCCCACTCTCTCTCTCCCCTCTCTCCCCTCTATGCCCTCTCTCTTTGTGCCCCCCCCCCATGTTTTAAAAGCGATTTCCGCCCATGGTGGGGGAAGATGCTGGAGTCAATTATAAAAGATGAAATAGCGGCACATTTGGAGAGCAGTAACAGGAACGGTCCGAGTCAGCATGGATTTACGAAGGGGAAATCATGCTTGACTAATCTTCTGGAATTTTTTGAGGATGTAACTAGGATAATGGACAAGGGAGAGCCAGTGGATGTAGTGTACCTGGACTTTCAGAAAGCATTTGATGAGGTCTCACATAGGAGGTTAGTGAGCAACATTCGAGCACATGGTATTGGGGTAGAGTACTGACATGGATAGAAAATTGGTTGGCAGACAGGAAACAAAGAGTAGAGATTAACGAGTCCCTTTCAGAATGGCAGGCAGTGACTAATGGGGTACCGCAAGGCTCAGTGCTCGGACTGCAGCTATTTACAATATATATTAATGATTTAGATGAAGGGATTAAAAGTAACATTAACAAATTTGCAGGTGACACAAAGCTGGGTGGCAGTGTGAACTGTGAGGAGGATGCTATGATGATGCAGGGTGACTTGGACAGGTTGGGTGTGGGCAGATGCAGTTTAACATGGATAAATGTGAGGTAATCCACTTTGGTGGCAAAAACAAGAAGGCAGATTATTATCTGAATACTGTCAAGTTAGGAAAAGTGGAAGTACAATGAGATCTGGGTGTCCTTGTACAACAGTCACTGAAAGTAAGCATGCAGGTACAGCAGGCGGTGAAGAAAGCTAATTGCATGTAGGTCTTCATAACGAGAGGAGTTGAGTATAGGAGCAAAGAGGTCCTTCTGCAATTGTACAGGGCCCTGGTGAGACCACACCTGGAGTATTGTGTGCAGTTTTTGTCTCTAAATTGGAGAAAGGACATTCTTGCTATTGAGGGAGTGCAGCTTAGTTCACGAGGTTAATTCCCGGGATGGTGGAACTGTCATATGTTGAAAGAATAGAGCAACTGGGCTTGTATACACTGGAATTTAGAAGGATGAGAGGGAATCTTATTGAAACATATAAGATTACTAAGGGTTTGGGCACTCTAGAGGCACGAAACATGTTCCCGATGATGGGGGAGTCCAGAACCAGGGGCCACAGTTAAGAATAAGGGGTAGGCCATTTAGAAGGAAGATCAGGAAAAACGTTTTCACCCAGAGAGTTGTGAGTCTGTGGAATTCTCTGCTTCAGAAGGCAGTGGAGGCCAATTCTCTGACTTTCAAGAGAGAGTTAGATAGAGCTCTTAAAGTTAGCAGAGTCAAGGGATATGGGGAGAAGGGTACTGATTGTGGATGATCAGCCATAATCACAGTGAATGGCGGTGCTGGCTCGAAGGGCAACATGACCTACTCCTGCATCTATTGTCTATTGTCTATTTTCTATTGAGATCATGTTCAGGACAACTCATGAAACAATGATACAATGATAAAACACTTCCTGTCATGCACTTATTTGGTCTAAATATTTCTTCCCCACCCAACTCTGCTGCTGGCAGCAAACACTAACTAAAGACCAACCATGATATCAATAAAACATGTGGGAAAGGCAGAGCTGTTATGGTTTGGTGAACTAGCCCTACATTTAAGAAGCCCAATGTTAGCACTATACTAAGGCGTCTCCTTATACCTCCCACTAAATGTTGACCCCACCTCTGAACATCAGGTCATTGTCTCCCAATCACTGCACTGCCTACTTCTGCCTCAAGACCCACAAGTAGCATTGTCCTGATTAAGCCATTATTTCAGCCTGCTTTGACCTGAGAAACTTTTCTTCCTACCTTGACTTCCCTACTTTTCAAACTCTTTACCCCCATTCTATTTATTTCCATATTACATCTCATGGCTACCACCACTTTGACAGTTCCAAGTGCCAATAGGTCAATCCTTACCATAGAATTCCCTTCCCTCTACACCATCCCATAATAGGATGGTCTGAGATCCCTTCAGTCCTTCCTTGAACATCAGCCAAACCATTCCTCTTCCACAACTGCTCTCCTTCACCTGGCTGAAATCATTCATACATTGAACAATTCCTCCGTCAATTCCACTTACTTTCTCCAGATAAGACACAGCTGCCATCACAATCAGATCCCTATTTGAGCTTTACAGCAGATAAGTACTAAATGTGACAGAAGGCAGTGGTCACAATACACTAAAGTTAATCAGAGGTCACAATGGAAGAGACCATCCCATTTTGGACAAACCGGTACATTTTCAGAGGTTTACTGTAAAGTTGCTTGATGAAAGTAGATGTATGGTCAATACATTGACACCACAGGTCTGCAACAGGTCTTGGGTCCAATCAGGAGCAGATCTAGACACAAGGAACTGCAGATGTTGACTACAAAAAAAGACATAAAGTGCTCGAGTAACTCAGCGGGTCAGGCAGCATCTCTGGAGAACATGGAAGAACAAGGATAGGCAATGTTTCCGGCCAGGATCCTTCTTTCAGATTGATTATAGTGGGTGGGGAGAAAGGGAGAGAGATGTGGGCAGGACTACGGTTGCCAACTGCCCCGTATTAGCTGGGACATCCCGTATATTGGGCTAAATTGGTTTGTCGCTTACCACCGACACCACCACCCCTCCTTCTCATTGCCGATCATTGGTTCATGTTGGATGGGGTGCCGGACTTTGCGCGCGACTCCTCAGCTGGCCCGCCAACTGGGCTTTGTGTGCAGTCCAGCACCGGGCCAACTCATCATTGACCCACCACAGCCGAGTCGGTCAACGAAATGCCGTCGGGAATTTGTCCCTTATTTTGACCTTTTGTCCCTTATCTGGGAGTGAGAAAGTTGGCAACCCTAGGCAGGACAAAGGCTGGCAAATGATAGATGGATACAAGTGAAAGAGGGGATGTGTTTGGTTGGTAGATGGTTGGAAAAAGGTCAGAGATGAAAAGACAAAAAGTGTGAGATAAGGAGACAAGGATAGATGAAAAATAGATGAGATGGGAGATAGAGAGAAATGGGTTGCATCTAGGTGGGGCACCTAAAATTGGAGAATTCAATGTTCATTCCATTGGTTTTTTAAGCTAACCAAGTGGGAGATGAGGTATATCAGGATGAGACCCAGGACAATCTTTTGACCCAAGTATCTGGAACACTTCATGCCAATGTAAAGCACGCAGAATCTGGATGTTTTTCCCTATCATTTTCCGTTATTAAAGGAGGCATGTTCCTGAAGTGGCTGTGAGCTACAGTCACTATGTGCATTTGGTGAAATTAAATACACATTCTATTTTTAAATGTTTGCAGATTATTAACTGATATTTTTTGTTTTGAGCAACATGCATTATTTTTTACTCATTAATGTAATTATCATGATTTTCTGTTTGTAGGACATGCAGCTGTTTAAGCATTACAGGAATATGATTAATTTCAAAGGGAAAGGAAACCCTAAGTTCATGATGAAATGTATTAACCCCATTGAGGTAAGGAAAAAGATGTATTACTAAAACATTCATATTTTCTCACTTAGGTCTTTTTAAATTTAACCCAGCAGGCTGTGAAGTGTATGGAAAATTGATGTATATCTTTACTTTAGCAGTGAATCATTTGTGCTCTTATCCCTACCTTCCCCCGCAATGGTTCATGCCAAATATATGCAAAATAAAAATGTTTTGCTGTGTTTTTGTTTGTCTGAATATTATGAATCAATGCTCTAGTTGCAGCGAGCATCATGTTCGCAATGTGCAAACCAAGGTACATGGTGCAATCTAAACAAAGCCCTTGGCAGATCATTACTGAGGGTGGGGTTGTGGTTAGGGTTGCAGAGTGGTTCAGGAGCCTCGTGGTTGATGGGATGAAGCTGTTTTTGAACCTGGAGGACGTGGTTCTCAGACTCCTGTATCTTTTTCCCAAAAGAAGTAGTGAGATGAGTGTGTGACCAGGGTGGTGTGGATCTTTGATATTAGCTGGCTCAGAGATTGAGCGGCATAGTGGTGCAGCAGCAGATTTGCAACATTACTGCACCAGACACCCAGGTTTGATCCTGACTATTAGTGTTGTCTGTTGGAATTTGTACATTCTCCCTAAAACTATATGGGTTTTCTCCGGCTGCTCTGGTTTCCTCTCACACTCCAAAGATGTACAGGTTTGTAAGTTAATTCGTTTCTGTAAATTGTAAATTGCCCTTGGTGTGTAGGATAGTCCTAGTGTAGGGGGTGATCGCTGGTGCGG
Organism: Okamejei kenojei; assembly: GCA_035221665.1. NCBI lineage: Eukaryota > Metazoa > Chordata > Chondrichthyes > Rajiformes > Rajidae > Okamejei > Okamejei kenojei. The sequence continues at coordinate 65,001,588 of CM069136.1, read as the reverse complement.
ACTAGGTGCGCCAAAGGGCCTGTTTCCATGTTGTATCTCTAGAGTATCAAAGCTGCCTTTTTGAGGCAGTGCTTCCTGGAGATCCTTTCCATGGTGGGAAGGCCAATACCTGTGATGGACCAGACAATGTTCACCACTTTCTGCAGCCTCCTTCGTTCTTGGCCGTTGGAGTTACCGAACCAGGTCATGATGCAACCAGTTAGTATGCTCTCTACCATTTGTTTTCAATTGTTTTCACCCAACAAACAGCTAACAATGGCCTGTTTCCTTTATCATTGTTACTTTTTTGCATTTCTTTAATTCATTGTTCTTTATCTCTTTACATCATCGTCTATATCTCTCGTTTCCCTTATCCCTAACCAGTCTGAAGAAGGGTCTCGACCTGAAATGTCACCCATTCCTTCTCTCCAGAGATGCTGCCTGACCCACCGAGTTACTCCAGCTTTTCGTGTATATCTTCAATAGGCGTGGGTTGTTTTAGTTGCTGAAGGGTTGCAAATAGAAATGCAATTTGTGCAAATCACCACTGGACATTTCTACCTCTAAATTATCTTTGACGAAAGGTAATTGATGAAGGTTGAGAAAATTCTATCAATGATAAATTTGGAAAGTTGCCATTGTCTAATCTAAATCCATTGCTCCTATACATTCACAGGCAGATTTACTGGACAATGCGGCTGGAGTTCATGTGCGATTCAGACTGGGGGGAGTAAGTCATTTTTGTTAGCAGTGATTGAAATGAATACTATTTTTGCCCATGCATACTCTGTACTGTTGCCTTTTAGGCATTGTGTGTGTGTTTGTGTATGAAAATTGTTTAATTAGAATTCTGCACTAGTAAATAGAGCCACCTCTCATTTTATGCAGGGGTTATGTTCCTGAAAAGCAGTGCATTTATCAAAAATACATAAATTAAAAATATTTTTACCATCGGAATGTATGCAAATGGTACAGATTAGGGGAGAATATGACCAGTAACCCACACCTTGGTGTTTGAAAATAAATGAGCTGTTAGAGTTTTTTTACATAGCTTTTGAGAGCATGGGATTTGCAGAGTGATACACAAGCACTGATTTGAATTTAAGTAGTCTGAAGAATGGTCCCAACCCAAAATATCACCTATCCATGTTCTCCAGAGATGCTGCCTGACCTGCTGAATGACTCCAGCACTGTGTCTTTCTTTGGCATAAACAAGCATCTGCCGTTCCTTATTATTACACTGCAGCCACGTAAGGCATTACCCCCCTAACAGTAAGGTGTAATGTTCCTTAGAGGCCTTGAGCCGTTTTGTCCTCGCGAGAGAGAGATTACCCATGAATGGAAAATGTGCTAATCTTGAACAAATTCACTCAATAATAAGTGATTTCTACACAAGATAACTTCAGTGGGGAACTTCATCTGCCTTCAAGCACAGAAATTTGTGTTTTTATGTGATTTTCCTTTTGTTTGAATTAATGGGAACTTGGCTGATATTTCAATATTAATTACAGTTGAAATTCCCATCAGTGCTACGAAACAGAAATTTGGTCCCTACCAATATAACAATTAGTTTTTTCTTTATCTAGGTAACCATATATTTCACCTTTTTTTTCTATCATACACATAAAACCTCAGCTTCTGACACAAATTTCTGAATATATTTGTCTTGAAACAGAAAACAGCCCTGGTCACAATTGTTTGTTGTGCGTGTGCACGCACGCACACATGCGCACACACAAGGGCACACTCATACGCACACACTCAGAGCCACAGACACACACACACAATGCAACTGATACACACACACTCATACACACACAGAAACACACATGCAATGCAACAGATACACGCACACAAACATGCACACCAAGGGCACACTCATATGCACACAGAAACACACAGACACACACACTCGGAGCCACACAGGCACACACACACAGAATGCAACAGATACACACGCGCACACATGCGCACACACAAGGGCACACTCATACGCACACAGACACACACGCACACACTCAGAGCCACACAGACACACACACGCAGGCACGGAAATCGCTATCAAGACATGGGGGGGACCGGGGGGACACAATTTCTTGGCGGCCGCTCGTGCTTGCGCACACTCACACACACACGCGAGGCTTCGGAGGCTTCATCCGTGGGCCGAGTGGAGACCCACTGGTGCTCGGTCTGTTCAGCAGCAAGGGTGAGATCAACATCAGACAAGGCACTAGTGGGGAGAAAAAGACTCCGTACAAACAGCGCCTGGAGACAGGATCTCAACCCGTGCCCATGGCGCTGTGAGGCGGCAGCAATGCGCAGGCCGAGTGGCCTCCCTCTCTCTGTGTACCTGCCAGCAGTGGCGGTGACCCGGTCCCGGTTCCCTCCGCTCATCGGGCGTCGACTCCACGCTGTACTGAATCACCCCCGAGTCAAGCGGCGCGCTGGGCTGGCGGAGAGAACGAGATGCATGCGAGGCTTTGGCCGTGGGCTTGAATCAGCCCGTTCACGGGGTCTTTCATCGGCCGGCGGAGGCTTCAACATCGGGAGCCTTGATCGTCTCGATGCAGCAGTTTGATTTTAAGCCTCGATGGGCGCTGAAAGGCCCCACGAGTGGGCTGATTTAGCCCTTAGAAAGCAGCTGATAAAGTCCGGATGACAAAACATGGGGGGGATTGTCCCCCACCTCTCAAAGAATGGGGGGGGGACGTACCCCCCCTGCGCACACGCAATGCAACAAATACATGCACGCACACGCGTGCACACACACCCTTTTATACAAACACAATGCAGAATCCTTGATTCTGTAAAGTTCTCATTTGCTCTGTTATCTGTTGTTGTGCATTGTTTTGCACATTATCAAATTTGATAGCATCCGTTTGTACCAGTGTTTAGAAATAGTGGCCTTCACATTTTGCTAATGTAATTCTTCCTGGTCTGATTTATAGGAAACATTTCCTCCAAAAATCTACTACAAAATATTCACACACCGCCCGATTGTGGATTTGTGTGCAAACAGTCCTAAAGACTATACCAATCCTGCAGTGAAACAGAAAGTCCCCAGGCAAGTTCATAACCATAATCTTGTAAAAACTGAAGAAGTTGATCGTAGTGGATGGTACAAGCGAAAAGAGAATAATGATTGGAGAAGTCTTTCAGACAAGGTAAAAAACTACTAAACATTTTCCTGAGATACGATGTTTATAGTTGCACATATGTACATAAAATGAATCTTGAGGTTGGTGGCCCTTAACTATTGCCAAAAGCAGGGGAATTGAAACAAATGCTGCCTCAGAGGCCAGAATTGGGTAATCATTGATATTTCAAAATTGTGGTGTTGTAAGCTGTTACAGAGAGAGTTACCCAAGAAGCAGTTTGATACGTGGATGAGATTTCAAAATATAGATCATTACTTAAAGCCACATCGCGTGTGGGAATGGTGGGTGAACACATCTTGTTGTGAATTAGGAGATTTACTATTTTTACTTTAGAGATGCAGCACGGAAACAGCCCCTGAGTCTGCCCGACCAGCAATCACCCCTTACACTAACACTATCCTACACACCAGGGGCAATTTACAATTTTACCAAAGCCAATTCACGCACAAACCTGTACGTCTGCAGGGTGTGGGACGAAACCGGAGCATCCGGATTAACCCATGGGTCACAGGGAGACTGTAGAGCACCCACAGTCAGGATCGAACCCTGGTCTCTGGTGCAGTAAAGCAGCAACTCTATCGTTGTGCCATTGTGCGGCCCTGATGATTAACAGAGTTTTGGATAATCTTGTTAAAGAAGGAACTGCAGATGCCGGAGAATCGAGGGTACACAAAAGGCTGGAGAAACTCAGAAGGGTCTCGACCCGAAACGTCGCCTATCTCCTTCGCTCCTTAGTTGCTGCTGCACACGCTGAGTTTCTCCAGCCTTTTGTGTACCTTGGGATAATCTTAATCTTATGAAGATGGAGGTTGGCCAGGAGTGTATTAGAATAGTCAGGTCTAATAGTAATGAAGGCAACTTAAAAAGTATAAAAATAGACGAGAATTAAGCAAAACTAATATATGGAGAACAATGCAACACAAGAAGAATATTTTAAAAGATACTCACCTTTAGGATGTAGATAAAAATGCTGGAGAAACTCAGCGGGTGAGGCAGCATCTATGGAGCGAAGGAATAGGTGACGGTTCGGGTCGAGACCCTTCTTCAGACCTTTAGGATGGTCTGTTAAACAAAAAGCACGGGTTTGTTGAATTGCATTAATCATGTAGGCTGGGCTTTTCAGAATTAGATGATGCATTTGTTCAAAATTAGGTGATTGTGCTAGTCCATGATATGCATGTCATATCCATTTTGTGACTCACTGAGGGAAGTCTCATCGAAAAGCTTTAAGTTAATGTTATCCACAATTTGATAAATTCTTAGTACTATTAATTTAAATATGGGAACATGGGAAGTTTATCTGTTAATTAACTTCCGTTTGTGTCTTGGTCAGTACCTTGGAACCACCACAGATTACATGCAGTTTGAGCCAACCAGAAAGACAACAGTATTTCATCATTGCATAGCCCAGAGACGACAGGATGTCGTGAGAAGGCTAAAACAGAGGAAAATTGAATGGATGAAAAAGATGTGAGTTTGAAGAAAAGTTGATGCAATTCCATCAGGACTAGATGAAGTCCACTGTGATAAAAAAAAAAAACAAGAATGCTAGATTTTTCCTGCATCATAAGAACAATATTTGAACAAGGCTTTGTGTTAGCCACCAAAATCAAATTTTCATTCATCTTCAGCAAAGCAATGTTTTGAAGGAAAATAGTTAGAAGCCAAAGAAGACGGGTCAGGCAGCGTTTCGGAGATCATGGAAAGGCGATATTTCAACCAAGGGTAGCCTAGGCGACCATTTTGCCAAACACTTGAGTATGGCCCATCCAAGACCAACTGGATCACCAGGTTATTAATCACTTTCACTCCCCTTCTCATTCCCTTACTGACCTTTTTGCACTGGGTCTCCTCCATTGCCAGACTGAGGCCACATGCAAACTGGAGGAATAGTACCTCATATTCCACTTGAGTTGTTTACAACGTAACAGTATGAATGTTGAATTATCCCATTTTAGGTAACTAACCTATAATCACCGTCTTTCCCCCTTCACATGTATCCACTTATCTGCCAGACTTTGTCTTGCCCCCCACCCCCACTCTTCCAGCTTTCCCCCCTCTTCCTACAATTAGTCTGAAGAAGGATCCTGACCTAAAATGACACCTATCCATGATCTCCAGCGATGCTACCTAGCCCACTGAGTTACTCTAGCATTTTCTGTCTTTTTTTGTAAATGCAACATTGGAATGGGAATTAGATGTAAGATGCTACGGAACCACAAAGAGGATGAAAGCAGTTATGTGGACAGGTTAATATACAAGCAGCTGAGAATTGGTGTAAGGTCTCATATCAATCGTTCAGCAGTTTTATCTCCCAAACTATTTCCATATATTGCTCCCTCACGAGCTTGGCCTTATACAGTATATCTCCAGTTACTTTATCATTATGTTATGAATGTTTTTAAACGTCCCCTGCCATGGACAGGACAGCAAAACATGTACACCATTGCCTAGACATCGGTAGTTGCGGAAACTGCTAGAGTCAGTTATTAAAGATGGGATAGCAGCACATTTGGAAAGTGGTGAAATCATTGGACAAAGTCAGCATGGATTTACAAAAGGTAAATCATGTCTGACGAATCTTGTGGAATTTTTCGAGGATGTAACTAGTAGCGTGGATAAGGGAGAACCAGTGGATGTGGTATATCTGGACTTCCAGAAGGCTTTCGACAAGGTCCCACATAAGAGATTAGTATACAAACTTAAAGCATACGGTATTAGGGGTTCAGTATTGATGTGGATAGAGAACTGGCTGGCAAACAGGAAGCAAAGAGTAGGAGTAAACGGGTCCTTTTCACAATGGCAGGCAGTAACTAGTGGGGTACCGCAGGGCTCAGTGCTGGGACCCCAGCTATTTACAATATATATTAATGATCTGGATGAGGGAATTGAAGGCAATATCTCCAAGTTTGCGGATGACACTAAGCTGGGGGGCAGTGTTCGCTGTGAGGAGGATGCTAGGAGACTGCAAGGTGACTTGGATAGGCTGGGTGAGTGGGCAAATGTTTGGCAGATGCAGTATAATGTGGATAAATGTGAGGTTATCCACTTTGGTGGCAAAAAACAGGAAAGCAGACTATTATTTAAATGGTGGCCGATTAGGAAAAGGGGAGATGCAGCGAGACCTGGGTGTCATGGTACACCAGTCATTGAAAGTAGGCATGCAGGTGCAGCAGGCAGTGAAAAAAGCGAATGGTATGTTAGCTTTCATAGCAAAAGGATTTGAGTACAGGAGCAGGGAGGTTCTACTTCAGTTGTACAGGGTCTTGGTGAGACCACACCTGGAGTATTGCGTATAGTTTTGGTCTCCAAATCTGAGGAAGGACATTATTGCCATAGAGGGAGTGCAGAGAAGGTTCACCAGACTGATTCCTGGGATGTCAGGACTGTCTTATGAAGAAAGACTGGATAGACTCGGTTTATACTCTCTGGAATTTAGGAGATTGAGAGGGGATCTTATAGAAAACTTACAAAATTCTTAAGGGGTTGGACAGGCTAGATGCAGGAAGATTGTTCCCGATGTTGGGGAAGTCCAGGACAAGGGGTCACAACTTAAGGATAAGGGGGAAATCCTTTAAGACCGAGATGAGAGAAAGACTTTTTTCACACAGAGAGTGTGAGTCTCTGGAACTCTCTGCCACAGAGGGTAGTTGAGGCCAGTTCATTGGCTATATTTAAGAGTGAGTTGGATGTGGCCCTTGTGGCTAAGGGGATCAGAGGGTATGGAGAGAAGGCAGGTACGGGATACTGAGTTGGATGATCAGCCATGATCATATTGAATGGCGGTGCAGGATCGAAAGGGCTGAATGGCCTACTCCTGCACCTAATTTCTATGTTTCTATGTTTCTATTGTCTCGACTTCCTCAGGAGACTGCGAAAATTCGGAGTACGACACCTACGGACCTCTACAGATGCACCTCTAGAAAGAATACTATCAGCTTGCATCATAACTTGGTTTGGAAATAGCTCTGACAAGACCCCACAAAATTGCAGAGATATAGATGTATTCTAGTTCATCATACAGACCAACCTCCCTGCCATTGTCTCCATCTACTCCATGTTGCCTCGGGAAAGCAGCCAACATAATCAAGCTTTTCCACACCATTCTTCTCCCCATTCCCATCAGCAGATGATACAGAGAAGGGTCACGACCCAAAACAGCATCCATTCTTTCACTCCAGAGATGCTGCCTGTCCCGCTGAGTTGCTCCAGCTTTTTGTGTCTATCTTCTAGAAGATACAGAAGCTTGTTTTATTTACAAAAGTGTGTGCCACCAGACTCAGGAACAGTTTCTTCCCCTCTGTTATCAAACTTCTGAATAATCCTTCCATTAGCTAGGGTCCAGCTTTGTTTTTCCAACCTACCTCATTATGGACATTGGACTTTTTCTTTGGACTGTTTCGCTGCAATGCTGAGATCTAGATACAAGACAAGAGACAAGAGACAATTATTGTCACATGTACCAATTGGTACCAAGTGAAATTTGTGGTCACTATATACTGCACTCTGGTTTATTTATTTTTGCCCTGCCTTTTGTATGTGTTTAGCTTGATTGTATACATCTATTGTCTGATTTGCTATATCTCGGTACACATGGCAATAATAAACCTAAACCATCCTCCACCCCCCGATAACTCTATTTCCAACAGAAAACTACAGCTCCCAATATGTCTAGTATCTAACCAGCATTCAGGTTGCTACTACTAAAGTGAGGCAAGCAAAGTGAACCCTGACAAATGATGTCACCCGTTTGGCCTTTCCTTGTTTAAAGATGACAGAGAGGCCAATCACATTTGGATTGTTAAGTTAGGAGAAATATATTGCAAGTCTTGCAGTCACAATGTAAGCTGGAGAAAGGCTTTCTGTTTTCCATGTCAATTTATTGCCTTCTAGGTACCGAGAGGGCATACTGCAGGCTCAAACACAGGATCCAAATGCAGCTGTTTTAGTGCAAAGAGCAACAGAGGGAGTAATCAACAGTCTAGAACAACATGGTCCGAATGCAGTCCTAGACTGGGAAGTGGATGAGCTGATTGAATGGACCAATGCACTGAATTTTGAAAAGTAAATGAATTATATTTAATTTCATATAAATAAATTACAGTTATAGCTGTTGGAGCTAGAGTTAGGTTCACAATGTATATGTAAGGTTTGTCATTACAATATGCTTTACAGTCTGTATAGGTTAATTTGGGGTTTTACTCCACTTTCCTTCATGACATGCACATTATTTCTAAGCAGTGACACTGCAATCATTTTTGACCAAAATGATCATTTCATCAGTCTTGGGATATCAATATCACACTATTCCCTCACAGATGCTGCCTGATCCACTGAGTTCCTCCAGCATTTGGTGTTTTGCTCAAGAATCCAGCAGTTTCAGGCGTCTCCCTTCTATTATATTTAGGAGTTATGGGGAGAAGCCAGGAGAATGGGGTTGAGAGGGAAAGATAGGTCAGCCAAGATTGAATGGCAGAGTAGACCCGATGGGCCAATGGCCTATTTCTGCTCCAATAACTTATGAACTTATAAAGTTATTTCCTGTTTCAAACCAAAGCAGCGGGATTCTTTTGTTTTGAAGCTTTCACATCCCACACTCATCCATAGCATCAGAACATTAATGTTCGGTTCTAAACGTAAGTACTCTACGTGTTAAAAGTCTGAGGTATGCAGGAGTCATAAAGGTTTCTGGATAACCAATTAGTTCAAAGCAGTGAGATAAATATAAAAATAAGCCCCCAAAAGCAGTGTTCGCTTTTAATGAAAATTAATGAAAATTAATTATTTTTCAGATACTTATTGGACTGGATGGAAATTGCAAGTAGCAATTCTTCTGCAGTTTACTAAGGTACCTCTTTACTTGGATTCAGTATTTCCTGTATAAAAAAGAACATAGTGCTGGAGGAACTCATTGGGTCAGGACACATTTGCAGAAAGAATGGACAGGTGATGTTTTGGGTCAGAATCTACTCCGCCATTCAATCATAGCTGATTTATCTTTCCCTCTCAACCCCATTCTTTTGCCTTCTCCCTACAATGTTTGACACCCTTATTAATCAAGGGAGGTGCCACAGATAATATTATCAATTAGCACTTACACTCTAATGACCTGATCGCTGCTGCTCAGCTTGGGATCTGTTAGGATGCTCTGCCCACAACCCCTTTTCAGTTTTGGTTCAAACATTGACAAAAAAGCTGAATTCCAGAGTTGACTATCCCTGATATCAAGGTAGACTTTGACTGAGTGTGGTATTAAGGATCTATCATAAACTTCAGTAGGAATCAAAGTAATTGCTCCACTAGCCAGAGACCTGCCCGGCACTTAGAGATGGCTGAGGTTGTTGATAGTTTATGCTTTCAGTCCAGGATTTCCCCAGGACAATGCCTTAGACATTCTGCTACATCAATGATCTTCATTCCATCATATCAAACATGGCTGATTGTGTAGTCTATAGTTCCATTTGTGACTCCTAAGATCATGAAGCAATCAGAAATGTAACAAGCCCAGGACAGCAATCAGGCTTTGGCTGATGTGGCTAGACATTTGCCATCCTTGATAACTACATCCTTTTATCATTAATGGGCATATTAGATCTCCCCATTCAATGTCATGGAATAGCATGTTGCTGGGGCTGAAGGGCTTGAGTTATAAGGAGAGACAAATAAGCTGGGACTGCTTTCCATGGAGCATAGGAGGACACGGAGTGACTTTACAGAGGTTTATAAAATCATGAGAGGCATAGGTAAAGGTAGAAAGTTACTGTTTATTCCCCAAGGTAGCGGAATTGAAAATTAGAGGGCTACAATGCTGAAAACTATATTCTGCACTCTATATCTTCCCTTTAGCTCAACCCCTTGGACCTGAATTTGATTTGATTGTATTTATGTGTAGTATTATCTTTACTGATTGGATAGCATGGAAAGCAATGCTTTTCACCGTACCTTGGTGTATATGATAATAATAAGCCTAAACCTAAACCTGAACCTAGAGGACATAGGCTTAAGTTGAGAGTCAAAAGATTCAAAGGGAGCTGAGCCTTCCCTCCATTAACGAACTGTACATTGCAAGGGCCAGGAAGCGAGCGGGTAAGATCATCTCAGATCCCTCTCACCCTGGCCACAAATTCTTTGAATCACTTTCCTCTGGAAGGCGATTATGGACTGTCAAAGCTGCCACAGCCACAGGCATTGCTCTGATATTTTATTTAATTCACATGTTTAATCGATAATGTTTTATTATTAATGTTTAATGTTTTATGTGTCATTCCTAACTGTCAATGTATGTCATGTTGTCACTTGCGGGCAGAGCACCAAGGCAAATTCCTTGTATGTGAATACTTGGCCAATAAACTTATTAATTCATTCAAGGGTAAATATTTCATACAGAGGGTGGTGGTATATGGAACAAGTTGCCAGAGGATGTGTTAGTGGTAGATACAATTGCAACAGTTAAAAGACACTTGGACAGGTACATGGACAGGAAAGGTTTTGAGGGATGTGGGGCAAATGCAAGCACATAGTACATGGAAAAGTATTGCACAGGAGCAGTCTACACTGTCTATGCTGAACATGATGCCAAGACCAACTCTTATCTACCTGCACATAATCCACATCCCTTCATTCTCTGCATAATCCAAGTGCTCTAAAAGTCTCTTAAAAGTCTCTAAAGTTCAAATCTGCCTCCGCCACCACCCCACAGAGTATGTTCCAGGCACTCAATATCCTCTGTAAAAAACTTCACCTGCACACCTCCTTTAAAGTTTGCCCCTGCCACCTTAAAGTTTGCCCTCCAGTCTTTGACATTTCCATGCTAGGTAAAGGTTCTGACTATCTACCCTGTCTAGGCTTCAAATGGGACTAGCTTAGGTAGGCATTTTGGTCGGCATGGAAGGGTTCTGCTGAAGGACCTGTTTCCATATTGTATGAATCTGTGAATCTCTATGGGTAGATGTTGGGCACTGAGTCATCATTGGCCAGACATTTACCTGCATTGAAATACAGAAGCCATTAGATATAGGCACAAAACTGCTGCTCTATTACTTCATTACTGGTGAAGTTAAAGTCACAGCACAGAACATTTGCAAAGAAATATAATTCTTCCTTTTGCAAAATCTCTTAAGTATTGTTTATTGAACAGGGAACAATTGCTGGAATAATTCAACTATGATTCACCCTTTGGAATTAATGAACACACCATTAGGCAAACAAGAAACAATGTAAGATAATTAAATATCAATACTCCCCTGATACCTACAAGTGTCCTGCTGTTGACCGGATGAATTTATGTGCTTTGGACAGATGTAATTTCTTTTTAATTCAAGCACAAAAGTCATTCAACTTTCTCACAAAAGTGCTGGATATTTTCTTTTTGAGGCAGGGTGATGAAGCAGTGCAGCTGGTACAGCCACTGTCTCACAGCACCAGAGACCCAGGATTCATCCTGATTTTGGGTGCTATCTGTGTAGAGTTTGCACGTTCTCTCTGACCACCCGGGTTTCCTCTGGGCGCTCTGGTTTCTTCCCACAAGCCAAAGATGTGTGGGTTTGTAGCTTAATCGGCCTCTGTAAATTTCCCCTGGTGTGTAGGGAGTGGATGAGAAAGTGCGATAACAGAACTAGTGTGAACATTTGGTAGACACAAAATGCAGGATTAACTCAGCGGGACAGGCAGCATCTCTGGAGAAAAGGAATGGGTGGCGTTTCGGGTCGAGACCCTTCTTCAGACTCCATTCCTTTGATTTAAACCAGCATCTGCAGTTCTTTCCAAAACATAGTGTGAACAGTTGATCGATGGCTGGCATGGGCTTGGTGGGCTGAAGGGCTTGTTTCCATGCTATATCTCTAAAACTGAAACTAAAGTGTGTAACAAAAGGTCAGGTAACAGTGGATTAAGGAAATGTAGTCTATTTTGGGCACATTCTCTTTCTTAAACTACTTTCCCTTTGGATATTGTAATCCATTAGTTACCAATCTGTTTAAAGATTTCATTTTCTGTATATTGTAACCAAAATGTATTTCCCAAATGCATTTTGTAAGTTTGCAATAGCCAAATAAGACAAATAACCGTAAGCTTAAAATGCTAACGTCTTTAAATAAGGACTCTTAGAGACAAATATTCAAATATTCAAAAATCATGCATTAAATTCTGTACACCAATTATACAAAATAAATAACCAGGAAATGTTATAATGGATAACATTACAAATAACACAAACAGTATCAATTGATAATTAATATTATATAATTTTGTATATTATATAAATTTTTAATGCCGTGTAAGAGTGTACTCTGTATATATTGTTTCTATAATAAAAAAATTTAAAAAAATAAATAAATAAAAATCATGCATTAAATTCTGTTTTTGAATTTATTTTTAGACGATCCTATCCCTCAGAGAATGGATATAAGACTGCAGTCTTCTATTTGTAAAGCTCAACAACGCATGAGGCAGTGCATTGCTCAGTACAACTGTTAACCAAGAAGAAATCAATTGAAGAATCATCAAAAAGCTGTTCCAAGTATAAATTTACTTTTGAATAGTGAAATAATACCTAAAATAACACTTTTTTCCTTGGTTGAACATTGATCTGTGGTATTAAAAAATGACCAGGAATTATTTACAGTATGCTCTTATGTATAATTTGTCATCTATTTACATTTGTCAAATGGTCTGGCTTCAAAGAATTGAGAAATTGGCTTCCTTAATGAAGTAGTATATGTTATATCAGTGCCTGTTGTAATACTTGTTCACTATTCCTTCATGGTTATTCTTCAAAATATTGTAATGGAACTTATGAGTTTAATGATTAAATATGTATTCCATCTTTGCTTTCAGATTGTACTAGCTTCCAGAAATTTGCTACTGTATTTTTAAAATAAATTCAAAATGTATATGCCACCAAAACGGGCAAGGAAGTAAAAGTAACAGTGAGTAAAATTAAAAGTAGCAGGTTTATAAAACAAAAGTAGCAGGTTTTAAAAGTCATAGGGCATAGGCTCAACTCATCCATGCCAACCAAGATGGCCCTCCAAGCTAGTCCCATTTGCCTGCACCTGGCCAAAATCCCTCTAAACCTTTCCTATCCATGTACCTGTCCACATGTATTTTAATTGTTGTTATTGTGCCTGCTTCAACTACTTCATCTGGAAGCTAATTATATATATTCACCACACTCAGTGTGAAAAGGTTGCCTCTCAGATTTCTAGTAAATCTTTTCCCTCTCACCTTAAAGCTATGCCCTGTAATTCTTGATTTACCTACCCAGGGATAAAGGCACCGTGCTTTCTTGCTGGGTATTCCCCTCGTGATTTTATAGCCCTCTATAATATTCTTTGGTCTGAAGAAGGGCCTTGACCCGAAACATCACCTATTCCATTTCTTCAAAGAGCTTCCCAACCTGCTCAGTTACTCCAGCATTTTGTGTCCATCTTCGGTGTAAACTAGCATCTGCAGTATCTTCCTACACAACCTCTCTATAGCTCAGGCCGTCAAATACTGACAACATCTTCATAAATCTCTGCATTCTAACTAAACCCATCTCCAAAACCCTGGACCTATGACTGCAAATGGATCTTTGATCATGGATCCCAATCATTCAGGATATGTGACAAAGCATCGTCCAAGATAGTTCTAAACATTAGTTCAAGGATGCATTCTCAGTCCCTTACTGCATAGCCTATACATCTACGACCTGTGTAAGCAAAATATGTTCTCTAAATCCATTTGCAATTTTGCAGATGACACCACTGTAGTGGGCCGGATGGTAAACAATTAAGAGACAACGTACAGGAAGGAGATGGAGATCCTAGTAACATGGTGTCAGGATTGCAACCTTTCCCTTGGTGTCCACAAAATGAAGGAGCATTCATTGACATCAAGCAGCAGGGTGGAGTACACACCCTAGTCTGTATCAATAGCGCTAAAGTGAGATTTGCAAAAGTTTCACGTTCCTAGGCTAAATATAACCAACAATATAATGCTAATAATACACTGGAATATTGTGAGCAGTTTTGGGCCCCATATCCGAGGAAGGATATGCTAGCTTTGAGAAGGTCTAGAGGGGATTTACCAGAATGATCCCAGGAAAGATTGGGTTGACATATGATGAGCACCAGGTCTGTACTCGCTGGAGTTTGGAAGGATGAGGCAAGAGCTCATTGAAACTTACCAAATAGTGAAAGGCTTAGATAGAGTAGATGTGGAGAGCATGTTTCCACTAGTTGGAGAGTATTTGATTAGAGGCCATAGCCTCAGAGTAAAAGGATATACCTTTCAAAAGGAGATGAGGAGGAATTTCTTTAGTCAGAGGGTGATGAATTTGTTGAATTCATTGCCACAGATGGCAGTGAAGGCCAAGTTAATGGATATTTTTAAGGTGGAGGTTGACAGATTCTTGATTAGTAAGGGTATCAGGGATTATGGAGAAAAGGCAGGAGAATGGGGTTGAGAGGAAAAGATAGATTGGCGGAGTAGACTTGATGGGCCGAATGACCTAAGTTTGCTCCTATAACTTATGAACATGAACAATTTGTCCTATCCAAACACATTGATATTATGGCCAGGAAAGCACACAAACACCTCTACTTCGTCAGAAAATCAAGGACATTTGCATGTCTCCAACAACTCAAAAAAATCGACAGATTAATCATATAAAACATACTATTGAAATGCATCACAGCTTGGTATGTCCCCATGTATGGTATAATTTACCTAGATAGCACGTTTCTGACAGTATATTTATGCATGTGGCGATCATAAATTAACTTCTGCAAAAATACATTTCAGATTATTATCTGCAAATTTATTATGACAAAATCTTATAATATATCGTAAAGGCACAACAATAAAATGGTCGCAAAAATAAGAAAAAAGAGGGGGCACCCGGATTTGAACCGGGGACCTCTTGATCTGCAGTCAAATGCTCTACCACTGAGCTATACCCCCATTCATGCTGGAACTGTTATAAATATATGTACTTGACAACAGGAGTGTGTGAGATCGACCTGATTCCGGTCTAAATTAACTTCTGCAAAATTGCTAATTCATGACTTTAGCTCTTTCGAGAACAATGTAATCATTGCACAAGTATCCGTCCGTTTGATATTTCACGTTCCATCCTCTCATTGTGACGCACACATCGGTCGAATGTTCGAACGTTGATACACTTATAGTGGAATGCTGCCCCCTACAGATTCCATGCGACTCCAGCGGCTTCGGTCCCACTCTCCGCCCAATAGGGAAGACCAGTTTGCGTCCAAGCTTCTGTTTCTTTGGCCCTTATCCCCGGCTCCCCGTTTGTTTTATTTGTTGTAGATTCCATGTCGTTTTAAAAAAATATATATCATCAAGCGTTTGGACACAAACCACTCAACAAAATGCTGGCTCAGAGGCTCATGCGGAAACATCGCCTTTTGTGTAAACCAGCATCTGCAGTTCCTTGTTTCTCCATTAAAAGTATGATTTGAGTCCTTGCATTTCTCACTGGGTCCAGAACCCAGGGACACTGGCTGCTCGCATTCCTGGGACGTCCAGCAAGAAACATAACCTCGAGAGAGAGAGAGAGAGAGCAGTCATTTGGCACGAAGAGACTCCGAATCCCATTGTAATAGAGAGGTAGAATATAGAGTAAGAGAGTAAGCTAGTAAATGATATACAAACAAACATATGAGAGTGCAGATGCTGGTTTACCAAAAAAGGACACAAAGTGCTAAAATAACTCAGCGGGCCAGGCAGCATCTATGGAGAACATGGATTCAAATGGTGTTCATTTCAGATGAAGATAAAGAAGAATTTCTTCACTCAAGGCCGGGTCACTGGAACTTTTTGAAATTCAAAAGTCAAGTCAAAAGAGTTTATTGTCATGTGTCCCTGACAGGACAATGAAATTCTTTCTTTGCATAGCACAACAGAACATAGTAGGCATTGACTACAGTTATATACCTAAATACACACATTAATTAATAAATTAATAAAGTGCAAATAACAGATGGAGGGGTATAAAATCGCATGTCATGTAGATAGGTTGGTAAAGAAAGCCTTTGGTGTGCTGGCCTTTATAAATCAGAGCATTGAATATAGGAGTAGGGAAGTAATGTTAAAATTGTACAAGGCATTGGTAAGACCAATTCTGGAGTATGGTGTACAATTTTGGTCGCCTAGTTATAGGAAGGATGTCAACAAAATAGAGAGAGTACAGAGGAGATTTACTAGAATGTTGCCAGGGTTCCAGCAACTATGTTACAGAGAAAGGTTGAACAAGTTAGGTCTTTATTCTTTGGAGCGCAGAAGGTTAAGGGGGGACTTGAGGGGGAGTTGAAGTGCTGAGCCACCGGTAGGTCAGGTTGGTTAATGCCGACCGAGCGGAGGTGTTCGGCGAAACGATCGCCAAGCCTACGCTTGGTCTCACCGATATAGATCAGCTGACATCTAGAGCAGAGGATGCAATAGATGAGGTTGGAGGAGGTGCAGGTATACCTCTGTCGCACCTGGAACGACTGCTTGGGTCCTTGAATGGAGTGGAGGGGGGAGGTAAAGCGACAAGTGTAGCATCTCTTGCGGTGGGAAGGGGTGGAGCGGGAGGGAAGGGAAGAATTAACAAGGGAGTTACGGAGGGAGCGGTCTTTGCGGAAGGCAGACGGGGGGAGATGGGAAGGTGTGGCAAGTGGTGGGGTCATGTTGGTGGTGGCAAAACTGATGGAGGATTATGTGTTGTATGTGCCGGCTAGTGGGGTGAAAGGTGAGGACCAGGGGGACTGGCCTTGTTGCGAGTGGGGGGATGGTGAGAGAGAGCAGTGTTAAGCGGTATGGAGGAGATCCTGGTGCGAGCCGCATCTATAGTAGGGGAGGGGAACCCCCGTTCCCTGAAGAATGAGGACATTTGCGATGCCCTGTTGTGGAACACCTCATCCTGGGAGCAGATGCGGCGTAGACGGAGGAATTGGGAATAGGGGATGGAGTCCTTATAGGAGGCAGGGTGGGAGGAAGAGTAATCAAGATAACCGTGGGAGTCAGTGGGTTTATAGTGGATGTCGGTCAGAAGTCTATCACCTGCGATGGAGATAGTGAGGTCAAGGAATGGTAGAGAAGTGTCGGAAATGGTCCAGGTGTATTTGAGTGTCGGATGGAAGTTAGTGGTGAAGCGGATGAAGCCAGTCAGTTGTGTGTGGGTGCAGGAGGTAGCACCAATACAATCGTCGATGTAACGGAGGTAGAGGTTGGGGATGGGGCTCTGGTACGCCTCGAATAAGGATTGCTCAATGTACCCTGCAAAGAGGCAGGAGTAGCTGGGGGCCATGCGCGTGCCCATAGCTACGCCTTGTATTTGTTGGAACAAGTCAACTGGTCAGGGATATAGAGAGTCAACTTTTCTCTGTGGAGGGATATAGAGAGTCAACTATTCAGATCGAGACGAAAGTGTCACCAGTGACGTTTCAGGTCAATCAAATTGTCACCAGGGTTATGTTTGGATTATAAGGGAAGGAGGGTTTTGGAAAATTGTTGCCAGTTCGCACTGAGATCGAAAATGCAGAAATCAGTTTGGTATACAACAATTGTAGTATTTGATGCCATCTTTGGTAATTTAATACAACATAATAATTGAATATAATTAGTATATATGAATCATATGATTAGTGCAGGTGTCAGAGGTTATGGGGAGAAGGCAGGAAAATGGGGTTAGGAGGGAGAAATAGATCAGTCATGATTGAATGGCAGAACGGACCAAATGACATAATTCTACTCCTATCCCTTATGACCTTGTGTTTACATTATTTTGCTTTTAACATTTACAGCATCAATAAACTTTTACGAAGATTTCTGGTCTCTGAACCTTGACTAGATTTTCGCCTCAGATAGGGCCACTGAACTCCGGAGATAGGTGCAAGAGAAAACTAGCACATCCTGACCTTCCAACCCTTTTGCAATCTCCGGTCCCAGTCTGATGGAATACTACCACTTGCATGGAACTACCAGCTATTGTCACTAACGAAACTCAACAGCATTCAGGAAAAAGCAACATTTGATCTTCCACTGAAGATAGACACAAAATGCAGGAGTTAGGCAACATCTATGGAGAAAATGAATAGGTAATGTTTCGGGTCGAGACCCTTTTTCAGACCAGGTCAGGTGAGAGGGAAACAACTGTGGCAATTTGGCTGCAAAATGCACTAGTTATTCACCTGAATTACTCTAACATCGCCTCCCTAGTGTTTACAAGGGAGATAAATAAAAATTTAAAGAAGTGTGAGACCTAATATTTTAGTTTACTTTTAAATACAAACTCTTACTGGCCCTCGTGTGATAACTCACACAATTGAGGGCGAAAGTCACTCTTTGTGCATGGAGGAGCATGGAGCCACCACATGAAATGGTCTTAAATTTGATACAGTGGACCACTCCATCCTAATTGACCGTCTCTGGTACAGGGTTGGTATTGATGGCACTGCCCTGAGCTGGTTTGTCTCCTACCTCAAAGATAGGAGTTTCTCTACAAACATAGGCGACTCTTTCTTCTCCCCAGCTAGCCTTTGCTGCGGGGTTCCACAAGGCTCCATCCTTGGCCCCATTCGCTTCTCCCTGTATATGCTCCCCTTAGGCCAAGTCATTCAAAGGCACGACATTTCCTTCCACTATGCAGACGATACACAGCTCTATCTTCCCCTGAAACCCAACAACCGATCAAATCTACTCAGCCTTATGCACTGCCTCGAGGATATAAAGTGTTGGATGGCCCAGAACTTCCTCCAACACAATACTCCAGGTGTGGTCTCACTAGGGCTCTGTACAACTGCAGAAGGACCTCTTTGCTCCTATACTCAACTCCTTGTGTTATAAAGGCCAACATGCCATTCTCTTTCTTCACTGCCTGCTGTACCTGCATGCTTAATTTCATAGACTGATGTACAAGGACCCCCAGATCCCATTGTACTTCCCCTTTTCCCAACTTGACGCCATTTAGATAGTAATCTGCCTTCCTGTTTTTGCTACCAAAGTGGATAACCTCACATTTACCCGCATTAAACTTCATCTGCCATGCATCTGCCCACTCCCCCAACCTGTCCAAGTCACCCTACATTCTCATAGCATCCTCCTCACAGTTCACACTGCCACCCAGCTTTGTGTCTTCTGCAAATTTGCTAATGTTACTTTGAATCCCTTCATCCAAATCATTGATGTATATTGTAAATAGCTGCGGTCCCAGTACCGAGCCTTGCAGTACCCCACTAATCACTGCCTGCCATTCTGAAAGGGACCCGTTAATCCCAACTCTTTGTTTCCTGTCTGACAACCACTTCTCTATCCATTTCTGCACTCTACCCCAATACCATGTGCCCTAATTTTGCCCACTAATCTCCTATGCGGGACCTTATCAAATGCTTTCTGAAAGTCCAGGTACACTACATCCACTGGCTCTCCCTTGTCCATTTTCATAGTTACAGACAGCACCGAAGATAGAATGTAGGCGGAGACAGTAAGACTAGTAAGTAGGAGGTCCTCTGATGGAGCGCTGTATGTATGTATGTATGTATTTATGTATGTATTGTTAGATCTATGTACCAATGTTTGTAGAACGTTAGTACCTGCACTGATGTAAAGCACTTTGGTCAACGAGAGTTGTTTTTAAATGTGCTATAGAAATAAAATTGACTTGACTTGAAATTGACTTAAATGTAAGAGCTTAGGAGTCAGCAGAAACATGCTTCATATATCTTCAATTTCCAATAAAATATTTTAAAGAATTTGAAGACACAATTGTATGGGAATCTATCAAACCACAACTGGCACTCAAATGACATTTCACTGTGAAAAATGAGCTTGTGCAAATGGAACTTGATTATATAAATGTTGTGCTCACAGAAGATAAATGACCCTGCAGTAAAGATGAATGGCTTTGTGCAAAGAAAAATGGAACCAAAGAGCTTATTAGTTTTCTAAGGTTAGCTGAAAATGTGCCAATTGCATTGAACCATTATTAATTTGAGAGGCATAAAATATAATAACAGGAGGCTATGCTGGAAGGGTAGACAATATTGGTTACACCACAGCTTGAGTACTTGTATAGTTTTGGTCATCACATTACGAGAAAGGTGTAAATGCACAGAAGGGATGCAGTAAGGATTTAATTGAATTGAATACATTTTATTAGCCAAGTATGTATACATACATGGAATTTGCTTTGGTGCGTTGCTCGCAAGAAACAACACGATATACAGTGGACAATTAAAAATAAAACATTATAATTTAAACATGTGAAGAATTAAACAAAATACCAGGGCAAAAGGAGGTTACAGACTTGTAGCTGTTAGTAGAGCTACTGCTTGTGGAGAAAAAGCAGTTTTTATGTCTGGCTGTGGCGGCTTTGACAGCCCGGAGTCGCCTTCCAGAGGGAAGTGCTTCAAAGCGTTTGTGGCCAGGGTGAGAGAGATCAGAGATGATCTTACCCGCTCGCTTCCTGGTCCTTGCAGTGTACAGTTCGTCAATGGGGGGAAAGTTGCAGCCAACAACCTTCTCGGCTGAGCGAACGATGCGCTGCAGCCTCCGGATGTCGTGCTTGGTAGCTGAGCCAAACCAGACCGCGATGGAGAAGGTAAAGACAGACTCTATGATGGCAGTATAAACGTGGACCATCATGGCCTGTGGCACATTGCGTTTCCTCAACTGTCGCAGGAAGTACATCCTCTGTTGGGCCTCTTTGACTGTGGAGTCGATGGTGGCCTCCCATTTAAGGTCCCTGGAGACGATGGTTGCAAGGAACTTAAATGACTCCACAGATGAGATTGTGGTGTTGTTGATGATGAGTGGGAGCAGCTCTCCTAAAGACTACAATCAATTCCACCGTCTTTAGAGTATTGAGCTCCAGGTTGTTGCAATGGGACCAGGACGCCAGCTGTGTCGCTTCCTGTCTGTAGGCAGATACCTCCCCATCTTGGATCAGTCCAATCAGGGTTTTGTCGTCCACAAACTTGAGAAGCTTGACAGAGGTGTATGTGGAAGTGCAGTCGCTGGTGTCGCGAGAGTAAGGGAGCGGGGAAGTAGTAAGCAGCCTTGTGGTATTCCTAAGCTGGGGGTCAGCGGGTCTCAGATGTACTCTCCCAGCCTCGCATGCTGCAGCCTATCTGTCAGGAAGTTATTGAATCACTGACATAAGGGTTCAGGTACAGTCAACTGGGAAAGTTTGGACTGTAGTAGCTCTAGCACAATGGTGTTGAATGCAGAGCTAAAATCCACAAACAAAATCCTTGCATAAGTCCCTTGGCGGTCTAGGTGCTGGAGGATGAAGTGCAGGGCTTGGTTGACTGCGTCATCCACCAATCTATTGACCCTTGTATGCAAACTGCAGGGGGCCCAGCAGGGGGTTTGTGATATTTTTCAGGTGGGCAGGCACAAGAATTTCAGGGGTCTTCATGATTACAGAGGACAGTGCAACAGGCCTGTAGTCATTAAGACCAGTAATCCTTGGCTTTTTGGGTATGGGAATAGTGGAGACTTTGTAGCAGGCAGGGACAGAGCAGGTTTGCAGTGGAAATGTCTGTGTAGACTGGTGCAGTTGTTCGGCTCAGAGCTTGAGGGTAGAGGGGGAAGCATTGTCCAGTCCTGGAGATTTTCGGATTTTCTGTCTCCTAAATAGCTTTTCCACCTCATCAATTGCTATTGTTAGTGATGGAGAAGTGGCCAGACTGAGGTTGGGCAGCAAGGAGGCGGTAGGTAGTGGACAAGGGTCCAGTCTTTGTAGACTGGAGTGTTAAAGAAGGAACTGCAGATGCTGGAGAATCGAGGGTACACAAAAGGCTGGAGAAACTCAGCGGGTGCAGCAGCATCTAAGGAGCGAAGGAGATAGGCAACGTTTCGGGTCGAGACCCTTCTTCAGACTGGAGTCAGGTTGTAAATGGGTGTGAAGTGGTGATTGGGGAGGAGTGGCTGGGGGAGGTTATGTTTCGGTCTATCAAACCTGCAGTAGAACTCGTTCAGGTCGTTGGTTTGCTGATGATTGTCCAAGGCGGGGGGGGGGGGGGTTTCCTCGTAGCTGATGATTTCCTGTAAACCCACACTGAAGAAGAGTCACTAGCTAGAACTTGCTCCTCAACTTCTCAGAGTACCTTTCCTTGGCAGCTCCGATTCCTCTTCTCATCTTGTACTTGGACAACCTGTAGTTCTGGTGTAAACCAGGGCTTGTCATTGTTGAACCAAATCTGGGTCCTAGTGGAAATACAACTGTCCTCACAAAAGCTGACATATGATGTCACGGTGTCTGTATATACATCGAGGCTTGTGGTTGCTTCCCTGAATACATTCCAATCAGTGCAGTCAAAGTAGGACTGTAGGTTTTCAATGCCCTTCCACTTTTTCATTGTTCTGACCGCAGGCTTAGCAGATTTTAATTTCTGCCTGTAGGTCGGAATAAGGTGAACTAAACAATGATCAGTCCCACAGCCGCACAGAGAACAGAGCGATATGCGTTCTAAATTGTAGTGGAACAATGATCGAGTGTTCTCTCCCCTCTGGTGGGGCAGGTAATATGATGTCTGTATTTTGGAAGCTCTATCCTGAGGTTAGCCTTATTAAAATTCCCCTAAACAATGACCATGGTGTCCGGGAAGTCACTCTCTACGCTCATTACCTGATCAGCGAGAATAAAACAGGTAGATTCCCTTGGAGAATAAAAGGGTTTGAAATTTATTTTAACAATTCCATATTAGGAAAACAGAAGTTAGACAGTTCCGTGATGCCGCTGCACCAGCTCTGGTTAGTATAGAAGTATATTCCACCGCCTCTTGATTTCCCCGCTGCCTCCGCTTCGCGGTCCGTTCTGTGTAGTTGAAAGCCAGCCAGTTGCAGCACATTGTACGGGTCGACTTGTAGATATGCAGGGATTTAGGTACTTTTGGAAATGGCAGGCTTCTGTGAAAAAGGTCAAGCTTTGCTGAGGTAACAAAGGGACACCAGGTGCAAGAGACTCATGTAATTAATTGTTGCCATCAAGTCTAGATTTGTAAAGATGCTCCCAACTATTTCAGTTCCAAAGAAGCCCTAGGTGCCACTGAGTCTGGGTTAGTGTTAAACAGACGCTAAAACCAGGTCTGTGATTGGGTAGAGGATTTTGTGTTTATATATAGTATGTGTTAAGTGTTTTTTAGTATAAATTGTTTGTAAGTAAGTAGAATAAGTGCCTCTTGTTAAGTGGTTTCTTGTGTACATTGTTTGTAAGTAAGCAAAGTAAGTGCTTCTTAATGTGATCTCTTATCTGTAAGAAGTGATTGACATGTAGGGATGATCATCCCATTGTATTTTTGCACCCTTAGTGTCCCCGCCTCCCTTTAGGGGTTATTAAAATTGTAAGTAATTCAATTGGGCCTGTCGGTTGTTTCTTTCTGTTCTGTTTACGCGAGGCTGCTGAGGGCACAAGTGAGTAGATCTGAGGCCGTTCCCGTGGAGTTGTATATGAATAAAGAAAAGTTTGGAAACCAGTGTTTGACAGCGATTGACTGAACCAGAATAGATCCGGATTCAACATTCAGGTCTTGGTGAAGCACGGGGCAGCGGCACGAGATAAGCACTTGTTTGTTTGGCACAGGAGTTGCAGTTTGTCCACTTTGTTGTTGAGAGAACGTAGATTTGCATGGAATATACTCGGGAGTGCTGATTGTAATCCTCGTCGTAGGAATCAGGCAAGTGCTCAGAGCTCTTCCCCTGGGTCTTCCTCCGTCTCAAGACCTTGAATACAGCCACAGCCCCCGCCGAGGAGTATGTCCAAACAATCGAGTTTGGAGGTACCGTATATCTGATGTTAATGAGTGATTTTAAGGGATGAAAGTGATCTTTGTGGGATTTTCCACAGACAACATAAATGAACAAACACAGCCAAAACAGCAAGGAGCAGTACACCGTGGCAGCCATCATCAGTGCCACAGAAAGTAAAGAAAGTGTTGCCACGAATATAAAATTGTATTATAAAGAAAGGCTGGATAAGCTATGGTTGTTTTCTTTGAAACAGGAGGATGAGGGGAGACCCAACTGAGGATTTTAAAACAGACGATGTATTTCCGTTAGCAGAAGGATAAAAAGATAAAGGAGCACAGATTTATAGTAATTGATAACAAGATTAGACGGGACGTGGTAGCATTCAGGAGTTCAATGCATGAAAGATCGTAACGGCAGTGCCCTCTTCATAATTAAACAGTGTTAACGAAGAAACTGCAGATGCTGGAGAATCGAGGGTTACACAAAAAGCTGGAGAAACTCAGCGGGTGCAGCAGCATCTAAGGAGCGAAGGAGATAGGCGACGTTTCGGGTCAAGACCCTTCTTCAGACTGGTCAGGGAAACGAGAGATATAGACGGTGATGTGGAGAGATAAAGAACAATGAATGAAAGATATGCAAAAAAGTATCGATGATAAAGGGAACAAGCCATTTGTAGCTGTTTGTGGTGTGAAAATGAGAAGCTAGTGCGACTAGGGTGGGGGAGGGAGATAGAGATAGAGGGAATGCCAGGGGCCCGAGGGCTGAGGGAGAGGTGGGAAGGGGAGGGGACAGCAGGGGTTAACAGAATTGAGAAAATTCAATGTTCAAGCCCAAAGGATGCAGACTCCCCAAGCGGAATATGAGGTGCTGAACCTCCAACTTGCGGTGTTGCTCACTCTGGCCGTGGAGGAGGCTCAGGGGACCGAGAGGTCGGATACGGAATGGGAGGGGGAGTTGAAGTGCTGAGCGACCGGGAGGTCGGGTTGGTTTTTGCGGACCGAGCGGAGGTGTTCGGCGAAACGATCGCCAAGCCTCCGCTTGGTCTCACCGATATAGATCATCTGGCATCTGAGCAGCGGATGCAGTAGATGAGTTGGAGGAGGTGCAGGTGAACCTCTGTCGGACCTGGAAGGACTGCTTGGGTCCCTGAAAGGAGTGGAGGGGGGAGGTGAAGGGACAAGTGTTGCATTTCTTGCGGTTTTGCAAGGGAAAGTGCCCGGGGAAGGAGTAGAGCGGGAGGGAGGGAAGAATTGACAAGGGAGTCGCGGAGGGAGCGGTCTTTGCGGAAGGCAGACAGGGGGGGGAGATGGGAAGATGTGGCGGGTGGAGGGGTCACGTTGGAGGTGGCGAAACTGGCGGAGGGCTATGTGTTGTATTTGCCGGCTGGTGAGGACCAGGGGGACTCTGCCATGTTTGCGAGTGGGGGAATGGGGAGAGAGGGCAGTGTTGCGGGATATGGAGGAGACCCTGGTGCGAGCCTCATCAATAGTGGGGGAGGGGAATCCCCGTTCTCTGAAGAATGAGGCCATTTGTGATGACCTGGTGTGAAACACCTCATCCTGGGAGCAGATGCGGCGTAGACGAAGGAATTGGGAATAGGGGATGGAGTCCTTACAGGCAGCAGGGTGGGAGGAAGAGTAGTCCAGGTAGCTGTGAGAGTCAGTAGGTTTGTAGTGGATGTCGGTCAGGAGTGTATCACCTGCAATAGAGATGGTGAGGTCAAGGAATGGTAGGGAAATGTCGGAAATGGTCCAAGTGTATTTGAGTGCCGGATGGAAGTTGGTGGTGAAATGAATGAAGTCAGTCAGTTGTGTGTGGGTGCAGGAGGTGACACCAAAGCAGTCATCGATGTAACGGAGGTAGAGGTCGGGGATGGGGCCCTGGTACGCCGAGAACAAGGATTGTTCGACGTACCCAACAAAGAGGCAAGCGTAGCTGGGGCCCATGCGTGTTTGGAGGAAATGGGAGGAATCAAAAGAGAAGTTATTGAGGGTAAGGACCAACTCCGCTAGGCGGAGGAGGGTGTCAGTGGACGGGTATGGGTTGCTCCTCTGGTCGAGGAAGAACCGGAGGGCTTTGAGACCGTCCTGGTGGGGGATGGAGGTGTAGAGTGACTGGACGTCCATGGTAAAGATGAGAGGATGGGGGCCTGGAGAATGGAATGCACGGAGCCGACGGAGAGTGTCTGAGGTGTCTTGAACATAGGTGGGGAGGGATTTAACAAAGGGGGATAGGATGGCGTCAAGGTATGTAGAAATGTGTTCGGTGGGGCACGAACAGGCAGAGACAATGGGTCTGCCA
This sequence comes from Okamejei kenojei, assembly GCA_035221665.1. NCBI lineage: Eukaryota > Metazoa > Chordata > Chondrichthyes > Rajiformes > Rajidae > Okamejei > Okamejei kenojei. Next base: position 64,975,414 of record CM069136.1, on the reverse strand, counting down.
GGGCAGTCGGGTTTGTGGATTTTGGGGTAATTAAACAGTACTTGGATATGGATTTGAAGAGCCATGACTAACAGAACAGAGTTCTAAAATGCTGCAACAAAAATGGCACTTTAGGCTTATTAAAGTATCTGTTATAATTAATGCATTTTTAAGTTCCAAGCCTTATATTAATCTATTGATATTAATCTAAGCCATAAATGCTATGCCTTTTTTGATGATTTCACCAGGATAATGCCTTTTTCACAATTGAGTTCCTAAATCAGCTTTTTTTGCCGTTTTGCTAAAAGGTCGTGCTATTTTCTCTAGTTGTACCGTGATTACAATGACGTTTTCTATGTTAACACGTTAATATTAATGTTATTATTAACGTGTTAACATAGTATCAATTACAAGATAATTTCCACCACCGGGGCGAAACCGGGGGGCACCACAGTCAGTCGTTCATTTGTTCGTGCCGTTGCCCGCCAGTTCAGTCTTCTCCAAGATCTATTTAAGAAAGAACTGCATGTGCTGGAAAAATCTAAGGTAGACAAAAATTGCTGGAGAAACTCAGCGGATGAGGCAGCATCTGTGGAGAGAAGGAATAGGCGGCGTTTCGGGTCGAGACCCTTCTTCAGACTGATGTGGGGGGGGAGGGGGGGGGGGGGGGGGGGGGGGGGGGGAGAAAAAAGGAAGAGGCGGAGACTAGAAGGAGAGCTGGGAAGGGGGAGGGGCAGAAGACAAGGGCTATCTAAAATTAGAGAAGTCAATGTTGGTACCGCTGGGGTGTAGACTACCCAAGCAAAATACCCAAGCTTGTTTCCTCACTACATTTACTGATGGCTCCAGTCGCAAATCTGAGTTTTTGAGTGATCTGTGCAAGCCATTCATTGATGCTGGAATTCCACCGTGGAAATATGAAAACAAATCTCAGAGGTTTTTTAGAGAAATACACAGAGGAGCATATACCAAGCAGGTCATCACTACGGAAAAATTATGTTGACAACAACTTCAACATTGTTGTGCAGAAAATTAGAGATTAAGTTTCATGCAACAAAATATGGATCTCAATAGATGAGACAACCGATGCTGTGGGGAGATATGTTGCCAATGTGGTCATTGGTACACTGGAGGCAGATCAACCATCAAAGGAGCATTTGTTGACATCGGAAGTATTGGAGAAATCAAACAGCTCAACTGTTGCTCAGTTATTAACATCTTCACTTGCTGTACTTTGGCCAGAAGGTATAAAGTACGAGAATGTTCTTCTGTTTGTGATTGATGCAGTTCCGTACATGAAAAAATCTACTCGTGCTCTTAAGGTTTTATTCCCCAAAATGTTGCATTTGACATGCTTAGCGCAAGGACTTCATAGAATTGCCAAGCACATACGTAGCTTGTTTTCTAAATGTTGATCGCCTAGTTTCCAATGTCAAGAAAATCTTCCCCAAAGCATCGTCACGTGTGCAGTTGTCCAAGGAAATGGCACACAAGATTCCGCGACCTCCTCAGCCCTCGATGGGGTACATGGCTCTCCACTGTACTCTACTATGCTGCAAATTTTGAAAAGATAAAATAAATCGACAACTGTTTTGAAGAAGAAGAATCTGCTGCAGTCAGGATCGTCAGTGGAATCATGTAGAAAAAGTCCCTCCACCGCCATCTTGTGTTTATTGCTTCCAATTTTGCAAACTTCCCACAAGTTAACACTTCCCTTGAGAAACATGGCGAAACATTAGTGAATAAGTTACAGGTTTTGAACAAAGTAACTGACGATATTCGTAAAGTTCCTGGCGATGTAGGTAAAGATGTACAAGGAAAATATGAGAGAGTGATTTTAGTTAACAAAGATCTTGAAGAAATACAAAACATAGCTTAAACCTCTCAAAGGTAGTTGTAATGCACAAGATATCGACTTGAATATAGAGTCTGTAGCTTGTTTCGGGTATGCACCAGTGACCTCAGCTGAAGTAGAAACGTTTTTCATATGCTGTCTGACAGATGGCATAATTTAACACCAGATAGATCATTTGAAAAAAATGCGAGTAATTATGTGCAACCAGGCAACTTTGGTCATTTAATGTAGTATACCTTTATATTATAATTTTTAACCATATTTTGGTGGTGGAAATACATGCCTTTGATGTCAATAAATGCCTTTTTCATGCCTTTTTTGTAATTGTATTATGCCTTTTTGCCTGCCTATTTCAGAGTTTTTTGTGCCTAAACTTTCTGGCTCTACTAATGAATTTTGGCGAATATGTGGAAGAGTGCTAAAATGCAAAAGGAAAAATTTATAAATATCATGGCAGTATTTTTAATTTTTAAAAATCTTTCACAATGTTAATTGGACATGCTTATCAAGCAAAATGGCTTTTGATCCTAAAGGTAAAATGCTCTGCATAGGCTGATACACTCAAAATTCATTTTATCCAAGTGTAGATAAGGAGCTTTCTAACACATAATGGAAATATCAGATCAGACAACTCCATTACAGATTTACAGTTACAATTATAAAGACAATGTATAACTCCCAGGAGGCGCAAATAATTAAACCTAATATGCAGTTGATCCAAGTTCCTTAAGAGTTTCAAACTGCACTGTGGACTAAAATTAAATCTTGAACATTTCACTTAGTCAAAATTTTATGTCTATACAAAATGGAAATCTTTGTATTTTAATAGTACAACATTGACTAATTATACATCACTACAGGTGACATTAGTTTTGTTGAAACATCTTTGCTTGTCTCCGGTGAGTGAATAATTAGAAAAAAAAACAATTTAGAGACACAATGTCTCTAGAAATGCAAACATTTCCTTTCTACCTGAGAGTAAGTTGCATGTGACAAAGTAAATTCACTGAACCCAAAGTACCAATGAGATGATCAGACCAGAGATTCAAGACTTGATTCTGTGATTCACAGTTTCCTGAACGTCCTTTGCAGAGAGTAGGAAATTCAGCCAAATATGCATATAAAACGCATAGTTGAATTGACATAGTTGAATTGCTTCTTGGGATATCAGAGGATATCTGCTATTCTAGTGCTACCTCATATCATTATTGGAAGAAAGTTGATATCTATTACCAGTTAATAAAAATGGAAAATAACTAATTTGAAGCATGTGACAAATACTTCAACTGGAAGTACAGATTTATACATACACAGAAATATTTTACAGCTGGTACATTTGTGCTTTAGAACAAAAATAACCTTAAATTCATAGAGTACTTTTAAACCCCATTTATTTCTCTGATCATACCCAAGGCTGCCAGCCGGGAAAGAGCCGACTGAGATTCTTTGGGTCTCTGGCTTGTTGTATGAGTAGGTTCACCTGCCCACCAACACTGAGGACTGCACCTTCTTCAACGCCCTTCAATTTCTCCTGAAGTCTCAGAAAGACACGTTCTGCCACTTTGTTGATGCTCTTGTCATCACTGTTGAAAGAAAATATGGCAGATGACCATGGATCTGAGGCAGGTACTTTAAATGCAAGACATAAGACACAATTCTTTGTTTAGAGAAACAGGCCTTTCTGCCCACCACATCTACACTGACCTTCAAATACCTGTACGCTAGTTCTATGTAATCCCACTTTTACATCCTACACACGAGGGGCAATTTACAGAAGCCAATTAACCTACAAACCTGCACATCTTTGGAATGTGGGAGGAAAACGAAGCACCCGGAGAAAACCTACAAGGTCACAGGGAGAATGTTCAAACTCCGCACAAACAGCACCCATAGTCCGTATGGAACAGGTTTTTGGCACTGCAAGACAGCAACTCTACCGTTGTGCCACTGAACCATTTGCGACCTTTATTATAAAAATCTCGAGGTAATTCAAAGTCTAGCAGACCAATATCAATGCTAATCCCAAAAGAGATGTGCCATCATATCTTCCAGCCCCTCTCCCCTCCCCCAATTTCCTGCCCATCCCTCCACCTCCCAAGGTCAGTGCTGAGAGATAATCCCATTGAAAAGTTCAACATTCTAATGAGGCTTAACAGGGTGGATGTAGGGAATGATGGCCCATTGAATTTGTCGAATTTTAGTTTATGATCGAGCTTTATCATCGTGTTTTAGTTTATGATACAAAGAGAAACAAGAGATATGTTGATGGTGCAGGAAAGTGGTGCTGAAGTAAAGATCCAGCCACAATGTTGTTGAATGGTGAAACAGGCACAAGGGGATGACCAGCAACATCTGCTTCTATTGCTTATTTTGACATGACTATATATACAATACTATATAATTATTATATTATTATTATATAATATTCTTATATGATATATAATAATAGTATGTATATATTGTACCCCATGTATAATTTCATAGATTTTAACATATATGAAATTACACATGGGATATTATTTCAAAGTACACAGTAAGGAGGATAATAACAAACGTTAGGAGAATGCAGACAGAGTAGTAGAATTCGGAGTCACATGGTCAGTGAAATTTAATGCAGAATCCGTGAAAGTATTTATTCTGGTTGGAAGGATGGGAAGATAGAATTCTCTGCATGTACATTAGCTTTCAAGCCATTAAAAAAAGAGTACTCTCAGAAATGGCATGCAGGATTGTTGGCTTTATAAGTTAAAAGTTATGTTACCAAACCTTTATAAGCATGGAATAATACAGCACAGGATCAGGCCCTTCAATCCACAAAGACTATGCCAAACATGATACCAACTCCCAAATCTATAATTTTTGCGATTGCAATGTTCCTTTCAAGAGTAAAGCGTAAGTGGGCAGTGTGCCCAACATTTTAACTCCCCTTCCCATTCCCATTCCAATACTGGCCTTTCTGTCCGGGGTCTCCTCCACTGTCAGAGTGAGGCCACATGCAAATTGGACGAACAGCACCTCACCTTGCATTCACTCTCCCCTCCTTCTCCCCCCCCTAGTCATCCTATTAGGTGCACTGTTTGTATCCCTGTATCCCTTCGTTATCACCTCTTCTCCATCCCACAATGAGCTATTATGGGCTCCACCTTTCCTTGGTTATCTGTTACTGGTCCCGATTTGTTCTGGCTTTTACCTACCTCCAGTTCTCTTTCCTCTACTTTCAGTATGAAAAAGGGTTCCGACCCAAAATATCACCCATCCATTTTCTCCAGAGATACTGCCTGACCTGCTGAGTTACTCCAGCACTTCGTACCTATCTTTGGTATAAACCAGCATCTGCAGTTCCTTTCTACACATACATTGTCACAACACTTGTTCAACCTAATAGGCTGCAAATTATGGGAATATTATTAATGTCCTGGGTGCACAGTTGAAACTCTGGCAATATGCTGCAGAAAACCTGTGGTCTGACACTTCCCTCCATCCTTCACACCACAATCCCAGCTATTTGAGTATTTCTTCATTTTTCAAAATAATTTTATCTACATTATTTTATTCTTTGCATCTTCTCAACAATTGATGCTCAACATTAGAAATACTTGTTTGCAAAATTAGGGACACCAGCAAGCAATTGCTCCTTAATACAATGGATAAAATGAGCTTAAAACCTCTGGCATTGATCATTACATATCTTAAACCATACTGATCCTTACGTAATCTTTCCATCACATTCGTTGTCGTCCCCAGCCACAGAAGAGTTCAATGCGGAATGAAGGTCTGTATCTTCAGGCCTCTGTTGTAGGTGAAGTGCTTTTAAAGGATTCATGGTCCAATCAAAAAGAGGGTCATATAGCAGCACCTACAAAGCATGAATGTAGAGGAAAGGACAAAAGATTAACGACAGAATCATATCTTCATAAAGACTTTGCTCTCATTTTGAATTGACATTAAGACTTCAGTAGGATTGGTTGGGCAAACTTTGATCACTTTCTCTGCAGTGTTGTAGGCCGAGGACCTGATAGAAGTTTAGAAAAATACGAGAGATATAGATAGTTTACTTTAGTTTAGAGATACAGCACGGAAACAGAATCTTTGGCCTGCCGAGTCCATGCCAGCGATCCCCGCACATTAACACTATCCTACATACTCTAGTGACAGTTTACACTTATACAAAGCCTATTAACCTACAAACCTGTACGTCTTTCGAGTGTGGGAGGAAACCAAAGATCTCGGAGGAAACCCACACGGTCACGGGGAGAACACACAAACTCCGTACAGACACACCCGTAGTCAGGATCGAATCAGGTCTCCGGTGCTGGAAGGCAGCAACTCTACTGCTGTACTACCATGATGCCCGAGTAGGGTCGAGAGTCAGTCTTGCTCCCAGAGTGGAATGTCAAACTCTAGAAAGCAGAGGTTTAAGGGGAGAAGGGAATGTTTAAACAAGATTCAGGAGGCTACTCTTTTATTTTCCCCAAGAGAGAGAGTTTAGTTTAGTTTAGAAATACAGAATAGAAATGGACGGAAGGAACTCAAACAGGAAATTTGGGCAGAGATGGGTGTGGAACTGGAAATGAACAACAACATGTTCTAGGATCTTAACAGAAAAAACAATTTGGAGACCGAGCAGTCATTGTGTAAGATGAAAGACTGGTAAATGGGTATTTACAGAGCTACTCGGCACTGAAAAAGAAAACTATTGGTTTTATTGGATGTAGTGTACCTGGACTTTCAGAAAGCATTTGATAAGGTCCCACATAGGAGATTAGTGGGCAAAATTAGGGCACATGGTATTGGGGTAGATTGCTGACATGGATAGAGAAGTGGTTGGCAGACAGGAAACAAGAGTAGGGATTAATGGGTCCCTTTCAGAATGGCAGGCAGTGACTAGTGGGGTACCGCAAGGCTCAGTGCTGGGACCGCAGCTATTTACAATATACATCAATGATTTGGATGAAGGGATTCAAAGTAACATTAGCAAATTTGCACATGACACAAAACTGGGTGGCAGTGTGAACCGTGAGGAGGATGCTATGAGAATGCAGGGTGACTTGGACAGGTTGGGGGAGTGGGCAGATGCATGGCAGATGAAGTTTAATGCGGATAAATGTGAGGTTATCCACTTTGGTAGCAAAAACAGGAAGGCAGATTACTATCTAAATGGCATCAAGTTGGGAGAAGGGGAAGTTACAATGGGACCTGGGGATCCTTGTTCATCAGTCAATGAAAGTAAGCATGCAGGTACAGCAGGCAGTGAAGAAAGTGAATGGCATGTTGGCCTTTATAACAAGAGGAATCGAATATAGGAGCAAAGAGGTTCTTCTGCAGTTGTACAGAGCCCTAGTGAGACCACACCTGGAGTATTGTGTGCAGTTTTGGTCCCCTAATTTGAGGAAGGACATTCTTGCTATTGAGGGAGTGCAGCGTAGGTTTACAAGGTTAATTCCCGGGATGGCGGGACTGTCATATGCTGAGAGAATGGGCTTGTACACTCTGGAGTTTAGAAGGATGAGAGGGAATCTCATTCAAACATATAAGATTGTTAAGGGTTACACAAAATGCTGGAGAAACTCAGCGGGTGCAGCAGCATCTAAGGAGCGAAGGAGATAGGCGACGTTTCGGGTCGAGACCCTTCTTCAGACTGGTCAGGGATCAGGAAAATAAGAGATATAGACGGTGATGTGAGAGATAAAGAACAATGAATGAAAGATATGCAAAAAAGTATCGATGATAAAGGGAACAAGCCATTGTAAGCTGTTTGTGGTGTGAAAATGAGAAGCTAGTGCGACTAGGGTGGGGGAGGGAGATAGAGATAGAGGGAATGCCAGGGCCCGAGGGCTGAGGGAGAGGTGGGAGGGGGAGGAGACAGCAGGGGTTAACAGAATTGAGAAAAATTCAATGTTCAAGCCCAAAGGATGCAAAAACTCCCCAAGCGGAATATGAGGTGCTGTTCCTCCAACTTGCGGTGTTGCTCACTCTGGCCCTGGAGGAGGCCCAGGACCGAGAGGTCGGATACGGAATGGGAGGGGGAGTTGAAGTGCTGAGCGACCGGGAGGTCGAGTTGGTTTTTGCGGACCGAGCGGAGGTGTTCGGCGAAACGATCGCCAAGCCTCCGCTTGGTCTCACCGATATAGATCATCTGGCATCTGGAGCAGCGGATGCAGTAGATGAGGTTGGAGGAGGTGCAGGTGAACCTCTGTCGGACCTGGAAGGACTGCTTGGGTCCCTGAAAGGAGTGGAGGGGGGAGGTGAAGGGACAAGTGTTGCATTTCTTGCGGTTGCAAGGGAAAGTGCCCGGGGAAGAAGTAGAGCGGGAGGGGAGGGAAGAATTGACAAGGGAGTCGCGGAGGGAGTGGTCTTTGCGGAAGGCAGACGGGGGGAGATGGGAAGATGTGGCGGGTGGAGGGGTCACGTTGGAGGTGGCGAAACTGGCGGAGGACTATCTGTTGTATTTGCCGGCTGGTGGGGTGAAAGGTGAGGACCAGGGGACTCTGCCCTGTTTGCGAGTGGGGGAATGGGGAGAGAGGGCAGTGTTGCGGGGTATGGAGGAGACCCTGGTGCGAGCCTCATCAATAGTGGGGGAGGGGAATCCCCGTTCTCTGAAGAATGAGGCCATTTGTGATGACCTGGTGTGAAACGCCTCATCCTGGGAGCAGATGCGGCGTAGACGAAGGAATTGGGAATAGGGGATGGAGTCCTTACAGGAAGCAGGGTGGGAGGAAGAGTAGTCCAGGTAGCTGTGGGAGTCAGTGGGTTTGTAGTGGATGTCGGTCAGGAGTGTATCACCTGCAATAGAGATTGTGAGGTCAAGGAATGGTAGGGAAATGTCGGAAATGGTCCAAGTGTATTTGAGTGCCGGATGGAAGTTGGTGGTGAAATGAATGAAGTCAGTCAGTTGTGTGTGGGTGCAGGATTGTTAAGGGCTTGGACACTTATGTTGGGGGAGTCCAGAACCAGGGGCCACAGTTTTAAAATAAGGAGTAAGCCATTTGGAACGGAGACAAGGAAAAAAAAATTCTCACAGAGAGTGGTGAGTCTGAGGAATTCTCTGCCTCAGAGGGCAGTGGAGGCAGGTTCCATGGATGGTTTCAAGAGAGAGTTAGATAGGGCTCTTAAAAATAGTGGTCAGGGGATATGTGGAGAAGGCAGGAACGGGGTACTGATTGGGGATGATCAGCCATTATCACATTGAATGGCGGTGCTGGCTCGAAGGGCCGAATGACCTACACCTGCACCTATTGTCCATTAGCTAGAATGGAATAGGATATAAAATTGGGTGGGGAGCAGAGCGAGGGGAAAACCACATAAAGATGATTGTCTTAGAACATAGAACAGTGCAGTACAGGAACAGGCCCTACAGCCCATAATGTCTGTGCTGAACATAATGCCACCATGAATTAATCACGTCTGTCTGCACGTGATCCTTATCCCTCCATTCCGTACACATCCATATGTCTATTTTAACTGTATGATAGATAGGGAAATTAGGATTAGTGGGCAAGTTGGCTAAGGGCCTGCTTCCACAGTGTAAGACTCTGTATGACTAAAGCATTGCATAGTTAAGCTCAACTTGTAAAAAAACAGTCCAACCAGCTTATTATGTATACAGCATCTGGGGCGGGGATGGATGTGAAAATATTTAATGGAGCAGTAAAGTGAGATTGCTTGATAAAATTACCTCAAGGATTGTTAACAAGGCCTCCTGAGAACTTCGCATAACTTCCATCGTCTTTTCACAACACCTGAAGAATGGGACGTCATAAAATTATTACTGGAGACGAGTCGGCATTTACATGAAATGCAAAGTTGGTTTCTCTGTATACAAGTTCTACTCACTAATACAAAAAGAATGACATGCAGATATCAACATTTATCCAAATTAAAGACAAATTATTGAGACCCAATTTCATGGGGAGAGAAGATGAATCATTTGAAGCAGATGTTGTTCAGCAAATAAGGAATTTTGTTTATTTGAGCGAAGACCTGGCACAGATATATATCTGCACTTCTGAGTGTTTTGCCTTTAAATTTGTTTAATATTAGCTCTAACATTGTTGGTGTGATACCATTTTCACAGGCTACAGTGCCTCCATAATGTTTGGGACAAAGACCCATCATTTATTTATTTGCCTCTGTACACCACAATTTGAGATTTGTAATATTAAAAAAATCACATGTGGTTAAAGTGCATTATCAGATTTTATTACCTGCAATTTTTATACATTTTGGTTTCACCATGTAGAAATTACAGCTGTGTTTATACTTAGTCCCCCCCATTTCTGGGCACCATAATGTTTGGGACACAGCAATGTCATGTAAATGAAAGTAGTCTTGTTTAGTATTTTGTTGCATATCCTTTGCATGCAATGACTGCTTGAAGTTCATGAACATCACCAGTTGCTGGGTGTCCTCTCTGGTGATGCTCTGCCAGGCCTATATTGCAGCCATCTGTAGCTTATGCTTGTTTAGGGGCTTGTACCCTTCGGTTTTCTCTTCAGCATATAAAAGGCATGCTCAATTGGGTTCAGATCGGGTGATTTGGCCATTCAAGAATTGACCCTTTTTTAGCTTTGAAAAATTCCTTTCTTGATTCAGCAGTATATTTGGGATCATTGTCTTGCTGTAAAATGAACCGCCGGCCATAGTTTTGAGGCATTTGTTTGAACTTGAGCAGATAGGATGTGTCTATAAACTTCAGAATCCATTATGCTAGTAACATCAGCAGTTGTATCAACAATGAAGATAAGTGAGCCAGTACCGTCAGCAGCCGTATATTCCCTGGGCAGTTCCTTCTCTCCTCCATACTTTGCTCTTGCCATCACTCTGATGTAAGTTAGTCTTTGTCTCATCTGTCCACAAGAACTTTTTCCAGAACTGTGGTTGCTCTTTTAAATACTTCTTGGCAAACTGTAACCCGGCCATCCTATTTTTGCAGCTAACCAGTGGTTTGCATCTTGCAGTGTAGCCTCTGTATTTCTGTTCATGAAGTCTTCTGCGGACAGTGGTCATTGACAAATCCACATCTGACTCCTGAAGAGTGTTCCTGATCTGTTGGACAGGTGTTTGGGGAATTATCTTTATTATAGAGAGAATTCTTCTGTCATCAGCTGTGGAAGTCTTCCTTGGCCTGCTAGTACCTTTGCGGTTAGTAAGCTCACCAGTGCTCTCTTTCTTCTTAGTGATGTTCCAAACAGTTGATTTTGGTAAGCCTAAGATTTGGCTGATGTCTCTAACAGTTTTTTTCTTGTTTCTCAGTCTCATAATGGCTTCTTTGACTTTCATTGGTACAACTTAAGTCCTCATGTTGATAAATAGCAATAAAAGTTTCCAACGGTGATGGAAAGACTGGAGGAAAGACTAGGTGCTGAGAGCTCTCTTATACCTACATTAAGGAGGCAATTAAACGTACCTGAGCCCTGAAATGGGGGGCACTATGTACAAGTACAGTTGCAATTTCTACATGGTGAAACCAAAATGTATAAAAATGGTCTTTAATAAAATCTGACAATGTGCACTTTAACCAGATGTGATATTTTTCTATTACAAATCTCAAATTGTGGAGTACAGAGGCAAATAAATAAATGATGAGTCTTTGTCCCCAACATTATGGAGGGCACTGTATGTGAATGGTACAATAATCCCAAGCAATATTCACAATTTATTTACTGATATATAATATTTTATACTGAAACATGTTAATGATTAGAAATGAAGATCAATGTTAAAGAATGGTTCCTGAGATAAACAATATTCAACAGTCTGAAGAAAGGTCTCAACTCGAAACTTTACCCATTCCTTCTCTCCCGAAATGCCGCCTGTCCCGCTGAGTTGGAGTAACTCATTTTGTGTCGACCTTCGATTTAAACCAGTATCTACAGTTCTTTCCAAAACATTATTCAATGTATTTCCAGCAATCACTTAAAGCAGAACTGGTAATATTGTGCAAGTTCCTTTAGACTTCAAGGATTACAGGAATATGTATGACTCAATTGTTGCTCCTGGTACAAAGTTTTCATGTACGGGAAGAAACCGGAGCACTCCGAGAAAACCCACGCGGTCACAGGAAGAATGTGCAAACTCCATGCAGACAGCACCCACAATCAGAATCGAACCTGGGTCTCTGGCGCTGTAAGGCAGCAACTCTACCGCTGCACCCATTGACAAAAATAATATATCCCTCTTCTTGATCTGTACTTGAGTATTTTTCTTTCTTTCCTGATCTTCTGCATATCCCCAGCTAAGAGGGGAGGCATGCTGGCATAGACTAACCTCTAATCAGCAAGGAATCACCCAGCCTTACTCAGCAACAAAACATCTGATGCCACATCTGAAGATAGAAACACTCTGTGGACTTAAGGACTGCTAGTCCAAAAGTGCAGTACCACCACGGGATATGCTTAGTATTACAAACTCAATTTGATTCGTATCACCTATAATTCCTTCTGAATTTAAATTAAACATGGTGAAACATGGTGAAGGGAATGGAGGGGTATGGTCTGAGTGCAGGTAGATGGGACTAGGGGAAAACAAATGGTCGGCACGGACTGGAAGGGCCGAGAGGGCCTGTCTCCGTGCTGTAATTGTTATATGGTTATATGGTTATATGGTCAAATATTTGGCAATTTTATAAACTGTCACATAAAATCTTCATTATCTTCAAAGTATAATAGTCTTTCTAGAGCATGTACCTTTGATTTAACTGGAAAAGTAATGCAGCTAAAAAGTAATCCTGCAGTTATATGGGCTAATCCTGGAAGAATAAGACGAGCTTAGGTGGGGCATCTTTAGCTGGCATGGGCAAGTTGGGCCGAAGAGCCTGTATCCGCGGGGGGTGCTGTAAGTCCTATGCCTTTGACTAAGTGGAGGAAGACTATTTTGCATGCAGTTATATGAACACACATATTACTGGTAATGAATTCTAGCTTTTAAACTATTTATTTGGTAATGCCAATAACATATGGTGAAAGACACAGTAGTAGCTTCTATTCTTTACCTCCTGAAAACCCCCTCCACACCAGTGATGCCCATTCCATCAACGATGTCCCGAGTTAGGCGGAACGGAACTGTCTCTGGAGTGGGAAGAATCTTTCCTTGCTCAAATGCAACCCCTATTGAGGGAAAAATTGAGGGAATTAGCGACACGTCACCCGTCATCTTTAATGAAAACAAGTTCTTGCATCTCCACTCATCCCTTTAACATTCCCCTCATTATTATCCGCATCCACGACAGCATGGTTTGGGAATAGCTCTATCCTAGACCACAAGAAATTGCAGAGTTGTGGACGTGGCCCCGACAATCATGCAAACCAACCACCCTTCTATTGACTCCATCTACACAACGCTGCCTCAGCAAGGCCAGCACAAAATAATCAAGGACCAGTCTCACCCCAGTCATTCCCTCTTCTCCCCTCTCCCATTAGGCAAGAAGTTTGAAACTGCACACCTAGAGATTCAGGGACAGTTTGTTCCCAGCTGTTATCAGGCAACTGAACCATCCTCGCACCAACTGGGAAGTGGTCCCGACCTCCCAGCTACCCCACTGGAGACCTTTGAACTATCTTTAATCGGACTTTACCTTGTATCTGTACACAGTGGGCGGCTTGATTGTAAGCATGTATATAGTCTTTCTGCTGACTGGTTCGCAAGCAACAAAAAGCTTTTCCCTGTAGCTCGGTACTCGTGACAATAATAAACTAAATTAATCACAAAAGTGTGCTGATATGCAGTGGTTCTGAATGGTCAAAAAGAAAACCCTTTTAAAAGGTGATAGCTATAACTGGAAGTAATTAGTGTTTGTTAATGTAGGCCTCATCCAATCAAGATTATTGCATAAAAACCACTGAAAGAGATAGTTACCTCTACAGTATTTGAAGTGAAGAATGTGCTGTGAGAAATGACTAAAGCCACCCCAAGCAAAAATATGTAATTTACAGGCAATACTGTGTCATTCAAAGAGTACTCAATGTTAAATTGTGAAGCATTTAAGAGATTGGTTTCAGAAAAAAACTGGAGTGAGAGCAACCTACATATCTGGAAGAGCAGTGTAGTGTGGGCTTGCTACGGCCACAGATTGTACCTCTTAACATTGAATAATATAAACAAATATTACAGATGATGGAACCTACAGGAAGCCACAATGGTCAGTGCTGGGTTCAAAGTTGTTTGTGATTGACATTAACAATTTGGATGACAATGTAGTAAATTGATGACATTGTTAGTAAATTAGCAGATGACACGAAGATGGGTGGGATAGTGGAGAGTGAGGAAGAAGGGGTAGGGATATGTGGAACAAGCTGCCAAAGGAAGCTATAGAAACTGATACAATTATGACTTTCAAAAAACATTGGACAGATATATGGATAGGAATTGTCTGGAAGGATATGGGTCAAATGCAGGTAAATAAGTAGCCCAAATTGGACCAAAGGACCTATTTCCATGCTGTATGGATCTATGATTCTAGGAATACTAAATATCAATATTATGACTATTCAGGAGACCATTGCAGGATCTTGATTGCTTCCTTTACGCCTCATTGACAAGGGTACACATATTAGAGTTAATGCTTTACTTAACACTTGCTGCATTTAGGTCAATTTTCAGACACCTAGTGGCAATATTCACCAGTTGAAACTGCATTGATATCTCTGCAAGTCAAAGAGTCAAAGAGTCAAAAGAGTCAAAAGAGTTTATTGTCATGTGTCCCTGACAGGACAATGAAATTCTTTCTTTGCATAGCACAACAGAACATAGTAGGCATTGACTACAGTTATATACTTAAATACACACATTAATTAATAAATTAATAAAGTGCAAATAACAGATGGAGGGGCTATTAATGTTCAGAGTTTTGTCCGAGCCAGGTTTAATAGCCTGATGGCGGTGGGGAAGTAGCAATTCCTGAACCGGGTTGTTGCAGTTCTCAGGCTCCTGTACCTTCTACCCGAAGGTAGCAGGGAGATGAGTGTGTGGCCAGGGTGGTGTAGGTCCTTGATGATGCTGCCAGCCTTTTTGAGGCAGCGACTGTGGTAGATCCCCTCGATGGAAGGAAGGTCAGAGCCGATGATGGACTGGGCAGTGTTTACTACTTTTTGTAGTCTTTTCCTCTCCAGGGCACTCAAGTTGCCGAACCAAGCCATGATGCAACCAGTCAGCAAGCTCTCTACTGTGCACCTGTAGCGGTTAGAGTGAGTCGTCCTTGGCAGACCGACTCTCTGTAATCTTCTCAGGAAGTAGAGGCGCTGATGAGCTTTCTTAATAATTGCATCTGTGTTTCTCGGACCAGGAAAGATCTTCAGAGATGTGCACGCCCAGGAATTTGAAGCTCTTGACCCTTTCAACCATCGACCCGTTGATATAAACAGGACTGTGGGTCCCCATTCTACTCCTTCCAAAGTCCACAATCAGTTCCTTGGTTTTGCTGGTGTTGAGGGCCAGGTTATTGTGCTGGCACCATATGGACAGTCGCTCGATCTCTCTTCTGTACTCCGACTCATCCCCATCAGTGGTGTCGTCAGCACCACTACAGTGGTGTCGTCAGCGAACTTGATGATGGAGTTCGCACTGTGACCGACTACGCAGTCATGAGTATAGAGTGAGTACAGCAGGGGGTTGAGCACGCAGCCTTGAGGTGCTCCCGTGCTGATTGTTATCGAGTCTGACACATTTCCACCAATACGAACAGACTGTGGTCTGTGAATGAGGAAGTCGAGGATCCAATTGCAGAGGGATGCGCAGAGACCCAGTTCTGCGAGTTTGGTAACCAGCTTGGAGGGGATGATTGTGTTAAATGCCGAGCTGTAGTCAATGAATAACAGCCTGACATATGAGTTTTTGTTGTCCAAGTGGTCCAGAGCGGAGTGGAGGGCCAGCAAGATCGCGTCCACCGTTGATCTGTTGTGGCGGTAAGCGAACTGCAGTGGGTCCAGGTTTTTGTCGAGGTAGGAGTTGATTTGCTCCATGATCAACCTCTCGAAGCACTTCATCACCACAGGCATTAGTGCCACAGGTCGGTAGTCATTGAGGCACGTCACCTTGCTCTTCTTGGGCACCGGTATTATTGATGCCCTTTTAAAGCAGGTGGGAACCTCAGACCTCAGAAGTGACAGGTTGAAAATGTCCATAAAAACTCCAGCCAGTTGGTCCGCATAGGTTTTTAGAACACGACCAGGTATGCCATCAGGTCCAGACGCTTTTCGAGGGTTCACCTCTGAAGAATTTCCTGACGTCGGCCTAGTGACTGAGACTGAAATACCATCACAGCGAATGGGGGCTCGGGAAGGCACATCGGTGTTCTCCCTATCAAAGCGTGCGTAAAATGCATTGAGCTCATCAGGGAGTGATGTATCGCCGACATCCGAGCTGCCTCCTGGTTTCGCCTTGTAGGAGGTGATTGCATTCAGTCCCTGCCACAGCTGCCGAACATCTGTCTCATCCTCCAATTTGGAGTAGAACTCCCTTTTGGCCTTTTTGATGGCCTTACCAAGTTTAGTTAGAAGCATAAATGCTAATTGATTTTGAATGGCTGAATGTGCATACACGAATACTGAGGTAACTAACGGCTTACCGAGATCTATGTGCACAAGTTCAGCTGACCCTTCATCTATGAGGATGTTCTGTACGTGTCTGTCACCAAGACCAACAATGTAGCAAACTGCAATAAAGAAAATTACTGTGATAATAACGGGAAAATAAACTATAATTACCATCAAACAAGAGGGCATGACATGAGAATTAAGGGACAGAGGTTTCGGGGTAACGTGAGGGGGAACTTCTTTCCACACAGCCACCATCCTCTTCTCAGAGGGTGGTGGCTGTGTGGAATCAGCTTCCAGCAGAAGTGGTGGAGGCAGGATCGATTTTAACATTTAAGAGTAAAGTGGATAGGTATATGGACGTGAAGGGAATGGAGGGGTATGGTCTGAGTGCAGGTAGATGGGACTAGGGGAAAACAAATGGTCGGCACGGACTGGAAGGGCCGAGAGGGCCTGTTTCCGTGCTGTAATTGTTATATGGTATGGTTATTATCTATTTGATGTAACAACAATTTTGCAGTCATAGAACAGTACAGCACCAAACTCTTCCCTCGCCTTCACACCAGTCTGAGCTAGAGACTGTACTCGTTCCCAAGATCCCCAGATTAAGGAGACAAAGTGGTGCAGCAGTAGAGTTGCTGCTTTAAAGGGCATGAGACCCAGGTTCCAGGGGTGGAAATCGCTATCAAAACATGGGGGAGGGGGGGGGGGGGGGGGGGGGGAAGACACAATTTCTTGGAGGCCGCACGCATACACACGCGAGGCTTCGGCCATGGGCCCTGTGGATGGTAACATAGGGAGCTGACCTGGTTGGTGACTGACTCTGAACTCCAGCAACAGCAGGTTCGTCTGCCCCGAATTGTTGGGCTTAAATCGAACCGTTCGCGGGGCCTTTCATCGCCTGGCGCGGCTTAAAATCGGCCTTGGGATCTTCCATCGCCCGACGGGGGCTTCAACATCGGGAGCCTCGATCGCCTCGATGCAGCAGTTAGACTGCTTGACCGTGGGGCTATGGAAGACCCGCAGCCGTTTTTAAGCCACGCGGGGCGATGAAAGGCCTCGTGAACGGACCGATTCAGTACTTAGAAAGCATCTGATACCCGCTCTATGATCTTTGGTCCCGCCCCCCTACCTCGGCCTATCATCGCGCTGAATGATCATGCCCCCCCCCCCCACTGCCTGCTGACTGATGTCTCTCTCGTCCAATCGGCGCCCTCGATCATCAGTCCCACCCCCACTGTCTCGCGGAATACAGAGTTTTTATAAATAGTTTTTATTCACCAAATTTCAAAATCCGGATTACAAAACATGGGGGGGGGGATTGTCCCCCACCTCTCAAAACATGGGGGGGGGGGGGGGGGGGGGGGGGGGGGGGGACGTGTGTGTGTCCCCCGGAATTTCGCCGTGCCAGGTTCAAACCTGACCACTGGTACTCTCTGTAGGGAGTTGGTACGTTCCCCTTGTGACCGCATGGGTCTTCTCCGGGTGCTCTGGTTTCCTCCCACACTTTAAAGACGTACAGGTTTGTAAGTTAATGACCTTTGCAAAAACAGAAAAAAAAAGTTCATGGTGCGTCGCTTAGTGCTAATATACGGGGTGATCACTGGTCGGCATGGACTTAGTGGGCCGAAGGGCCGGTTTCCACCCTGTATCTCTATAGTCTAAATCTCCCTATGATAGAGGCTTCACACCACTCATCAATTCAAATGCACAGGAAAGTTCTTGGCACAGAGGTGTGACAGTCTGGCTAGTCCCAGTGACAAGGTAGGGGAGTTGATTCACCAGCAGGCGGGTGTACGGAAGGTGGGTAGCTTGTTGTTGGAGAAGCATTCCTTAGACCTGATCGGGGCACAAATTAAACACTGACATTTACTCCCCATCCTTGAGTTGGACAATTTAACTCAAGGACTGGGAATTGAGAATCAGAGCATGTAGGTTTAAGGTGAGTGGGTAAAGATTTCATAGAAATCTGCAGGGCAACTTTTTTTTTTTACACAATATGTGGTAGGTGTATGGAAAACACTGCCGGAGGAGTTAGTTGAGGCAGGTACTATCGGAACATTTAAGAATCATTTAGACAGTCACGTGGGTAAGATAGGTTTAAAGTGATATAGGCCATAATGCAGGCAGGTGGGACTGGTGTACATGGCGCACACTGGTCGCATAGGCAAGTTGAGCCGAAGGGCCTGTTTCCACAGTGTATGACTCTATGACTTTACATCTCCAGCATTGGGCAATAAAATCCAAGAGGTTTATTGATAAGGGTTCCAAAACTCAGAATTACATATGTGCCATAATCTGAGAAGCATGTTTTCACCTCACAATACAAGAATAAAGTGACATACCAATTGAAGATGTAGCCACACTTCGAGTGTATCCAAGACGCTTTTCAAACCAAACGGCTGGATCCAAAAAATTCTCCATACAGAAATATCGGAAGACAGGCCGGAAATTATTACAGACATCCATGAAGACTTGATATTTTCCTTCAAAGCTCAGTTTCTGTGCTTCCTGTAATGAATCATATGTTAAATGTTATGGCATAGCATTTGGTGCTGATGGATTGATAAATTACTCTTATCAAAACTGTTTTTCTATTTTTCCCCACCATCTAATGAGAGAGTAGGCATCCATAGATTCTAGTCTGTAACATACAATCTCCACTCGTTATTATGGACCTCTTTACAATGGGTTTCGGTCATAGCAGATGGAGCATCCCCACAGTAATAAGACACCACTGTTTCTTTAAGAACACAGGCTGCTAGCTACACTGCGGGGGCCATAGAAATTGATAAGCAGTTGCTTCGATGAACACTTGCGCAATGATATTCATTTACACATAGCCTTTAGTAGTTTAAACTTGCAGTAACAAAAATTGCATTTTTAGCTGCTAAAAGGAACTTTGTATTTGACAAGAAGTCGTTGTTTCACGGAGTGACCGCTCGGTGGTTAGAACCAATCACTTATTCGGTTATGGTGGACAATTGGCAATAACAAAGGTTGTCTGTACTCCTTTTTTCCACTCAATGGGAAATGGTTTAACTGTTGTTTGTGTTTAAAATCACACAAATTGTGGATTTCAAATGCGTCTGAAATGTTACACCTCAAAGACATGAGATTCGTCCTAGCAGGCAAATCAGACCAATTCTTAAAGATTTGGTCTCCATTTATCGACTTATTACAAGCATAAGGTGCAACATAACTCTGGAAATAAACAGTTTCAGGACCGGGTGAATGGTGTGTAAAGATATGAAGCAGGTACATCCCTTTTATTTTATTTATATTTTCCTTTTTTAAATTTTTCTTTTTCTTTCTTTTTCTCGTTCTCGTGCTTTACGTCTTTATGGGCTCTCTCTTTCCACTTTTTCACGTACTATTAATATCACTATCTTATCTAAGTTTCTCTATTTTTCTTTTTCTTGCTTCTGTTACTTTTCTATTATTAAAGTTTAAAACAAGAAGTGGTACATGAAATGTATTATGTTATTTTTGGTTTATACTATTGTACATTACTTCTAATTAAAAAATAAAATAATTAATTAATTTTAATTAAAAAAATCACACAATGCGGGTGTCACTGGGAAATCCGGCATTTAATGTACGTCCTAAATTGATAGGGTATTTAAGAAATGGCTGCAACAAGTCTGAGCGTTCACCCTATTAACGCTCATGATTTTATTCACCTCGATAAGATCATCCTTAGCCTCCTGCACTCATAAAAATAAAGGCCTTCCTTTTTTCCTCAAGTGCTGCATTTCTAGTTGAGATCCATACTTTCACAATGTCACAAGCTTCCAATTCCATGTGCAGCAATGACATAAACATGACTATTCCCTTCATGGTCACTTATCTACAGATTTTCCTCTACTGTGATGTCACTGGCAGAGAATTACTTAATTTAAAATTGTAAGCATGCAACCGATTAAGTGGTTTCCTGATGAATGTTATACTAGCTCAGCCCTGCCATGCATAAACTTATGGCACATGGTCGAATATCCAGACACATTTTTTTTAAAACAAAAATCACTTTGTGGCTTATTTGATATTGATAAGGCTCTTACTGGATTAAGCCAATTTATTCTCTTATCTTTTCCCTCTGAAGGGTATCAGAGTTTCAAGAAATAGTGAGAACACTCTGAACAATATCACATGTATGAAATATTAAATATTGCAGATGGACTTGCACCTAGATATATGACCAGTTCCATAAAATATTAAGACAATCACATTTGAATGCACTACAATTCTTAAATAACTTAAATAACTCCAAGAATCTAGTTGTGACTCACAGACATTTTCTTCCTGCATTCTAGGCTGCTCCAGTCTTTTGGTCGATACCTCTTATGGGCTCCTTCATTTGAGTTAACCAAATATTCCCCAATGGGCGTGGTTCCAACACACCATTCAAGAATGCCACTTCTTTGAGAAAGAGGAATAACCTGCCCAAGAAAAAGGGAGTACATTCAGGTACAAAGCTCATCAATATACTTCAGTAGGAGGTTACTTGATGGATCACAGTGAGCACAGAAATAAAATATAAATCATTTATAATTTAATTGCATAAATATATTAGTTTCAAATTACTAAAATCAAAATGCATTATAATTTAGATTACATGGGATTCAAGGAGAGATAGCTGAATGAATAGAAAAATGGCTTCATGGAAGGAAGCAGAGGGTGATGGTGGAAGTTTGCTTCTCAGACTGGAGGCCTGTGACCAGTGGTGTATCTTAGGGTTTGATGCTGGATCCATTACTGTTTGACATCTATTTAGATGATAATGTACATGGCAAGGTTAGCAAGTTTGTGGATGATATGTGGTATCATGATGATAGGTGGTAAAGCAGATAGCAAAGATAGATGTCAAAAATTGCAGCAGGACCTTGATCGGTTGGCCCGGTGGACTGAGGAACGGTTGATGGAATTTATAAAGGGAAATGTGAGTTGTTACATTTTGGAAAGTATAACATGGGCAGGACCTACACAAGGAATGATAGGGGTCCGGTGAGTGTTGTAGAGGGATCTGGGAGTGCAAGTAGATAGGATGGTCAAAAAGGATTTGGGCACATTGGCCTTGAACAGTATTGTGTATAGAAGATGGGAGATAATTTTGCTGTTTCATAAGACATTGGTGAGACTGCATGTAGAGTATTGTGTTCAGTTATGGGCACCATGATACAGGACAGTTGTCAAGTTGGAAAGGGTACAGTAAGATTTACAAGGATGTTGCCAGGACCCAAGGGTCTGAGCTACAGGGAGAGATTGAGTAGGCTGAGACTCTATTCCTTGGAGTGCAGGAGGACGAAGGGTGATCTTATAGAAGTGTATAAATATCATGAGAGGAATAAATCGTGTACAGAGTCTCTTGCAAAGAGTGGGGGAATCAAGAACCAGAGGACATAGGTTTAAGATGAAGGAGGAAAGATTTAATAGGAATCTGAGGGGTAATTTTTTCCACATAAAGAGTGTTGGGTATTGGACAGGTTTGGAGGGATATGGGCCAAATGCAGGCAGGTGGGACTAGTGTAGATGGGACATGGTTATCGGTGTGAGCAAGTTGAGCCTAAGGGCCTGTTTCCACACTGTATGACTAATATTCTGGGAGCCATTACTGAACACAATCATAATTTACAAGTGTGGAATTTGGTAACATATGCTGGGTTTTATATGGAAGTCTTCTATCCTTGAATATACAGTGCCCTCCATTATGTTTGGGACAAAGAGCCATGATTTATTTATTTGCCTCAGTAGTCCACAATTTGAGATTTGTAATAGAAAAAAACATCACATGTGGTTACAGTGCACTTTTTATTAAAGACCATTTGTATACATTTTGGTTTCACCATGTAGAAATTACAGCAGTGTTTATACATAGTTCCCCCATTTCAGGGCACCATAATGTTTGGGACACACGGCTTCACGAGTGTTTGTAATTGCTCAGGTGTGTTTAAATGCCTCCTTAATGCAGGTATAATAGAGTTCTCAGCACCTAGTCTTTACTCCAGTCTTTCCATCACCTTTGGAAACTTTTATTGCTGTTGTTTGCAAATACACAGGACAACATGAGGACCAAAATTATGCCAATTAAAGTCAAAGAAGCCATTATGAGACTGGGAAACAAGAATAAAACTGTTAGAGGCATCAGCCAAACCTTAGGCTTACCAAAATCAACTGTTGAGAACATCATTAAGAAGAAAGTCCACTGGTGAGCTTACTAACGAACCATAAATGGACTGGCAGCTGATGACAGAAGAATTCTCTCTATAATAAAGAAAAATTCCCAACCACCTGTCCGACAGATCAGAAACACTCTTCAGGGGTCAGGTGCGGATTTGTCAATGACCACTGTCCGCAGAAGACTTCATGAACAGAAATACAGAGGCTACACTGCAAGATGCAAACCACAGGTTAGCCACAAAAATAGGATGGCCGGCTTACAGTTTGCCAAGAAGTACTTAAAAGAGCAACCACTGTTCTGGAAAAAGGTCTTATGGACAGATGAGAAGAGGATTAACATATCAGAGTGATGGCAAGGGCAAAGTATGGAGGAGAGAAGGAACTGCCCAAGATCCAAAGCATACCACCTCATCTATGAAACACGGTGGTTGGGGTGTTATGGCCTGGGCATGTATGGCTGCTGAAGGTACTGGCTCACTTATCTTCATTGATGATACAATTGCTGATGGTAGTAGCATAATGAATTCTGAAGTGTATAGACACATCCTATCTGCTCAAGTTCAAACAAATGCTCAAAACTCATTGGCCGGCGGTTCATTCTACAGCAAGACAATGATCCCATAATTAAACCACAAAAATTACTGGCGCGCCAGCTTAGAAAATTAGATGAGGAGAAAATGATACATAAAATTAGATCTGAACGAGGAGAAATATTGACTTTACCAAAAGATATCAATGATACATTTTTACAATATTATCAAAATCTTTACTCATCTAAACTAGCAGGACAATCAGATGGAATGGAAACATTCCTACAATAATGTCATATTAATAGTTTGGATCAGGAAGGTAGAGACTTGTTAAATGCTGATATATCAGTAAAAGATATTGAAGAATCAATTGGATCATTAAATAACGGAAAAGCCGCAGGCCCTGATGGCTTAAGTGTTGAATTTTATAAGAAGTTTTATGATCTGATCTCTCCACGTTTACATACAATATATAAATATGCTTATGAACAAGGAAAGTTACCAGAATCATTAAATTAATCTACAATTACACTTATCCCTAAAGCTGATAAAGATTAAAGATCTGGGTCATACAGAGCAATAGCTCTTTTAAACACTGATCAAAAAATACTAACTAAAATTTTATCTCGGAGGCTAAGTTTAGTGATTAATAACTTAATACATCATGACCAAACAGGTTTTATTCCAAAACGCTATTCTTCTTATAATCTGAGACGTCTATTCAATATCATATACTCAAAAAGAGTGAATGATATTGAACTAGCTGTCATATCCCTAGATGCTGAAAAAGCATTTGACCAGGTTGAATGGCCATGTTTATTTAAAATAATGCAGAAATTTCAACTGGGGGATAGATTTTCTAAATGGGTAAAAATCATATACTCGAATCCAACTGCAAGAATATTAACAAATCAAATGTTATCAGCAAAATTTAATCTCTTTAGGGGTTGTAGACAAGGATGCCCGTTATCACCATTACTATTTGCTTTGGTAATAGACCCATTAGCCGAAATGATTAGATCAGAACCAGAAATATATGGATATAATACCAAAACTACAACGAATAAAATATCTCTATACGCAGATGACATCTTAATATATATCACAAAACCGGAGATTAGTATTCCCAATCTACTTAATGTTATAGCTAAATTTGGCACATTTTCTGGGTATAGAATTAACTGGAATAAAAGTGAAATTATGCCAATAACTGGAATAAAATTAAATATATTAGAACAATTCCCACTTAAAATAGTCACGGACAAACTCCAATATCTAGGAATTAATGTACCTAAATCGTATAACTGTCTATTTAAATATAATTACCCTCAATTATTAAATAAACTAAAAAAAATAATTTATATTGGAAAACACTACCTATATCAATGATCGATAGAATAAATGCTATAAAAATGATTTTTTTACCAGAATTGTTATATTTATTTTACGCCATTCCTTTATATCTCCCTAAAATGTTTTTTAAATAAATAGGTACTTTGGTTAATGGCTTTATTTGGGACTATAAAAACCATCGATTAAGTAAAAAACATCTATGTAAATCTAAAATAAATGGTGGACTAGCACTACCAAATTTCTTATATTATTTCTGGGCAGTTCAGATTAAGAATATGAATTTTTGGTTGGTAAATTTAGATCATGAACCAAGCTGGCTAAAGATGGAAAAGGAAGACTGTTTGCCTTTTGATGTAGGTTCGATTCTTTTTGCACCAAGGGAAGTACAAAAAAAAATGTATGGTGACAACCCCATAATTCATAGCAATAGACGTATTTGGAAACAAATAGTTAAGATGGATAATTTGTCACTTTGTTTGCCAATTATGAATAATCCTTTGTTTGAGCCCTCTGTATTGGACAAGGGGTTTAGACACTGGAATGATTTAGGAATTAAAAGGATAGAACACTTTTACAAGAAAGGAACATTTCTTTCATTTCAAGAGTTACAGGATATCTATGGATTGCAGTCAAATAACATATTTAGGTATTTGCAAATTAGAAACTATATTAAGTCAAATACGCAAGACTATAAAAATAGAAAACCAGGATTATTAGATGATTTGTTTAATAAACACCCAAATACAGAAAAATTAATAGCGTATATATACAATACTATCTTGGATAGGGAAATCCCAACTTCGGAAATATATCGACAAACATGGGAAAATGAAATAGGTTTATCTATAACGAAGGAAACTTGGGAAGAAAGCCTACAATGTATACATCGTTGCTCATTAAATGCTAGACATATATTGATACAATTTAAGGTATTACACAGATTACATTATTCAAAAACGAAATTAAATAGAATTTATCCTAACATTTCTTCTATTTGTGATAAATGTCAAAACTCGGAAGCTAACAACACATAGTTTTGTAACATGTATAAAACTCAATTATTATTGGACAGAAATCTTTAGAGTTATCTCTGAAGTTCTTAAAATTAAACTGGACCCATATCCAAAATTAATAATATTTAGGAGTTCCGGATTCAAATCTAATATTAACAGTAAACCAAAGAAATTTCTTGGATTACTGTTTGATAATAGGGAAAAAATTAATATTGAAATTTTGGAAGGGAACATTATCCCCCACAATTAAAATGTGGACAGTGGAAATGTTGGAGACGTTGCATTTGGAAAGAATCAGATTTGTCCTAATGGACAAATACGAACTCTTTGAACAGATATGGTCACCATATACAGAATATTTGAAGGGGTAGCTGTTCTTGGCATCACAACTCAATGGGTACCCGGCAGGATTAGATTGAAAATAATTCTTTTTTTTTGATTTGTATACATGTCTCTATTGATATCGTTATTTGAAATTGTGTTATTCACTATTAAGATGTATACTATAATCTTTTTTTATAAATATATAATACTTTGTTTTAATTAAATATATAAAACAAGAATATATATATTTTTGTTTTCTCTTCTCTTTCTCTATATAATCAAAATTATTATTTAATCACTATTCTTATTGATTAAAATCTATTCTTTTCTTTTACTACTTTCTAAAAAATAGAAGTTTATAAGAATTATTCGTAACATCCGTATACTTATTGAAATAAGTTGGTTGTGTATTTGAAAAGTTGTTATACCGTTGTTATGATGGATTATTTCTAATAAAAATATTGTTAAAAAAAAAGACAATGATCCCAAACATACTGCTAAAGCAACAAAGGAGTTTTTCAAAGCTAAAAAATTGTCAATTCTGAGTGGCCAAATCAATCACCCGATCTGAACCCAGTTGACCATGCCTTTTATATGCTGCAGAGAAAACTGAAGGGGACTAACCCCCTAAACAAGCATAAGCTAAAGATGGCTGCAATATAGGCCTGGCAGAACACCACCAGAGAAGACACCCAGCAACTGGTGATGTTCATGAATCGCAGACCTCAAGCAGTCATTGCATGCAAAGGATATGCAACAAAATACTAACCATGACTACTTTCAATTTTACTTCGGAGTCACGTGAGTGACTACGTGAAGAAGGCCCGCCTGGCGCTGGAACGGCATTACGTCGACGCTGACGGCAGAAGCAGGAGTTGCAGAGCGCAGCTCCTCACAGCGGTCGGAACGGAACCGCAGGTAAGTGTAAGGGAAAGTGGGGACGTTCTAAAATAGACGTTACGCTGGTAAAACCAGCAAAAAAGTGAAAGTAAAAGTAAAAATCAGAGTCACGCTGGCGTACTGATTTAGCCAGATAAATGGAAAAGAAAATGGAGAAAAATACGGGACAAGAGATTAGTGCGGATCCGGTTCCGATACCGGTGGCCGCTGATTCACCCGTTAGTGAGATTATAATTTCTCCAGAAATACTAACCACGGAGGGAAATGTTCCTAAAAAATGTAAAAAGAAATCCGTGAGGCCTGTGGTTTCTGATAATGACTCTGACAATGAAAGTCCTCCGGATAATAAAGCTATGTGGCTAAAAATGGAACATATGGAGAAAGTACTCCAAAATATAATGAGACAAGGGTCACAGTACCCAGAAGTTTCCCAAAAAGACCCTGAGGGGCTTGAATATACAGAATATGGCTATGTGCCAAATTGGGAATTTGAAACTCTGGACCCAGGATTTAGGGCGGAGGAAGTCTCATTGGATATAATTCCAAGTGGATCAGGGCTGCAAAAGACAGACCCTGCAAGTGGTGATGTGGATTATGAATGCACACCACAAATAAAAAAGAGAAGGCCAGATGTGCCTGAGATAGCAAAAGATTTTGCTATACCTGAAGGAAGTGGTGAGGCTATGGAAGAAAACCTAGCTGCCAGCATTAATTATATGGTATCTCACCAACCTCAAGATTCTGTGATGATTGAAACAGCAGAATTATATAAAACACCGGATAATTGCACCTCATTAAAGGTACCTACGGTTAATCCGTCTATATGGACATCTATGACCCCAGGCATGAGAGGACAAGAAATTAGATTTCAAAGAATCCTCAAATTAATTTCTGCTGCCATTACTGCTTATGGAAGACAAATGGAGGGGTTGGAGATGGATAAAATTCAAAAAGATACTTTGGGCTTATTATGCAATTCCTTCTATGAAATTAATTGTATGAGAAAGATTGCGATTCGGCCCATATTTCATCCAAGGTTTGCAAGTCTGTGTCGAGCAAGTGGTGTTCAAGCTCCTGGTTATCTATTTGGAGAAAAACCTGCCTAAACAAATAAAAGATATGGATGAAGAGGCTAAATCTATTAGCCACACGAGACCTTTTGTCTTTGGACAAAGAAGGTATTTTTCGCCAAGAAGGGGATTTGATTTTGGAAACAGAGGCAGGAGTATGATAAGAAAATATTATCATCCGACACAGCCTAATGTTTACCCATATACGGGGAGAAGGAGACCACCACGTTCATATGGAGAGGTACAAAAGATTTATTCTATGTTTAAAGAAACTGTGGACAAATCTCCAGTAGGAGGGAGATTACAAATGTTTTATGATGAATGGCTTACCATCACATTCTGATCGGTTTTATTTTACAAACAGTTTCAGGAGCTACTATTACATTTAAAGAAGGTGTTAACTCTCCAGTACAAAATAAACCTGCTTATGGTTTCATGTTTTCTGCAAAGGAAAAGGCAGAAATAAATGGGGGGGAAATTGACAAATTGTTTTAAAAAAGGTGTTATTGAAAAAAACTGTTGAAACACGAGCATCAATTTGTGTCAAATATATTTCCAAGAGATAAAAAAGATGGTGGTTGCAGAATTATTCTGGACCTTACAAATCTTAATAAATTTGTCGAATACAAACATTTTAAAATGGAAAAGTTTAATACTGCAAGACATTTGATATCAGCAGGTTGTTATATGGCTACAATTGATTTAAAGGACGCTTATTATTCTGTATCAATACATCAGTTCTTTCGAAGGTTTTTAAAATTTAATTGGCTGGGAAGCTGTGGCAATTCAGAGCTTTACCAAATGGGTTAAGTTCAGCTCCCAGGCTCTTTACAAAGCTGTTGAAACCAGTTTTAGCACAATTAAGAGCACAAAAACACATCGTTATGGCTTATCTCGATGACATTTTAATCATCAATGACAATCAGGAATCAGCTGGAAAATCAGTTTCAGCAACTAAAGCTTTATTTGAAAAGTTAGGTTTCTTGATCCATCCAATTAAGTCCCAGCTGCAGCCAGCACAGTCAATTAACTATTTGGGGTTTGTAACTAACTCAGTTACTATGTTAGTAACTTTACCAACAGATAAGATTGATGATATTTTGGTGATTTGTAGGGGTCTCATTCACAAACCTTATCCCTCCATCCGAGAAGTAGCAAAGGTTATTGGTAAGCTATTAGCAGCATTTCCTGCAGTGGAATTTGGTCCATTACATTTACCAAAACCTTCAAAGGGACAAAATAAGAGCTCTAAAAAAAGAGAGCAGGCCATTTTGATAGGCCCATGCAATTAACAAAAGAAGCTTTATTGGAATTAGTTTTTAAAAGAAGGAACTGCAGATGCTGGAGAATCGAGGGTACACAAAAAGCTGGAGAAAACTCAGCGGGTGCAGCAGCATCTAAGGAGCGAAGGAGATAGGCGACGTTTCGGGTCGAGACCCTTCTTCAGACTGGTCAGGGATCAGGGAAACGAGAGATATAGACGGTGATGTGGAGAGATAAGGAACAATGAGTGAAAGATATGCAAAAAAGTATCGGTGATAAAGGGAACAAGCCATTGTAAGCTGTTTGTGGTGTGAAAATGAGAAGCTGGTGCGACTTGGGTGGGGGAGGGAGATAGAGATAGAGGGAATGCAGGGGCCCGAGGGCTGAGGGAGAGGTGGGAAGGGGAGGAGACAGCAAGGTTAACAGAAATTGAGAAAATTCAATATTCAAGCCCAAAGGATGCAGACTCCCCAAGCGGAATATGAGGTGCTGTTCCTCCAGCTTGCGGTGTTGCTCACTCTGGCCGTGGAGGAGGCCCAGGACCGACGAGGTCGGATGTGGAATGGGAGGGGGGAGTTGAAGTGCTGGACCGAGGGAGGAAGGGCAGACAGGGGGGGAGATGGGAAGATTGTTGGCGGGTGGAGGGGTCACGTTTGGAGGTGGCCGAAACTGGCGGACGGAGGACTATATGTTGTATTTGCCGGCTGGTGGACGGGTGAAAGGTGAGGACCAGGGGGACTCTGCCCTGTTTGCGAGTGGGGGAATGGGGAGCGAGGGCAGTGTTGCGGGGTATGGAGGAGACCCTGGTCAGCGAGCCCTCATCAATAGTGGGGGAGGGGGAATCCCCGTTCTCTGAAGAATGAGGCCATTTGTGATGACCTGGTGTGGAACACGTCCCTCATCCTGGGAGCAGATGCGGCGTTAGACGGAGGAATTGGGAATTAGGGGATGGGAGTCCTTACAGGAAGCAGGGTGGGAGGAGGGAGTAGTCCAGGTAGCTGTGGGAGTCAGTAGGTTTGTAGTGGATGTCGGTCAGGAGTGTATCACCTGCAATAGAGATAGGTGAGGTCAAGGAATGGTTAGGAGAAGTGTCGGAAATGGTCCAAGTGTATTTGAGTATGGTCACTATTGCAGGTGATACACTCTCCTGACCGACATCCACTACAAACCTACTGATATCGGTGAGACCAAGCGGAGGCTTGGCGATCGCTTCGCCGAACACCTTCCGCTCGGTCCGCAATAACCAACCCGACCTCCCGGTGGCTCAGCACTTCAACTCCCCCTCCCATTCCCACATCCGACCTCTCGGTCCTGGGCTCTCCTCCACGGCCAGAGTGAGCAACACCGCAAGCTGGAGGAACAGCACCTCATATTTCCGCTTGGGGAGTCTGCATCCTTTGGGCTTGAATATTGAATTTTTCTCAATTCTGTTAACCTTGCTGTCTCCTCCCCTTCCCACCTCTCCCTCAGCCCTCGGGCCCTGGCATTCCCTCTATCTCTATCTCCCTCCCCCACCCAAGTCGCACCAGCTTCTCATTTTCACACCACAAACAGCTTACAATGGCTTGTTCCCTTTATCACCGATACTTTTTTGCATATCTTTCACTCATTGTTCCTTATCTCTCCACAATCACCGTCTATATCTCTCGTTTCCCTGATCCCTGACCAGTCCTGAAGAAGGGTCTCGACCCGAAACGTCGCCTATCTCCTTCGCTCCTTAGATGCTGCTGCACCCGCTGAGTTTCTCCAGCTTTTTGTGTACCCTTTTATTGGAATTACATTGGTGGATTGAAAATGTCCCACAAGCTGCTAGAAACACTCTGATACAAAATAAAAACAGCCTGAAGTGATTTTACAAACAGATGCTAGCGCTCTCGGATGGGGGGGCAACAGATTCATTCTCCAGTTGTGGAGGTAGATGGACTGTCCAAGAGGAAATGTTTCTCCAAACATATTATGGTATTAACTATTTAGAATTGTTGGGTGCTTTTTTATGGACTGAAGGCATATTGTTCTACAAAAAAGAATCTATTTACATGTACTAATACATTAGACAATTAAAACAGCTGTTGCATTATATTAATCACATGGGCGGAGTCAGATCGGTATCATGTGATTGTTTGGTCCAATCAGATATGGCAATGGTGTATTAACCACCAAATTTGGATCTCGGGCAAACTACATTCCAGGTAAAGACAATGTGGTGGCAGATAATAGATCAAGGATATTTTATTTAAAGATAACACAGAATGGATGCTGAACCAGTAATTTTCAGTAAAATTGTGACTCGATATGGGTTACCAGACATTGATTGTTCGCATCAAGGACTAAATCATCAGTTGCCTAAATATGTGTCTTGGGAACCAGACCCAGACGCAGTAGCAGTAGATGCTTTTTCATTACACTGGGGGAATATGTTCTTTTATGCTTTTCACCATTTGCTCTGGTTCAGCAATGTCTGAATCGAAATAGACAAGACTCTGCCACAGGATTGTTGGTAATCCCAAATTGGCCGACACAACCTTGGTTCTCATTGATGTTAACATGATTAAAGAACCATATATGTCAATTCCTAACAGCAGTGATTTATTGATAAAACCAGTAACCAAAGAAATTCATCCATTACATGCTTATATGAATTTGTTAATCTGCAGGTTTTGACCAGACACTACAGGAGCTTGGATTGTCGGATATAGAACTATGGATGTTATAGCCGATCATGGCGAGGATAGCACACGAAGGGACAATATATGACACATATAAAGAAATGGGAAGGATTTTGCAGACAGTCAAATTTATCTTATCATTACTGTGAACATTGCAAACGTATTGGAGTTCCTTGCCGAGTTGCATTTTGAACAAAAACACTTAAGTTACAGTGCCATTAATAGTGCACGTAGTGCCTTGGTATCGATCTTATTTAGTGACAATAAATCTGACCGAATTCAATTGGATCTCATCCATTAATATCCAGATTTTATGAAAGGAATCTTTAACAAAAACCCGCAAAACCAGAGATATTACAGAGATTTGGGATGTTTGCATTGTACTTACTTGAATACTTAGGCAATGGACTCCCAATCAAAGGTTTGTCATTGCGAAAGATTAACATTCAAATTGTGTAAATGTTAATGTCATTGGTTTCAGCTCAAAAGGGTTGCAAACATTACAAATGTTGCGTTTAGACTGTATGCATGTGACTACAGATAACATTGTGTTCTATGTTTACGATCTGATCAAACAAAGCAGACCAGGAAGAACTGGAGCAAAGGTAAACTTTCAAGCTTATCCCTATTGATCCAACATTGTGTGTAGTTAGACATTTGAACCAATATATAAAATTTTACCAAAACTCTTCGAGGTAATGAAAAAAACATTAATGATTACGCATAGAAACCACACACAAAAGCTTCAGTACAAAACAATCTCAAGGTGGTTTAAAACAGGTGTTACTTTTGCAGGAGTAGACACTCGATGTGTTCAAATCTCACTCCACCAGGGCAGCAGCTACATCCGCTGCGAAAGTGCAGGACTTTCTGCTCGAGAGCATATTTTAGAGAAACCGCGCAGGGGTGGAGTAAAGAAGAAACTTTTTCAAAGTTCTACAATAAACCTGTTCACACAATGGACAGGCTTTGGACACGCGGTGTTGGGGTTCACTATAGTCCACCTGCTTTGTTTCACTATTGATTAATATGATCAATTATGTTATCACATATCTTTTATCACTTTTGTAATGGGTTCCCTCGGATAAAGAGGGTTATTATATGTTCTTTTATCATTTAAAAAAATTTTATGGTGCAAGAACTAAAAAAACTGGTTCTGGTTTTTTCTTTGTATGTGTTGACCTAGCTGGACTGTCGTTATTGAAGATTTTTCTATGACATGAAAACACAGAAAAGCTTCAAACTCTTCACGTAGTCATCACGTGACTCCGAAGTAAAATAGTAAGATTTAAACGAGTACTTACACTGTTCAAAGTTTGATCACTTATTTTTATGAGGAGTAACGATGAGGGATTACGTTGGGGCGTGCCTCCACTCCACAACCCTCATATGATGAATGATCATCTAGGTAGCTTAGTTCTAAATCGTATAATGAGCCTTCCTATCTTACTCCGGGGGGCTATTGTGTTCTGTGTTTTTTCATGCCGCTTGCTTTGAAGTATGCCGTTCCAGCGCCAGCGGGCGGGCCATCTTCACGTAATCCCTCATCGTTACTCCTCATAAAATAAAGATCAAACTTCGAACAGGTAAGTTCTCGTTTAATCTTACTATTACATATCATTGCTGTGCCCCAAAAATTGTGGTGCCCTGAAATGGGGGGACTATGTACAAACACTGCTGCAATTTCTACATTGTGAAACCAAAATGTATAAAAATGGCCTTTATTAAAATCTGACAATGTGCACTTTAACCACATGTGATTTTTTTCTATTACAAATCTCAATTGTGGAGTACAGTGGTAAAAAAAATAAACGATGGGTCTTTGTGCCAAACATTATGGAGGGCACTGTAGTTCAGTCTGTCGACCCTATCTATGCATTTCATCATTTTATAAACCTATCAGATTTCCCCACAGCCTCCGCGGCCCTGAAGAAAACAATCCAACTTTGTCCAACCTCTCCTTGTAGCTAATAGCCTCTAACTTGATAAAGCACCTCTGCACTCTCTAAAATCCTCACATCCTTCCTGTAATGGATGACCAGAACTATACACAATATTTCAAATGCAAGCTAAACCTAAGGTCTATAAAGCTGCAACATGACTTCCAATGCCTCGATCGATTAAGATAAATATGCCACATGCCTTCTTTACCACTCTATCTACTTGTATGGTTACTTCAATAAGGTATGGTTTGAAGACAAGGAAGATTTTGAATTTGATACACTGGGGACCCAGCAAGAACAGGGTTAGGAAATGAAAATAATAGAAAAACAGCAGCAAACACTACAGATGCTCAGGCAATGATTTGATAAGAAAGAATGGAAGGAAATAAGTTACAACCAGCTGTAGAGGTGTTCGAGATGCAAGTAAAAACTGAGGGATTAAGTGTACTTTATTTTAAAAAAGGGGTACGAGGTCAGCTCTAAATGGGAGCTGGAAAATTCCTGAGTAAGGGAAACTATTTAGAGTATCATCAAACATTGAGGACAGGAAGAGAAAGTGAGACCTTAGCGATTAAGCAGCAGTGATAAGACACGTTGACTGAGGAAAGGGATTCAATATCGGTTTCTGAGAAGTGACGCGGTGGGAAGGGGAAAGAGAAGGTACACATACAAAATCAAGTTGCATTTATAATGATTTGTTTCATTTTATTAAAGGAATAAGAGGATGAGCAGCACTTCATTTGGAAGAGTGGCGGGAGGTTCATTCATCAGACCTTACAGTTTAGTATTATCCAATGTGCCACCATTGGGTTTGAGGCAGGTACTATAATAACATTTTGATACGATATTACTTTATTGTCAGAGCAAGTCTGAAATTAGTTTTACCATTTGCAACACACCAATAAAAGTAAGACACCACATTAAAGAAGAATTTAACATAAAACATAAAAACATCCCCCCCACAATGGTTCCCACTGTGAGGGAAGGCAACAAAGTCCAGTCCACTCCTCTTGTTCACCCCGTAGTCGGGGCCTATTTGAGGCCTCCGCAGCTGCTGCAACGACGGCCCGATCTCGGCGAGAGATCCCAGGCTCCGCGGTGTTTAAAGTTCAGTGCCGCCGCCGCTGGGCGCTCCGCAGACCCCACAGCTCTGCGATGTTGGGGTCGGCGGTCTCAGCACTCTGGAGCTTACCCCACGGCGACCCGGGTAAGGCATCACCTGCTCCGCGATGGTGCTTCAGCGCTGCGCCGCCACCTGTGATGAAGATTCTGGCGGTCCCGGCAGGAAACGCCGCTCCAGTCCAGGTGGAAGGGGCGAAGATGCGGCTTGGAGAAAACCGCAACTCCGACCAGGTAGGGACCGAGAAATACAGTTCCCCCCGCCCCCCCCATCCCCCACATAAAAAAAGATTAGACCTCCAAAAACAAGACATTTGACAGGTACATGGATAGGAAAGTATGAGAGGGATATGGGCCAAAATTGGGTAGGTGGGACTAGTGTTGATGGGGCTTGGGCAAGCTGGGCCGAAGGGTGTTTTGTCTGTCCTGTCTTCTATGTGTGCGCGTTTGTGTCAATCTGTGCATGTGGCTCTCTTGTCCCCTTTCTCGTGCTATTTCCCTGCCCCACTCCCCCAACATTATCTACACCCAATTGATCCATAATTGATACAGCTAAAGGCCTAAAAATCATCCATTTGAACATTAGGAGTCTTCTTCCAAAGATTGATTTAATTAGAGTTTGGATTGCACAGAATAAACCTGACATAATAACATTTTCAGAAACATAGTTTACATTAGTGAAATTTTGTGACAATGATATTCATATTGATAAATTTTGTGCATTATATAGAGCAGATAGGCCTACGAGAGCTGGAGGTGCGGCCTTGTTATGTGTTCAATCGCTTTATATCCGAATCTGCTATCCCTAAAGTAACCTCATCTCTCAATCTTTGAAAGCCTTTTCATTAGGCTAAAACTTCATGAGAATAAACATCTAATTATCGGCACTATCTATCGATCCCCCCGTTCATCCTGAATCACTCAACAAAGTCCCTAATTCTCCACTCTCAACTCTATTGAACACCCATGTGAATTAGGTGCTTCTTGGTGACTTCAATAAAAACTGGCTCGATCGCTCCTCTTCTAACGACAAAAAACCTGCTTAAAAGTGTAAACCTGACCCAGTTAATCAACGAACCTACCAGAGTTCATGGCAATTCTACATCACTACTAGATAGGAATTCTTGTTACCCATCCTGACCGAATGTTAACATCTCGGTGTTTTGTCAGATTGCTTCAGCGATCATTCTGCTATTTTCTGTGTGTGGAAGATTAAACCCTCCCATCTCCCTCCTAAACTTATTTGTGTCAGACAATGTAGAAAATTTAATTATGATAATTATATGCTTGACCTGATTGCAATAAACTGGGACAGGTTTCAACTTATACCAACTGTTGAGGATGCCTGGAACTATTTATACACTGAAGTTACAAGAGTTATCGATAAGCATATATCGTTATATCCAATGCTTTCAACCATCACTTCTCCACTGTATGTAGCTCTACTGTATTTGACTCATCTATTATATATGACTTTCCAGCTACCTCTACACGTAGAAGCTCTTTTTCTTTTCAAAAAAATAAAACCTGTTGACGTTCAACATGCTATTAATGAATTAAAGGATGATTGTGATATTGAGACTAAATTCATTAAGTTAGGAGTTAATATTCTAATGTACCCACTATGCAACCTATTTAATTTGTCCTTCTCAACTTGTACCCTCCCTTCCGCATGGAAGTGTGCCAATGTTACTCCACTGCATAAGGGAGGCGACCCACATGATATTAACAATTACCGCCCCATCTGAATTATCAACTCAGTGGCTAAAATCCTCGAGAAACTATGTTCAACCAGCTATCACATTATGTCTCAACTTTCAACATTCTATCTCCATGCCAGTCAGGGTTCAGACCTAATCACTCCATAACTACAGCTCTGTTAAAACTCACCAGCGATGTGTTCACTGCTTCTGAGGATGGTAAACTCACCGGTGCCATCTTTCTTGATTTAACCAAGGCCTTTGATGTTGTTAACCACTACCTACTGCTTGATAAACTTTACTCAATTGGTCTTTCTCAAAACAATCTACTGTGGTTTAACTCATACCTTCATAACAGACACCAATGTGTTACCTTTAATGGAAGTCAATCCAATTCCTTAATTGTTGAGAAGGGGGTCCTGCAAGGTTCGTCTTTGGGACCACTCCTTTTCTCTATTTTCATAAACAACCTCCCTAATATTTGTGTTAAAGAAGGAACTCCAGAAGGGTCTTGACCCGAAACGTCGCCTATCTCCTTCACTGCTTAGATGCTGCTGCACCCGCTGAGTTTCTCCAGCCTTTTGTGTACCCTCCCTAATATTTGTTCTGACTGTCAAACACAACTATATGCTGATGATATACATCTATATACATCTAGTACTAACAAGTCTGAAATTGAAAGATCCCTTCAATCAGATCTTACTTCTGTTCAGAAATGGCTATTATGTAACAAATTAATTTTAAATAAAATTAAATCATGCAGTATGTTATTTGGTACCAGACAAGGCCTTGGTAATTCTGTAGATCTGACTATATCATTTAATAAAGGATCACCATTAGAACAAGTATTGAACTTCAAATAGCTTGGTGTTTGGCTCGAGCCAACGCTTTCATTTACGCAGCATAGTGAGACGATTACTAAAAAACTTAGCTGTAATCTAGCTATTCTTTACCGCCAATAAATTGTTTCACCTTTCAGATGAGAAAAATAATTGTCTCTCAACTACTATTACCAACTCTGGATTATGCTGATTGATATTGTCTATCAGAATACATTTGATACACATCTTCAACCCCTCAATGTAGTTTATAATAGTCTCTGCAGATTTATTTTAAGGTGTCCATATCTAACTCACCACTGTTCTATGTACGAAACTCTAAACTGGTTATCCCCCCACGCTCGAAGATGCTACCACTGGTTCCAGTTCATCTTTAAATGCATCCATTTCAATTACCCTTCTTATTTAAAACAAGACCTATTACCATACACACCCGCATATTCACTAAGACATATTCAGCAACCCTTCTTTTTCATTCCAAGAACTAACAAAGAAATTGGGAGACGTGCATTTTAAATTCAAAAACTCATTCTGACTGGAACACTCTGCCTAGTACCATAAGAAACTATTAGCTCATTTCGTCTATTTAAAAATACATTTTTACCCTTCCTTATAAAACCATGTACCTGTTTCTAGTATTAGAGTCTTCGAGCTCCTTTATCTAGCTTGCTCTGTGTGTGATCATTTGGCACAGCTATTGTATATGCATTGCCATTACACTTATGTATTATTGTATTGCATAGTGTAACAATATTATCGGTCACAATTACTATGAAATTTTATCATGTAATAATGTTGGAGCCCCCCTCGAAAACGAGGGGGTCCAACGTACTACCTAACGTACGATGTATGATAGGTGGTATATGGTATTATGCATCAACATTATGCTGTAACACATAACTTATTATTATTGGATATGTAAAGTCAATTAACAATTGTCATAAACTATAACAAGTGGGGATGGAGGGGTTTTGGGATTGGTGTGTGGGTAGGTGTGTCAATGAGAGCCTCTATGTATGTTATGTCTTGTGCTGTATGTTCTATGTTGGACCCCCTCGAAAACGAGATGACTGTTCATCTCAAGGGGTTATCCATGAATAAACTTGTTTCAAACTTGTCTGTTTCTGTGCTGTATGAGCCTATTTGTGACATCAAGTCCTGGAGATCTGAGCACAAATATCTAGGTTGATATCTCAATGCAGATTGAGGAAATGCTACAATCCCTTGCCCCTGAGATGTTAAACCAAGGCTGATTCTGTTCTCTCAGGTCCATGTGTAAAAAATCCTATGGCATTACATAGAAGCGCGGGGAAGTTCATTGTCAATCCCTGCACAGATTTATTAGACAGTCACAGAGCCGTAGTGCACAGAAACAGGCTCCTATTTCAACCAAAATTAATAAAATCTTTTGGTATGTTCAGAGGCTGTGAAGGTACTATATATTCTTTATATCTATCAGAACAGTTTACCTTGTATGTACGGATAGTCAGCTTTCTCTTTCTGGTGTCCAAATTCTTTTCCAAAAGAGTGTTGCACATCTGAAAAACCTGCTGCATTACGGCATCTTGCCGCAGATCATCCCGACCCTGGAGAAATAGGTCAAATGCATTAATACAACGTTATAACACGATAGTCCATCCTTCCTATAGTGCGGGAACCAGATGTTCCATGTGTGGCCGAACAAATGATTTGTAAAATCGCAAAGTCTTGTCACAATGCCCCAATCTATGAGGGCAAGTATGCCACGTGCCTCCTTCACCGCCCTAATCACCTGTTGCCGCTTTCAGGAAACTATGAACTGGGATTCCTAGGTCTCTGTTCATCACCATTCTTTGGTGCTCTAACATTTACCATATGTTTCCAACCCCTATTTCACCTCAAAATGAATCACCTTGGTCGGGACTAATTTCCATCTGCCAACATTCTGCCCAACTGACCTATCAATTCTGCTACAGCCTATTTCAATATCACAAACTAAAGTCTTAACCACTAACATCGCTAGTCACAAACTTCCTATCAAAACATAGAAAACATAGCAGGAGTAGGCCTCCATTCATTTTCATCGTAGTCTGATCCCCCCTAGCCACAAACTACTCACTCTTAAATATTACTCTGTGGCTACACTCTCAGTCTTTCTCATCGGTCAAGGCCATCCTTAACTGTGACCCTTGTTCCTGGATATCGGGAACAATCTACAGCCTGTCCAACCCCTTAAGAATTTGTAAGTCTATAATCCCCATCTCCTAATTCTTCTGTGAATCGCATGGCGTCCTTCCTCAGATTTGGAGACCAAAACTGCACGCACAAAGGAGAAACTTCCTATCAAGAAATATCCTCCCACCTATGTTCTCTATGTCTCCTATCTCCAAGTCAACTTTGTATTACTTTAGAAGACACAGGAGATTAATTAATAGTCTCACCTTAGATAATGTTATAAAGCATAAAACACATGTTTTAATGTACACCACTCGACTCCACAGACCCACAATTTATGGAGGATAATGCACGCCTAAATTCAGGAAACTTATCAGATTTGACAGTAATAACCACATTAGAATTTCTTTGTTTCCTGCTTGCAACTGGTCATTTTCAGATGACTGGATTTCCCAGGGCTCTGGATACTGAAGGGAGGCTGGTTGGCTTCCAGGTGGGAATGCCTGCAGTAGAAGGACACAGCCAAGGATCACTGAGGACCAAGATCACCCAGTGCTGGAGAAGGGCTTACCTCCAGATCTGGTAGCTGCAGTC
This sequence comes from Okamejei kenojei, assembly GCA_035221665.1. Lineage (NCBI taxonomy): Eukaryota > Metazoa > Chordata > Chondrichthyes > Rajiformes > Rajidae > Okamejei > Okamejei kenojei. The sequence continues at coordinate 64,935,407 of CM069136.1, read as the reverse complement.
TGCAGGATGTGCACCTTTATCAGAGCTCTAGGAAATCCACCATGTACCAGTTAGGCACAAGTTGCGCAAAGATCTGAGGTGCGCACCTCATTTAAATAATATCATGCCTGACCCAGAACCTGAGTATTAATGCACTTGAGATGAGCTTGGGACAGGTTTCATTTTACCATATATGCAGGAGGGCACTGCAGATGCTGGTTTAAATCGAATTAGACACATAAAGCTGGGGTAACTCAGCAGGTCAGGCAGCATCTCTGGAGAAAAGGAACAGGTGACGTTTCGGGTTGAGACCCTTCTTCAGACTGAATTACTTTTTGTGTCTATTTTCATTTTACCAAACCAGTTGTGCAACCCACACAACCCTCGACACACTCCTATCCATCATATAGTGGGATCCCCAGATCAACAATAATCAATCTCACAGAGTAAGGGAATCGAGAACCAAAGGACATAGGTTTAAGATGAGGGGGAAAAGTTTTAATAGGAATCTGAGAGGTAACTTTCTCACACAAAGGGTGGTGGGTGTATGGAACGAGCTGCCGGAAGAGGCAGTTGAGGCAGGTACTATCGCAACATTTAAGAAACATTTAGACAGGTACATGGATAAACACAAAATGCTGGAGTAACTCAGCGGGACCGGCAGTATCTCTGGAGAAAAGGAATGGGTGACGTTTCAGGTTGAGACCATTGGATAGGACAGGTTTAGAAGGATATGGGCCAAATGCAGGCAGATGGAACTAGTGTAGATGGGACATGTTGGTTGGTGTACGCAAGTTGGGCTGAGGGCCTATTTCTACATTGTATGACTCTATGACTCCATTAGACAGATTTGTTCCCCTCAACTGCAAATTACCTTGACTAGCTGCCTTCTCTCTTTGCCATCAGACCCCACACAATCAATGATTTTTGGAAGATTCACTCCTCCTGCTAATCGAAACTGAGACTTGAATGATTGTACAGTTATCAGGTTTTCATACTTTCCAGATGGATCAACCTGAAAGCAGAATATTAAAAAGTTATAAATTAGAAACTGCAGGTGCTCAGTTACAAAGAAAAGACACAAAATGCATAAGTAACTCAGCGGGTCAGGCAGCATCCCTTGAGAACGTGCATAGGTGATGTTTTGGGTCAAGACCCTTCTTCAGTCTGACTGCCTTACAAATTAGCAATGGAATAGGGTACAGGGTAAATACATTGAGATAGTTACAAACAATAGGGTACTGGCGAATACTGTGAGATAGTTATGAAGATGGATTCATCAGGACCTAATGGGCAAGTCCCACTTATGCGACTTTTTAGCCGACTGCAGGAGACTATGCAGTCGCCACATGGTTGCCACATGTTCGCGGGTGGTTGCCGGGGAGTCACCTTCATAGTCGTGAGGAGTTCCCACATTCTGGGAACTATTTGGGGCCTCATTATGGTCGCCGCAAATTTTTCAATATGTTGAAAAATTAGTGGCGACTGGAATGAAGCCGCCATGGAGAGTAGCGAGAATTCTCGTGCCGTAGGTGGGTCACCAGGAGGTCCTAGTGGGTTGCCAGGAGGTCGAAGGGTCTCATAGGTTGTAGCCAGTGCTGACCGGTGAATTTCATTGGCTCATTGGGAAAATAAACGTAAGCAGTAGCTTTCAGAACCAAGGATAACTTAGGTTAAATGTCTGCCAAGCTTCACAACCGTGTATCTCTGGCTTCTTAAAAGTTGTCCCCACCCCTTCTCCCCCCCACTTTTCAAGGACTTACCGTACACTGTGCTTGAACCATCTTAATTACAGCACCAACCTTCCTGTTCATCACGATGTGTGTGTGTGTGTGTGTGTGTGTGTGTGTGTGTGTGGTGTTGTGTGTGTGTGTGTGTGTGTGTGTGTGTGTGTGTGAAGAAACTCAGTGGGTGCCGCAGCTTCTTTGGAACGAAGGAGTAGGTGACGTTTCGGCTCGAAAGTCGAAGACCGTCGGCAACTTAACAGTCACCTGAAAAATCGCTTAACTGGGACAGGCCCTTTAGGATAAACTATTAAATTGGGAGAGGAGAGATTGTAACATCATTAGGCAGTAAATTGAGAGCAGCAGTTATTGAATAAGCCCACACCTGACACCTGGGATTTGCTTAATGCCAGCAGATCAGAGTTCAGGAGCGATAAGGATGGCAAGTTAAGGGAACCTTGGATGGTAGATAGGTGTAAATTTTCTCTAAAAGAAAACATTTGTAAAGTTAAGGAGGGTGAAATCAAATAGGGTCTTTTATAAAGAAAGCTGGAAAGACCTCATGGAGGGAAGTAGGAAGGCCAGAAGGGGCCATGAAATGTCAATGGCAAATTGGATTAAAGGGCATCCCAAGGTATACATTAAAACAAGAGGGTAACTGAGGTTGACTTAAAGCGAATCCCATGTGTCAGGTGTAGACTTACTAAATAATTGCTGCTCTCAATTTATTGCTTTATAATGTTATAATCCTTATTCATACATTAAAAACAAAAGGTAAATAAGGTCACTATTAATGATTTTACCTTGACTTCCATGGTTGGAATAACAACTTCAAGATTCTTTATTTTTGTGATAGGCTGTGTTGCAGGAATATCAATGGCTTCTACAATTAAGGAAGGCACAATACATTTTAAATACTTTGTTATACAGAAGTAATTAATCATTTAAAATCATACAACTGAGAAAGATTAGGAATGCAGAGAAAACAAAACTAAACATGTAAAGTGCCAGACCAATTCTTTCCACATAGCATCAATATATATATATATATATATTTTTTTTAATTGGCATAAGCACCAAAGATCTATCCAAGTAGTTCTTCACTTCCTTCTCTTAAACAGGTAGCCCAAGTAACCAGACCAAAAGTAAGAATGCTCTTTAGAAGTGAAAGTATCAAAATATGCAACATGTCCAGCTCACTACCAAACTTGACTTACATAAGAAACTATATTATTTAGAGAGGAGCAATAGAAAATGGGAAATGTAAGACAAATCACTTTTGATACCCCTAAAGAGCCTCCAGAAAATATTTTTTCCTTTTCTATAAATATTGGTTTCCATACATATTTTTAAACCATTAATGAAACTTGGGTTGGTAAATAATGAACATAAAATGTTAACAAATACTTACTTCTTTCTGTTTTCCATTTACTAGTGTCCATATTTGCAAGCGTGATTAAGGAATCGCATAATCTCTCAATGTCCTTTATCATTTTAGCTTTAGATTTTCTAACCGTATTTATTATGTTACTGGCAGCATCCATTCTCTCCTAAAGCAGTAATAACATTGTTGAGACGATCTGAAAGGAATACTATCCACAGCAATGAAATATCAATTATTTTGCAAATGTGAAAGAGATCCTATGGTCTCAAATAAAAATACCCAAATCAGAATTTAAATGTATCAGTAATTTGCTTTAAAAAAAAATAACTTTCACACTTTTTATTTTAAATGTCATACCTATCAAAATTCTACTTTATAAAGTAATCAGTGAAGGAAGGAATGGATTGACAATTCAGTCACTCGGAATGTGTATCCATTCCATGTGCAAAGTTGTCAATTGTGATCATTTTGGAGAAAGCATGAACTACAGATACCGGAATTTTGAGCGAAACGCAAAATGCTGGAGTAACTCAGCAGGTCAGACAGAATCTCTGGAGGACAGGAGTAACTCAGCAGGTCAGGCAGCATCTCTGGAGGACAGGAGTAACTCAGCAGGTCAGGCAGCATCACTGGAGGACACGGGAGTCCACCAGAGATGCTGCTTGACCTGCTGAGTTACTCCAACATTTTGGAGTCAATTCAATGCATCTGTTACGCTGAGGACTTCATGGACAGCAACATATAGAGAGTTAGATGCACAGCAGCTTAGTTATGTGTAGACAGAGAAGGAACAGGTGGCCACCAGGCAGAATAGGAGAAGCAAGCAGGTGGGTACTGGTAAAGGCAATTGTTCCTCGGGAGAGTGGCACTGGGAGGAAAGAGAGTGAGAAGTAATAAAGGATTCATGAGGAGTTTACAATTGAAGGGTAATCTGACTCTGATTACTCACACAATTTACCAACAAACCTGATCTAAGTGTGGCATCTCCTTTTTTGTATGTTTACCCCTCCTCAGTTCTTCAGGTTTCCCTAGAATGTCATCCTTGTTTGCATTGGATAAGGCTAAAATGATAAACAGTGTGTGATGTGGATGATCCAATGAAGTTCTTTCAATTAGCTGTAAGACATTAATAAAACAAAATTACGAGAATACATTGTTATTTATGGAGACAGATAGAAATTCAAGATATTCCATTCTTTAAAAAAAGTCTTATTCCTTGGTCTTTCTTTTGTATAAACAATTCTACTATCCTTCTTACGCCTTCCGATTCCTAACTACCATTCTTCTCCCCAAGAACCTATTTGTGTCTACCTAATTATGGATGGCAGGATCGAATTTCAACATTTTATGCAATTTAAAAGCTCTCTCAGATTTTTGCTCTTACTCTCCTGATTAAATTAGAATTTCAAACATGTAACCATGACCAAGGGTGTATCAATATGTATATGGGTCGGTGGGGGCGCTGCACGCTGGCAGCCCTGCCAACAGCGTGTTTGTTCATTCTACTCTTTTTGTTTTTTAGTGTGTCCTAATGTATGTTTTTAATGTTTCTCTGTGAATCTTGTGTGGGGGGTGGTGTGGGGGGGTAAGGGGGAAACCACTTTGGTCGCCTCCTCCACGGAGAGGCGACTTTTCCCATGTCGGCTCCCCCATGGCCTAACATCGAGGATCGGTGCGGCCTTTCCCGGAGACGCGCCTGGGGCTTCAGCTTCAGCAGCGGGCGAGCCCTCGCCGGGGGTCGCCGGAGGGGAGTGCTCCGTTCGCTGGCACGCGGCAGCCCAAAGCCGCGGTCTGCGGAGCTCCGGCTGGCGCAGCGTCCGCAGTCTGGGATCCTTCGTTGGGGACCCGGGAGGAGAAGAGCTCCGACCGCCGGCCCGCGGCCTACTTCTACCGCGGGCGTGGTGGGGTCTTACTATCCTGAGCGGGGTCCCTCGCCGGGGACCGGGAGAGGAGCTCCGACTGCCGGCCCTGCGGTGCTTCTGGCTGCAGCATGGCGGGGACTTTAGATCTTCGACCACCGGCCTGCAGCCTACACCAACTTGAAGCCGCGGTCTCCGGTGGGGAGGCAGCGATTCAGTACTTACCGGGACTTTACCTTGTCTACACATCTGGGCGCCCGCAGTGGCGGCTGCAGAGGGTTGAGGTCTCGACCACGGGGGAAATGGAGGAGGAATGGCCAAATTTTGTGATTTCCACCACAGTAATTAATGCTGTGGTGGATGTTTGTGTTAAATTTTTATTGTGTATTGTGTGTTCTTTTTTAATTGTACCGCTGCTGGCAAATTCATTTCACTTGCACTTTATGGCTCGTGTTGCCCCACACCCTCATGAACAAGTTACAAATGGAATAATCCAAATAAGAAATAACTAGAGAACTCAGTGCATAAAATTATAAAAATATGCAGAATGTAAAATTATTTCATGCATATGACGGTCAACAGCAACATTTGAAACGGTGGGATGGCCTGAAGAAATAAACAAAACTCTGCAAGTACAAGTGTTTTACTTCCTTTGGATTATGTCACTTTTCTAGTCAAGACCACTGGAGTTTCCAGGTCACCACGCATCAGTGGCACATGCATTATGTGCAAAAGCTGTGCAGAACCACAGCTTCCAGCAACAGGTGTACCTATTGAGATACTCCAAGATTGTATCAATGAGGGGCTATTCAATTCTATCCTGGAATATTATGGATTTGCCTTATCCGGATAACTGCATAATCTGCTGCAGAGTAATTGTGTTTGGAATGTGTATCACATTTTACTAGCAAACCCGATCCAAACGATGCATCTCCTTTTTTATATGTGTCCCCTATTCAATACTTCAGATTTCCCTACAATGTAATCTTTGCATTTTTAGATAAGGCCAAAATAAAATAGTATCTGCAAGTGTATTAATCTGCCAGAGAGACTAATCATACGCAAAAAGGATTCTGGATTCCCGGATATATTTTTATTTGGCCACAGAGACGGCACAGTGGTGCAGCTGGTAGAATCATTGCCTCACAGCATCAGAGTCCCAGTGTGGAGTTTTCACATTCTCCCTGTGACCGCGTGGGTAAATTGCCCCTTGTGTGCAGGGAACAGGTAAGTGGGATAACATAGAACTCATAGGAACAGGTGATTGATGGTTGGCGTGGACTCAGTGGGCTGTAGCGCCTATCACAATGCTGTATCTCTAAATGTTAAAACAATGCTAAAAAAGATGCATGATGTTGTGTTCATTCAAGACTGGAGTACCTTGTTTAACACTTCATGGAATCTTTGACCTCCTGTCATCTTTGTTCCCATTCGAGCAGCCAGCTGGTACATCAAAGGTAAAAACTTGTAAGATGGAATCTTTTCTACGCCTTTCTGTTAAAATAGATAGCCAAAGAAAGTAGATTTTTTATAAATAAAGCTATTTCTGCTTTACAAACATGGACAAACATTATTAATCTAGAGTTTGATTCAGACTTTGCTCATTTGTTTCAAACAGAGGTTCATATCATTCTATCTGTTACAGAATTAAGTAGTTCAGTTCAGTAGGAGTGTAAGCACATCTTCTGTTCTAAAATTCTTTTTGTATGTATCTTATTTTCCTGGAAGATGAACCAGAGATTAATTAGACCAAATCATAACAAAGTAATGTGCAGGAAGGAACTGTATATGCTGGTTTAAACCAAAGATAGACACAAAAAGCTGGAGTAACTCAGCGGGACAAGCTGCATCTCTGGAGAGAAGGAATGGGTGACTAGACCCTTCAGTTCAGGCTAGTCTGAAGAAGGGTCTCGACCCAAAACGTCACCAAGGTTTCCTTTGACAGGATGATCTTGACTCCCGTAGCCGGTGGCGGGCCCTATGCGTCGAGGTGATCTGCTCAGCTCCCCTGCGCCAGACGATCGAACCTCGCGTTGGGGCTGGTCGAACCTTCCATGACGTTGGAGCTCCCGACATCCACGGCCTCTCCCGAGACTGTGAGCTCCCGATGTAAAGACCGCAGGCCGTGGTTGGAGCGATCCCAGGCAAGGGATCGACTCCAATGTAAATCAACGCCCCGCGGTGGGGCCCAAGGTCAGTCCGAGAATGCCACCAGCTCCATCGATGTTAGACCGGAGAATGCAATCCGAAAATGAATCGCATCTCCGGCAAGGTAAGAAACTGAAAAAAAATGTTTCACCCTCCCCCTCCCCCTCCCCCCACATAAACAAACCGGAGAACATTTATGCAAACTTTTAACACACCAAAAATTAAAAAAGACGAAAAAAAAACAGATTGTTGGCGGGGCTGCCAATCATACCGTTTGTATCTATCTTCATAAGAAAGTAAATTTGAATGTAGGTCTGAGGCAGGTTGATCAGTCCAAATGGTTCAACATTTGCTTAGCTTCTTTATATTTGTAACTAGTTGTGCATAGATATTCATATAACCAATAATACTGGCAGTATAATGAAGAAAAATTACAGCTATATTAACTTTAAATAATTGAACATAATTGCTCAGTAAAATCAATATAAAATGTCTTCATTGAAGGAGTAATGCATTAAAATAAAGTGTATTTTCAATTACCAGGCAAAATACTTCCGTCAAAGCTGTCCATGTAAATAAAATGGTCACACAGGAAACAAAAGTAAGGTATTGCACACGCAAGATTAAATTAAAAGCATTTCACATCAATGACCTTTCACAAGAACACCAGAAAATATGATTGCGTCTGATTTATGTTGGACCAAACTCCTTTCTGTGCCATTGATCATACGTGTCTGTTCCTCAATATATCATATGCTTATCCATCTACCTTTTAAATACTTCTATAAGAACACATATTGGTATTGGTTTAATATTGTCGTGTGCACTGAGATAATCTTCTTCTTGCGAATGAAACATAAACCAAAGGAATAGTTAGATCTCAAGCCGGGTGTTGATCAGTCAGGTTGTTGTCTCTGCGTCAATGTCTGTCAGGCCCTGAGCTCCATTTGGTGGGTGGTAGAACGGGTACCCAGTGATGACATGGTTGTCTGTTGTTCTGCTCCGCATTCACAGGCTGGGCTCTGGCGGAGCCCCCATCTCCACATGCTGGCATTGAAACGCCCAACTCCAGTACGAAGTCTGTTGAGCTTCACCCATGCTCCTCTGGGGAGGTCAGACCATGGACAGCTTTTATCTGGTGAAGAGATGTAGCTGTGTACTCATGTGACCACTTGGTGGCTATCCAGTGTGCTTTTGTCTCAGTTGGCTGGATGGATGCTAGGAGTTGTTTTCCATGTGGAGCAAAGGGGTGATGGGACTTCAGTCAGGGTGGCCTCTGCTCTATGCTGATAGCCTGATGAGGAGGTGATCTGGTTCCATGGCACGACGGGATAGTGCCAGGGTTGCTGCTTGCCTTCGGATTCCTGCAGGTGGAATGCCTGCAAGTATAGGGAGCTGCTTGACTGGAATTGGTTGAAGGCACCCAGTGATGGTTCGCAAGGTGCTGTTCAGGCTCGTGTCTACCAAGCTAGTATGCCTACTTCTACTCCACACGGGTGCGCAGTACTCAGCTGGAGCATACACAAGAGTTAAGGCAAAGGTGCGAAGAGTTGCTGGACTGGCTCCCCAACTTGCTCCTGCCAGGCGTCGGATGAAGCCGCTACGTGCCATGACCTTGTCGTGGAGATCAGCCAAGTGTTGACGGAATGTAAGCGACCTGTCCAGCTTTACGCAGAGTAAATGAGATAACACTGAGATAATGAAAACCTTCTACACAATCCAGTCAAATTATATCATACATCATACCATATCCTGTCCATGATCCTGATAAAAGATCATTAACTTGAAACACTGACCCTGTTTTTCCCACCATAGTAGCTGAACTGAACTGCATTTCCAGCAAGTTATATTTATATTTTAAACTATACTAAGAAGGGTTTCAGCCTGAAATGTTGCCTATCTCCTTCGCTCCATAGATGCTGCTGCACCCGCTGAGTTTCTCCAACATTTTGTGTACCCTCGATTTTCCAGCATCTGCAGTTCCTTCTTCAACACTAAGTGGGACCCGTTGGATTGGGTCGCATCTCTGATGCTGGGCTGCTGCTTGGGGAGGGGTTGCTGCTTGGGGCGGGGCTGCTGCTTGGCTGCTTGGGGCTGGGCTGCTTTGGGTCCCTGCGAAAGTCCGGTTGGAAACCTCCGCCGGCCATCCTCAGCTCCACTAAAGATGCGATGGAGCAGGAAGGGGCAGACTGTACCGGGGAGTGACAGGGGAAGAGACTAATCCGTGCGACGCTGTAAGGCAGGAGAAGAGATCGAAGAGAAAATCGTAGAATATAAATTATAGCAGAGATCTGCAGACTATTTAAGATAACCTAGTTGTATCTTCGAGATGATCAAATATAAAATGAATAGAAATATTACGTATTCTGAAAATGATCTTTGTAGCTTGAAACAACCTGCTATCAGAGATCTGCCTAGCCACCAGACATTACCTTCATCTTTTCGTTTACTTCTGCAACTCCCGAGTTTTCAAGCCACAGGGAGCAGAGTCTGAAGATGCGCATGTCATGTTCCTCACCACTCTGCAAGCAGTTGATGTAGTTCTCCACGGCTTTACACAGAAACTGCTTACGATCGTCTTGCAATGCACACATCGCTCGTTCATCCAATTCACATTCCCGCTGAACCTTCACTACATATCTAGTCAACAGAATATATTTAGAGTGTCAAATTCATTGAGGAAAGTTAGTTATTTCCAATCTTTCAGTTTTACTTCATGCATTTTATTTCCCTCCAATCGCTTAATGTTAAACATGTATAACAGCAAATGCTAGAGAATTACAGCAACATTTGTGGCTGCTCTTCCCTTTTCAATGGAGAATTAATGTGCTTATCTGTTACTCAACGTCTGGCTTATTTTAACTTGTGCTTCAGTAATGAGCTCAGTTCCCACACTTAGCTTAGAATCGCGATTGAATCTTTTATTAGGATCCTTATAGAACCTATCTGACCGACCGAGCACTGTAGGAGGGGAACCCTATGTTTTCATCAATACTTTATCAGCTAATGTGAGTATGGTTTACATTAAATCAGTTAAAAGATCTTAATGTTACTCTGACAGACAGCTGTGGTTTTAGAAAACTAAGCAAACAGTAAACCTATAATTTCTATATGTCATTCAACTTTTTAATAATTTAACAATGAATAATTTAATAATCTAACGACAAAATGAAAGACAAATGTTGTTCAATGCAATTTTTTCGAATATGAATTCATATTACAACACAGAAGAGACCATGCTATTTCACTGGAGAATACAAAATGCTCTAAAGGATAATGGTAAGCAAAACACAGTGGTGGAGGAACTCTGTGGATAAGGCGGCACCTGTGGAGTAATTAAATGGTCCACGTTTGGGTTGGAACCCTTCTTCAGATTGATTGCAGTGGGGGTGGGGAATGTTATGGGGAGAAAGCTGAAAAAGAGATGAGTATGGGACAAAGCCTGGTGATGATGGGTGGATAATGGTAATTCAGTGGTCTGCGCAAGGAGAAGAAGGACGTCTTCAGGCAGCCGCCCTATCGGGTGGCTAGGCCTTGAGCAACGGCCGGCGGGGTAATGGACGGGCGCGCACTCTCTCTCCCCAGTCCCGAGGCTGTCGGGCGGGAGTCGGTGATGCTGGGGGCTGCTATATGCGCAGCACCTGCTGCAGCTGGTGGGGGAACTGCGGCTGGTGGGGGAACGATGGCAGACGCGGCCTCTCATCCCCGGAGGGCAACTCCAGGCAGATCCTGCGGGAGAGAAAGCAAGGGCCGAGGCTGCTGCGCCGCTGACTGCTGCGGTGGGCCAGGGACGTGGGCGGGCGACCCTGGCGGCTTGAGATCAGCTAGACCAGGTATAGGTGGGAATCAAGCGACCCGACCACGGCGGCAGAACCCAAGACGACGTCCGGTTGCCGCACAGTTGATGGCTGCATATATAGCGTTAATTACCGTAGAGCTGGGCTGAGCTGTTGGCTGCAGACATCAGGTCAACACCAATTTGAAATCCAAAATATCGATTTTGGAACGTCGGGTCACCAGTGTAGAGACACAAACGTTCGTGAATAAATGGATTCTTTATTTAGACATTGTAGGTTAGATATACATGCACGTCTAGCACTCTAACATAATAATCATTGTTGTTGCTGAGAGGGAGTTGCCTTCTGGGCTCGGTTGAGCTCCTGCTGAGGTGGCAGGACACTCTCATGAACAGAGAGGAAGAGGAAGAGAGTGAGAGAGGGAAGGTCGGTTCTTATATACTAGGGCACACCCCTATATCCCGTGGCACCATAGAGGCACCTTGCGTTTTATGCAGAGATCATGTTTCTGAAAAGCAGCGTGTAATTCAAAAACATGTAAGTTAAGCATATACATTCAAACAGGCCTAAATTTGAATGCGTTATCTCAAAAATAAAGCATGTAAATTAGGTTTACGTAATAATTAAACCAGCGCGTTATTTCAAAAATGTATAAATCGAACACATGTAAAACACGAGGTGCCTGCATTGTTAAATCAGCACACAAATTGTTTTAATGAGATAAAGTTTTCACATCTGTTTACCTGTTGATCTGAACTTTATGTTCCTTCATTAAATCGATTTCTGCTTTGGCATTTTTGAGGAGTGCACGTTTGTTTTCAAACTCAGACGACTTCATATAATTATCAATACTCTGATACTGTGCATCGGAGAATCGTGCCAACGATAAAAATGCTTCAATTTTCCCATTGTGAACTATGCCCTTATGTTGAATGCTATGAGTCACAGCCTGAATAAACAAAAAGCAATAGTCTAAAACCATATATTACACTGTATAATATTATTGCCGTTAAATTTGTTTGAAAGTAAAAAGTCCAATGTTTCCCAAATAGGTCAGTACAATACAGAAACAACGGGTAATTTACTCCTTACTTTTTCTAAATACATCTGCATGATGGTGCCAGGGCTTTCTAAACATGTTTCTGCCAACCAATTTCCACAAAGCCTCAGGCACTCGACATAGAGTGGTACTAATGCTTTGTCATCAGTTCCCTAAGAAGAAAAAACAGAACAGGTGGAAAAATACTAATGCAACAAGATTCTAAAATTAAGACCACAGCTGAATACTGAAGAAAAGATAAAATGATAGGGACTATCAACTTGGCTTAATCATGCATATTCACCGTTCGTGAAAATCTTTTCAATGCCTACACAACAATACTGTGAAAGTAATTTCAAAAGTCATGTAGAGATCTGAATGAGCACGAATGGATTGTAACGCTTCTGCGTTTTTACATACTTAAAATCCATTGTTAGAGGCAGAGTAAGAGAGACTTCTTCATTTCTGATCCAATTGATGTGCACAACAACAGAAAAGGTTGTGTTTCTTTTGATTTTCGAATGGCTTACCTGTTCTTGTCATTGTATTAAAAATATATTTTCAATACAACTGACACATTGTCCTTCAAATTATGTCATCAAGTATTTATACATTTACTTTGCCCTCAATAAATAATAACTATTTGCCTTAATTTTTTCCATTTATGTGTTTTGCTTAGAAGACGAAATATGTTGCAATCACCACAATATTAGATTAACCAGGTTTTTGGTCATCTATCAAGGGTTTATTTTTGAGATGGCATTCAAATTTAGGTCTGTTTAAATGTACGTTTAATTGACATGTTTTTGAATTTCGTCCTGCTTTTCAGAAGCATGATCATTTACTTTTTACTAATTCTGATTAAACCATTTTGAGTATTTGCATAATTTGAGCCTAATGAACTTACCTCTAGCTTGTCAATCATCTGTTTGAGAATATCAAGAGAAAGACTCTGTTCCTGTTTATCCCAAAAGACTTGGGCTTCTTCCAGCTGCCAGGTAGAAACACCAAACCCAACTGGATTGTGCTGTTTGATTTGGAAAATTGCCTTTTCTGCCAACTGGAACCAAACAAATGTTATAAATATGGACAAATTGGAAAAAGTGCATGGAAACAAACTCAGTTCCTTTGTTCATTATTTTGGTACAGATAAATGAAGCTCCAAGAAATGCATATAAATCACATGCTGCTTTTAATTAAAAGTCAACAGATTAACATCTTAATAGCTTAACATTTTGTATCACTTAATGGCCACTATAAAAAATGTCAAAAAGATGCTGAACCTGGGAATTTTTTGCTGCTCTTGCTAATTTTGCCATTTCAAGTAAATGCTCAGTCAGAGCATCTTTAACGAGTTCCTTCCTTTGACCATCCGTTTCTTTTTTGATAAGCAGCTCTTGAATGACAGTTCTCATGGTTAAGACAGGCTCCTGGAATGTAAAGTCACTGTCCTTGAGAAGCAGAAGCTGTTGCTGCCATTTTCTGTGTACCATATTCAAAGCATCATCTGGGTCAGGTCTGAGAACAAATAAAAGGCATGTATGAAAATGAAAACAACTTCGGAAATATATCGACAAACATGGGAAAATGAAATGGGTTTATCTATAACGAAGGAAATTTGGGAAGAAAGCCTACAATGTATACATCGTTGCTCATTAAATGCTAGACATATATTGATACAATTTAAGGTATTACACAGATTACATTATTCAAAAACGAAATTAAATAGAATTTATTCTAACATTTCTCCTATTTGTGATAAATGTCAGAACTTGGAAGCTAATTTAACGCATAGTTTTGTAATATGTATATAAAACTTAATTATAATTGGATAGAAATCTTTAGAGTTATTTCTGAAGTTCTTAAAATTAAACTAGACCCAGATCCAAAATTAATAATATTAGGAGTTCCGGATTCAAATCTAACATTAACAGTAAACCAAAGAAATTTCTTGGATTACTGTTTGATAATAGGGAAAAAATTAATATTGAAATTTTGGAAGGGAACATTATCCCCCACAATTAAAATGTGGACAGTGGAAATGTTGGAGACGTTGCATTTGGAAAGAATCAGATTTGTCCTAATGGACAAATACGAACTCTTTGAACAGATATGGTCTCCATATACAGAATATTTGAAGGGGTAGCTGTTCTTGGCATCACAACTCAATGGGTACCCGGCAGGATTAGATGAAAATAACTCTGTTTTTCTTTTTGATTTGTATACATGTCTCCATTAATATTGCTATTTGAAATTGTTATTCACTATTAAGATGTATAGTATAATCTCTCTCTTTTTCTATATAATACTTTATTTTAATTAAATACATATAACAAGAATATATACATATACATATATTTTTTCTCTTTTTTCTTTTTCTCTTTCTTTATAATCAAAATTATTATTTAATCACCACTCTTATTGATTAAAATCTATTCTTTTCTTTTTCTACTTAAAAAAAAAAATAGAAGTTTATAAGTACTATTCGTAACATTCGTATACTTATTGAAATAAGTTGGTTGTGTATTTGAAAAGTTATAATACTGTTGTTGTGATGGATTCCTTTTAATAAAAATATTATTACAAAAAGAAAATGAAAACATTTAGAATATGATTCTCATTATTTAGAAAGCATTATTTCTTTTTGCCCTCTTTTCGATGAATTTCCTTTGTATCGTTCCAAATCAGCAGATGTTGTCTCTTCATTGATCTGTGATTCAAAAGGCAATAAGCAGCCTTAGTGGGTATTAGTTAAACAGCCAACTATAAGGGGAGGTTATTTAAGTCTGGTGACTGCAGTTAAGTCTAGTCCTGTCCTTACCAGTCCTTCAGCCACGTACATTGTTTAGTTATTTAAGTAAAAATAATTTAAACTACTTGACAAAGACTAATTATAATTAGGGCTGCTAACATTGGGTGAGAGTTGGGAGTGAGAAATTGCAAGACCAAGCCCGAGGGAGCGTAGCGACCGGTGGGGGGGGGGGGGGGGGGCGGGGGGGGGGGGGGGGGGAAGAGGTGGGTGTCCCCCCTCCCATTGGTACGGAACTTTTGCATTTTTCAGCTTGAAATTGTGCAAGATGGTGCATACTGTAGCGAGTCTTTTAACTTACACTTGAATGCAATATATATGTTTTAAACTGGATTAGCTATGAGGTTTGAGTAAATTACATTCCTAATTACATTTCACAGTAGAGTCCAGGCTCTGATCCATACGTGCAGCACATGAATGATCTTAGTGTATTCATGTATAGAAATCAGATTATAATCAAACACTTGGCCCATGTTGGCCAACTGGGTCTCACTGCACACCTGGTACTACTCCTGGCCCTGACTCCAGTTGCATACCTTCTCTCATTCCTGTCCCTGAGTCCAGCTCTACACCTGCCCCCCTATTCTACCCTGATCATAGCTGCTTACCTGCTTAGGTTCCCAGTGCTGAACACACCCCTGGTCTCAGCTTTGACTGCACACCTAGTACTATTCCAGACCTTGACTCTGGATGCACACTTGACCTTGCTCCTAGCCCCTTTGCACTGACAATATATCTGGCCCACACTTAACGCCCCATATATGACCACCTGGACCTAACCTATTACGTTCAAGTCCTCAGGTCCTTAGCTAATGCAGTAATCATTTATGGGGCACTTCACAGACAAAATTATGGATAACAAAATTTGCTACATTCATTGGCTTCCTTGTTATCTAACATGCTAGTCACTTTGTCAAAGAAGTCATCAATTGGTTGAACACAATTCCCATCCATAAAATTATAATCACTCAGCTGTATAAGTATTCTGATGCCATTACTTTCATTTTCGTAACAAACTGTCCTTAAGTCATCAGGCTAATTACAAATCAATAACATTAGCCAACTCCGAAACATGAAGCGCTGAGCATTGGGATCCAAACATCATGGACAACTGGCCCCAGTTCCCCGCTCACATCTGGCAGTGTTCTCCATCTGAACCAGGGGCCGCAGAGCGTTTTTGAAAGTGGTGAGGCTGAGCGATCACTGATCACTGGCCTTGGGGGCACCCGGTGAGTGAGTAGAGCAACCAAGTGGGGAGAGGGTGTGGAAGAAGGGTGTCCCCCCTCCCAGGGTAGGAACTTTTTGAAATTTGATGTATTAAAATCATGTTTTAGTGCATTGTAGAAGTATAATTTCAATGTTTTTTGTATGAAGTACTTTTAAGAAGTAACTTTTTAAGGGGTAACTTTATCCACACAAAGAGTGGTGGGTGTATGGAACAAGCTGCCAGAGGACGTAGTTGAGGCAGGTTAAATGCCAACATTTAAGAAACAGTTAGACTGATACATGGATACGATAGGTTTGGAGGTATGGACCAAAAGCAGGTAGCGTAGCTGGGACATGTTGGTGGGTGTGGGCAAGTTGCGCTGAAGGGCCTGTTTTCACACTGTATCACTCTATGACCACATTATAACTCCACCGTGCATGAATGCTTCAAAATCAAGTGATCGAGTTTTATTGCCATATACTCAAGAAATGTAGAAAATAGGTGCAGGAATAGGCCATCGGCTCTTCGAGCCAGCACTGCTATTCAATATGATCATGGCTATTCATCTAGAATCAGTACCTCGTTCCTGTTTTTTCCCCATATCCCTTGATTTTGTGAGCTAAATGGAACTCTCTCTTGAAAACATCCAGTGAATTGGCCTGCACTGCCTTCTGTGGCAGAGAATTTCACAGATTCACAACTCTCTGTGTGAAGAAAGTTTGTCCTCATCTCAGTCCGAACTGGCCCCCCCTATTATTCTTAAACTGTGACCCCTGGTTCTGAACTCCCCCAACATCGGGAACATTTTTCCTGCAGTTACAGTAAGTGAAAATCTAGCAGGCAAGCAGGATGCTTTCGCCAACCACCCCCATTTGAAGTCCACTATCTTCCACCGTTTCTACCCAGTGCCTGGTACTTACTTCCAGCAGCCACTGGTTGTCCTCCAGGATGCACCGAGCCGCAGCCTGATCCATGCCGGTCACCTGGGTGAATTTGGCACAGAGACTCTCACGGCAGCGGCGCAACACTTCCGACGCCTCCGACAGGCCGGGACTCTAGCACTGAGGCTGCTCCATGGCCGGAGCTGCAGTGAGCGACTCGCCAGCCCGGCAAACACTCGCCAGCCCCGCTCCCCGTCTGCATCTGTCCCCGCCGCTGCTTCTGCTTCCAACTCCCATGGCCCATGCAGTTGATATGAGTTTTGAAATTTTTGTTGATCACAGAATTTCTCACGACTGAGTGTGAGAAATTTGTGATCGGCGTGAGAATTTGGCGAAATGCGTGATTCTCACGCTCAGTGCATGGGAGTTGGCAGCCCTGCCTCTCTATCCCCCTCTCCCCTCTTTTTGTCCCCCTCTCTCTCACCCTCTCCTCTCCACCTCGCTTTCTCTCCCCCTCTCTCTCCCTCCCACCTCTCACCCCCACTCTCTCTCTCCCCCTCTATCTCTTCCCCTCAACTTTCCGTCCGCATCTGTTCCCGCCGCTATATCTGCTTCTT
Organism: Okamejei kenojei; assembly: GCA_035221665.1. Classification (NCBI taxonomy): domain Eukaryota; kingdom Metazoa; phylum Chordata; class Chondrichthyes; order Rajiformes; family Rajidae; genus Okamejei; species Okamejei kenojei. Next base: position 64,917,963 of record CM069136.1, on the reverse strand, counting down.
CCTCCCTCAGCCCCGGCTATCCAACATCCGCGGACCATGCAGTTTATTTGAATTTTGAAATTTTCGTTGATCACAGAATTTCTCATCACAGAGCGTGAGAAATTTCTGATCAGCATGAGGGCGTGAGAGTTTCTTCAAATGCGTGATTCTCACGCTCAAAGCAGTATAAATGATGATAAAACATCTGTTCGTTACCTGCAGAGCATGTACCCGATGATTTCTAGTTCTTCCAGTATTTGCAATCTGCATAGTGTGGGGTATAGAGAGTAGACAGACTCCAGGCTTCCTTTGCACAATTCTTCAACTTCTTTAATTCTATCAACACAATAAATTGAAACTCAATTAGTTGGAAGGGTTGAAACACAACGTATGAAATATAGTTGAGGTGAGCAATTGTATCAGATATCGGCAGGGTCAGGATTTACACGACTTCTAACGACAAGGAAAATGGAAACTTTATGCCAGAAGTAGATAAAATCTTGAACAAATCATCTACAATGAGTGAAAACGTTACCTGGCAACCTTCAAAACCTCATGGAAGGCAGAGAATTCTTGGTCTTTCAGAGACTGCAAAGCATGGTACACAGATTCATGATACCCAGGTCTAGAACTCCCACCTCTGGGAAAAGACAACAAAAAGTTTCTAACTAAATAATTTTGGAAAACAAAGAAAGAATCAAAGAATATGAACATTGGAAAAGTTGAGCAAAATACGTAGCATAGCATTTGCCTTCCTAATGGCCTCGTTATCTACAGGTGAATTGTTTGTAATTTATGTATAGGGACCCATAATCTGAATGAATATCTGCACTCATGAGTCTCTCTCATGTTAAAACACAGTTTGCTCTTCTATTCTTCTTATTGAAGTGGATAGTTTTATACTTACACAAAGTGTACGCAATCTATATCTTCTTTGTTCATGCATTACAGCACGGAAACAAGCCTTTCAGCCCAACATCCAAGCCTACCAGGTTTTATAACTAAGCTAGTGTAATTTGTCTTTGTTTGTATCTGATCACCTCTAAACCTTTCCTATCCACATGGGGAGCATCCGCGAGAAAAGCAGTAGTGCACTGCTACCAAGACACGTAACTCCAAAATAAAGCAGTGGGCTTAAGAGAATTGTTTATGTAAGTGTGTGTTCATGTAAATCGCCTATTGCGTGTCGGGGAGTGCCTGCATTTTGATTGTGATCTGGTTTGAAGTCCAAAATCTGTATTTATAATTAATGCATAAGTATGATAAGATGACAATTTTACCATAAAAATGAGCGCAATTCAGTTTATTGTAGCAGAAAACTTTGTATTTACTTGCTTGGAGGGATAGGATCCCACTGCATGTTTCTCCAGGCTGCCTGGAAGCGGATTTCCTGCAGTTCCTCACACCATTCTGTGTTTTCGACTTCAAGCCCCTTTAGATATGTAGTTAGAATATGGCATAGTCCAAAGTTCTGTAAAGCCTTCAATAAACAAGTACAAATTAATCTTGGTTATCATCAAACTGAGCATGTTAAATAGAAAAATACGCGCAGAAAAGCATTGTCCACAAATAGATCGGCATCCTATTAATCAATAGTTGTCAGTTGATGACACTATCTTGACTCCCTCCATTACTTAGCTTATAATTGTGATGTCAACATACAGCAACTGCAACTAACCCCAAGTAGATGCTAGCTATTTTTCACGAGTAGATTATTTTGGATTCATGGTTTTGTGTAATTGAGGAGTGAGTGAGGTGCAACTGTTTAATGCATCAAATTGTGTCCCAGATATCTAGTATTCAGCATCAAGGCACATTGTCCCAATTTCGGAGATAGTTGTGGAACACAATAACATGAAATGGTGGCTTCATTTTGGAGACAAGAATCTTGACTTTGTTTATATTAGTGCTCAGCTTTGTGTGTAACTTGTCAAGTAGTTACAAACTCCTGCTGATTCAATAAAATGTACGCAATTGGAAGTGGTCTATTATGAAAAAAAATTGTTTGCATGTTATCCAGTCAAATCATACAAAGTATGAATACGATCACGCCACACATAAGTATAACAGGTAGTGCTGAGAAAAAATACCAGAAGTGGAAGGAAGGGCCACAATTGGTACAATTGATCACTTCCCTCTGGAAGGCGACTCCGGACTGTCAAAGCTGCCACAGCCAGACATTAAAACAGCTTTTTTTCCACGAGTAGTAGCTCTACCCAATAACTAAAATCCTGTAGCCTCCTTTTGCTCTGGTATTTTATTTATTTCACATGTTTAATCAATGATGTTTTATTATTGTTTAATGTTTTACGTATCATTCTTAACTGTCACTGTATGTCATGTCACTTGTGGGCGGAGCACCAAGGCAAATTCCTTGTATGTGAATACTTGGCCAATAAACGTATTCATTTATTCATTCACAATGAGGTAGGGTGGGAGATCGGGACTACACAGGTTGTGTTGTTGAAGATAATCAGTCTAGTCAGTGATAATAGAACCAGGCCATTCTTTATGTTGAACCTTGATAACCCCAAACTAGATTACAATCTCTTTCCTTGCTATCTTTGATGCTTTCTCCAAGTGTTCAATTAAAACAGAATTGTTTAATCAATTGAGTGCTGTGTAGCGATCGTCAGGCTTCCTTGGCCTTACTTTCCTTGAACCAATAAGACTTTGACATCTGAATTTACTACTGAGGATTTCCCAAGCCACGATGTTCATTAATCCAGTCATTTTTTTCAATCAGCACAACAGTGATGCAGGATTCTAGAATCTCATTAAATAGATACAATTTAACATATGTGTATCAGAATATATTGCTATTTTCCAAAGATTTGAACACAAAAACTTAGACACGCTCAAATACATTACTAGGAAAGGCTTAAAATGGGGGTGCTATTTTCTGACTAAAGTATTTTCTCTGCATACAGGCAAAGTACTGCATACTTTGGAGGGTAATTATCCCCAGTGAACATTACTAAAACAGGTTATCTGGCCATCACAAACATGCTGAAATTGGGTGCTGCTTTTGCCACTGCGACTATACGTCATAAGATACTTTTCATTGGCTGTAACGTTCTTTGACTATTCTGAAAATATAAAAGATGTTATAAATATAGGAAAGAACTGCAGATGCTGGTTTAAATCGAAGGTAGACACTAAATGCTGGAGTAACTCAGCGGGACAGGCAGCATCTCTGGAGAGAAGGCATGGGTGACGTTTCGGGTCGAGACCCTTCTTCAGATTGAAGAAAGACATTATATAAATGCACGCCTTTCTTTTCTCATCAGTTTTTTTTGTAACTGAGCTTTTATCTTTTGACGCTAATGAGGAAGAAACCAAAGGAGCAACTGGGCTGAAATTGTTTTGCTCCCAATTGCTAATGATTATTGAATAAATAATTAGGAAATTATTCTTATTTAATTTTCATTATTTAGGTTGCTGGTCGAGTACTACAGTAATGGCATGACTAAATCAAAAAGAATATTCTTTCAGACTCATTCACTTCACCACAAATACAATGCAATGCACCAGTAAATCAAAATAACATTTTGTAATGTCAAGGGTCTGTCCCACTTGGGCGTCATTTGCGCCTCATCATTCGACATCATTTACCCGTCGTGACAAGCACGTGATGCGCGTGTGGTGAGGCGTGGTGGCGTAGGCAGTTACGCGCGGTTAAGCGCGGCGCCCCAGGATTTCGGGATTCACAAAATCTTCGAGTGCCATCTGCGTGATGCGCAAATAACGCCCAAGTGGGATGGGCCCTTTACTCCTTCAGTGATATCTGTAGCACATGAGGATTGCAAGCAAGTAGCTAGGCATCTAAAAAGCTGCCAGAAATAGTGAAAATACCCAATACCATAGAATGGACGGTCATAGAAATGCTCCCTAACATTTTCCGCAGATTTACTGAATGAAAACAGTGCAGATCACTTTCTGATTTTCCATCTTCTAAACTGGGCAATTATCATGGTTATAGTTACATAGTGCATGTTTAATACTAGTGTTAAGACCCATATGAAAATAAACTACCTGGACAATACCAGCTTGGCGTGTAGAGACAGGAAGATTCATTTCAATGTCATATGTTACAAGAGCCTTGTCCCACAGCACTTCATGCTCATATGTTCGAACTCTGTTACATTGAAAAACAAAATATTAAACGTTAATAACATCTAAAGAATTAGATGGAATTAAATATTAGCGGGCATTTTGTGCAAGAATATTGTCTGAAACTAGTTTCTTGGAAATATTACAGTTACCTGTGTACATGATAAATATTTGCAGTTGTGCATCTTAAATTCAGTTATACGAATACCAACTCCCATTTTGAAGCTCTAGAATTACTGAGCAAAACAACTTGATCAATTAAGAAAATGTTATTCCCCATAGGTCTACAAATCTATTCCAATCCTGCTTACTCCGTATCGTTAATATAATATAATATAATATAACAATTATAGCACGGAGACAGGCCCTCTCGGCCCTTCCAGTCCGTGCCGACCATTTGTTTTCCCCTAGTCCCATCTACCTGCACTCAGACCATACCCCTCCATTCCCTTCACGTCCATATACCTATCCACTTTACTTTTAAATGATAAAATCGATCCTGCCTCCACCACCTCTGCTGGAAGCTCATTCCACACAGCCACCACCCTCTGAGTAAAGAAGTTCCCCCTCACGTTACCCCTAAACTTCTGTCCCTTAATTCTCATGTCATGCCCTCTTGTTTGAATCTTCCCTACCCTCAATGGGAAAAGCTTATCCACGTCAACTCTGTCTATCCCTTTCATCATTTTAAAGACCTCAATCAAGTCACCCCTTAACCTTCTGCGCTCCAAAGAATAAAGACCTAACTTGTTCAACCTTTCTCTGTAACATAGTTGCTGGAACCCTGGCAACATTCTAGTAAACTCCTCTGTACTCTCTCTATTTTGTTGACATCCTTCCTATAACTAGGCGACCAAAATTGTACACCATACTCCAGAATTGGTCTTACCAATGCCTTGTACAATTTTAACATTACTTCCCTACTCCTATATTCAATGCTCTGATTTATAAAGGCCAGCACACCAAAGGCTTTCTTTACCACCCTATCTACATGCGATTCCACCTTCAGGGAACTATGCACAGTTATTCCCAGATCCCTCTGTTCCACAGCATTCCTCAATTCCCTACCATTTACCATGTACGTCCTATTTTGATTTGTCCTGCCAAGATGTAGCACTTCACACTTATCAGCATTAAACTCCATCTGCCATCTTTCAGCCCACTTTTCCAAATGGCCCAAATCTCTCTGTAGACTTTGAGAATCTACTTCATTATCCACAATACCACCTATCTTAGTATCATCTGCATACTTACTTATCCAATTTTCCACCCCATCATCCAGATCATTGATGTACATGACAAACAACAGTGGACCCAAAACAGATCCCTGAGGCACCCCACTGGTCACCGGCTTCCAACCTGACAAACAGCCATCCACCATTACTCTCTGACATCTCCCATTCAGCCACTGTTGAATCCATCTTGCTACTCCGCCATTAACACCCAAAGATTGAACCTTCTGAACCAACCTTCCATGGGGAACCTTGTCAAAGGCCTTACTGAAATCCATATAGACAACATCCACTGCTTTACCCTCATCAATTTCCCTAGTTACCGCTTCAAAAAATTCAAGAAGGTTTGTCAAACATGACCTTCCAGGCACAAATCCATGTTGACTGTTCCTGATCAGACCCTGTTTATCCAGATGCTTATATATATTATCTCTAAGTATCCTTTCCATTAATTTGCCCACCACTGACGTCAAACTAATAGGTCTATAATTGCTAGGTTTATTCTTTGAACCCTTTTTAAACAATGGAACAACATGCGCAGTACGCCAATCCTCCGGCACTATTCCCGTTTCTAATGACATTTGAAATATTTCTGTCATAGCTCCTGCTATTTCTACACTAACTTCCCTCAATGTCCTAGGGAATATCCTGTCAGGACCTGGAGAGGTTAGAGATTCACCTTTTTTAAATATCTATCTAATTATCTATGTTCCACTGCATAATTATATTTTCTATCCAACCACCTTTAGTAAGTAATTTCCCTGCAGTTACCATCAGATGCTCTTGTTGGATCATGGCAGGGAAATTGAAATATATTGTCCTGGGGGCACCTTTCAATGGGCAATCCTAGGATAACCTGGTCTAAATAGTACAATATTAAGTCCAGGCATGTACTTCTTACCTTCATCTTTGGATCTCCATGCACTGTACTGAGAGTTAACAATGCTGCAGCTTGACCTCAGTGACCTGTGCTTGGTCCCTGACACTGCCCACCTCCCCCGCATACTCAAACTCTCCTCTGACATTGGTCGTGATCTCCCCATCAATGCACTGCTGCTTCCCAATCCCAGGACCTACTTTCCCAACTTGTGCTATATTTCATCCTAACCATTCCAACTATCAAGTGTTGGTCTCTTTCTTTCAATAGACATTGCCAGATTTTGCTTATCTTCCAAGATCAAGTGACTGTCTCAGAATTCCAATCTCTACTTTCCCCACCAACGTCATATTTCTTCCCCAACTTCCAAGATTCAGACTCTGCCCCAATCCCCCACACCCCTACCCTGTAAGCTGTGCTCTGATGTCCCCAAACCTTAGGCTTGGGGTCATCAACATCTTGATACCAAATTCAAAATAATTGCAAGTAAGTGAATTTATCATTGCTGCAAAGTCTAAGAAGTATGGTAGGATTTACAGACAATAATTGGAGAAAGAATACAGAATGTAACTAAATCAGTCAGTCATAGTGGGAAGTATCAATAACGTCAGGTTTTACCTGGCAAGTGGGTGCAACATCTTCCCTCCACCACAGCCATATAAACTATCAGGTTCTCCTATACTTCTGTAGACTTCAATCAGTAGCTCCTGTTGGAAAATACAACAGCTTAAAGACGAACAAGATATTTTATCAACTTACTTTCTCTGATGCAGTAATACTATTTCCTGGAGCATTTTGATCTGCCAAAGATTGCCCTTATTTCTTTTGAAAACTTTTATTTATTATTAATTCAAAGGTACAGACATGGTTGAAGGCTATCTGACTGAGTTGGTGGTTGATGGTATACGATCTGGTGATGACACCTCATGGAATATTCGATTTTGCTCTCGATAGTAAGCAGAGAAATGGTCTTCTGTTTGGCAGACCCTCAGAGTTGAGGAAAACATATTTTCACTGAGTAATGGAAAATGCATATTCCCAAATTTCTTTCATTTGTGATGACTTTTCCACATCAGCTCTCACAGGAACATGACAGAGCGACAGGTAGGAAGGTTAAGGTGATGATGTTCCCTGCGTCATACAGGAGACTGTAACTACCAAGACTGGATTTACCTTCCTACTTGAATGCACAATAATGGTGTCTCTTGGCATTTCCTCCTTTTTCTAGACATGCGTGAATGTGAGATTTAAATTTCTCTGCTAAATGTTAGAACCACAAAGGATACCATCCATTTCTGAGACATTTGGATTTGGTATCTTCAAATTCTCGTTGGTCAGCGGTGGAGACTGGGTCAGATGCTATTGGATGGCGTCAAGGTCAAGGACACAGTCAGGGTTGAGTAGTTATTTTAAGTATTCACCCCAGAAGATTCTGAATACTTCTCTGTCTTGGTAAATTTACTTCTGTTCTTGTTCACTTCTGCTCCCTATCATGTGCTTGCAGAGGAGATTAGTTTAACTTAGCATCATGTTGGCACAGTTATTGCAGGCTGAAGGACCTGTTCGTGTGCTGGTACATGTCCAATGTAATCTATTATTCATAGATTCCACTGTGATAAGATGAGGTTTTAGAGATATAGAATGGAAACAGGCCCTTTGGCCCATCGAGTCCACCCCAGCCAACAATCACCGTTCGCACTAGTTCTGTTTTCCCAGAAGAAGAGTGCTGGGGTGTTTGACCTCCATGGGGAACATGGAGAGATGACTTTTTGGATTGGAAGACTTCTTCATTTGAGAACTTCTTCAAAGTCGGCCTACCTTGAGGAGATTTCACAATGGAGCAGTGCAGTGTAGAACCTTATTTTTGTAAACCAGTATCTGCAGTTCCTTATATAAACATTTAAGTTCTTGTCTTGGAGACTTTGTTGCAGATAGGAGATGCAAGAGCCATTTAGTTTATGTACCTGTAAACTAATCCCTGTTTCTTCTCTGCTTTTACTGCTCAAGCTGGAGATCGTTTGTTCTTGGCTGCCTTCATCAAACTTTAAGTTGCGAGCTGCTCTGCGGGAATTCCTAAATACCATAAAAAAAAATTTTAAATGGATTGTGTTACTGAAGCATCTTTTACAAGTATTTGTTACCAGTTATACAAAAAATAACCATTCATATGTAATAACTATTCATATGTTAGTTTTGCAGCTACTGCTACACTTTATTTTTACACTAAACATTCCTTCGGGTTAATTTTTGACCATCAAAAATTATTAAGTTTGGGCTGAGTGGGAAATTAACATTTGGAATCCAAATCCAAGCCATACTTCATCCTTTAATTTAATTTAGAGATACAGTGTAGAAACAGGCCCCTTGATCCACTGAGTCCGCGCCCACCAATGATCATCTGTTCACACTAGTTCTATCTTATCCACCAGCGACAACTTACAGAGGCCAATTAACCTACAAACCTGCACGTCTTTGGAATCTGGGTGATAACACCCAGAGAAAACCCACGTGATCACAGGGAGAATGTAGAAAGTCTGTACAGACAGCACCCGTAGTCAGGATTGAACCTGGATCTCTGCTACTGCAAGGTCAGCAGCTCTATCATTGCACCACTGTGCCTCTCACTTTCCTAAAGGCATGAGATGGGCAACTAAAAAAAACTCTCAGAATGTGGATAGATCAATGAAAGCTTTTACGCTGGGTGCAAAACTTCATTTCAACACGCGCAGCGGTATGAACATTGACTTCGCTAACTTCAAATAGCCCTTGCTTTCCTCCTCTCTCCATAGGAAGGTTGCACGACAGTCGAGGTCACGATCCGTAACCTGTAATGTTGCCATGCAATGCCAACTGGAGTACACATGGTGAACTGCAGGTAAGTATTTACTATGGCTGCGCTCCTTCGGCCACTTACACCTTGGAGCTCCGGTTCAGAGCAAAGATACTAGAGCATTTGCTTCAGAGCGCTCAGTCACCCTCCACAATTATTTACAGCGCAGAAATTGACCATTTTGGCGTTTGTTAACAGTTAAGAAAGTACGCGTTTCCCAGTTCTCCCAACAGTCTTACCGTCTCCGACCACAGTCTATCTCTGTCCCACCCAATACCCTGACATCAGTCGGAAGAAGAATCTCCACCCGAAACATCACCCATTCCTTCTCTACAGAGATGCTACCTGTCCTGCTGAGTTACTCTGGCATTTTGTGTCTACCTTTAGTTTTGAGAAATTAGGCATATCTCAATTTCTCCAGATATGCTGGATACCAGTCAGTGATCCTGCTTCAGTTGTACTTAGCTCTCGAGAGCCAGAGCACATATGTTTAAAGTGAGGGGAGAAAGATTTAATACGAAACTGAGGGGTAACTTTCTCCCCGTCAAAGGATGGTGAGTGTATGGAAGGAGCTGCCGGAGGTACTATCACAACATTTAAGAAACATTTGGATAGGTACCTGGATAGGATAGGTTTAGAGGGATAAGATACAAATGCAAGCAAGTGTAGATGAGACATGTTGGTTGTTGTGGACGTTGGGCCGAAGGACCTGTTTCCATTCTGTTTCACTTTATGACTCTCAATGTTTGTACATGCTCTGCTTTAGAATTTAAAAGGATGAATAAAATTTTCGGGTCTTAAATTTTAGATGTCTCCCTTAGTTGATCCCTCAGTGATCCTTTGTTTGGAATCTTAACCTATTATGCTTTCAATATTTACTAACTTTAGCAACAAAAAAATACAATTAGCCCCAATCCATTCACTATAGGCTGAGGCTATACATTTAAAAAAATGACGTGGTTCCAGATAAATTCAGATAGCTGTCAAATCAAAACAGGAAGCTGTTGATTAAATATATATTATTTCAGACAATTTAAGAACACAGTGAAACTTTTGCAAAATATGGTAAAGTTTAAGATGGCACTATTTTATATTTTAGGGCAAATTGATATTTGTTTGTGGACACACTGAAGGTCATATCTATATCAGTGAGACCAAGCAGAGGCTTAATCTACATCGGTGAGACCAAGCATAGGCTTGGCGATCGTTTCGCCGACACCTCCGCTCGGTCCGCAATAACCAACCCGACCTCCAGGTGGCTTAGCACTTCAACTCGCTCTCCCATTCCGTATCCGACCTCTCTGTCCTGGATCTCCTCCATGGCCAGAGTGAGCAACACCGCAAATTGGAGGAGCAGCACCTCATATTCCGCTTGGGATAAATCCTCTTGGCATGAACATCGAATTCTCTCAATTCTGTTAACCCTTGCTGTCTCCTCCCCTTCCTACCTCTCCCTCAGCCCTCGCGCTCCTTCTCCTCCTTTTTCCTTTCTTCCCCCCACCCCCATCAGTCTGAAGAAGGGTTTTAGCCCGAAACGTTGCCTATCTCCTTCGCTCCATAGATGCTGCTGCACCCATTTAGTTTCTCCAGCAATTTGTGTACCCACTGAAGGTCGTAGCAGATAAATGAAGAAGTGTTCCAAGCCGAAATGTCACACATTCTTTTTTTCCAGAGATGCTGCCCGATCCATTGACTTACTCCAGCAATGAGTTTATCTTCAATATAAACCAGCATCTACAGTTCCTTCCTACACATAACTTTTTATGATTTGCTACAATTTAAAGGGAGTACCGTTTCAACTCTTCCTCGTCAGATCTGATTTTATCAGCATAGATTTCTGCATAAAGCAAGGCTGTAAAGTGAGCTGCACATGACTGGGCTGTCAAAGCAACCTCCAAATAATTTAGATCCAGCCAGAAGTTGTCATCCCATACAGTGCTCAGCTGATGTCTGAAATGAGAAAAATATCAAATATCAAAAATAAAAGTTTTCTCTTGACTTCATTTCAAACATTTAAAATTAAACTAAATCAAATATGCTGTAATCAACTTGAAAAATGTGATAGTATTGATGCAGCATTAAAATAAAATCACTGTGTTCAGGTTATACATTCCGAGAAACAAGGCTAGATTAATACTTTGAATGCAACCATTCACCAATACTCATAGGGACTTGAATTCTTATGAAGAGTTGCCGCTTTTTTTGCTAACCTACTTTTCTTAAATAGGTTCTGCTGAATGACCTGTTGCGACATTTTAGCATCTTCTGCTACATAAATTAAAAGAATATGAACAAATTTTGTTGAAACCTTTTTTGCTTGCGCAGGTAATCGACCACAGCCAGCATTGTGCGCCGAGAGGTCTTATCCATAGATCCGTGGGGAAGGCTGTCCGTTTCTGACAAAATAATAAAAACAGGTTTAACAAATGGGAATACAGAAAAAACTTCATATAAAATGTAACCGCTTTCACAACAACTAGATTGTTTATGAACATTAAATTCTCTACTTTTAGGTGACTAAAGTGCCTGTCCCACAGGCGATTTTTTCGGCGACTGCCATAGTCATAGCAGGTCGCTGAAAAACCGGCGACTGGACCCCCATAGAACAATGTCTACGACAAGCTACTACAACCTACCACCGAGTCGACGTCAAGCTACCGACAACCGGCGACCCATTAGGATGTCCACATTCGACCACACCTACGACAACCCGCGACAAGCTCCGACAACCTATGACCCTGTTGGCAACAACTGAAGACAATTCAGTCGCCAGTACCTGTCGCTGGTTGACGTAGGTAGTAGCCAATGGAATTCACCGAAGTCAGCACCGGTGACAACCTATGTCACCTGGCGACAACCTACGTCATCCTGGCGACAACCTACGACAGCACCTACGTCAGGAGAAGTCGAGCTACACTCATTGGCGTAAAGTCCACTGTCACCAACTTTTTTTGAACATTTCAAAATCCAGTGGTGACCAGAAAAACGCTACGACACTTTGGGCGGCTGAGGAGCCTACCCACGACCATACAGGTGACACCCCGGCGTTAGCCTAGTCACCTAAAAGAAATTGCCTAAGTGGGACAGGCCCTTAACCCACAAAACAACACCCCCATTCTCACTCCCCTCCCCCACCCCCTCTCTTCTCAGTAGCCAACCTGGACTCGCACCCATTTCTCCCCTTCCCTTCCATCTTTATTTATTCTTCTGGCTTCACAATTTGCACTTCCATCCTTATCTCACACCTTTTGCCTTTTCAGTCTGGCCTTTGTCCAACCATCTGCCTTTCGAAAACTCCCCTCACCTGTATCCACTTATCACTCGCCAGGCTTTGTCCTCTTCCAGCTTTTACCTCCCGCCACCACAATCAGCCTGCAGAAAGGCATGACCCGAAACGTCACCTATCCATGTTCTCCAGATATGCTGCCTGACTCGCTGAGCTACTCCAGCACTTAGTGTCGTCTTTTGATTATACTCACTACTATTCAGAAAATGGTTGATTATCAGAAATGCTTTCTCAAGGCGTAAACTTTGATTCATCAGAAGATAAAAAAGATCATACCATACTGATACCAATATGGTAATCTAGCCATACTTGAAAGGGAGAAATTAATGTTGAATGACAGTCACTGCCATACTTTCCTTGAAGGAATTTCAGAAGGCAGAGGAACAATGAAGTGCTAATTTGGTGGAGCAGAGGGGATGGGTGTTGCGAAAATATAGAGAATATTCACGATACAAAACTGATGGCGTCAAAGTAGAAATGGTCAAAAGCCTCACGTTCCAAGCGATAAATGTCACCGGCAATTTGGCCTGGACCAGCCACATCGAAGCTAAGGCCAAGAAAGCACACCAAAACCTCTACTACCTTAGTTGGTTTAAGATGTTTGGCATGTCCCCAGTAGCACTGTAGAAAGCATTTTATCGGGATGCATCACAGCCTGGTTTGGGAACAGCTCCATCCAGACCACGAGAAATTGCAGAGCACTGTGGACGCAGCCCAGATCATCATGCAAACCAACCTCCCTTACACTGACTCCAAATATTCTTCACTGCCTCGGGCAAGGCCACAAGCATAATCAAGGATCAGTCTCACCCCAGACACTCCCTCTTCTCCCCTCTCCTATCAGGCAACGGGTACAGACATTTCAAAACAGAGACCTCCAGATTCAGGGACAGTTTCACCCCAGCTGTTGTCTGGCAATGGAATGGTCCTCTCATCAGCTAGGGTCTGGTAATGACCTCCCATCAACTCATTGGAGACCTTTGGTTGGACTTTAATTGGACTTTCTCTTACACTAAATGTTGTGCCCTTTATCTGTGCTGTGTGGACAGCTTGATTGTAATCATGTATAGTCTTTTCTTTGACTGGATGATAAGCAAACAAAAGCTTTTCCCTGTACCTCAGCACATGTACACAAATAAACTAAACTAAATTAGCATTAAGCTAAACTGAAAAGATGAGGACTTTATTAATGGAGTATTTTTAAATGATGGAGCATTTTCCTGTAGTTAATTAGAAACAATAGACATTATTTCTGTTGTTGGTTTGACAATAAGAGGCCTTTAATACTGTCAGTGTGAGAGTAAGATGAGAATCTTTATACAGAGATACTGTTAAAGTGAAGAAAATTGCAACATCATAGAGAACTTTACTTAGACATATTAGTGGAAAGTACGGAGCTAAGGGGAGAAGCTCTATGTCCTATAGTTTCTACATTAGGCAGTCACTGGAGATCAAGGATCACTTACTTCCACTTGCTTGTGGGTTCTGGTTTAATTGAAGAGGCCAATGTGAGAACCATATATTACGCAGATGACGCAACGAATGCATGGCACAGTACATGGTTAATCTGTGCAGTTCTACAATTGCACACTGGGCAGGGATTCCCAGCAGACGAATGCTGTGGGGCATCCAAAAAGGAATAATGGATTGCCCCGTGTACTGTAGTATTTTAAATCTCAAAAAGGCAGATCCAAAGTTAGCTACGGTCTGAAAGAGGTTGCAACAAACATAGGACTAGTATTGCTAAAACAATCGGAGGGATGGTAGAATATTCAAAAGGATAGATATGATCATCATAAAACATAGGAGCAGAATTAGGTCATTCAGCCCATTGAGTTTGCTCTGCCATTCAATATGCTCACAAAACAAAATTTAAGTATTCAGCTTGAACAGATAGACAATCCATGTGGAACTGACACATTATTTTAAATTTAGAAAATGATCCAATGAAAAACATATTTTATTTAAGAAATATACTGGACAATGATCCCAATTAATGGCTCAGTAGTGGAAATACCAAAGGGACAGGCATTATTACAAAATCATGAGAGGAATAGATTGGGTAAACACACAGAGTCTCTTGCCCAGAGTTGGGGAATCGAGAACAGAAGAGAGGTTTACGGTGAGGGTGGTGGGTGTATAGAACGAGCTGTGGAGGAGGTAGTTGAAGCAAGGACTATCCCAATGTTTAAAAATATTTAGACAGGAACATAGATAGGATAGGTTAGAGGAATACGGGCTTTATACTGGTAGGTGGGACTAGTGTAGATGGGACATGATGGTGTGCAAGTAGTGGGCATGGGTGTGGGCTAGTTGGGCTGAACTATTAGCTAATTATCTGAGGTTTCATACATTCTTAAGGGCCTGTCCCACGAGCATGCGACCTGCATGCGGCAAGCGTGACCAAACTGGAAGCGGGGGCCACGCAGGGGTCGAGTGATCCCCGTACAGGGCCGGTCCCACCAGCATGCGCCTGCATGCCGCGAGTGTGACCAAACCGGAAGCGGGGGCCGCGCGGAGGTCGGGTGAGTGACACGAAGTTGGAGCGAAGTCCGTGGTAAGGAGAGGGACACGGAGGCACACACAGAGAGGGACACGGAGGCACACAGAGGGGCATGGAGGCACACAGAGGGGCACGGAGGCACACAGAGAGGGTCACGGAGGCACACAGAGGGACACACAGAGAGGGTCACGGAGGCACACACAGAGAGGGTCACGGAGGCACATAGAGAGGGACACGGAGGCATACAAAGAGGGTCACAGAGACACACAGAGAGGGACACGGAGGCACACAGAGAGGGACACGGAGGCACACAGAGGGACACGGAGGCACACAGAGGGGGTCACGGAGGCACACAGAGGGACACACACAGAGGGTCACGGAGGCACACACAGAGAGGGTCACGGAGGCACATAGAGAGGGACACGGAGGCACACAGAGAGGGTCACAGAGACACACAGAGAGGGACACGGAGGCACACAGAGAGGGACACGGAGGCACACAGAGAGGGACACGGAGGCACACAGAGAGGGACACGGAGGCACACAGAGAGGGACACGGAGGCACACAGAGAGGGACACGGAGGCACACAGAGAGGGACACGGAGGCACACAGAGAGGGACACGGAGGCACACAGAGAGGGTCACGGAGGCACACACAGAGAGGGTCACAGAGGCACACAGAGAGGGACACACAGCCACACAGAGAGGGACATGGAGGCACGACGTCGAGGCGGTGCATACGGCATCGAGGCGGCTGCGGGCCGACAGGCCGTTGCCACGCTGAATTTTTGAACACGGTCAGTTTTTCGGAGCTCCGCGCGATGTCGGGACCAGCTCCGCACAAATCCACACGGCTCCGGCGATCGAAGTGGGACCGGCACCACGGCTCAAGTGACCACGTTAGGTCGCACTTGCCGCATGGAGTCGCATGCTGGTGGGACAGGCCCTTTACTTTCCAAAGTAAGACTTACTTTCCAAAATAATTTAATACAAACTGATGTACAACACCATCAAATTGAAATGCTTATTGAAATACTTTTTCAGTGGACTCGTGTAAAATCCATTACCTGAGTCAATAATGGCTGGTGTGGTGGATCTGCTAGAGCTTGATCCCATTCTACAGCACATATTAAAGAAACTTTGAATGTGGTTAGATAACAACCCCTGCCAGCAACTGTTATCATCATGAAGGAGAATATCATGGATCAAGTATGGAAGAACCATCTGGCAGAAGTCAGTCTTCACCTGATGAAACAAGGTAACCAACATGAACAAAATCAAATTCGAGGTTATAATGTACAACGTTTAAACTCTACAGATAGCTTTTTAAAATCTTCAAATTCAATTCTAACTCTAAGTTCCAAAACATTATTTTTTATTGACGCCTGCCAGTTCTTCGTTTTGCTAAATCTAAAGAGAAAAGATAAATCGATAATAGAGAAAAACTAGAGGTTGTGCTGGTGATGTAACTGGAATAAGTGATTCCAAACAACCTGGATATTTAGTTTGTAACTGGGTACTTGCTTCTTTCAAACTCCCCAACAAAATAGTCATTACATTAGACACAAGGAATTGCAGATGGTGCTTTTTTCAAAAAAGACACAAAGTGTCAGAGTAACTCAGCAAGTCAGGCAGCGTCTCTGGAGAACACACAGGTGACGTTTCTGGTTGGGTCCCTTCTTCAGACTCACTTCTGATCTGCTGAGTTATTCCAGCACCTTGTGTCATTTTTGGCCATGATGTTACTCAAAATCCACAAATGTAATGAAATAAAGAAAACAATTCCTAATATACAGAAATATTTAATAATCTGATTAGAGTGCAGGGGCCACTCAGACTGAGCAGTCAACAATGTTGGTTGCATTGGTACACTGTTAATGTTAAAATATAAATTTCAAGCAAAGGCACAAAAACAAATCTGGAGAATGAAAAAAGTACCAGATTACCTCACATAGTGACTTTATTAACTGTAGAACTTCACTCCTCACACCTCCACTATCTAATAGTTTACAGGTTAGAGTTTTCAGCCATGTGTCATGGTTTACACCCTGAGGTATCCACAAACAGCTGTCATCAAGAGTTTCAGAAGGACTGGATCTGCTGTCTGCTAGCAACTCAGGAACCTATGTCAACAAATCATAGGTTTACACAATGGTTTTATTGAAATGATTTTAATAATGGTTTTATTACAGGAAAGACACACTACAGAATCACAGATGAATGTGAAAGGTTAGAGGATAAAGTCATTATTTTAAGAAAAGGTGTTGCATTTTGGCAAAGGGTAAGGTTAAATATACAACAAAAAGTGTTCAAAACCATGAAATAATTATTTCATCCATTAGAAAATGATGAACAGTAGAAAAGAAAGACCAAGTTGACAGAGGAGAATTTAACTTTAGTGTTAGTACCAGAGCCAAAAAGCACGATGTGACATATTTTAAAATTTTAAAAACATTATCACAATAACTGCTGAAAAAAATGTAATCAGAAAACTTAAGACAGAAGCAGGTTATATGAAAAGCAATAGCATGATACTAAAATAGATAGTTTAGCAGTGGGGCTATTATCTGCACATTAGCTAAGATGTAGCTTCAGATCAGATTGTTATTTTGCATCTACACAGTGAATAACATGCTTCACTGTGTTCAGAGATAATTACCTTCATTCTGGGTGTTCGGAAAGGTTGTAAATACATCAACATGGGATCAGGACCATTGGGTTCATTCTTACTTAACTCCCAGAATTGGTGGCCTGTTTGGGTGGCAAGTATGTTCTTTGCACATTTAGCAGCTGCAAAGCGAACATCAATACTGGCAGAAAAGAACAGGAAGGCTAGATTTTGTAAAAGCAATCAGTAAAATTACAATAATTTTTGTTCACATCTCTTTGACTCTATGCACTCTTCTAAACCAATAGTACCTGAAAATGAACAAATTACATTCCTTTGGTGGAACTGTATTATGCCCAAAATAATCTATTGCTCGTAGACAAAATTGCTGGGGAAACTCAGCGGGTGCGGCGGCATCTAAGGAGCGAAGGAAATGCACGTTTCGGGCCGCTTCAGCAAAGTCTGAAGAAGGGTTTCGGCCCGAAACGTTGCCTATTTCCTTCGCTCCATAGATGCTGCCGTACCCGCTGAGGTTCTCCAGCAATTTTGTCTACCTTCTGGATGATGTTCCAGCATCTGCAGTTCCTTCTTGAACATAATCTATCGCTCACTTTAAACTGGATTAACAGGGCAAGTTTAGTCTGGGTTCACTTTGAACTTGGGCTGTTTGTTCCTCCAATTCTTAAATTATCCCAAAAATTGATTTACAGATTAAACTTTGCTCTCATGGAATTTATTCTCGTGGAATGTATGTGGAAAAAATTAATAAATCAAAACAACTTTTTTTTCCCAACTTGCCGATGACATGTATCACGTTATGGAAATAAACCTCATTTTTTAGCAAAGCAACTTCCACTCTTCTCCTGTAGCGAAAGAGTAGAACATCATTTCGAGCTGACCAAATGGACATTGCAGCTGAAATTTTAGACTATTACTTCCAACACAGGATGAATTGTCACAATGCAAAATCTACAATGGAAAATCGAGATTTTATCTGGGAGTTATATGTACATGGAAGTATGCAATAAACTCTTCAACAAAATCACACACAAGCAAGCCTAATTAAAACCGCTGTGTGCATTTTGCTGATATGATGCTACAAAACTATACAAATAATATTATGTGCAATAAATATAATGATTCACACAAATTCACTCAAAAGGGTATATGTAATGCAGACTATAGCGATCTGCAAGGCCTTTTTTTTTGCTCTTTGCTTCATTTCAAAACATGCATAAACTCACCATTGGTCAATGAGAGCATTATTAATTACACCGAGGAGAATGCAAACCAATTTAGAATTATTTTCTTTCAAAACTTCTGACACCTTGAAATGAAATTCATCTTTCTTGTTTTGTAAAGCAATAGTGGAAAAGTCAATTGGACCCATTTCTCCAAAGCACTTGCCTGCAGCTTCTGAAATCACAAAATGAATGTAAACCTCAAGGATATATTCAAATAATAATTGCTGCAAACTAAATAATCCAGAACCTATAAACTGCTTTGAAGGTTTCCATAATGAATTGACTAACACATCAAAGGTGGACACCAAAGTGCAACTTGCTAAACTTGTAATGTAACAGGTTCAAGGGAAATTATCTTCTTCAATGTTTACATACAACGGTACTATCAAGTGAAGATAGACCCAAAATACTGGAGTAACTCAGCAGGACAAGCAGCATCTCTGGAGAGAAGGAATGGGTGATGTTTCAAGTCGAGACCATTCATCAGACTATTATCAAGTGGCTCTGGAATAGAATACTGTTTGATCAGATGCACACCAACCCCAGTTTCAAACACATGCCATTTTCTACACGTCATTAAAATGTGAGTTGGCTCAGAGATAGAAGGAACTGGAATCTTGAGCAAAACACAAAGTGCTGAGGAATACAGCAGGTCAGGCAGCATCTGTGGAGGGATTGGACAGACGTTTTAGGCGGGACCCTTCTTCAATCTGAAGAAGAGTCCAGACCCGAAACATCATATGTTTATTCCCTTCACAGCATAGTGGAACAGCGGTAGAGTTGCTGCCTTACAGCTCCAGAGACCCGGGTTCGAACCTGAGCATGGGTGCCGTTTGTACGGAGTTTGTACGTTCTCCCTGTGATTGCATGGGTTTTCTCTGGGTGCTTCCGATTCCTCAAAGCACACTTCAAAGACATACAGGTTTGTAGGTTAATTGGCTTTGGTAAAATTGTAAATTGCCCCTAGTGTGTGTAGGATAGTGTTAATGTGCGGGAATCGCTGATCAGAGCAGACTCAGTGGGCCGAAGGGCTTGTTTCCGTGCTCTATTTCTAAACTAAACAAAAAAAAAAAAATGCTGCTTGGCCCACTGAGTACCTCCAGCACTTTGTGTTTTGCTCCGGGTTAATTGTCCTTTATTTAATGATGAAGACTAATTTAAGCAGGAATTGGAGGGGAATGGCTCAAACTAATTCTGGATTGGATTCTTACATCAACTGAACATTCTGCCAGTTCAGACTGGGTTTTACATCATATGAAACATATTCTACATTTTAAATCCCAATCCTTTTGTCACTTTTGAACTCAGCTGGGAGGTATTGGTTTGCTGGATTGTGGTCCTGTGATGTGTGTTTCAAATATTAGTATGTTAAAAGAGCTACACAGTGAAAGTTTTTGTTTGATGATATTTGTTTATTCAGACTGAAAGGCACTAAAACCCCTTAACAATATCAATTTGTTCCTTAAAGTTTTCTAGGTTATTGGTTCCAGTGTGTGTTGATAATGCTTTACTAAGAAAAAATTCCAGTCCTAAAATTGCCATTTACATAAGTGAACCAGTGTCCATTTGCTCAATTAAAAACATTTAAAATACAAGAAAAATGAGTCCATAAATCTAAAATGTCACTTCTGAAAGGAAGAGTTTCTAGTTTTCTAATGCGTTGTTATTCTCTATGAAGACTGAGGATCATGTTTTTTTTCTCCTACACATTGAATCACAGGCAGATTAAGCACTCACCCAATATATCTTTACCAGCAGGGTGACAGATAGCAGACTTGCACAATTGCAGAAGATTCACGACTAGTTTCACAAGGACACTGGACTCTGGATCATCTGAAGACATTTTAGAAATGTATTAAATCAAGTCTAACAGTATAGCTTGTAACCTTTAAAATAATAGCTACAGAAACTTCCACCCTTTGTACTGATATTTATGATATAAAGTATGCACACATTACAATTGTACATTCATAATGCAGTCCTATTGGAATGGTGGAAATTCAGCCATCCACAACACTGAGCAAGGCATCTTTTCATTTTAAGAAAGGAAATGTACACTTTCTCGAGTCCCCTGATACAACAAATAAAACTAAGGATTGAACTTGGATTGGGAGGTTAAAGCTGCTATCTACGTTAACATGTCGTATGATCTGAGTGGTTTACCAAGTTTTGACAGAAGGATAAGATAAGCAAACCTAATCACTCAGAGGGCCACTTGCTGAATCTCCTGGGAGGGCAATACTGCTCTGGCACTAGATTTCTTATTGAGTTGAGTCACGTGGCATAGTTCCAACCTTCTATGGCTAGGAACCAAAGAGGCTTTGGGCCGGGGTAGAGGAAGGCAAGGGTGGGTAGCAAACACAAGCCTTCTACTTGGCTTATAAAATCCCTTTATTCCAATTTGTTTAATTAATTAATTTAACAATTTGGAGTAAATTCCTACTATAAACAGCAGGTTTAATGCACACCATCTAATTTAGTCTATTGTAACAGTGGTGCAGTCGGTTCAATATGTTGATACTGTAACATTTATCTGCAAGAAAGATTTAGTGAAGTGCAGCTCAATTTTACAGCTTGTTTTTAACACAATTGTGCTCTGTTGAAATAACATTTTCATGTACTGCTGCCAGGATCTTTATTCATTAAGATACTATCAAGTTACCTTGACATTCTTTTAGCAGGATTTTAGTGTCCTCTTTATGAAGTGCTAGCTGTTTTTTTAGATCATTTAATCCCACAAGCCTAGTCAAGGGCAAGGAATCGCAGGAATTGACTGAGAGGAAGTGATTGATTTCCTGAAATAGAAAAAATAAAGTAGGTAAAGGAAAACATAAACTTATAATTACCTTATTTTTTCTTGTACAATTGACTTCTACCTCATTTTCTGCTATCAAACGTTCTCCAGGGAATGAAGTCTGTGTTTCTGTAATCTCTAATTTATGACCTGTTATTTCTATTTCCATTTTTCCATTAGTCTTTTGTGTCATTGTCTGTGAATACAGTACCTCTAGTCTTTGAACTTAGTTATTTGGATGCTTCATGTTTACCATCCTTCATTGTCTTCCGCTTCTTTGTCCTTCTGGTGTTCTAGACTTCATTGTTTCAGCCCTGTTTGATTTGTTCTTTCATAACATGAAACTCAGCTCACTTCTTCCAATATTTATTTCCCTTTACCGACCACAGGCATCTAAATCTCAAGTTTCCAAGTCCTGTAAACATTAGCACCCAGAAATACATGGATTCTAATGCCAGAGTGGACTTGAGTGGATAATGTTGGCTGAAATTACAATTCAGCATCGATGGTGTGTTGCATTATCAGATGTGAAGTCTTATTGATTAGGTTTAACTGAGGCTCTATACATCTATGTGCACAGTGACATGGTGCATTCAAAGAAAAGCAAAACTTAGTTTTATCAAATTATTATTAGTGTCTGTCATGATATTTTGTCAATCAAATCAAATTATACAGGAGTACAATCAAATCACACAAGTACGAAAAAAATGTCTCTCCCACAACTGCTGGAGTTTTTACTTCTGAGGTCTGAGGTCCCCACCTGCTTTAAAAGGCAAATTAGAAATTGAAATTATGAATGAATTATTACTGTCAAATAATAATCCAGAAATATGGGAAAAAGTATCATGATATTTATACAGAAAACATAGTATCACCTATTTGATAAATGTCAAATGTCACACTCATTTACTAATTGTACGAAGTACAATATTGGAATGAAATATTCAAAACAATCTCGAAAGTTATTAATATTACTATGATTATATGGAACAAATAATTACAAGGAATCATAGAACTTTTATCGACTATTCTTTAATAATTGGGAAAAAATTAATATTAAAATTTTGGAAAGGCCCTGTATCCCCAACAATTAAAATGTGGAATACAGAAATGACGGAGACACTTCACTTGGAGAGATTGAGACTTGTCCTCATGGACAGGTTAGATCTCTTCAAGGAGATATGGATATCTACAGGGTCACAATGGTTCGGCGCAGGGACTTGACTGAGGCCTGAATATCTGAGTGGATGAAGAAATACACATAACAAATCATGAATGTATCTCCAAGATTGATTACTTAGTAATACTTTAATCTCCATCAAACTTTTCATACCTTCTTTTCTATTTTCTATTCCTTTTTTCTATCTCTCTATCTTTAATTAAGGAAAAAATTATAGAAACATACTATATAAATTTTTAATATGTACACACTTATCTCTGTTTGTATGAAAAAGATTATAGATGTCTTAAACTTGTAAATATATAAAACTATGTACTTTCAATTATACAATAACTATGAAATATAAAATTAACAATAATACAAACATTATTAATATTTTGATAACATTATGAATATTAAAAAAAATGTTGTTTAAGATTGGGTACTACGTAGTTAAATTAGCGGGGATTTCTATTTGGTAATTAGAAGAATATCTATGATTTGAGAAATCTAAGTGTATTACTTATATTAGGACTTATAATTTTACACATTGTATAAATCTCAATGTCGTATAAGAGTGTACTTGGTATATACTGTTTCTACAATAAAAAAATATTAAAAAAAAAAAATAATAAATAAAAGGGCATCAATAATACCGGTGCCCAAGAAGAGTAAGGTGACGTGCCTCAATGACTATCGACCTGTGGCACTAACGCCTGCGGTGATGAAGTGCTTTGAGAGGTTGATCATGGAGCAAATCAACTCCTACCTCGACAAAACCTGGACCCACTGCAGTTTGCTTACCGCCACAACAGATCAACAGTGGATGCGATCTCGCTGGCCCTCCACTCCGCTCTGGACCACTTGGACAACAAAAACTCATATGTCAGGCTGTTATTCATTGATTACAGCTCGTCACTTAAGACAATCATCCCCTCCAAGCTGGTTACCAAACTCGCAGAACTGGGTCTCTGTGCATCCCTCTGCAATTGAATCCTCGCCTTCCTCATTCACAGACCACAGTCTGTTCGTATTGGTGGAAATGTGTCATCCTCGATAACAATCAGCACGGGAGCACTTCAAGGCTGCGTGCTCAGCCCCCTGCTGTACTCACTCTATACTCATGACTGCGTAGCCGGTCACAGTGCGAACTCCATCATCAAGTTCGCTGGCGACACCACTGTTGTGGGACGTATCACTGATGGGGATGAGTCAGAGTATAGAAAAGAGATCGAGCAACTGTCCATATGGTGCCAGCACAATAACCTGGCCCTCAACATCAGCAAAACCAAGGAACTGATTGTGGACTTTGGAAGGAGTAGGATGGGGACCCACAGACCCGTTTATCCATCATCGGCTCTGACCTTCCTTCCATCGAGGGGATTTACCGCAGTCGCTGCCTCAAAAAGGCTGGCAGCATCATCAAGGACCCACACCATCCTGGCCACACACTCATCTCCCTGCTACCTTCAGGTAGAAGGTACAGCAGCCTGATGACTGCAACAACCAGGTTCAGGAATAGCTACTTCCCCAGGCCATCAGGCTATTAAACCTGGCTCGGACAAAACTCTGATCATTAATAACTCATTATCTGTTATTTGCACTTTATCAGTTTATTTATTCATGTGTGTATGTATTTATATAATTATATATGGACACACCGATCTGTTTTGTAGTAAATGCCTACTATGTTCTGTTGTGCTGAAGCAAAGCAAGAATTTCATTGTCCTATCATGGACACATGACAATAAACTCACTTGAACTTGAACTTGGACAACGAGTACTGCAAAGTGAAAAATAAACAGTGCAGAATATAGTATTAGAGCCAAGAGATATTACAGATTAAAAAAAAAAAGTGCAAGGTCCGGGATTGGGAGATCAGGACTACATCCTTAGTTTATGTTAGATCCGTTCAATTGTCTGATTACAGTGCCATTTCCATAGCACCAGATTGAGGAA
This sequence comes from Okamejei kenojei, assembly GCA_035221665.1. Classification (NCBI taxonomy): domain Eukaryota; kingdom Metazoa; phylum Chordata; class Chondrichthyes; order Rajiformes; family Rajidae; genus Okamejei; species Okamejei kenojei. Next base: position 64,893,380 of record CM069136.1, on the reverse strand, counting down.
CAGTTTCTTTGCCAAGGTTATTAAACTACTGAACGGACTTCTCATAAACTAGGTGTGCAATTCTGATTCTCCAACTACCACATTGCAGCCCTTGCACTTTATTTTTGTCTGCACTTTCTGTTGTACTATATCTTGCTCTGTTTACATTTCTCCTTGCAGTATCTATTGTACTTGTGTATGATTTGATTGTACTCATAAATGGAATGATTTGACTGCGTAGGATGCAAAAGAAAGTTTAATTTGTTTTGTGGTAACATGCTATAGTATGTTTCTTTTTTTGCAGTTTTTCACTCTTCTTGCTCTTTAATTGATCTCATCTTCTTTAAACCAGAGATACAGCACTGAAACAGGCCCTTTGGCCCACCGAGACAGTGCTGACCAGTGATCACATCTTACACTAGCACTATCCTATACACTGGGAACCTACAAACCTTTGGAGTGTGGGAGGGAAACAGAACCGGCACCCGGAGAAAACCCATGGGGTCATAGGGAAAACGTACAAATTCCATACAGACAACACTCATAGTCAGGATTGAGCCTGGGTCTCTGGCACAGTAAGGCAGCAGCTCTACCGCTGCATCACTGCTCTCCAACTTATTAATAATTTGTTTGAAAATTCTCAATGTATTAAATACAGGAACGGTCCAATCTATAATGTTTCTAGCAGGAACCAATAAAAGAAGCAATACTGGATCCAACAGAAGTCAGTGTCAAGTGGCAATACATTCTGCAAAGTGCATGGCTGTCTGGACATTGGTTATAGATACAAGGTACACATAAGGAACTGCAGATGTTTGTGTGACAAAAAGACACAAAGTGCCGGAGTACATCAGTAGCATCTCTGGAAAACATTGATAGGCACAATTTTGGCTCGAGATCTTTCTTCGGACTTTAGAAGAGTCCGGACACGAAACATCACCTTATTTGTTCTCCAGGAATGATGCCCGACTCACTAACTTTGAGTCTCTAGCACTTTGTGTTTTTTTTGGTCATTGACTATGTTAATGCCAAGAAATTCAGAAGATATAAAGAAAGTTGACAAGATTTTACTCAGTGTCAATGCATACTCAAAAAGTTGTAGGAAATTGGAGGAACAGCACCTCATATTTCACTTGGGCAGTGTCCAACCCAGCGGTATGAATATTGATTTCTCTAACCTCAAGTAACCCTGGCTTTCCCTCTATCTACATCCCTCCACATCCTCATTCTCCTGTATTCCTGATTAAACGTTACATATGTATGCCGCAATGGCACCTTCACTATAGCTTACAATGAACCATTTCCTTATTTGTTATCTGCCTTGATCTTTCATTTTCACACCTTACCCTTCCACATATCTCTAGTTTCCCTCTCCCATGACTCAGCCTGAAGAAGGGTCTCGACCCGAAACGTCACCCATTCCTTCTCTCCAGAGATGCCGCCTGCCACGCTTAGTTACTCCAGCATTTTGTGTCTTACTTTTCTTGGTAACTTTACATTGAATTCTTGGAGTCTGCTTTCTACCTGAGCATTAAATCTTTACCCAGTTATAAGGTTTTTTGGATTAATGATAGTATTGTGATACTTCATGTAAAGTTAAAAGCTGCAATTATGAGCTTTATAAGTATGCTCATAAAATAAAAAACATGAAATTCAAACCTCATGGCATACAGTAAAAAAATATTTTTACCTCCAATAACGTGAACCTTTTCTTACTATACTTGATTTTCTCCTGGATAAGACGCAGCTCTTTGAATTCAGGAAGATCGGGGAATGGATCCAACCGCCTAATTGCATGGTATAGGTTTTTATTGTCTCGATTAGAAATCACTAGATACTTCAACAACGTAAGGGCCTGGAAGAATTACAACTATAAATCACTAATTGTTTATATCACAATTAAAATTGAGAATAACAATCACAAAGAATCTTAAAACATTTATGAAGCAGAATGGGAATAATTATATGCATGATGCTCAGCTCATACGAAGTTGAACTTTAAAATAACTTGTCCCCTATTTGTATACTCCAGAGATGCTGCCTGACCCACTGAGTTACTCCATGTTAATGTATGTGGCGCATTTTGGGGGTCTGACTGAGCCTGTATTCGCTGGAGTTTTGATGGAAGAGCGGGAAATCGTATTGAAACCAAACGAATAATGAAAGGCCTAGATTGAGTGGATGTGGAGAGGATGTTTCCAGTAATAGGAGAGTCTAGGACCAGAGAGCACAACCTCAGAATAACAGGATGTACATTTAGAATGGAGATGAGAAGGAATTTCTTTAGCCAGAAGATGGCGAATCTGTGGAAGTAATAGGCACAGACGATGGTGGAGGCAAAGTCATTTGTGTTTTTTTTTAAAGCGGAGATTTACAGGTTCTTGATTAGTACAGATACTAAAGGTTATGGGGAAAAGGCAGAAGAATGGGGTTGACAGGGAAAAATAGATCGGCCATGTTTGAATGGTGGTGTAGATTTGTTGGGCTGAATTGCCTAATTCTTCTCCTATCACTTATGACCTTTTTAATGGCCTGATGCTGCTCCTATGTCTTATGGTCCCTTGACCCCATCAATTTACAATTCTTATAGGTAGACACAAAATGCTGGAGTAACTCAGCGGGACAGGCAGCATCTCTGGAGAGAAGGAATGGGTGACGTTCCGGGTCGAGACCCCGAAACTGTACCCATTCCTTCTCTCCTGGGATGCTGCCTGACCCGCTGAGTTACTCCAGCATTTTGTGTCTCCCTTCGATTTAAACCAGCATCTACAGTTCCTCCCTTACAATTCTTATCGCCGGGTATCAGAATCCCAGCTTCCTATGAACACATAATTAGTGACTTCCTTTCAGCCGTGTCAGTCTGAATCTTGAGATAAACCCCTCTAAACAACTATCCCTTTGCTTCCCACTAAAGACCTAACCCAGCATATTAAAAGCTTCGGGTTACAGATGTTTTTCAACCAGCTATTGACTTTTTGATTGTGTCTTTGATATATCATGGGATATTATTTCACATTAAAAGTAACATACGAGTTCAATTTTGTAGTAAGTGTTGAACATTTTCTTGCCAAGTTTGAAAACATATATAATTAATTCAATAACATTTAGAACAAAGAAGTCGAAAGAATCGTTATTGCACATCAATGTCTTACCTGCTGACGGATCTCTGGCTGTTCCTGGACCAATGGTGTTAATGTACCCACAATGACGTGAAGATGATTTTCCAGTGCATCCCCACAATGTTCTACAGCTGTTTTACAAGTGGCATTCAAGAGATCACAGCACAGAGAAAAACTGCGTGTGGATACATCATCCATGTGTGCTGGCCTATAAAGAAAAAAAAATACAATGCATAATCTGAAATAATGATGTAGAAATATAAGATGTTGGGGATATATTTTGGTCTTCCAAGTCACCCGAGCAGGTACTGCTAATTCGGAAATCAGCGAGCCACTATATTGCCTGCCTAATAACTTTGTATTCATCAAAGCTAATGGAAATCAAATTGTTTTGCAAGAGTGGCTCATTCACCAACATAATAGCATATCATGTTTTCCACACTGTCATTTACATTCTGTAAGTAACATATGCTTGAAAGGCACAGAGCTGTGGTGAGCTAATGCAGAAGCACATGCAAGATCTATAGGAGAATTCATGAGCTTAACTTTGGTATCAGAGTCCTGAGCAAACTGTTTTAAATCTTTTTTTTTTAAAGAAGTAAGCTTATTTGGAAAGTGTAGACCATATTTGCAATTGCAAGAGATGTATCCCAAGACATACAATGATCAAGAATTAATTCTAAGCAAATTTGAAATAAACTATCAATAAGAAAAGAACTGACCGACTATTGATGTGGTGAATCAGACTATAGATGACGTCACGGAGAACAAATGCCCACAATCTTCCCAGTCCACCCATAATCTCTTTCAGTAGCAAATTTACAAACAAGCGATACATCATCAGAATTCTATGCTTTTCATAAGCACTGGTACTGTCTGCTGCCTTCTTACAAATTGCCAGCAAGATCTTTTGTATTGAATCCTGTTTACAACACAAGTTACAACAGATTTAATCATACATGGGTTCTTAAAAAGATTTGGTGAGATTTTCAAACATATACATTTGAAAGACAAAGAGTTGCAATGAGTTAAAGCAGAGAAAAAAAAAAAAACCCAACATGACATATTGTAAAAATTAACCAATAAGAAAGTTTGCTATTAATAAAGAATGACAGAAAAATATGATATCTCTTTAAAAATCCTCTTTTGCTTACAGTGCTGAAGCAGGCCCTTCGGCCCACCGAGTCCGCGCTGACTAGCGTTCCCCGCACATTATCCTACACACACTAATTTTACATTTACATTTATACCAAGCCAAATAAACTAGAAAACTGCATGTCTTTGGATTGTGGGAGGAAACAGAAGGAATCGGTGACATTTCATGTTGAAAGCCTTCTTTAGAGGCTAAAGGGTCTCGACCCGAAACATCATCTATACCTTTTCTCCAGAGATGCTGCCTGACCTGCTAAGTTACTCCAGCATTTTGTGCCTCGTTCAGTTATAATCTGGCATTTCCCACTTTTCATGAAAATATTTGTTAGATCACTCTATGTATGTAAATCCAGCTAGGAGGAATTAGTCTTCTCATGCAAAGGAATGTTCTGAATTCTTGATAATTTTGTCATCATCATCGGCTGTCACTCGAAACGAGTATGACTGTCCTCTCCTCTCCATAGGGTCACCTACTTGTGGGTCTGCAGATGTCTGTAGAGGCCGATCCGCGATCCACACACCTTGGTGCAACGTGGGCAGTGGAGACTGGCGGTGGTTGGTAGTCGTCGAGCCCCCTTCTCTCTCTCCTTAAGGTGCTGTTGCTTTGTCTCTGCGATACGGCGTAGTTCCATTTCGTGACGTGCAGCTCCTTCCTGCACGGATTTCCTCCAGGAGCGCCTGTCCAGTGCAATGTGCTCCCAGTTGTGATGTGGAATTTCTTCAGACTGTTCTTGATGTTTTCCTTGAAGCGTTTCTTTGGACGGGGGCTCGCCGACCTTCCATCAATTGAGAGTACAGGATTTGTTTAGGGAGACATGTGTTGGACATGCGGATAACATGGCCAGTTCATTGAATTCTAGTGCTGCATTATAGTGGTGGTGATGCTGGTCATGTTGGCTTCGTCCAAACGCTGTTGGTGCGTTTGTCCTCGCAGCTGATCCTCAGAATCTTTTGTAAAGATCGTTGATGATATTGTTCCGTGGCTCTCAGGTGCCTGCTGTAGGTGGTCCACGACTCGGCTCCATACAACAGGGTGGAGAGGCCAATGGCTCTGTAGACCAACAGTTTTGTTTGAGCCTTTAGGTCTCGGTCTTCAAAGACTCTTTTCCTGAGTCTGGCGTAGGTCCACTGGCACAACTCAGCCGATGGTTGAACTCAGAGTCGATGTCCGCTTTTGCGGAAAGAATGCTGCCAAGGTAGGGGAAGTGGTCAACGTTTTCAAGAGTGGTGTCGTCCACTTTTATAGTGGACTGGGTAGACAGCTGGTTGGGTGGAGGTTGATGTAGGACCTGGGTCTTCTTGATATTTAAGGCTAGGCCCATGGCTCCGTACGCCTTGGCAAAGGCATTCAGGATGCCCTGGAGGTCTTCTGCAAAGTTTGATGCAATGGCACATTTGTCCGCATACTACTGAAGCTCCACGATGGCGGTTTTACTGACTTTGCTCTTGGCCTTCAACCTATTAAGGTTCAAGAGCCCACAGTCAGTTCTGTAGAGAATTGGGATCCCCTGTGGCAGCTCTTCACCAATGAGGTGAAGTAAGGCAGCAATGAAGATGGCAAACAGGGTGGGTGCGATGATGCATCCCTGTTTGACCCCCATTTCCACAGTGAAGGGCTCGGACTCAGAGCCAAAGTTTCTGAGCACTGTGACCGACATGCCATCATGTAGAAACCTCAATATTCTGAGGTACTTGTCGTGACAAACCGTACCTTGGTTTGGTTATGCTCCAAAGAGTCTGGCGGTCTACCGAGACTTTGTCAGGTCTACAAAGGCTGCCTTTGTTCACGGCATTTTTCCTGGAGTTGGCGTGCTCTGAATATCATGTCTGCTGTACCTCTGGATGGGTGGAAGCCATACTGTAATTCTGGGAGTACCTCCGCAGACAGTGGTAGATGTCGGTTTGCTAGGACACGAGCAAGGACTTTGCCTGTTGTTGACAGGAGCGAGATGCCCCTGTAGTTTCCACATTCTGCCTTGTCCCCCTTCTTAAAAATTGTTACAATTAGAGCATCCCGGAGTTCTGAGGGAAGTTCTTCTTTTTCCCAATCCTTGAGGAGTAGGGCGTGGATGTGGTACAGGAGTTCCGGTCCACCTTCCTTTAAGATCTCAGCTGGGATCCCATCTGGACCGGTGGCCTTGTTGTTCTTAAGGCTCTTGATGGCACCTTGAACCTCTGTCATATTGGGAGGTTCTTCCATATCTTCTCTGATGGGACTCTGGGGGATGCGGTAGGTAATGTCTGGTTCAGTTGTGCTGTCACGGTTGAGGAGTTCCTGGAAGTGGTCTTTGCATCGAGGGTTAATGGACTCATTGTCCTTCAGCAGTTCTTGTCCGTCTTTTGAGCGCAGGGGGTTTAAGCCGCGATAGCTTGGCCATAGACGGCTTCAGTAGCGCTGAAGAAGCCTCTGGTGTCACCCGAGTCTGCCAGTCTCTGGATTTCCAGAGCCTTATCTGTACACCGAGTTCTTAAGCTCTTTTGTAGTGCATGCACCAAGGAGGCGTATTACTGTGAAGAATGTTACATCCACTCCCACCCTCCAATCAGCTAAAACTTAAAAGCTGGATTTATTAGCAAGTTCACAAATGCAAGCACAGAAAGTGGATACAAGAAGGAACTTACAGGGTTTTTTGAAAGTGCTGCGACAAGTGATTTGAACTTCTCTTTATGGCAGCTGCCAATATATTCCAGAGTAGCTTTGATAATGTAGGAAGGAAAATGTGGTGGGTTAGGAGCAGGATCCATTGCCCTGAATAAAAGAGGGAAATAGAACAGCTTTCGACTCTCAAGCAGAAAAATACAACTATTATTTCATCATACAAAATTCCGGAAAAAATTCCACGATGGATCACAATAACTATCCGATTCATTTCCTAGTAAAATGGCAAGTCATATCTATCTATTTACTTTGAAATTAATGCTGCACAATTCACACTATTTACAGATTTGATCTCCAGTTGGATAAAAAATATTCAAGGGATAATGGATAAAATTAATTAGATTGCTTTTTTTCCTCATGCAAATTCAAAAGATCTATTTAAATATAAACACACAAATGGAATTAAACAACCTTGTTTAAACATATATAAATTAATACTTTACTCAATAGATTTTGTTGCTTATGCAGTAAAGGCACTAGGTTAAAACATATTTCTTAATGTGGCAAAATAAAACAAAACTACAATTACAATAAGCTTGCTTAAAAAATAATTACACTTTCCACAAGATTTGTAACAGTATTGTTACAGGCAAATCATTGCCCATCATGTCTTATCAGTAGCAAAAAGATTCAAATGTACTTTAGTTTCCTTACCCAACAAACTTCCCCAGCTCTCCACCATTTGCTACATCTTGGTTAGGAAAATCATACAGGGTATTGAGCACCTCAACAACAATCTCTGGCAAGTTGTTGAGGATCAAATGGTCATTTTGCTTTTTTTTAAAAAAAAAAGGAAAAGAAAAACACTAATGTTAAATATTATAAACATCCTAATTTTTAAAGCTTTGAAAAAAAATGCATTCAATATCATAATTATTTCTGAAATAGTTCTTATATTTTTTGATAAATTACGATAGGACCATATCAATATACTGACTTCAGATTGCATGTAACTGAAATGCACCAGAGTTTACATTGTCTATTGGAGTCACAATATTAACAGGATACATATTACTGGGTGATATCCAAATTTTAACTGGCGAGTAAAAGGGAGAGGCAAAGTTACCGTGTTCGCCTTGGCCTACACAATCCTCCAGTTACCAAACATTTTAACTCCCCTTCCCACTCCCATACTGACCTCTCTGTCCCTGGCTTTCTCCACTGTCACACTCAAATTGGAGGAACAGCACCTCATATTTCACTTGTGCAGCTTACAACCCAGAGGTATGAGAATTGATTTCTCCAATTTCAAGTGACCCTTGTATTCCCTCTCTCTCAATCGGCCTCCACCTTACTCATCCTGCTAGTTTTACTGTCCGTATCTCCTCGTTATCACCTCCTCCACAGCCAACAATGGGCCATTGTGGGTTCGGCATCAATCCGTTCTGTACCTTTTCTTACATCTAGTTGTATTGTTGCATCACAATTCCACAACCAACCTCTTGATGCCCATTGGAATTCATTTTATCAACAGCTATCTTGCTGTTAGAAGCTGCCCCTCTCAACTCACTTCTGGGATTCAGCTCTTTGGTCCATATTTGGATCAAGACTGCAATAGGTCTAGAGTCAAGTGATCCAGATGAAACTCAAACTCAGTATTAGTGATATTATTGGAGAGTAAATATAGTATGCTTGCCTGCACTGCTAGGATCATTGAACATAATGGTCAGGAAGTCGATGCAGCTCTATAAGGCTTTGGTTAGGTCGTATTTGGAGTATTGCGTGCAGTTCTGGTCATCCTATTACAAGAAAGATGTGGACGCTTTGCAGAGGTTTACCAGAATGCTGCCTGGATTATAGAGTTTCAGCTCCAGGGGAGGTTGGATAGACTTGGGATTGGAACATCAAAGGTTGACGAGAGATTTGATAGGTATATATTATGAGGCATAGATAGGGTAGACAATCAGAACCTTTTTCCCCAGGGTGGAAATTTCCAACACCCTGGAGGGCATAGCTATAAGGAGAGAGGGGGAAAAGGTTTTAATCGCAAAATGCTGGATGCTTTTTGTTTACACACACAGGAAAATAAAAGTTTGGAACGCATTGCCAGGGGTGATGGTGGGAGCAGATGCGATAGTGGCATTTAAGAAGCTATTGATAGGCACATGGATCTGTGGGAAATTGAGAGATATGGATCACTTGTGGGCATATGAGATCAGTTCAGCTTCATGTCATCATGTCAGGCACAAACATTGTGGGCCAAAGTGCCCGTTCCTGTGCTTTACTGAATTACTATGGAACTGTCAATGACATCTTCCATCACTTTTAGAGAAGATTGGATGATAATTAACCAGCTTCGATGTGCTCTGCTCTTTATGGAGTGGATGTACCTTGACTCTCTTCCGCATTGTTTGATTGGTGCCATTGCTGTACCTGTAATGGCAGGAGTTTGGCAGATGCAGATAGCTTTGGAGCACGTTTTCACGTAAAGCGTGGAATAAACTAATCGCGGCAATAAACTAAACTAATTCCTTGTTATATGATTTTTCTCCATGGTAGCATAATAACTCACCTTAGGGCTCTAGTATTAGTAAAATACCTCAAAAACTGTACAACAAAATGGCAGTATATCTCACCTGCTTCCCCAGGCAATCATCTTCTGCCAGCATGTCATACACCTTGGATGCATTTTCTCTCCGTTGTGCAAAAACATTATCAGATCCATTATTTTCTTGATATGCAAAGTAAGGCAGAATATTAACCATTATCTTTGGAAGGCAATCAACAAGCAATTCTTTCCACTGTCTGTTAATGTGTGCAGCAATTGATTTCACTTCCTTTATGTTCCCAGTAACCATCAGGTGGGGGATAAGTACTTTGTAATAGGACCTAAAACAGAAACCAACAAAAAAAGTTAATAAAGAGCATCAATTACAACTGTTGTTGCAAATCAGAAGCTATCAAAATAATAATTTAATCATTTAAATCATTCTGAACAACCATATGATCCGAGTATATTTATTTAGTACTTAGTTTGTAACATAATTTTGGTGTTGAAAAGTGAAGCATATGCATTGAGAAATATCTTAAATGATCAGTTTATGCTGTTATTCTCACAGAAGGTGCAGTGCAGTTACACAACACAGATGGAAAACCAGATGGATGCAGTATCAAACTCAGACTACTCTTTAACTTCAGGGCCCGGCAAAATGCCGCTGACTGGCAAACCGGGGACACATCTCACGGGAGGAACACCGGCGCGGCGGTGTTCCGTAACAGCATGTTTGGCTGCCGGAACACCGTAAAAAATTAGCCGGGATAAAATCAGAAGGGCATTCCCACAGGTGAGGTGAGGAGGGAAAAGATTCAATAGGAACCCGAGGAGCAATGTTTGTTTCACATAAAAAGGTGGTAGGCATAGAAGCTGTAGGAGAAGGTAGTTAAGGCAGGTACTATCACAACAGTTAAAAAAAAACATTTGCACAGGTACATGGATAGGATAGGTTTACAGGGATATGGGCCAAACACAGGCAGGTCACGATGGGCAGGTTGGGCCGAAGGGCCCATTTCTACTCTGCAAGACTCGTTAACAGCAATATTAATGTTTCCACAAAATTTTCAACAGTTCTGTAAGTCAGACACTCAAATTTAGAGCATGTCCAGAGATGCCCACAACTAATTGCATAAAAGGCCCTTGATCTGGGGATATAAGGCCAAGCAAACAAATATATCTGCTGAACGTGAGAAAAATTGTTGGTCTATTTTTCTTTAAGCCAATAAACTTATTACCATCGACTTTGAGCACATTTACTTACACTTAACATAGCACTGTTAATGATCAGAAAACATGTTTAGATATATTGCAGAAATCCAGGACATCTCCGGTATTTGTTGTTGTGACTTGCACACCATTTACCTGTAAAATCCTTCCAGATTAGAGCAGTTCAATACAATGTAAGGGAATGTAGACAATTTGTAGTCAGGATCAGTCACCGCCAGCCATTCATGGATCAGATAATCTATATGAGAAACCATGAAGCTCTCCAAACTATGGTAAGTCAAACACTTTGACGTAGACTCAAGAATCTAAGCAAAAGTAAACAGACATGTATAACTCAAAACAATATGGCCTTATAAAATTCTGAACAACAAAAAATATTCTGCATTTGATATTGACTGCCGGACGGGAACAATTGGTCACCACCTATTAATTATGTAATTCTAAAAATATTATCTGCATCACAAAACATTTGGTGATATTAGATTTTATGTTAATATTTTTCCTTTCCGCTCCAGCAGGTCTTCCCAACATTGATACTTAATTTGCGTGACCGGAGTTAGAGGTGTAGGGAAATTTAAATGTAAAGCTTTTAGATGAGGTACAGCATGGAAAAAGGCCCTTCGGCTCACCATGTCCTTGACGAACAGTGATCACCCCCATACACTAACACAACCCCATGCACTACAGAAAAATTACAATTTTACAGAAGTCAATTAATCTAAAAACCTGTATATCTTTGGGATGTGGGAGGAAACCGGAGCGTCCGTGGAAAACCCATGTGGTCACAGGGATAATGTACAAACTCCATACAGACAGCTCCTGTAGTCATGGTCGAACATAGGTCTCCGGCGCAGTAAGACAACAGCTCTACCGCTGCGCCACACCAGAGATTTCTGCACACAGAATGTTAATCTGACATGCATGCGTTTGATGTGTTATTCTTATACACAAAAAGAAAACAGGATGAGGAAGTAATCAGTGCCATTTGAACATCTGTTATAAAGATAACTATTTCCTATTTCCCTACCTATGTTCAACTAAATCCATCCCTACCTATGTTCAACTAATTCCCTCCCTACCTATGTTCAAGCTCCATCCCATCCCCCTTGTTAATTCCCTCCCTACCTATGATCAAGACACCTCAGACACTCTCCGTCGTCTCCGGGTATTCCATTCTCTAGGCCCCCATCCCCTCATCTTCACCATGGACGTCCAGTCACACCACACCTCCATCCCCCACCAGGATGGTCTCAAAGCCCTCTGGTTCTTCCTCGACCGGAGAAACAATCTATACCCGTCCACTGATACTCTCCTCTGCCTAGCGGAGTTGGTCCTTACCCTCAATAACTTCTCATTTGACTCCTCCCATTTCCTCCAAATACAAGGCGTAGCTATGGGCACGCGCATGGGCCCCAGCTACATCTGCCTCTTTGTCAGGTACGTCGAACAATCCTTGTTCTCGGCGTACCAGGGCCCCATCCCCGACCTCTACCTCCGTTACATCAACGATTGCATTGGTGCTACCTCCTGCACCCACACACAACTGATTGACTTCATCCGCTTCACCACTAACTTCCATCCGGCACTCAAATACACCTGGACCATTTCCGACACTTCCCTACCATTTCTTGACCTCACTATCTCCATCGCAGGTGATAGACTTCTAACTGACATCTACTACAAACCCACTGACTCCCATGGCTATCTAGACTACTCTTCTTCCCACCCTGCTTCCTGTAAGGACTCCATCCCCTACTCCGAATTCCTCCGTCTACGCCGCATCTGCTCCCAGGATGAGGTGTTCCACACCAGGGCATCGGAAATGTCCTCATTCTTCAGGGAACTGGGGTTCCCCTCCCCCACTATAGATGAGGCTCCCACCAGGGTCTCTTCCATACCCCGTAACACTGCTCTCTCTCCCCATCCCCCCACTCGCAACAAGGGCAGAGTCCCCCTAGTCCTCACCTTTCACCCAACTAGCCGTCACGTACAGCAAATAGTCCTCTGTCAGTTTCGCCACCTCCAAAGTGACCCCACCACTTGCCACATCTTCCCATCTCCCCCCGTCTGCTTTCCGTTAAGACCGCTCCCTCTGTAACTCCCTTGTCAATTCTTCCCTTCCCTCCTGCACCACCCCCTCCCCGGGTACTTTCCCTTGCAACCGCAAGAGATGCTACGCTTGTCGCTTTACCTCCCCCCTCGACTCCATTCAAGGACCCAAGCAGTCGTTCCAGGTGCGACAGAGGTTCACCTGAATCTCCTCCATCCTCATCTGTTGCATCCGCTGCTCTAGATGTCAGCTGATCTACATCGGTGAGACCAAGCGTAGGCTTGGCGATCGTTTCGCCGAACATCTCCGCTCGGTCCGCATTAACCAACCTAACCTCCCGGTGGCTCAGCACTTCAACTCCCCCTCCCATTCCATATCCGACCTCTCTGTGCTGGGCCTCCTCCATGGCCAGAGTGAGCTACACCGGAAATTGGAGGAACAGCACCTCATATTCCGCTTGGCAGTCTGCATCCCGGTGGCCTGAACATTGAATTATCCACATTTTGTTAGCCCTTGCTGTCTCCTCCCCTTCCTAGCACTCCCTCAGCCCTCGGGCTCCTCTGATTTCCTTTCTTCTCCCCGCCCCCCCACCCTCCATCAGTCTGAAGAAGGGTTTTGGGCCGAAATGTTGCCTATTTCCTTCGCTCCATAGATGCTGCTGCACCCGCTGAATTTCTCCAGCACTTTTGTCTACCCACTAACTATTTCCTTTGATAGTTACCTTTTTAACAAGCAAAGGGTCTAGCTTGTTCTCCTTTAATGATTGGCAAATAGCAAATAGGGCCTGCTTTTCACATATGGGGCTGCAGCACATGATCAATGAAAGCACGATAAGCAACGTAGCTCTTCTGTTGCATTCCTCATCCTGAAGTTCTTCTGGGGATGTACGATTCTGAAGAAATGGATAATATATTTTAAAAAGCCACGTACAATTGCACAGACAAGGCATCTTCGATTTGCATTGCGACATTAATGCAGAATAATCTCTTACATTGGTCTTGAGAGGCACCAGGAAGAGGCTGATCACAGGGAGAATGGAAGCAATGGGATGACCAAAAGCAACGATGCAGAGCTCAGCATTAAGAGGACAGAAACAAGTGGAGATGTAGGTAGGAACTACTGGAGACAGAAAAATGGGGAGTTTGGTCAGGGACCCTGAAGATTAGAAATAAGGAATAATATTAATTATTCTGATAATATTAATGCTAGACAAAATAATGGAGTAAATCAGTGGGTCAGGCAACATCTCTGGTGATAATCGATAAGTGACGTTTTGGGCCGGGACCCTTCTTCAGACTGATTGTAGGAGAGAGGAACTGGAAGCAAGAAAACAAAAGGGTCTTTTCTTGCTTCCAGTCCCTCTTCTGTTTAATCAGACTGAAGAAGGGTCCATACCCGAAACATCACCTATCCATTTGCTCCAGAGATGCTACCTGACCCACTGAGTTACTCCAGCATTTTGCGTCTCTCTTTGGTATAAACAAGCATCTGCAGTTCATTTTTATTAATGATAATATTCATGTTTGGGAGATAATTAAATATAATTGTCAAATACAAAATAATGCTCTGGAAAAGACACAGTGCTGGAATAACTCGACAGAATAATGCAGTGAATAAGGTAGTAACTCTGAAGAACATGGATAGGCATTGTTGCGGGTTGAGACCCTTCTTCTGGCTCTGGATTTAGTTTGTCCTCTGCGTTCTTCATAAAGGATTAATTGCCTTGATTCATTATCAGGTGACGATTTGGTGTTTCATGAATTCCTAATATTCCAGACAGTACTGTAATATGTAACATTATTTCACCATTTAGTGTCACAGACTGCCATCTATGGTTGCACATTGGGAATGAACTTCAAGTAAAGTTGGCTCCAGTATAATTGGAGCAATCTTTCTCTAATGCGAATGATGCAATTTAGTATTAATGTATTTTTGTGAGCTTCCCTGTTACATATGGCAGGAATGAATAACGGAATAGTGAATATTCCAGTGTTTTGCTCTGCCTCTGCAAGGTTATAAAGTAGTTATGTAGAGAAGAGTCTTTTAAAATTTAGAGTTCTTAATGAAATTTTAAAGCAACACTGCATTCAGAAAGTATTCAGACCCCTTCACTTTTTCCACATTTTGTTACATTATGGCCTTATTCTAAAATGGATTAAAATCTTTTTTTTTTATCATTAATCTACACACAATACCCCATAATAAAAAATAAAGTAATAGGTGTATAGAAATTTTTGCAAAGTAATTCAAAATAAATAACTGAAATATCACATTTACATAAGTAATCAGTCCCCTTCCTCGGTACAATGCTGAGGCACCTTTGGCAGTAATTACAGCCTCAAGCCTTTTTGGGTAGGACGCAACAAGCTTGGCACACCTGTATTTGGGTAATTTCTCCCATTCTTCTCTGCAGATCTTCTCAAGCTCTGTCAGGTTGGATGGGGAGCGTTCATGCACAGCTATTTTCAGGTCCCTCCAGAGATGTTTGATCGGGTCAAGTCCAGGCTCTGGCTGGGCCACTCAAGGACATTCACAGACTTGTCATGAAGCCACTCCTGTGTTGTCTTGGCTGTACTTTGCTCCATTCATCTTTCCCTTGATCCTGACTCGTCTCAGTTCCTGCCGCTGAAAAACATCCCCACAGCATGATGCTGCCACCACCATGCTTCACCGTAGGTATTGTATTGGCCTGGCGATGAGCGGTGCCTGGTTTCCTCCCGACGTGAAGCTTGGTATTCAGGCCAAAGAGTTCAATCTTGGTTTCATCAGACCAGAGAATCTTGTTTCTCATGTATTTTTGCAAACTCTAAGCTGTCATGTGCCTTTTACTGAGGAATGGCTTCTGTCTGGCCACTCTACCATAAAGGCCTGATTGGTGGAGTGCTGCAGATATAGTTGTCCTTCTGGAAGGTTCTCCCATCGCTACAGACGAACTCTGGAGCTCTGTCAGTGACCATCGGGTTCTTGGTCACCTCCCTGACCAAGGCCCAACTCCCCCGATTGCTCAGTTTGGCTGGTCGGCCAGCTCTATTAAGAGTCTTGGTGGTTCCAAAGTTCTTCCATTTAAGAATGACGGAGATCACTGTGCTCTTCGGGACCTGCAATGCTGCAGGAATTGTTTTATACCCTTTCCCAGATCTGTGTCTCGACACGATCCTGTCTCGGAGGTCTATTGGACAATCCCTTCAACTTCATGACTTGGTTTTTGCTCTGACATGCACTGTCAACTGTGGGACCTTATATAGACAGGTGTGTGCCTTTCCAAATCATGTCCAATCAATTTAATTTACCACTGGTGAACTCCAATCAAGTTGAGGAAACATCTCAAGGATAATCAATGGAAACAGGATGAACCTAAGCTCAATTTGTCATAGCAAAGGGGTCAATATGAAATTTAAGTAAATATGATATTTCAGTTATTTCTTTTAAATTACTTTGCAACATTTCTAAACACCTGTTTTTGCTTCTTCATTATGTGGTATTGTGTGTAGATTGATGATTAAAAAAAATGAAATTAATCAATTTTAAATTAAGGCTGTAACGTGACAAAATATGGAAAAAGTGAAAGGGTCCAAATACTTTCTGAATGCACTGTACGATTTCAAAATGATCCCAGTCCCTTTTCCCTTCCTTTACTTCTTATGGAGCTCTACAAAACTGGCATGAAAACAGAAGCAATGATTAAAGTTCAAACGATGAAAGAGTTTTGGTAGGCCATTCACTGGAAAAGGAGTATCATATACTTAACTCTAATTTTGCCTGTCGTGCTGCTACAAGAATTTAATTGATCTGTTTCAGGACACATGACAATAAAACACTCTTGGCTGTTGATTGGTTGAGGTTAATGGACCATCTTCACGGTGCACATTTAATGGAGTAAAGAATTTATGATTTCTCGGATCTGTAAGTTTCAGCTAATGATCTGGTAAACATTGTCTGGAGACATGCAAATATTTATAGTGAGGCACCAAAGATAGAAAAAAGTGCACTAATCTAACCAATTACAGCATTGCAAACACAGTGAGCATCAAGAGAATGGTAGCAAGGAAAACAGAAAGAAAAAAAAACAGGAATCATAATCAGAAAATTAACTTACTGAAAATGAATCAATCCTAATTAACCCCTCATAATATTGATGTAAGAATTTCACTTGGAGGTAAAAAGAAACGATTGAGTGCATTACTTTATATTTCGTGTCAGTTTACATTATATGGGACATGAGCCTGCAAACATCAGGGAACAATGGAGAATAAAGGGAACATGGAAAAAGGTGATGACTTTCCCTAAACTGGATGATCTCTTTTTAGAATTTGATTAAGATGTACCTGAACTGAGGGAAGAAAAATGCACATGATTTAAAAATAAAATTAAAGAAAAGTTACCTGATATCTCATTCCTGATTGCACTTTCATATACACATTTTCAAAGGCTTTTTGCTGCAGTTTCACAGGAAGGGCTTTCAGCTTTACAGACGTATCCTGTACCTGTGTCTCCTGGAAAAGACTAGAGAGAAGAACCTTTTAAAGAAGGAACTGCAGATGCTGGAGAATCGAGGGTACACAAAAAGCTGGAGAAACTCAGCGGGTGCAGCAGCATCTAAGGAGCGAAGGAGATAGGCGACGTTTCGGGTCGAGACCCTTCTTCAGACTGAAGAAGGGTCTCGACCCGAAACGTCGCCTATCTCCTTCGCTCCTTAGATGCTGCTGCACCCGCTGAGTTTCTCCAGCTTTTTGTGTACCCCAGAGAGAAGAACCTGTTCAACATAAGAGACCTCATTTTATAAAGAGTTTAAGAAGGAACTGCAGATGCTGGAAAATCGAAGGTAGATATTCATTTTATAAAGAAGTCACATAGTTCCCTTTGTTAAAAGTCCCAGACTGAAAGAAATAGTAACTGGAATAGAGATTACGATCTCACATAATTGTCTGTGTAAAATTTGTGGAGGCTCAACTACTCAAACTGTATTGGATGCATTGATAAACTTTTGGGGAAAAACTGTAAATGTTGGAAACAAAGGTTCTGGCGGCATCTGTGGAAATGGAAACAGCGGAAACATTAAAATCTGGTCTAACACCCTTTGTCAAAACTGAGAAAGGAAGAAAAAAGGCACAAAGTGCTGGAGTAACTCAGCTGGTCAGGTAGCATCCCTGGAGAACATGGATAGGTGATGTGTCAGGTTGGGACCTAGTTTCTACAAGGATGAAAAAAAAGCTTTTAGCAGCAGAGAAGCTGAGTGGGATAGATGGAACAAAATGTATAATACTGATAATGTGAGAGCAAATGAGATTATGCTTATTTTTGTACGTAGTGCTCTGCTGATGCATGTGCAGCAGGTAAGACCATATTAAAAGAAATATTCTCTGGGATTTAGTTGCACAAATGTACTCCTAACACATGATATGCACAGGTGAGAGATGGATGATGGGCAAAGGGGGAAGGGAAAGGGTGGGGGGGAGGGGAGAGGGAAGGTGAGCCAAGGGAGAAATAAACCAGGTATATAGGCTTGGGTAATCGGCAGATAATGGGGAAGGAAATGTGAAGGGTAGAGGCTGGTAGATGATAAGCAGAGCAAGGAAAGGGAGGGATGGTAGGGAGGGTAGCAAGTTGAGGTAGTAAGGGGGACGGGGAGATAGATGGAAAATGTGAATAAAGATGCTGGTGGATTGATGAAAGTGGGAAAGTGCGTTTCCAACTACCATCTACAAGCATACCCTCCTTCCCCTCCCAACCTGCTTCCCTGTGTCCATCATTCCCCACCCTATCCCTTTCATCCCCCTCAACACACCACACTCCACCTATCACCTTCCGAAGGGAGAAAGAGAGGAAGGAAGAAAGAAGAAAGAAGAGAGGAAAGGAGAAATTGGGGTGTCTCCCTACTAACCATATTCCCCTGCTGCAGGTTCGAAGGAAGCCATTTCGAGGAGTCATTTGGACAAACCTGAAATCACCAGGGTCAAGACTGGGCCACCCTTCTTCAGGCTTCCCGAAGAAGCCCTAGACAGCCAGTGCCTCTAATTAGGCCAAGGCTGACTGGTTGGGGAAAGCCTGAAATGCCTCTTCCTGTCCACGGATATTGAGGAACGTGTCCACACACAGAGGCAGACTCAGTAGCCAGGATGCTAGAGTCCGCCAGAGCCTCCTCTCATGGCACGGGTGAACTGCAGGGGGAAGCCTGAGACGCAATGCCTCCTTCGAGACCAGGAGTGCACTGCCCAGACAAGCCCAAGATCGCCACTGGTGCACTCCTGGTATTGGTACACGGTAAAGCACACGGTATTGGTGGTTCAGTTCAGTATTGATGTGGATAGAGAACTAGCTCGCAGACAGGAAGCAAAGAGTAGGAGTGAACGGGTCCTTTTCAGGATGGCAGACAGTGACTAGTGGGGTGCCGCAAGGCTCAGTGCTGGGACCCCAGCTATTTACAATATACATTAATGATTTGGACGAGGGAATTAAATGCAACATCTCGAAGTTTGTGGATGACATGAAGCTGGGGGGCAGTGTTAGCTGTGAGGAGGATGCTAGGAGGCTGCAGGATGACTTGGATAGACTGGGTGAGTGGGCAAATGCATGGCAGATGCAGTATAATGTGGATACATGTGAGGTTATCCACTTTGGTGGCAAAAACAGGAAGGTAGACTATTATTTGAATGGTGACCGATTAGGAAAAGGGGAGATGCAGCGAGACCTGGGTGTCATGGTACACCAGTCATTGAAAGTAGGCAGGGTACACAAAAAGCTGGAGAAACTCAGCGGGTGCAGCAGCATCTAAGGAGCGAAGGAGATAGGCGACGTTTCGGGTCGAGACCCTTCTTCAGACTGGTCAGGGATCAGGGAAACGAGAGATATAGACGGTGATGTGGAGAGATAAGGAACATGCAGGTGCAGCAGGCTGTGAAGAAAGCGAATGGTATGCTCGCATTCATAGCAAAAGGATTTGAGTACAAGAGCAGGGAGGTTCTACTGCAGTTGTACAGAGTCTTGATGAGGCCACACCTGGAGTATTGCGTACAGTTTTAGTCTCCTAATCTGAGGAAACACATTCTTGCCATAGAGGGAGTACAGAGAAGGTTCACCAGACTGATTCCTGGGATGGCACGACTTCCACATGAAGAAAGACTGGAGAGACTTGGCTTGTACTCGCTGGAATTTAGAAGATTGAGGGGTGATCTCATAGAGACTTACAAAATTCTTAAGGGGTTGGACAGGCTAGATGCAGGAAGATTGTTCCCGATGTTGGGGAAGTCCAGGACAAGGGGTCACAGTTTAAGGATAAGGGGGAAGTCTTTTAGGACCGAGATGAGAAAATCGTTTTTCACACAGAGAGTGGTGAATCTGTGGAATTCTCTGCCACAGAAGGTAGTTGAGGCCAGTTTGTTGACCATATTTAAGAGGGAGTTGGATGTGGCCCTTGTGGCTGAAGGGATCAGGGGGTATGGAGAGAAGGCAGGTACAGGATATTGAGTTGGATGATCAGCCATGATCATATTGAATGGCGGTGCAGGCTCGAAGGGCCGAATGGCCTGCTCCTGCACCTA
Organism: Okamejei kenojei; assembly: GCA_035221665.1. Classification (NCBI taxonomy): domain Eukaryota; kingdom Metazoa; phylum Chordata; class Chondrichthyes; order Rajiformes; family Rajidae; genus Okamejei; species Okamejei kenojei. The sequence continues at coordinate 64,873,162 of CM069136.1, read as the reverse complement.
ATTTCTATGTTTCTATGGTCTCGGAGAGAGGTTTATGGAGGAGTTACAAGCTTGCAGTCTTCATAGTTGACAATAGACAAGAAGTTGATTCAAATGGAATTTTGTAAGCCTTGTTTTCTCCAAGATACAAAATGAATTGATATACATCATCTTAATTTCTCAGAAATATTTTCGGCCCTGGCATTACTCACGAGTGCAACTGATATAATCTTTTACAGCTCAGGGTCACTGCATTTGAAAACTGAAAAATTACCTGCTTATAGACATAGCAGTGAGCATGCGAACTTGGTGATGACTGTCTGTTAGGAACTCTGTGTAGGCTTCAGAGACAGGCAATTCTTCATCTCGGATGGAAAGCACAGTCCACTTGGAGTGAGGATCTTTCTGAGAAGCCATAAAAAACAAAACATTATCAAAAAACATTAGTCACTAACAAAAGTGAAACATTTAACATGAACACGATATAGGCTGTAATATTCCATTTGCATCTTGAAGAAACCAACAGACTATATTCACAATCAGGTCTCGAGTATTTTATTGTTATATGTCCCGAACCAGAAGAATGAAATTCTTGTATATTATCCCATGTACTATCTGATATCAGGATCTCAAGAAAAAGGCTACAGGGTGACTACAGTTTAAGCGTTGTGTAATAAAATTAGCCATTTATGAAAATCCAATAATTTCTCAGCAAGTACGGAAAACAATTAAATATAGTCAGAGGTCAGTGTTCAACTGAATGCTTCAGGTTGGAGACTATCTGTCAAAATAACACTGATCACAACTCTCTCATTTTTGTAATTCAATTGTTAACCTCTCTCTCTCTCTCTAGCTCACACACATGGTGAAAACATCTGATAATATGATGGAATTGGTTAAACGTTTAAAGATAATGTTATTACATTGCAATTAGGTCATGATCACATGCAGATAATGCCATTGATTGTTGTTACATAAAAATATGGTCCTATGTGTTGAGAATTGGATTTTCTGTTCTGTAAAGTGTTCCAAAAAGTATTTTCCTATATTTTCCTGGAGTTTGTAGAATGAGCTATTTCTGTGATACAAACAATTTTAAGGGTAAGGTGAGGTTGGCAGGATAGATGCTAAGAGGTTATTTAATCTTTAGTTGCATGTTGTAATTATCAGGAATATAAGGGGACCTTTTGTACATGGTCAAAACAGTTAACTGTTCAAACCAATGATAAATTTTAATCAAAGAAAGATACAAAATGCTGAACTAACTCAGTGGGTCAGGCAGCATCTCTGGAGAACAGGGATAAGTGACGTTTGGGTCATGACCCTTCTTCAGACAGATGATCTTTTAGATGAATACATTTAGATTAATAAAATAGACGTATACATTTTGAACATTTTGATCAGTTGTTATGTGAACATAAACAATTTGTTATGTGAATAAATATATACATTGGTTATGTGAATATATACCTCAAGTAGGGCTTTCATGCATCTCACCAGAGCAGTTCTCACTTGCACGTTACATTTTCCTTCTTTGCTTAGATGCCTATTATAAATGAGAACCAGAAGTTATAGAATATCTCCAGCAACAATCAATAATATCTCAATTGATTCCCTACATTGTCTATTTTCACATCCAAACCACCCCCCCCCCTCCCATGAATACCTTGAATGTGACCAATGATTGTCATTTGTGGGACAATGAGTTGAGCTGAGTTGTTTTATTCCTGATATTAATGTTAAATGGATAACCCTTTCCTTATCATCAATGTGCCCTCTAGTCCTAAACTACCAGTTAAAGGAAACAGCATTTCCCCACAATGATACAAGCTCTCTTTCTTCTGTTCCATGAGGATGGGCCAATCTTGGCTGAGTAGCACACACAACATTGGTACAGTAATAGAGAAATTAATGTACTAAACTAGAATTCAGAGTTCTGGACTAACAGTTCAGAGGCACAAGCAGTCAGAAGAAGGGTCCTGAGCTGAAATATCGCCTATCCATGCTCTCCAGAGAAGCTGCCTCACCTGCTGAATAATCCAGCCTGTGGGTCTTTATTTGTAAACCAGCATCTGCAGTTCCTTGTGTCTACACAAGTTTGAGGCAGGCACTATAGCAATGTTTAAGAAATATTTAGACAGGTACATGGATAGGATAGGTTTAGAGGGACATGGCCCAAATGCAGGTAGGAGTGGTGTGGAAGAATTATGTTTGGCAAATCAGGGTTAAAACTTGGTACTCGCTTGTGACTTCTCCATAGTGCTTACATGTAAATTCCTGAGCATACTTATCTGCAGCTGCAGATAACTGTCCCCTGTACATTAAAACAACTAATGAACTAAAGGCAATAGCAGGGTAAAGGTTATCGCGCAACACACCACTGCATGGTCGGAAACTGGAGATAGCACGTATGTTGTTCCACTTACAAATTATTTTTATGGATAATCACAAGAAGACTGGCCTTTTGGCCAATCGTTCAATTTTAGAAAGATATCGTACTGGAAAGGGAACTAGAGGCAGTAGATTGAGATCCCACGTGTGATTCGAATTATACAGTGCCCTCCATAATGTTTGGGACAAAGACCCATAATTTATTTATTTTCCTCTGTATGCCACAATTTCAGATTTGTAATAGAAAAAAATCACATGTGGTTAAAGTGCACATTGTCAGATTTTATTAAAGGCCATTTTTATACATTTTGGTTTTACCATGAAGAAATTACAGGTGCTTATACATAGTTTCCCCCATTTCATGGCACCATAATGTTTCGGACACATGGCTTCACAGGTGATTGTAATTGCTCAGGTGTGTTTAATTGCCTCCTTCATGCAGGTACAAGAGAACGTTAGCACCAAGTCTGAAGAAGGGTCTCGACCTGAAACGTCAGCTATTCCTTCGCTCCATAGATGCTGCCTCACCCGCTGGGTTTCTCCAGCACTTTTGTCTAACTTCGATGTTTCCAGCATCTGCAGTTCTTTCTTAAACAACCTAGTTTTTCCTCCAGTCTTTCCATCAGGTTTGGAAACTCTTATTGCTATTTATCAGCATGAGGACCAAAGATGTGCCAATGAAAGTCGACAAAGCCATTATGGGACTGATAAATAAGAATAAAACTCTGAGAGACATCAATCAAACCTTAGGCTTACCAAAATCAACTGTTTGGAACATCATTAAGAAGAAAGAGAGCACTGGTGAGCTTACTAACCGCAAAGGGACTGGCAGGCCAAGGAAGACCTCCATAGCTGATGGCAGAAGAATTCTCTCTATAATAAAGAAAAATCCTCAAACACCTGTCCGACAGATCAGAAACACTCTTCAGGAGTCGGGTGTGGATTTGTCAATGACCACCGTCCACAGAAGACATCATGAACAGAAATACAAAGGCTACACTGCAAGATGCAAACCACTGGTTAGCCACAAAAATAGGATGGCTGGGTTACAGTTTGCCAAGAAGTACTTAAAAGAGCAACCACAGTTCTGGAAAAAGGTCATGTTGACAGATAAGATGAAGATTAACATATCAGAGAGCTGGCAGGAGCAACGTATGTAGGAGAGACGGAACTGCCCAAGATCCAAAGCATACTACTTCATCTTTGAAACACGGTGGTGGGAGTGTTATAGCCTGGGCATGTATGGCTGCTGAAGGTATTGGCTCACTTATCTTCATTGATGATACAACTGCTGATGATAGTAGCTTAATGAATTCTGAAGTGTATAGACACATCCTATCTGCTCAAGTTCAAACAAATGCCTCAAAACTCATTGGCCGGCAGTTCATTCTACAGCAACACAATGATCGCAAACATACTTCTAAAGCAACAAAGGAGTTTTTCAAAGCTAAATAATGTTCAATTCTTGAGTGGGCAAAGTCAATCACCTGATCTGAACCCAATTGAGCATGCCTTTTATATGCTGAAGAGAAAACTGAAAGGGACTATCCCCCAAAACAAGCATAAGCTAAAGATGGCTGCAATACAAGCCTGGCAGAGCATCACCAGAGAAAACACCCAGCAACTGGTGATGTCCATGAATCACAGACTTCAAGCAGTCATTGCATGCAAAGGATATGCAACAAAATACTAAACATGACTACTTTCATTTACATGACATTGCTGCGTCCCAAACATTATGGTGCCCTAAAATGGGGGGACTAATTATAAACTCTGCTGTAATTTCTGAAACCAAAATGTATAAAAATGGCATTTATTAAAATCTGACAATGTACACTTTAACCACATGTGTTTTTTCCATTACAAATCTCAAATAGTGGAATGCAGAGGCAAATAAATAAATGATGGTTCTTTGTCCCAAACATTATGGAGGGCACTGTATGTTGGGCTGTTTTGATAAATGGTTTGAGGTGGCCAAAAGACATCAGGCTCCCAAAATAAAGGGTAAGAAGTGAGGGCATGTATGATCTTATTTATAATCTGCTGCATGCCCCGTATAATCTGATGCAAAGGATCAGAACGGAACAGCAACAGCAAGCTATGCTGCATTGTTGGCAGCTACAGGATAATCCCATGATTGCAACGTTTGTCGTTTTAGGCAGTTGACAGAAACCCCTACTCATTTTTTGCAACACCTCATCCATATTAGTAAAATTCTTACAGAAAGTTAATTGCACAGCCCTGTTCACCAAGATTCCTCAACAGCAGTATGAGGAAGGCATGCAGCAGTTCTTGCAACAGATAAAGTATAGCGGCCTCGTTTTCTCTGCCCAGAGGGAATAGCAGCGGAAATATCTCTCTATTAAGATATTTCCTATTTAGCCCCAGGCAGGGGTATGTGAGTAATGCCAGGTACATGGTTCAGGCAGTGTTTCTTTAAGTAAATTCCTTGACAGGTGGGACTAATGTAGATGGGACATGTTGGTTGGTGTAGGCAACTTGGCCTGATGGCCCTATGTCTACGGTGCATGACTCTAATTGCTTGCCATTCCTTGCTTTACATTTGTCAATTGGTCAACTACATACCAAGGGAAAAAAAGTTGACATTTTGGCTTCAACAGAAAGAATAACGTGCAAAGGTCTGATGAAGAGGGTGGAAGAGTAATTATACCCACCAGAATGCTCCAATTGCTTTTAGCAAAATTCCTTGAATATCAGCCATTTCATCAGCATCAAGGCCATGTACCGACAGTAATGGAAGTATGTGTGTCAGGATCACTGAACAAACGTCTTGATCACAACGATACACAGAACACAAGTCCCTGGACAGTACAGAAGCCACAATTACAAAATGCTATATTTTGTTCAAAATTTTGCTATTCATTTATTCTTTTAAAAAGTAAAAAAAAGCACAATTAAAATCCACATTCTAGGAATATTAGATGTAAAAAAAAATAAAAATTGGGAGCGTTATACACTGAGAAAAATGTCTCTACTACGAGGCAATTCCACAGATCTACTTGTCTTCTAATTTCCAACATTCCATTTTCTCCCTTCGTTTTGCTGAGGTACAACACTGGGTAATGCAATGACTTGAATTCCAGTCACCTTTTTTGAGCATCAGCTAATGTTTTGCACAGAATGGTAGTTTAAAATTTTGGAAGCAAGGGCTCAAATTCCCGAGTTGAAGGTTTATGAAGACAAAATTACTACTTACAAGAGTGGTTTCAGAAGTACGACAAAATCACTTGAAGGTAGAATGCCTTCTTCTGATGGGAGCTCTTTTAAGAGGATTAAGTACTGTAAGATCAGACATAAACAAGATGTCAGCAAAATCGCATGCATTTATAACTGTGCAACAGATTCAGTTATAGACACTGACTACTGATAAGAACAGAAAATCTACCACATGATGTACTTCTAAACAAGAAGCATCACCAGAAAGGGATATTGTCAGTGTGCTGCAGTGAACTGAAAAATTATAACTTGATTTTTTACATATCCCAACATCCAATTTACAACCATCGAGTTATACAGAATGGAAACAGGTCCTTCGGCCCAACTTGCCCATGGTTACCCAGATGGCCCATCTGCACTAGTCCCACATGCATGGGTTTGGCCCATACCTCTCCAAAACACATTAACAAATCCTGCAACCTCGTGTCGTAACCCCATTCCACATACCTTGGAGGTGGATGAAAGATAAATAACAGCTCATAGTTATATAGCAAGGATAAAGGCCCTTTGGCACAACTCGTCCATTCCAACCAAGAAGCTCCTTCGAAGCTTGTCCCATTGGTTGTGTTTGGCCAATATCGTTCTAAACCTTTCCTATCCATGTACTTGACCAAATGTCTTTCAAAATATTCAAAATTGTGTGTGTTAAAGCTCTGGAGTTGTTGGAAGAAGATCACGTGCCCTCAATATATGGAGGCATCAAAAGTTCTTGTGCTTATTGGAGTGGGAAAGGGAGAACCAGCAGGTTGGAGCCAAGTTCAAACTGACTCTTTTCATCGTCAGTACAAATGGTCTGACCTTTAAAACATATGCATAACTGAGAAATTCCAATGATAGTAAAATGTTATTTGCAAGGGCATCCTAATTCCTTCTATAGTTAGGATTGGAAACATCATTCGTTTCTTGACAAGTTACAAATTATATCACTGTTGCCAATATTTATTTACCCCATTGTAAATTTAAAAAAAAACGTGGCTAGTCTTTTTTATATTCAGGACAAATTAGATTACTCCCCATACTTTACAACTACTTAACATCACTTATACATGCACACTTCCCCATGTGATCAGTTAATGATTATCTTGAGAAATAAACATATGTAATTTTCATTCTACCAAGGTCAGTGAAGCAATAATCTACAATGCCTGTTCACTCTCCTGACTGTGACTAAGCTTAATCAAAGATGATAGAATTATTAGTTTACTACTATACTTGCAAGATAAGCTCTCACAGTCTACATTGTGATAAAGCAAATAGAATATAGTATCATTCTTAGGTGCTAATATGCAATGTGTAATAATACATTTAGCTCCAAGGCTCAAGCAATAATTCATTAAAAAACATCACGACATTTACTAGCAGAGAAGAATTTCGCCATACAAAGAGAGCTCAACGTATTTCATCACAGATAATGGGATTCATCGAAAAAAGATTAAAAGGAATGTTTGATTATATTGCAGAAGCCTGAGGAATGTTACTTGTAGGGCACTGCACAATGTTTATTTTAGTTTAGTTTTCATTTAGTTTAGAGATACAAGCATTTTGGCCCACTGAGTCCATGCCGCCCAACATTCACCCTTACACCAGTTCTATCCTACACACTAGGGACAATTTCCAGAAGCACATCTTTGGGGAAGTCCAGGACAAGGGGTCACAGTTTAAGGATAAGGGGGAAGTCTTTTAGGACCGAGATGAGAAAATCGTTTTTCACACAGAGAGTGGTGAATCTGTGGAATTCTCTGCCACAGAAGGTAATTGAGGCCAGTTCGTTGGCCATATTTAAGAGGGAGTTGGATGTGGCCCTTGTGGCTGAAGGGATCAGGGGCTATGGAGAGAAGGCAGGTACAGGATACTGAGTTGGATGATCAGCCATGATCATAGAAACATAGAAACATAGAAATTAGGTGCAGGAGTAGGCCATTCAGCCCTTCGAGCCTGCACCGCCATTCAATATGATCATATTGAATGGCGGTGCAGGCTCGAAGGGCCAAATGGCCTGCTCCTGCACCTAATTTCTATGTTTCTATGTGGGAGGAAACCAGAGCAGCCGGCCAAAACCACATGGTCATGAGGAGAACGTACAAACTCTGTACAGGCACCAAGTCAGGATCGAACCCAAGCTCTGGCACTGTGCCGCCCTGGATGGGCCTTTAGAGTACAAGTACTCAACATTAACACTGTACATCACTGAAGGAAAGTCAAACTTTGCATCAAATGTCAGGAAATAAATTTCCTGTAGTAGAAGCCAAGCAATGGCAGACCTTGAAATCAAATGCAATACACGTCCCCACTTTCCCTTCATATCACAGGGTGAGCTAGTGATGTTTTATTTAACAAAGCAATGTCTGTTGCATCAGTCGACATCCCAGATTATGGTGATGATTATGATACTACGCTAGTTTATTTTGCTAGATAGGATTAATTTAAAAAATATTTATCCATTAATAGAAAATTATTGGGAGTGCGTAGGATGAAGCCCAAATTCCCAATAAGACAACATTTTCCATAGGGAGCAATAATTTGTAAAGTTCATTTGATTTTTAAGGACGATGGAGATAGTATAGCATTTAGGTTAATAGACTCTAAAGAGAGTCTGAGCAAAATAAATGTTTCTGCATAATAGGCAATGTGCATGAGTAGGCAATTCGGCCCTTCGAGCCAGCACCGCCATTCACTGTGATCATGGCTGATCATCCACAATCAGTACCCCGTTCCTGCCTTCTCCCCATATCCCTAGGCTCCGCTATCTTTAAGAGCTCTATCTAACTCTCTCTTGAAAGCATCCAGAATATCGACCTCCACTGCCTTGAGGCAGAGAATTCCACAGATTCACAACTCAGGGTGAAAACGTTTTTCCTCATCTCCGTTCTAAATGGCCTATCACTTATTCTTAAACTGTGACCCCTGGTTCTGCACTCCCCCAACTTTGGGAACATGTTTCCTGCCTCTAGCATGTCCAATCCCTTAATAATCTAATACAGTGCCCTCCATAATGTTTGGGACAAAGACCCATCATTTATTTATTTGCCTCTGTACTCTACAATTTGAGATTTGCAGTAGAATAAATCACATGTGGTTAAAGTGCACATTGTCAGATTTTAATAAAGACCATTTTTATACATTTTGGTTTCATCATGTAGAAATTACAGCAGTGTTTATACATAGTCCCCCATTTCAGGGCACCCTATTGTTTGGGATACAGCAATGTCATGTAAATGAAAGTAGTCATGTTTAGTATTTTGTTGCATATCCTTTGCATGCAATAACTGCTTGATGTGTGCGATCCATGGACATCACCAGTTGTTGGGTGTCTTCTCTGGTGATGCTCTGCCCGGCCTGTATTGCGGCCATCTTTAGTTTATGCTTGTTTTGGAGGCTAGTCCCGTTCAGTTTTCACTGCAGCATATAAAATACATGCTCAATTGGGTTCAGATCGGGTGATTGATTTGGCCACTCAAGAATTGACCATTTTTCAGCTTTGAAAAACTCCTTTGTTGCTTTAGAAGTATGTTTGGCATCATTGTCTTACTGTTGAATGAACCGCCGGCCAATGAGTTTTGAGGCATTTGTTTGAACTTGTGCAGATAGTATGTGTTTATACACTTCAGAATTCATTATGGTACTACCATCAGTAGTTGTATCATCAACGAAGATAAGTGAGCCAGTACCTTCAGCAGCCATACATGCCCAGGCCATAACAACCCAACCACCGTGTTTCAAAGATGAGGTGGTATGGTTTGGATCTTTGGCAGTTCCTTCTCTCCTCCATACTTTGCTATTGCCATCACTCTGATAGAAGTTAATCTTCATCTCATCTGTCCACAGGACCTTTTTCCAGAACTATGGCTGTGCTTTAAAGTATTTCTTGGCAAACTGTAACCTGACCATCCTATTTTTGCGGCTAACAAGTGGCTTGCATTTGCAGTGTAGCCTCTGTATTCATGAAGTCTTCTGTGAACAGTTGTCATTGACAAATACACCCTGACTCCTGAAGAGTGTTTCTGCTCTGTCGGACAGGTGTTTTGGGATTTTTCTTTATTATAGAGAGAATTCTTCTGTCATCAGCTGTGGCGGTCTTCCTTGGCTTGCCCGTCCCTTTGCGATTAGTAAGCTCACCAGTGCTCGGTTCTTAATGACGTTGCAAACAATTGATTTTAGTGAACCAAAGGTGTGGCTGATGTCTCGAACAGTATTATTCTTGTTTCTCAGTCTAATAATGACTTATTTTACTTTCATTGGCACAACTTTGGTCCTCATGTTGATAAACAGCAATAAAAGTTTCCAAAGGTGATCGAAAGACTGTGGAAAGACAGTGCTGAGAGCTCTCTTATACCTGTATTAAGGAAGCATTTAAACACACCTGAGCAATTACAAACACCTGAGAAGCCTTGTGTCCAAAACATTATGGTGCCCTGAAATGGGGGGACTATGTATAAACACAGCTGTAATTTCTACATGGTGAAACCAAAATGTATAAAAATGCCCTTTAATAAAATCTGACAATGTGCATTTTAACCATATGTGCTTTTTTCTATTACAAATCTCAAATTATGGAATACAGAGGCAAATAAATAAATTATGGGTCTTTGTCCCAAACTTTATGGAGGGCACTGTATGTTTCGATAAGATTCCCTCTCATCATAAATTCCAGTGTATACAAGCCCAGCCATTCTTTCAACATATGACAGTCCAGCCATCCCGGGAATTAACATCGTGAACCTACGCTGCACTCCCTCAATAGCAAGAATGTTCTCCCTCAAATTTGGAGAACAAAGCTGCACATAATACTCCAAGTGTGGTCTCACTAGGTCCCTGTACAACTGCAGAAGGACCTCTTTGCTCCTATACTCAACTCCTCTTGTTATGAAGGCCAACATGCCATTAGCTTTCTTCACTGCCTGCTGCACCTGCATACTTACTTTCAGTGACAGATGTACAAGGACACCCAGATCTCGTTGTACTTCCCCTTTTCCTAACTTGACACCATTCAGATAATAATCTGCCTTCCAATTCTTGCCTCCAAAGTGAATAACCTCACATTTATCCACATTAAACTGCAGCCGCCATGCATCTGACCACTCACCCAATCTGTCCAAGTCACCCTGCATTCTCATAGCAACCTCCTCACAGTTCTCACTGCCACCCAGTTTTGTGTCATCTGCATATTTGCTAATGCTACTTTTAATCACTTCATCTAAATCGTTGATGTATATTGTAAATAGCTGCGGTGCCAGCACCGAGCCATGCAGTACCCCACTAGTCACTGACTGCCATTCTGACAGGGACTCGTTTATTCCTACTCTTTGTTTCCTGTCGGCCAACCAATTTTCTATCCATTTCAGTACCCTAACCCCAATACCATGTACTCTGATTTTACCAACCAATCTCCTACGTGGGGCCTTATCAAAGACGTTCTGAAAGTACAGGTACACTACATCCACTGGCTATCCCTTGTCCATTTTCCTAGTTACATCCTCAAAAAATTCCAGAAGATTAGTCAAGCATGATTTTCCCTTCTTAAATCCATACTGACTTGGACTGATCCTGTTATTGCTATCCAAATGTGCCGCTATATCATCTTTTATAATTGACTCAAGCATTTTCCCCAACCACCGATATCAGGCTAACTGATTTATAATTCCCTGTTTTCTCTCTCCCTCCCTTCTTAAAAAGTGGGATAACATTAGCTACCCTCCAATCCACAGGAACTGATCCTGAATCTAAAGAACATTGGAAAATGATCACCAATAAATGCATTCACAATTTTTAGAGCCACCTCCTTAAGTACCCTGGGATGCAGACCATCAGGCCCTGGGGATTTATCAACCTTCAGTCCCATCAGTCTACCCAACACCATTTCCTGCCTAATCTGAATCTCCTTCAGTTCCTCCGTCACCCTAGATCCTCTGGCCACTAGTACATCTGGGAGATTGATTGTGTCTTCCTTAGCGAAGACAAATCCAAAGTACCTGTTCAACTCGTCTGTAATTTCCTTGTTTCCCATAAGTTCACCGGTTTCTGCTTTCAAAGGACTCATATTTGTCTTAACTAATTTTTTCCTATTCACATACCTAAAGAAGCTTTTACTATCCTCCTTTATATTCTTGACTAGCTTACCTTCGTACCTCATCCTTTCTCCCCGTATTGACTTTTTAGTTATCTTCTGTTGGTCTTTAAAAGTTTCCCAATCCTCTGGCATCCCGCTCATCTTTGCTATTTTATACTTCTTCTCTTTTATTTTTAAACTGTCCTTGACTTCCCTTGTCAGCCACGGTCGCATCTTATTCCCCTAAGAAGTACAAAACCAAATATTATAGAGCTTCACCCACCATATGCAAGTGGGGAGGTTTTGAAATGTTGTGGTAGATGTCCTCAATTAATGACAGTAGCTTTCTTCTAATGTCAGTACACCGGAATGAGAGTGCATGTATCTGACCTGCTGCTGTGCAGCAACAGATGAATCGGAGAATATCGAGGAGGAGGAAATCATGCTTTGTCAAATTGTCTTCAGATAAAATGCTCTTTGCTCCTGAAAGAGAGTTGAAAGCGAAAATGATGAAAGTGGAACATTATGTTTCTACGTAAATTATTTAAGAAAATGGCAAAGTGGTAAAATTAATCCGTTAATATAATCAATGTAACTTTGTCTCTATTCTGTACAATAGAAAGCTATTTTAAGTTGAAGAGTTTCTTTCCCTTAATAAAAGAGTATTAGAGTCTGAACTAGCTTTCTATCGTTAAATAATTGAGACTGTTGTTGCATTGGCTTTTTTAGCATCAATGTGAATCATGTGTCTCAAGCATCAATTTATCTTATTTTATAATTATAGTAACAAAGATTCTGTGTATTTTATTTCTTTATAAAGTGTCAACCTTCTGGATCAGGTTCCACAGACACTCTTTTTCACCTCACCCATGTGACTGCTACTTTTGAATCTATAAAGATTAGTGTAACATAAAAAGCTTAATTTGAGACAAATATCTCCACAACGCAGAACATCCACAATTAAGTATCACCATCTCCAGCCCTTTCTAGGTGCCTGTAACATATTACTAGGGCATGTGGTAGAACCAGATTCAGTAACAATGCCTAAGAGACATTTAGACAAACACACGCATGGGCAAGAAATAGAAGGATTGGGTCCACATGCAGGCAGATGCGATTAGTATAAATTTGCATTGTGTTAGGTGCAGACTTGGTGGGCTGAAGGGCCTATTCCTTCGCTGTACTTTTCTATGTTCTATGTAGGCAAGCACTTTCTTGACCAGTGATGCAGAAATTACTTAAATATCTCTCGTCAAGATTAAGTGTATAAGCACAACGTGCAACTTTATAGCCTGTTCAGTTGCAGTAGATTGTCGTAAAATGAGCCAATGTAGAACTAATATTTAACATCTAATCTTATAAATGTCATACCTATTCCAACCGATGAGTCATTGTTTTCATTATAATCACCTCCTTCAGGGACTTTGTCATTTTTGTCATCAAAGAGGTCTCCGGATCCATGTCCCTCCGTTTCCATTAAATCATCTTGAAAATCGTCCTTTGCCTCAAAAGCTTCACATGGTTTTCCAGTGGGAATTGCCTATAGTAGATACACCAGTGTTTACACTGAAAGCTATGGATTAGCAGAGAAAATATAAATACCACGTTTAATAACTTTCTGTGCAAACTATTAATATGCCAAACACCGTGTATAAATGTGGGGAACTTGTAAGACTTTGGACTTTAGAGATACAGCCTGGAAACAGGCCCTTCGACCCATTGAGACTGTGCCGACCAGCGATCCCCATACACTTAACACTACCCTACACACTAGAGACAATATTACAATTTTGCCAAAATCAATTAATCTACAAATTGGCACGTCTTTGTAGTGTGGGAGGACACCAGAGAACCCAGAGAAAACCCACGTGATCACAAGGGAGAATGTACAAATTGGATGCTCTTTCCTCAAGATTATTGGATGCTCTTTCCTCAAGATCATAGACTGCCCTTTTATAGCTATGATTGCATACAGTACAGAAAGAAACATCCCTGTTTGCTATGTTGCATCCTACAAAAGGCTGCAAAAAATATAAAATTTATTTCCATCTTAACTTGGCTAAGATGATTCACACAGCTAAAAAACATGACAGGGACACCTACAAAAACAACACTGTTGTGTTGAAGCATCTTTTGAGGATCATATGTATATATCACTGCCATATATAGAAGTATCACTGCCAACAGTCTAAGTTTATTTTGGTGCTCCATTCAACATGAGTTGTAAAATCTAATCTAAAGAATCGTAGGCCCCCCTCGGTCATGACTGATCATAGTTGATGCATCCTAGTTGTTGGATCGGATGCAAGCCTGGGCAATGTCATATGGAGGACAGGCTGTTGCCCATGCAGCACGTCCCCCCTCTTCATGTCGCTGTTCGATCCAAAGGAACAGCAGGGCCGTTACAGTTTGGCACCAACGCCGTCGCAGGAGCTGCCAGAGCGACGTTGTGGACAATGACGAACTGCCTTAGGGGCTCCGATCAGAGTTTTAAATCAGAGTTTTCCCTCTCCTAGACGGACTGCCTTCCCAGGCTGATGACCCCCAATCTAAAGAATACATTCAACTAATAATTGAATTTGATAACGTAATGAACATGCAATTTTCACCCAGAAATAGGACAAGCCATCCAGGACAAACAAGGCTTTCTGCGGCTCACAACAAAATATAACTAATTGAGCTTAGACGAAAATATAACAAGAGTCAATCCAGCTTCTCAAAAGCCAGTGGTTGAAGTTGAGAAAATAAACCTTGGAAGAGGTGTAATAAAAGTCAGAAGCAAGAAACTTTGATCATAGCTCTCAAAACATTTCAGAGTCCAGGTAACCAAAGCACACCATTGGATTAATTTCAACAAAAAATGTTGGAATTCATGCAGAAACAATCACATTGAAAGAATACAATTTCTAACAAGACACAAAATCATTCATTTTTTTGGTATAACATATTACTCATGACTTCTTCATTAAAGTTCCTATTTTTACAGCCAACGCCAGAAGTTGGGGCAGATAGTGTAGAGAAAGCAGTGACTCTATAGTAGGGCTTGGACAGGTTGGGAGAGTGGGCAGATGGAATATAGTGTAGCAAAGTGTGGAGTCATGCATTTTGGTAGTAGGAATAAAGGCGTAGACCATTTTCTAAATGGGGAGGGAATCCAGAAATTGGAGGTGAAATGGGATTTGGGAGTGCTGGTGCAGGGTTACTAAAAAGTTAATTTGCTAGTCGAATAGGGAGTAAAGAAAGCAACGACAGCATTTATTTTGAAAGAGTTTGTATACATAAACAGGGATGTAATGCTGCAACACTACAAGGTGCTGGTCGGGCCACATTTGGAATATTGTGAGCCATTTTGGGCACCATATATGAGGAAGGATGTGCTGGCTCTGGAGAGGGTCCAGAGGAAGTTTACAAGAATGATCACAAATGATGAGCGTTAACCTACTAATTCCTAGGGGACCTCATTGAAACGTACAGAATAGTGAAAGGCATGGATGGAGTGGATGTGGAGAGGATGTTTCCACTAGTGGGAGAGTCTAGGACTAGAGGTCAGCCTCAGAATTAAAGGAGGTTATTTCAGGAAGGAGATGAGGAGGAATTGCTTTAGTCAGAGGGTGGTGATTCTGTGGAATGATTTTCCACAGAAGGCTGTGGATATATTTAAGGCAGAGATAGATTGACAGATTCTTCATTAGTACGGGTGTCAGAGGTTATGGGGAGAAGGTAGGAGAATGGGATGGAGGGAGAGATAGATCAGCCATGATTGAATGGCGGTGTAGACATGACGTGCCAAATGCCCAAATTCTGCTACTATCACTTATGCTCTTATGAAGTTACCAGCAGTAACCAAGTCATTCCCTTCTAATGACCGGAGGAGGAGAAAATAGTTCATACTTGTTTATATGTCTCTCCACATCTACCATTTAAGAGTGGAGGTTGGTCTCTAACTTGGAGAAGGTTAAATTATCTTGGTGTCTCTTTACTTAAGAATTTGAAGCTTTAAGGGCCTGTCAGGCAGTTCGGCCTCTGCCTTGCTGTTCCGACTGGCCTCTCCGAGGGGGGGGGGGGGTCCAGGCGGCGGGGAGCGGGCAGGCAGGTGGAGGGGGAGGGGGAGTGGGCAGGGTAGGGACCTGGTGGACGGGGAGGGGAGGCGGTGTGGGGGGGGGGTGGGCCTCTGCCTCGTCGTAGCCCAGCTGCAGGCCTAGCAAGCCCCGCTCAGACCGGTCGCTCATGTCCACCGAGCTGTCGCTGGGCGGCTCGATGGTGAGAAGCGGAAGGTGGGAGGTGCGACGCCGGTAGTCCCGGCACTACGAGCATGCAGCCGCCCTCCAGGCCCCTGCCTCTCCCTCCCTCACTGGAGGCATCCAAGGCTCGGTGGAGGCCGGGGAGGCTAGCGTTGACCGGGCTCCCTCTCCCTCCTCTAAGTACACAGCCTTTGAAACAAAACGATTGTATTATTACCTCCACTTATTAACTATGGCGATAGATGTGGCCTGCCATCCGCTCACAGACATGGGTCCTGGCCCCGATGCAGAACAAGGTTGCCCACCTCTGGATTACAGCCTCAAATCTTCTTGGGTATTACGCTACAAGCTTGGCACACCTGTATTTGGGTAATTTCAACCATTCCTCTCTGCAGATCCTCTCAAGCTCTGTCAGGTTGGATGTGGAGCGTCGATGCACAGCTATTTTCAGGTCCCTCCAGACATATTCGATCGGGTTCAAGTCCGGGCTCTGGCTGGGCCACTCAAGAACATTCACAGACTTGTCACGAAGCCACTCCAGCGTTGTCTTGGCTGTATGCTTAGGATCGTTGTCCTGTTAGAAGGTGCACCTTTGCCCAGTCTGAGGTCCTGAACGCTCTGGAGCAGATTTTCATCAAGGGTCTCTCTTTACTTTACTCCTTTCATCTTTCCCTCGATCCTGACTAGTCGCCCAGTTCCTGCCGCTAAAACACATCCCAACAGCATGATGCTGCCACCACCATGCTTCACCGTAGGTATGGTACTGGCCCGGTGATGAGCGGTGCCTGGTTTCTTCCAGACGCGACACTTGCCATTCAGGCCAAAGAGTTCAAACTTGGTTTCATCAGACCAGATAATCTTGTTTAGGTGTCTTTTGGCAAACTCTAAGCGGGCTGTCATGTCCCTTTTACTGAGGAGTGGCTTCCGTCCGGCCACTCTACCTTAAAGGCCTGATTGGTGGAGTGCTGCAGATATAGTTGTCCTTCTGGAAGGTTCTCCCATCTCCACAGAGGAACTCTGGAGCTCTGTCAGAGTGACCATTGGGTTCTTGGTCACCTCCCTGACCAAGGCCCTTCTCCCCCGATTGCTCAGTTTGGCCAGGCAGCCAGCTCTATGAAGGGTCCTGGTGGTTTCAAAGTTCTTCCATTTAAGAATGACAGAAGCCACTGTGCTCTTTGGGACTTTGATGCTGCAGAAATTGTTTTATACCCTTTCCCAGATCTGTGTCGACACAATCCTGAGTCAGAGGTCTATGGACAATTCCCTCATTATCATGGCTTTGTTTTTGCTCTGACATGCACTGTCAACTGTGGGACCTTATATAGACAGGTGTGTGCCTTTCCAAATCATGTACAATCATTTAATTTACCACTGGTGGACTCCAATCAATTTGTAGAAACATCTCAAGGATAATCAATGAAAATAGGATACAACAAAGCTCAATTTTGAGTGTTATATCTTAATACTTATGCAATACTTATGTAAATGTAATATTTAAATTATTTCTTTAATTACTTTGTAAAAAATTCTAAACACCTGTTTTCGCATTTTTATTACGGTATTGTGTGTAGATTGATGAAAAAAAAATGTTTTTAGTCCATTTTAGAATAAGGCTGTAACATAACAAAATGTGGAAAAAGTGAAGGGGTCTGTATACTTTCTGAATGCACTGCAATTGCATGGTTTGTAGTATTGAGAAGAGAAGAATTTAAATTCAGATTACACTTAAAAATACTGTCTTTCAATCTGAAGAACTTGCAATTAGTTTCTTACCAGCCGTCGACAAACTTCCACAAGGTCATTCATAAATCTTGCTGCGAATAGTTGAAGAAAGAGAACAGATGAGCGCTTCTTTGGCCAGTACTGTTAAAATGATTGAAGAAATAGTTTACGTCACAGAGATAGAATTTTTCTGGCATACTTTTGAAACACTAAATTGGATGGTAATTGTTATGAGATCAACAAAGCATACATGGCAAATTTATAAATATTAACCGATTACAAAAGACAATAACATGAATATGTAATTCTCATCTTAAACAAGAAAATCCAATAAATAACAAGAGTTCTGACTCAAAATGTCACCTGTCCATTCCTCCACAGATGCTGCCTGATCCGCTGAGTTTCTCCAGCACTTATTACCAGTCCTTTTCACCCCCCCCTAAATTAGTCAGCAATCAAATCATATATACTATAGCTATATAATGATCAGTCACGTCTATATATTCATATCTATCCTACTATCTATCTATCTATCTATCTATCTATCTATCTATAAAACTGTGTGTGTGCATGTGCGTGTGCGTGTGTGTGTGTGTGTGGGTGTGTGTCACATTCCATTTTTTTTTCAGGTAAGATTTTTGGCCTTTGATTCCATGGTCTGCTAAAACCACATGCTCAACTACATGCTTTTTTCCATTTCACTAGCGATTTCGCTTGTACATTTCACTCCGCATTACATTTAGACATTTTTATGTACACATTTTTTAATGAATTACTCCCCCACCCCCCCACACTCACTCATGTTCAAATCGAAACGGCATCTCACGAGCTGCTTACGTCACAATCCCACATGCCGCCCAATCCCAAGCCGCCTCTCTCTCTTCATTTGCAGCCCGGCTCTCCCCTCCCTCCCCCCTCCAACTACGCTCGCACCTCCCACGCGCTCCAAACCCCCCCCTCCAATTATGCTCGCGCCGCGCCTCCCGCAGGTGGAATCGCCCGCGTGTGCACCCGCTCAAAACCCCCGTTCTCAAAATGCTCTGCCGATTGGGAGGAGATATAAGGCTTCAGTTCCGCGAAGCTGGCGCAGCTCGCAAAGCCCCGCCCGCCTACTTGCCCCTCCCATCCCCTGCGCGCTCCAGAGAGTCACAAGCAGGATCTGTGGTCAGACGCCCACAGCTCCACTCTCACGCCGGCATGCTCTGCAGATCGGGAGATGAGATAAAGCGGCGGGCGGGCGGGATAAGGCCTGATCCTGCAGCGGTGAAGAGGGGAAGTCGGGGGATTGAGGGAGAGGAGGGAGTAGGGAGGGAGAGGGGAAAATGGGGGAGGTGAGGAGGGAGTGTGGGAATAGAGGGAGAGGAGTGGGGGTGATAGGGAGTGGGGAATAGATGAACTGCCCCCACCCCCTCCCCACTCTTCCCCCTCTCTCCCCCTTCCCCTCTCACTCCTTTCTCCCCTACCCCATCTCCTCCTACCTCCCCCCTTCCCTTCCCCCTCTCAGCCCCCTCTCTCTCTCTCCTCTCTAGTCTCTCTCACCCCTCCTCCCCCACCCACCCTCCCTCTCCTCCCATCCACCCCCTCTCCGTCTCTTGCCCTTCTCTCTGCCCCTTTCTCTTTGTCTTCCACATTCTCTGTTCTCACTCTCTACCCCCCTCTCGCTCCCTCCCCCTCTCACCCTCTCTCTCTCTCCCCTCTCTCCCCCTTTCTCTCTCTCTCCTTCCCCTGTCTCCCCCCCCCTCGCTCTCGCTCTCTCCCTCCCACTCTCTCTCCCCTCCCCATGTGCTATCCTCTCCCCCCCCTCTCTCCCCCTTCCTCTCCATGCCCTGCCCTAAAAACCCCCTTTTTCCCCCACCCCACACCCTCCCCCATCCACCTCTCCCTTCCCCCACCTCTCCCCCTCCCTTCACCCCACATCTCCCCCTGCCTACCCCACCTCTCCCTTCCATCACCACCCCCCTTCTCCCCCAGTTCCCTCCCCTCTCAGCCCCCCTCTCTCTCATCCATCTCCCTTCTCCCCTCCTTCCCCACCCTCCCCCCCCTCCCTTTCCCTTCTGTCTCTGCCTCTCTCACTGTCTCTCTAGAACACGCCTGCGAGTTGGGGGCTATGGTTCAGTGGGCAGTTATGGGGTCAAAGGATCTAATTAATAATGTTAGTATAATATCAAGCGGGTAGTTAGTGTGGGGGTGGTTAGTGTGTGTGGCGCCGCATGCCCCCCCCCCCCCCCGTAAACGCGCTTGGGTGAACAGACCCAACTTTTATAACTGTGTGTGTG
Organism: Okamejei kenojei; assembly: GCA_035221665.1. NCBI lineage: Eukaryota > Metazoa > Chordata > Chondrichthyes > Rajiformes > Rajidae > Okamejei > Okamejei kenojei. Next base: position 64,853,270 of record CM069136.1, on the reverse strand, counting down.
ATGTGTGTGTGTGTGTGTGTGTGTGTGTGTGTGTGTGTGTGTGCAATGTGTTGTGTGGGTGTGTGTGTGCAATGTGTGTGTGTGTGTGTGTGTGTGTGTGTGTGTGTGACATTTCCATTTTTTTTTCAGATAAGATTTTTGGTCTTTGATTCATGGGCCGCCAAACCACACATCTCTCTCCAAGATTATTTTCCTTTTTCGCTAGCGATTTCGCTTTTACATTCACAAATCCACTCCTCATTACATTTAGACATTTTGAATGTACACATATTTTAATAAAATCCCCCCGCCCCCCCAATCACTCATTTTTTAAAATCGAAACAGGGACCTCACGAGTTGCTGACGTCACAATCCCACATGCTGACCAATCCCAATCCTTTTCTCCCTCTTCATTTGGCAGCCCGGCTTTCCCACCCCTCCAACTACGCTCGTGCTGCGCCTCCCGCAGCTGGAATCGCCCGCCCACTCCAACCCCCCACCCCGCTGAACTCACAGAAGTCCCGCCCGCCTGTGCGCCCATCTCATCCCCTGCGCGCTCCAGAGAGTCACAAGCAGGATCTTTGGTCACAAGCCCACAGCTCCACTCTCACACCGGCCCGCCCGCCCACTCCAGCCCCCCCACCTCCCCCTCAAAATGCTCTGCAGATCGGGAGCAGAGATAAGGCGACGGGCAGGCAGCGGTTAAGACCAATCCTGGGGAGGTGAAGAGAGGGAGTGGGGGAATTGAGGGAGAGGGGGGGAGTAAAGAGGGAGAGTGTGGGAATAGAAGGAGAGGAATGGGGGTGATAGGGAGTGGGGAATAGATGGACTGCCCCCACCCCTCTCCCTTCCTCCCCGGAGAAAATAGAGGACAATCTTTCCCCGTTACCGAAGGTACCGAATCCAGCTCCTCTCCCTCCCACTCGACCCCCCCTCCTTCTTCCCCCCTCTTCCCCCCACCTCTCTCTCTCTCCCCTACCCCACTCACCTCCTCCTCCCATTTATTCCCCCTCTCCTCCCTACTCCCACCTCCCCTCCCTTCCCCCCTCTCAGCCGCCCCCCTCTCTCCTCCCCCCCTCACCCACCCTCCCTTCCTCATCCCTCTCCCTCTCTGCCCTTCTCTCTGCCCCTTGCTTCTTTGTCTCTCATTCTCTCTCTGCTCTCTCTCTACCTCCCCTCTCTCTCTCTCTCTCTCTCTCTCCCTTTGTCTCTCATCTCCCCCTATCTTCTCTCTCCACTCATCTTTCTTTCTCCATCTCTTCCTCCCCCCCTCTCCCCCCTCCCCCCTCTCTCTCTCCCTCCCCTCAATCTCTCTCCTCCCTCACCCCCCTCCCCTCTTTCTCTTCCTCTCTCGCACACCCTCTCTCTCTCCTCCCTCTCTCTCACCCTTCTCCCTAAACCATTTCTTCCCTCTCCCCTCCACCTCTCCCCCATCCCTGCCCCCAACCTCTCCACCTCCCTTTGTGTGTTGGGGGGGGGGGGGAAAGCTAATGTGTGCGACGCGAATGCTGCCCTCTTCCACAACCGCACATTGGCAGATCGAGAAGCCCAACGTGTTTGTCTGCACTTGGTCTAGTCTATCTATCTTTAAAAGTGTGTGAGTGTGTGTGTGTGTGTGTGTGTGTGTGTGTGTGTGTGTGTGTGTGTGTGTGTGTGACATTCCATTTTTTTCACTATTTTTTCCATTTTGCTACATATTACACTTTTACATTCACTAATGCACTCCTCATTACATTTAGACATTTTTATGTACACATTTTTAATAAAATCCTTCCCCCCCCCCAATATTTCAAAATGTTAAAAAAAATCAAACAGCTCTCACCCATAGAATGTTGGTGAACGTTCCATCGCCCTATGCTCACAGATGTCCAATCAGAATGGATTCATTTACATCTGCCTTTACTCCAGCCCCCCCTCCCCCCATCACGATGTCACAGCACCTTCCATTGTGTGATGTACATTGCTATACCTCCACAGTTCCAATCGGAATGGATCTCATTTACGTATTGCCTTTGCTCAGCCCCAGCCCAGCGCCCCCCCCCCCCCCGCCCCAGCCTGTGCTGAAGCACTTGATCAAGTGTTTGTGGGGGAACAGGAGATAATTGGGTGGTTGATAGGGAATGGGAAATGTTGGACTGCCCCTACCCTTCTCCTCCCACTCTACTGCCCCACTCTTTACTTCTCTCCCCCCACCCCCCACCCTCTCCCCCTCCCTACCCCATATCCATCATCTCTCACCCTCACCTCCTCCCTCCCCCTCACCCCCTCCCCCCATCCCCTCTCACCCCCTCCCCGAACCCTCTCACCCCTCCCACTCTCCTCCCCTTACCCCCTCTCCCCTCACCCTCTCCCTCCCCACCCCTCTCCTCCTCCCACCCTCTCTCTCTCACTCCCCACCCCTCTGCACCCTCATCTCCCCCCACCCCTTCCCCGCTCTCTTGCACACTCCTTTTACCCCTCTCCCACTGACTCCCCCACTTCTTCCCCTCTCCCTCCCCACCTCTCCTTCCCCCCTCCCGCACCCTCTTCTCCCCTACCCATCTTCCTCTTCCACCTCTGTCCCGCCCCTTCTAGCATCCTCTCCTTCCCACCCTCTCCGTCTCCTCCCAATCCCAATTCCCCCCTCCCCCTTTTCCTCTCCCCTCTCCCCTTCTCCCTCTCTTCGCCACCCCATCTCCCCTTCCCATCCACCTGTGGTTTAGGTGTGTTGTGTGACGCCGCAGCCCCCCCCCCCCCCCCGGCAAACGCGCGATTTCAGGGAATCCAGACCCAAACGGGTCTGCACTTGGTTAGTATTTACTTTTAAAAAGTGTGTGTGTGAGTTGTGTGTGGTGTTGTCGGTGGTTTTCTGTGTGTGTGTGTGTGTGTGTGTGTGTGGTAGTTGTGTGTGTGTGTGTGTTGTGTGTGTGTGTGTGTGTGTATATGTCACATTCCAACATTTTTTTTATCAGATAAGATTTTTGGCCTTTGATTCCATGGTCCTCCAAAACCACACACTCAAATTCCGGGATTTTTTCCATTTTGCTCGACATTACACTTTTACATTCACTAATGGCACTCCTTATTATTACATTTTAGACATTTTTTAATAAATTACCCCCCCCCAAAATTTAACAAAATGTTAAAAAAAAAATCACAAATGCCACCCTCACAGTGTGGCCAATCCGAATGGAGCTCATTTAATATACCTTTGGCACCAGCCCCAGCTCCGCCCCCCCCGCAGCATCTGAGTTGAAGCGCGTGATCACGTGGTGTGGGAATAGAGAAAGAGGATTGGGGGTGATAGGGAATGGGGAATAGATGAAAACACCTGCCCCAACCCCTCTCCCCCTCTCCCCACCCCATCATCCATCTCCCATTCCCTCCCACTTTTTCTCCCTCTCTCCCCTACCCCATCCCCTCCCCACCCTTTCTCAATCCTCCCAACTCATATCCCCCTCCCCCCCCTCCCCCCCACCCTCCCCCCTCACCTCCCCCCCCTTCCCCTCCTCCCCATACACCCCCTCTTACTCTCTTGCCCTTCTGTCTCTGCCCCTTTCTCTTTGTCCTCTCCCCATTCTCTCTGCTCTCACTCTCTACCCCCTCTTTCTCTCCTCCCCTCTCTCTCTCTCCCCCCCTCTCTCTCTCTCTTCGCTCTCTCTCTCTCTCTCTCTCCCCTCTCTCTCTCTCCCCCCCTCTCTCCCCCCCCCCCTCTCTCTCTCTCCCTCCTCTCTCTCCGTCTCCCTCACCATCCCACCATCTAGTATCTATTAGAAAACTGTGTGTATGTGTGTGTGTCATTTTGTCTTTGAAACGTATCTCGTCGAAAACCAGACGCAAAAACGCAGAGATTTTTACAATTTCGGTAGGGATTTAACTTACGGTTTCATAAATGCACTCCTCTAAATTCGATCAATTATTTCCCCAGATTTTGAATGAAGTTGTTCACAAAACTCACTTTTTAAGATATAATCACCGCTTGTCAGCTGCTGACGTCACAATGCCCACCAATCCAGGTCCACCTGCTTCCTGGTCTCACCCCCCTGCTGCTGTGGATTAAAGGCGCAGAAAGATCGAGTAAGTTCTGCAGAACAAAGATTCTACAGCTCCGTTCCGCTATAGGATCATTCTTCTGCAGATCTCCGATCAGCGGCACCTCTCGCGCTTAACGTTCTTCTCACTGCCGGCGCAGCTCGAGAAGCCCCGCCCCTCCCATCCGCTGCTCGCTCATTCCAGCTGTGGGTTTGCATCAGTGGATATGGCGGTTATGAGGTAAAAGGAGCAAATTAATAATATTAATATAATATCAAGGGGGGTAGTTAGCGTTTGTGCGGGGGGGGGGGGGAAGTTAGTGTGTGTGACGCCGCATGTAGCCTCCCCCAGCCTCCCCCTTCCCCCGCAACCACACGTTGGGGGAACAGACCCAGCGGGTCTGCACTTGGTCTAGTATACTTTTAAAACTGTGTGTGGGTGTGTGTCATTCTGCCTTTGAAACTTACCTCCTCGAAAACCAGACGCCAAAACGGTCAAATCTTTATGATTTTAGAAATCTACTCTTCTGTAAATCTGGTCATTTATCTCCCTACATTTTCAATAAAATTGTTCACAAAACGGACTGTTTTTTTAAAATTCAACTGCTGCCCACAATGACATCACACTGCCCTTGCTCGCGCACCGCCCCGCTCTGGATTAAAGCAGCTGCTGTCAATGCGCATGCATGGTTTTCCACGAGGCAGGTTACCACTCTCCCCACCCCCACCCCCCCGTACTTCAAAATGGGCAGAAAGAACGAGCGTTCTGCAGATCGTGAGGTCACAGCAGGTCACCGGAGGCCACCGGCTTGCGTCTGAATCCTCTCCTTCTTCCCCGCCCGATGGTGGAACATGGCGGCCGTTATCGTCGCGTGGGCCCGCTCATTCCAGCTGTGGGTTTCCAGAGAGTGAGAGTCCAGTTCTGTCTCTCTCCGCATATCGCAGTCCACTCACTCGCCCGGCTCTCTTCCACCTCCCCCCCCCTCACCTTCTCCCCTCTCCTCTCTACCCGTCACAGGGGACGACCTCCTCTCCGGGGAGGCCTGGTCATCTGTCCCCCCCCCCCCCCCGGCCCAGCCCAGCCCGGCTCTGTCACGCTGGTGGGTGCGCGTCCCTCAGTGGAAGCCACGATCAAGCTAGCCCCCCCGCTGCTTTTCACCGTCCTCAGATCGGGCCACCCCGAACTACCGAGCCCCGCCCCTCTCTCCCTCCCCCCTCCCTCTCCTCTCTCTCTCTCTCTTCTCTCGCCCGTCCCTCTCTCCCCCTTCCCTAAACCCCTCCGCACCCTCCCCTCCCTTCCACCCCCTCCTCTTCCGCCTACCCCCTTCCCTCCACCTCCACCCCCCCACCTCTCCCCCTCCCTTCCCACCCCCTTCCCTTCCCCCCCCCTTCTCTCCTACAATCAACTCTCTATCTCCTCCCCCTCCCTCTCCCCTCTCCCTCTGTCTCTTGCCCTTTTGTCTCTGCCTCTCTTTCTGTCTCTCCCCATTGTCTCTGCCCTCACTCTCTACCCCCCCCCCTCCTCTAGTCACGCCTCTGCGAGTTGGGGCTATGCGTCAGTGGATAGGGTTATGGGGTAAAAGGAGCAAATTAATAATATTAATATAATATCAAGGGGGGTAATTAGTGTGTGTGTGTGTGTGGGTGGTTAGTTTGTGTGACGCCGCATGCCGCCTTTCCCCCCCCCCCCCCCCCCCCCGCAAACGCGCGTTGGGGGAACATGACTGCACTTGGTCTAGCGTCTATTAAAACTGTGTGTGTGTGTGTGTGTGTGTGTGTGTGTGTGTGTGTGTGTGTGTGTGTGTGTGTGTGTGTGTGTGTGTGTGTGTGTGTGTGTGTGTGTGTGTGTGTGTGTGTGTGTGTGGTGAAACTGTGTGGTGTGTGTGTGTGTGTGTGTGTGTGTGTGTGTGTGTGTGTGTGTGTGTGTTATTTTGCTTTTGAAATGTATCCCCTCGAAAACCATATGCTGAAACGGGGAAATTCTTACATATTTCAGTAATGATTTTCCTTGTGATTTAAGAAATCCACTCCTCTGTACATTTGGTACATAATTTTCCTGACTTTTTAATTAAAATTGTTGACCAATCTGACTTTTTTTTATATCTGACCGCGGCCCAGCTGCTGACGTTACAATAACAGTGAAATGTTTACATCTTCTGGTAGAAATGTTCCTTATGATTTCAAAAATCCAATCCTCTATAAATTTGGTCAATTATTTCCCGAGATAATTGTTAACAATTAACATCAAACTGACATTTAAAAAATATATAAAGACTGCCCAGCTGCTGACCTCACAATGCCCTTGCCCGTAGTCCATCCCACCCCCCCCCCCCCCCCCCCCCCCGGGCCGCTCCGGATTAGTGCAGCTGCTGTCTACGCGCATGCACCTCCTTCACCCATTTTCTATGTTTCTATATATGATTGGGTATTACATATTCCTTCCCCTCTGTTATCATATTTCTGAACAGGTCCTTCTATGAGGTTGGATACAGTCCCAATTCTCCAACCTACATTGCGGGCATTGGACTTTTTCTTTGGAACTCTTATGCTACAATGCTAAGAACTATATTTTCGTATCTTTCTACCTTTGTACTTGTAACATATGGCATGATTCTATTCATGTATAATATTTTCTGATTTGATTGGAGAGAATGAAAACAAAAGATTTTCATTGTACCTCATGTAACAATAATAAACCTTAACCTAATTAGGCTGAATGTATTTGCATAATGCGTTTGTAGATAATTGATTGTGTTGAAACGAATACCTTAGTATGCGAGTGTAGACATTTGGTGCACACATCAATCAGTATTTTCAGAGAGTTGAGCTTAACCTCGTCATTAAGATCATTTCTTGTTGTAGAAATGTGTTCACCAGCATTCTGCATAAAAGACTATAAGATGAGAAAAATAAATGTAGTTTAGTTTAGAACTACAAGCATGGAAACAGGCGCTTTAGCCCACCGAGTCCGCGCTGACCACCAATTGCCGTACACTACTCTACACACACTAGTAATAATTTACAATTTTACTGAAGCCAATTAACCTCCAAACCTATATGTCTTTGGTTGGATTTTTGGGTTTTTTTTATATGGAAGGGAAATAGGATTGGCAAATACCATTTTGGACATCTAATTTCTCTGATCAGTGAGCCTTCAACTGTCTCAATGGTGAACCTGAACATTCTTAATCTCAATGTACGACAGAGTCATTTCAAAAACCTGTCAAACATTTGAGGTACATGTGCACAAACAACTACTCGTATTCATCCAGGAAAAACTCAAACCAAAATCCTAGTGCTAACAGTATGCTTACTTCACTGTGCCATAGCCAACCCCATATTTTATCATGATAGTCTTAACATTGTTTTCTTAAAAAAGGAGTAACAATAGAATGGTGTTCGTGAACAGTCCCCAATATTATTTTAAAGGATTTGAATTGAATATTAAGCAAAGGAACTTAATTGCTATTAACCTATGTAATGGGCCCTTGAACACCAGTCAGCATCCAAAACAATAAAGTAGAGTCAGAACTCAATTATGTACCTTTGCCTTCTGAAATAGCGCAGATGCACATGCATTATCCTCGTTGGTAACACCAATGTCACAATAACATCGGAGCACTCCAATGATAAGATCTGCACAGCGAACATGGCATTCTGGAGGAAGCATCTGAAAATAGTAAATGTTGTTCAGGTACCATCAGTTATACATTGCCTTTTATTACAGACTAAATTGTCACTCTCACACGCTCCCGATGAGAGCGAGGAATGTACATGCTAATTCAGTCAGAAAACATTTTATAATCATTTATTTTTAATGCTGAAAACATTAAACAGTTCAATGCATTGTCACCATAATTCACCCTCAAGCATAAAAATTTATATAAAAATCCTTCCAAATATTTTGTTAACCGTACCATAATTCTAAGCAGACTGACCCAAAGCATGCGTACTGCCCAAAGCAGATGCCTTTTTATATATCATATACTTATTAAAAATCTGATCTTGTTATTGTGTATATGTGTGCGTGTATATGTGGTTGTCTTTACATCTTCGCAAAAACACTACGCGGTAACGATAACATTTTTACATATTCCGATTGACATATTTCCCCTTGAGGCAGGGATCACCTTATTTGAACATTTTGTGCTTTATTTCTCGACTTATTCTCGACTCATTACTGATTAAAAGTCAAAAAAAGTCAAAGACTTTGAAATTAAAACCACCAGCTTTTTTTTTTTTTGACGTCACAATGGCTCTTCTAGTAGTGCTCAGCCTCAGTGAAGATTTCATCCTATATTTGACACGTTATTTGCAATTAATGCTTTAAAAATGCCAACTTTCACAAGATGTTTATATATTCTGATTCACTTTCCCCCTCTAGGTAGAGATCACCTTCACTGAACATTTTATGCTTTATTTCTCAACTTATTACTGATTAAAGTTTAAAAAAATCAAAAGACTTTGAATTTAAAACGACCAGCTTCAACGGATGACGTCACAATGAATCGGCTAGCAGGGGGAGGGTGAATTTGTTTTGCTACACGCAGGGCAAGTGCAATTGGATTTTTTTTTAAAGAGCACTGCTGAGGGAGGCAAGGGAGTGCTGGAATCTTACGTTCGGGAGTAGCTGGAGTTGGAGGACCACGCCTCCCGTGGGGGTTACGGGTAGAGAACGGGTGCATTGGGGGAGCAGACCCAACGGGTCTGCACTTGGTCTAGTATTTATTTAAAGGCATTAGAGGGTCAGAGGTAGCATCCACATCTCTGTATCAAAAGATTGAGGGAACATGTCCATCTCCAAAGATCCAAGGACAAAATTATGACACCAGTGCAAAAACGTGAGTGCTACATATTCAGGTGTCATCTCTTTGATGAGATCTTAAATTGAAGCTGCATGTCTTTTTAAAGAGAGGTAAAGGATCCATTGCAACTACTTGAAGAATAGGCAGAATCCTAACGAACATTTATCTCCCAATCACCATCACTGTAATAGATTATCTACCGTATCGCAATTATGACTGATGTAAAGCCAGGCAAAAATGATTTTTCTCCATAAATATGATGGTAGTTCAAAAAGTTCCTCAGCAACTGTACAGTTCTAAAACTGTACATTTATGAGCTCATTCTTTTTTTCTATCATAGAACATAAACAAAGCCTGTTTGCAATAGATGTCTCATGCTCAGTGGGAGTAACATTTCAGTATTTGCATATTATTAGAGTTATAGTCATACAGTGTGGAAATATGCCCATCAGCCCAACTTGCCCACACCAACATAACTCGTCCTATCCCATTAATGCATACACTTACCACATTAGAATGCAGACATTCCACCAATGCTAATAAATATTCCTCTAGTTTATCCCTCAAAACTCGCTTGGCACTTATTTTTGATGTCACAGTCTGTTTGTCCCCAATCCGAATCTTCGTGCTACTGCAAGTTGGAATTTCATCAAATGTTGTTTGCAGAAAAAGGTTTTCCATTTCTGAGAAGACTGTGCCATCTTTGCAATCTTCATTTGGGGGTTCTTCTGCTGGTGCACTAAAAAAAAAACCCATACGATATTAACTCTGGTTACTAAATGCACGATTATAAAACTGAAATTATTAAACCATGTGGAAAGGTCTGTTGGCACAACGATGTGACCCAGCAGAGTACAAAAGATGCAATTCCCTTCATTCTTGTATAATTATTTTAATCCTCATTCTCCCTAACTTTCATTGAATTTCATTGATCAAAAAATGTAATCCTTGGCTTGAGGTTTTTCTTTTAAGGAGATTTGTTTCTGTATGAGAAGCCAAATTCATCCTCAAACACGAATTTCCCATCTGCCATGAAAATGCTCCCTTATGCTGTGACAATGACAGGCATTCTCTGATATCTCATCCATGTGATCTTTCCCACATTGCTTGCTTTATTGTGAATGAGTATAATCACAATTTATCCAGAGACTATCCTCATAGAATATATTTGCTGGAAGTCAGACAGGATGGATGGGGCAGGGACAACAGTAGCACCACACACCACATTAACAAAAAAACGACAACTCAGTAGGTAAAAATTATGGGAATTATATGACTGAATTCAGCAAAAGCTACACATGTACCCACTCAAGTTTAACAACCCTAGGTTAAACAGGCCAGTTATTGAAAAGTTAACAGACTAGATCATAAGACACAGGAACCGAATTAGGCCTTTTGGCCCATCAGTCTGCTCCACCATTCAAGCATGGCTGATCCAGTTCCCCACTCAACCCGTCTCCTGCCTTCTCCCTATGAAATCTTTCATTAACCCTAACTAATCAAGAATCTATCAACCTGCACTTTAAAACTACCCAATGACTTGGCCACTACAGCAGTCTCCAGCAATGAATTTCCGACAGATTCACCATCCTCTAACTAAAGCAATTCCTCCTCATCTACATTCTAAAGGTCCTTTTATTCTGAGGCCGTGCCCGGTGGTCCTAGACTCTCCCACTACTGGATATATTCTCTCCACATTCTACCTACACTGTATTCAGAAAGTATTCAGACCCCTTCACCTTTTCCACATTTTGTTACGTTGCAGCCTAATTCTAAAATGGATTAAAAAAAAATTTTTAAATCATCAATCTACACACAATACCCCATAATAAAAAAAGTGAAAACCGGTGTTAAAAAATGTTTGCAAAGTAATTAAAAATAAATAACTGAAATATCACATTTACATAAGTATTCAGAGCCTTTACTCAGTACTTTGTTGAGGCACCTTTGGCAACGATTACAACCTCAAGTCTTATTGGGTATGACGCTACAAGCTTGGCAACCTGTATTTGGGTAATTTCTCCCATTCTTCTCTGCAGATCCTCTCAAGCTCTGTCAGATTGGACGGGTAGCATCCATGCACAGCTATTTTCAGGTCCTTCCACAGATGTTCGATTGGGTTCAAGTCCGGGCGCTGGCTGGGCCACTCAAGAAAATTCACAGACTTGTCACAAAGCCACTCATGGGTTGTCTTGGCTGTGTGCTTAGAGTCGTTGTCCTGTGGAAGGTGAACCTCTGCCCCAGTCTGAAGTCCAGCATATTCTCTGGAGTTGGTTTTCATCAAGGATCTCTCTGTACTTTGCTCCATTTATCTGTCCCTCAATCCTGACTAGTCTCCCAGTTCCTGCTGCTGAAAAACATCCCAACAGCATGATGCTGCTACCACCATGTTTCACTGTAGGTATGGTATTGGCCAGATGATGAGCGGTGCCGAGTTCCCTCCAGACGTGACGCTTGGCATTCAGGTCAAAGAGTTCAATCTTGGTTTCATCAGACCAGAGAATCTTGTTTCTCATGGTCCGAGAGTCCTTTAGGTGCCTTTTGGCAAACTCTAAGCGGGCTGTCATGTGCCTTTTACTGAAGAGTGGCTTCCGTCTGGCCACTACCATAAAGGCCTGATTGGTGGAGTGCTAGTTGTCCTTCTGGAAGGTTCTCCCATCTCCATAGACGAACTTTGGAGCTCTGACAGAATGACCATCGGGTTCTTGGTCACCTCCCTGACCAAGGCCCTTCTCCCCCAATTGCACAGTTGGGCAGGCGGCCAGCTCTATGAAGAGTCCTGGTGGTTTAAAAGTTCTTCCATTTAAGAATGACGGAGGCCACTGTGCTCTTCTGCAATGCTGCAGAAATTGTTTTATACCCTTCGCCAGATATGTGTCTCGACACAATCCTGTCTCGGAATTCTTTCATCTTCATGGCTTAGTTTTTGCTCTGACATGCATTGTCAACTGGGGGACCTTATATAGACAGGTGTGTGCCTTTCCAAATCATGTCCAATCAATTTAATTTACCACTGGTGGATAATCAATGGAAAGAAGATGAACCTACCTCATTTTTGAGTGTCATAAGCAAAGGGTCTGAATGCTTATGTAAATGTTATATTTCAGTTATTTCTTCTTAATTGCTTTGCAAAAATTTCTAAACACCTGTTTTTGCTTCTTCATTCTGAGGGTATTGTGTGTAGATTGATGATAAAAAAATGTTTTTAATCCATTTTAAAATAAGGCTGTAATGTAACAAAATGTGGAAAGGGTGAAGGGGTCTGAATACTTTCTGAAAGCACTGTATGCCTTTCATTATTTGGTAGAATTCAATGAGACCCCCCTCCTTATCTCTCTAATCGTCAGCGAGTATGGCCCCAGACCCATCACTCTCCCCATATGTTAACCGAATCATCCCAGATTAGATGCATTAATTTTATCTGATGTTCTATGGAAGACTTATTCCCCACAAAAAGCATAATAAAAACATTGCAAGGTAAGTTCTGTTATTACAATATATTGAATTATATTGGTTTCGGTCTTATTTTTTTTATTCACAGCTGCAGGTGGAATTACATTCTATCCGACCATTTGTCCAATTTCTCTATTTTCTCCTGGCTTTGTAGCATAAACATACTTCCTAACATAATTATGGCAAAGGATTTTGTGAAATCAAAGGTAACAGAGCATGAAAAATTTTTAAAAACAAGAAACTTACACTTCTGAACTCCAGAAGTGGTTTGGAATAGAGATATAAATAAATACTAATGAAGTAGAACTACAATCCAGTCATAAATTTACGACCATTAAAATGTCTTCATTGCTTAAATACCTCTCTGTTGAGGGTGTCAGAAAGAAGTCCATTCCAGATTTGCAGTCCTTCAGCGTTAAAACAACCAATATTTGAGACACCAGTTGATTTGGTAAATCTCTATTAAAAAAAGTGCAACAAGCTCAATACTTAACATCAGAATCCAAATAAACGTATTTTATTAGCCTGTCAGTTACAGTGAAACAGAAAAACAATTTCTCAATGGCAAGTCAATATCCTATTAAGGTTCAGTTATAGTTTTATCATTGCAGATTGCCTTAATTGTAATTTAGTTTAGTTTTAGTTTTAGAGTCTTAGAGCGTAGAAACAGGCCCTTCGGCCCATTGAGCCCGCACCGACCAACAATCTCCCCGTGCACTATTTCTATCCGACACACAAGCAATCATCCAATTCCCCTAGGACAGCTTTTATTAATAATTTGAGACAAGACCAGACAAGACCAGATCCCAATACAAAGTGGTTCTCTTAGGTTCTCGTAGGTTGTAGCCGGTGCCAACCGGTGAATTTCATTGGCTCATTTGGGGAAAAAAAACGTAAGCAGTATTTTTCAGAATAAAGGATAATCGACCGGTAAGATTAAATGTCCACCAAACTTAACAGCTGTGTATCTCTGGCTTCTTAAAAGTTGTCTGGCTTCTTAGAAGTTGTCTCCACGCCATCCCTCCCCCCCCCCTTTTAAAGGATTTATCGTACACTGAGCTAGCCGTCTTAATTACAGCGCCAACCTTCCTGTTCATCGCGGTGTGTGTCTGTATCACCTTGGCTTTGCACCGTGTGAATTTCAGACGTGTGTGTGTGTGTAAAAAAATAAAAATAATTTACAAGGCATTTTATGACATTAAGACATCTCAAAGGGCTATGGGCCCTGACAGCATTTGTCAAGTGCTTGAAAACTTTTTGACATCTTTGCCAAGTTGTTTCAGTTCATCTGCAACATGGGCATTTACCCAACAATGTGGACAATTATCCAGGTATATGCCGTGTCCATAAGAAGCAGGTCAAATCCTACCCGGCCAATTACCACTCATCACACAAGCCAGACTTCCCACCATTAACTTCATCTGCACTTTACGTTGCCTCGGAATAGCAGCCAATATAATCAAAGACCTTTCCCACCCTGGTCATTCATTCTTCTCCCTGCTCCCATCCAGCAGACAGCAGAGAAGCTTGAAAGCACGCACCACCAGATTCTGGAACAGCTACTTCCCCTCTGTTATCAGACTTCTGAACGGTCCTGCCATCAGTCAGGATACTGTCTGATTTACCTCTACCCCATTGCGGACGCTGTCTATGGAACTGATGTGCTACAATGCTGAGAGTATTATTCGACACTCTGTATCTTCCTTTGCTCTACCTATTGTACTTGAGTTTGACGTATTGTACTTATGTATAGTATTATATGATCTGATTGGATAGCTTACAAAACAAAGCTTTTCACTGTACCTCGGTACAAGTGATAATTATAACCTACACCTAACTGCCGTCGGCATCATGGAGGTTATGATCGCATGTGGCTCCAGGGAGTTCTAGGTGTCCATGAAAATCTGGAAAAGACCCTCCACTGGTCGAAAATATACATAGCCCAAAGGAAGATGATTGTAGTGGTTGGATGTTTATAATTAAAGGCAAGGACATCTCCCCAGGAATTTCTCAAGATAACTAAGGTTGGGCAATTAAATACCGGCTCAGTCATCAAAACCCACATTTGTGAATGCATACGAAAATATAGTAAAGACTTTATTCAGCCAATAAAATCGTTGCATTTCATTTGTGTTTAAAATATGTTTATATTAAGGAAAGGAACATTTTATATCCTTCACTCTTCATTATCATTTTAAGCAGTACGAGATCAAACCAGCAAAATAGATGAAATTCATTCCACTCCTGGCTAATAAAGAATCAGTAAACAATCCTGTTCTTTTGGCCTGATAGTTTTTCATTGCTAGAAGACTGCAAAATTCAGTATGCAGTTATGATTGAATAACTAACAATAATACTCTGCAGCCCAGATTTCCAAGTTTAATACACCAACCTGCAAACTACTGATGGAATCTCTGCATTTTCTTCAGCATTCTCCTCCGCTTGGTATGACAATAACCATCGCATTATTGCTTCTCTAAGATCCAGTGCTCTGCCGCCCATTGGATAATTTTCAACAGCACCATCAATTCGTTCTGGCAATGTACATCTTTCCAATGCTTGAGAAAGACACTTCACAGCTGAACTAGAGAAGAAGTAAAGAACTTTGTATACAATCTTGAGCCATTAGAAAAGCGCTTGTACAGTAAATCCTCGTCATTACAAACTGCTTTATAACGAATTATGGTAAGAGCAGACAGACCTACCGACATTCACCGCCAGGTCGAGCTGCCGATCCAACCCCGGCCCACCAATGCTTCCCCCAGCCCGCACAGCCTCCCCTGCCACTTCCAGCAAGGCTGCGGACACCACGCCTCGCTGCTTCCATGCCGGCCCACACAGCCTCCCCGGCTGCTTATGGGCCGGACGGTTTGCTGCCACCACCGCCCACACAGCTTACTCAGCAGCTTCCAGGCCGTGCTTGCCGCTGTGTCGCCGACCCTCACCTGCACTCCAGCTGCCAGCGGGCTATGACCAATGACTTCACCGATCCTTGCATCTCAACTGGCCGCTAGCAGGTCAGGGCCATCAACTCACCTGGATTCCAGGACAGTTCCATACTGAAAGTCTGAAAAAGTGTCTCACCCGAAACGTCAGCTATCCATGTTTTTCAGAGATGATGTCTGACTTGCTGAGTTACTCCAGCACTTTATGTCTTCTTGTGTATAAAAACCAGCATCTGCAATCTACTACTTCTACTACTTATCAATGATAATCCCTTACTTGGTTACAGCAAACAAGCGACAATAATAATGGGCAACATTGAAGATGAGGACATCCGAGATGTCCTCTTTCTTTAGTAAACGTGCTTTCCCACCTGATGTTAAATATGGATTCCTCACTCGAATTTCCCCAATGTCCTGTAGTCCTACTCCCATTCTCCCCATTCCTAGATGGAACAAAGATAGAGATTCCCTGGTCCTCACCTTTCACGTATCAGCTTCCGCATCTAATACATCATTCTCCGAAATTTCCGCCACCTTCAACATTACCTTACAACATTCCCCTCTCATACTTTTTTAACCTTCTCTCTTCTCTGTGCCCCATCTGAATACGCATCCACTTCTTACTTTACCCATCAGCACTTCCACCTATATTCCTTTCTTTGGCTACACATTTCACCACAACTTCTATCCTTATTCCGTATTTCACGCTTTTTGTCTATTCATCTCTGACCTTTGTCAACCATCTTCCAATCAACTCCCCCCCCCCCCCCCCCCCCCCCCCCCCCCCCCCCCCCCACCTGTATCCACCTATCATTTTCTAGACTTTGTCCCACTCCCAACTCTCTTCAAGCTTTCTCTCCCCCCCCCACTACAATCAGTCTGAATTAGGGTCATGACCCAAAACGTACAGTGCCCTCCATAATGTTTGGGACAAAGACCCATCATTTCTTTATTTGCCTCTGTACTCCACAATTTCAGATTTGTAATAGAAAAAAAAATTACATGTGGTTAAAGTGCACATTGTCAGATTTTAATAAAGGCAATTTTTATGCATTTTGGTTTCACCGTGTATCACCATAGTCATCGTGTTCCCCCCCCCCATTTCAGGGCATCATAATGTTTGGGACACAGCAATGTCATGTAAATGAAAGTAGTCATGTTTAGCATTTTGTTGCATATCCCTTTGATGCTATGACTGCTTAAAGTCTGTGAGTCTGCAGTTGCTGGATGTCTTCTCGGCCTGCATTGCAGCCATTTTTAGCTTATGCTTGTTTTGGATGCTAGTCCCCTTTAGTTTTCTCTTCAGCATAACAAAGGGCATGCTCAATTGGGTTCAGATCGGGTGATTGACTTGGCCACAATAATTGACATTTTTTTTAGCTTTGAAAAACTCCTTTGTTGCTTCAGCAGTATGTTTGGGATCATTGTCTTGCTGTAGAATGAACCACCGGCCAATGAGTTTTGAGGCATTTGTTTGAACTTGAGCAGATAGGATGTGTCTATACACTTCAAAATTCATTATGCTACTACCATCAGCAGTTGTATCATCAATGAAGATAAGTGAGCCAGTACCTTCAGCAGCCATACATGCCCAGGCCATAACACCTCCACCACAGATGAGCTGGTGTGCTTTGGATCTTGGGCAGTTCCTTCTCTCCTCCAAACTTTGATCTTGCCATCACTCCGATATGTTAATCTTCGTCTCATCTGTCCATAAAACCTTTTTCCAGAACTGTGGTTGCTCTTTTAAGTACTTCTTGGCAAACTGTAACCCGACCATCCTATTTTTGCGACTAACCAGTGGTTTGCACCTTGCAGTGTTGCCTCTGTATTTCTGTTCATGAAGTCTTCTGCGGACAGTGGTTATTGACAAATCAACACCTGAAGAGTGTTTCTGATCTGTCGGACAGGTGTTTGGAGATTTTTCTTTATAACAGAGAGAATTCTTCTGTCATCAGCTGTGGAATTCTTCCATGGTCTGCCAGTCCCTTTGTGATTAGTAAGCTCACCAGTGCTCTCTTTTTTCTTAATGATGTTCCAAACAGTTGATTTTGATAAGCCTAAAGTTTGGCTGATGTCTCTAAAGATTTATTCTTGTTTCAGTTTCATAATGGCTTCTTTGGCTTTCATTGGCACAATTTTGGTCCTCATGTTGATAAACAGCAATAAAAGTTTCCAAAGGTGATGGAAAGACTGGAGGTAAGACTAGGTGCTGAGAGCTCTCTTATACCTGCATTAAGGAGCTAATTAATCACACCTGAGCAATTACAACACCTGAGAAGCCATGTGTCCCAAACATTATGGTGCCCTGAAATGGGATGGATCTATGTATAAACACAGCTGCAATTTCTACATGGTGAAACCAAAATGTATAAAAAGAGCCTTTAATAAAATCTGACAATATGCACTTTAACCACATGTGATGTTTTCTATTACAAATCTCAAATTGTGGAGTACAGAGGAAAATAAATAAATGATGGGTCTTTGTCCCAAACATTATGGATTGCACTGTAACCTATCCACATTCCCCAGAAAAATTGGAGAATGGAGTTACTCTAGCATTTTGTGTATTTTTTTTCTCTAGTATTTTGCCCAACAGCCTGGAAGCATAATGCCATATTTTCTCATAGAACACGAGACAAGAAAAAATTGAGTGTTAATTTTTTTGGAAATTTTAAAAAGAACAAGAAATTCAACACAAGAATACTGAAATTTGACTCACCTGGATGGTTTGCATGTGGATCCTGAAAAGATTTTCCAAAAATCAATGTCTGGCATGGTTAGGTTCCCTTCAAGAATTGCCTCCATCAGCTGGAAGCTTTCAGTCTCTGTCTGGTGCGAGCTGATGCTCCGAAGTGTAATGGCCCATATTTTGGCCCAGAGCTTTTGCAAGTCTAATTTCTGTGCAGTATTCAGGGTTGATTTCAATCTCTGGCATACAGCCACCTCATGAAGGCAGCAAAGAACATATGGAATTCTCTCTCCACGCCGCTGCTGAGAAAGGATCTGGTGCAAAATGGTCAATATGGGAACAAGTTCGCAGTTGGGTAAGCTTGAAGGATATTTTGCAACCAGAACAGTGACGATCTGTAACCTTAAAGGAAAAAAAATGGATGTCAGCCATCATTTACAATAGCCTTAATAACCAAATGGATAAGTCTGTCATCACTTACAATAGCCTTAACATCCTTTCAACAAGAAATTCTTTAATCATTCTTGTTGTGTGCATTTCCGAAGATGAAGTTACAAATATTTTGCCACCAACATTTGTCTAATATTTTATGAGCTAATTTAAAAAAAATTGAAACCTTTAAATTTTCATTGGAAGATTTATTCCATTTAGGATATACATTAATAAATCTTAATTATTGCCCCTTTGCAATTCTCCCAGCCCATAATAAAACCATTATATACTTCTGCTCACTGCTGATTCCAGCAGTGGCCATTCAAGGAGTTAGCCTGTCACCAGGAGCAAGGCTGCAATGTCCACACTGTTTTGTAGCAAACATACCATGTTCCTTACTAGCAACAACATTTCTATTACCTTTAAATACCTAAAACATTAACTGAGAATTAAATATACCAGTACACGATTGATCATGTGCACCCAACAAAGATCTCCTACCCAAGCTCAGTGGTATATTTAGCAGTTTAGGAATTCCAATTTTTAGATTTAAAAAAAAAATATATATTTTAAATAAAATATATTTAAAAAGACACGTCCACATTCACAAATTCAAAAGAAAAACTACAAGAGATTTTTTTTCAGACAAGTATAATTCTTGGAGTCCTTTTGTGGTTCAGGGTTAATTAAAACAATTTATGGGGCTCTTTTGATATTAAGATGATATAAATACATCACGTTTGACATTTTTTCTTGACAATTCTGGCATTTTTTCCTTACTTCCTATTCCTTGCACTTACAATAATTATTTCTTGTCCATTCTCCCCCACGACCTTCTCCTTGACCATTCCTTTTGGAGCTACGAGGGCCATACAGTACAGCACAGAAAAGGCCATTAAGCCCATCTTGTCTATGCCGACCAAAATGGCTCATCTACGCTTGTACATCTACGCTACTACCTGCCCGCATTTGGCCCTTATAATTCTAAACCTTTTCTATCCATGTACCTGTCCAAATGTCTTTTAAAATGTTATTAGTATATCTGCCTCAACTACCTCCTCCGGCAGCTTGTTTCATGTACCAACCACCCTCTTTGCGAAAAAGTGTCTCTCAGTTTCCTATTAAATCTTTACCCTCTCACCTTAAACCTATGTCTTTTGGTTCTTGATTCCCCTATGGGTAAAATACTCTGTGCATTAATTTTACTCTGGGTAAAAGCTATAATGCAATAAAAAAGTACTGAGAAAGTAGGTAATTGATTCAGGCACATGACAGTACTTGTCCTTTTTTTTTAACATTATAGCTATTCCCTATGAAATATCAAACGATTAAAATCAAAGGCTAGGTAAAAAGGATTAATAGTATGGAAAATGTTTTGTTGAAAGATAAAAGGCACATAAGGGAATAGACACAAAATGCTGGAGTAACTCAGCGGGACAGGCAGCATCTCTGGAGAAAAGGAATGGGTGACGTTTCGGGTCGCGACCCTTCTTCAGACGTCTCGACCCGAAACGTCACCCATTCCTTGTCTCCAGAAATTAAAACAGCATCTGCAGTTCTTTCCTACTCCTGGGCATATAAAGAGCTACAGACTCTACGTGAACAGCACCACGACTATGGAGATGGACATTAATTTTTATGAATATCACAGATTAAAGTAACAAAATCTTTCATTCTCTCCTTCAAAAAAAGTCAGCACACTAATTTAGACATATTTGTTCAAGTTCATATTATATAACCATTATGAAATTTTAAATAAAATTTAGTGGTGATGTGATATGATCTACTTATGTGGCTGAGACAGTTCGTAGGTGTGGATAAGAAAAAAAGGGAAGATGTTGAAAGTCTGTTGCACACAGAATCATTCAACATGGAAATTAATAACAAAATTAATATATATCACATTTCTAGCTTTAATGATAAACATACCATGGTATCAAATCAAAATCATTCTCTGATTTTTGCAACCCATCGCATATCATTTCCCATCCCAACTCAACGTGTCTTTGTTTGCTTGGCATCCCTTGATGCGAGGGGCTTTGCGGAGTTTCCGTACTTGTTATTGGTGACACAAACACTCTGAAGTCACGGCCAAACAACTGCAAAGATAGGAAACAGGTAACAGATAAAAATGTGAAAAACAAAGTGCTGGAGGAACTCAGCTGGTCAGGTAGCATCTGTAAAGGGTATGAACGATGCATGTTGGGATCCTTCTTCAGATTGAAGGAGTGGAGGGAGCGGGGATGGGGGAATGTGATTGTGAAACTTCACCCTACCTTCTATTATCAGACATCCATTTCTCTCCTTTTCACCTCTAGCCTTTGTCTCGTACTCCACCCATCTGCCAATCACTCCCCCGTACCCATTTCTCTTTTCCAGCTTTCTCCCCCTAAGTTAATCAGTTTGAAGAGGGGTCTCGACCGGAAACACTTTCTGCCCATTTCCCTTCACAGATGGTGCCTGACCTATTGATTTGCAGTATTTTTCTCAATATTCTAGTATGTGCAGTTTCATACGTCTCCAAGTAAAAATTGTATTAATTTTTCACTGTGCTCTTAAACATTTGGGTTATAATGTGTTACAATTTATAAATGTTCTACATATGGCAAGAATTCTTTATCAAAACACTACACATTTTAACACGTTTATTTAGGTGTAAATGTCGCTAATTCACGATAACCAGGTTTGCATTTTCCTGTACCTGATGACAGATGTCAGCAGCCAGATTGACAAGGTTCTCTTTCACAGCAACATGGCGCACTCCTGCGGAATACTTTCCTCTGCTTCCTATGTGGCTCACTTCACTGACAATTGCTTCGTGGAGACTATAAAGCAGGTTCTGCCAATTCAACCAGTCAGCTGCAAAAGCACCTATTGCACACAAACATAAAAAATATTGAAATACACTTTTAAGATAACCATCAGGTTACAGAAGGTGCCAAACCCAGGCACTTCTACACGTGCTGGCCCCAAACGTTGTATAGTGTTTTCGCTGGCTGCATAGCACGCAACAAAATAGCTTTTCATTGTATCTCGGTACATGTGTCAATAATAAACTAAACTAAATAATCAGAAGATCTGAATTAATGCAAGTGTAACAATTTTATGATACTGTTTAGGTCACTGGTTCTTTCAAATAAGATTTCAAATTTAGAGAGAGAAAGGAAGGAGCGATAAATAGAACCTTAGTTTAATTAAATGCTTCTTAGGTCCTCGGAAATAGTGGCATTGCATAAACTGGACTTTCAACAATTTCAGATCTCCATTGCAACAGGCTGCTTTATCCAACCTGCTCCATGGTTACTGCCTCCTTCTTGATTTTTCTGGGAGTTTATCACCTCCCTTTTAATCCATGGACTCCTACTCAGATACTCCATTTACCCTCCTATCCAGCCTTACAGTGAACTGAGGTGTTAACCAAAATGCGTACATTGAAATACTCTGGCAGAACGGTGGCGCAGCGGTAGCCAAAGACCGGGGTTCCAGACTACGGCTGCTATCTGTACGGAGTTTGTATTTTCTCCCCGTGGGTTTTCTCCGAGATCTTCGGGTTCCCCCCGCACTCCAAAGACGTACAGGCTTGTAAGTTAATTGGCTGGTGTAAATGTTAATTGGTCCTAGTGTGTGTGGGGTAGTGTTGATATGTGGGGATCGCTGGTCGGTGTGGACACGGTGGGCCGAAGTTTATCTCTAAACTTTAAACTAAAGAAACACTTCTCCCACGTGAAAGAAGTCACTTAATTTTTTTTTTAAACAGTAAAATTCACTTAGCATGCATTTATAATGACATCAATCTTTGAATGTTATGGAGGATATATTTCTCTAGCATAGAGATGATTGCATCTGATAACAGATCAACAGTTTTGTAAACAAATGATGCAAAGGAAGGAATACCTAGGTTAGACCATAAGCAACAAAAGTCTCCATGAAAGTTATTGTATCTATTACGGGAAAATGGAGGCTGTACTATAACAGTGGACTAATTTGGAGAATGAAAGATTAATTGGCATAGACTAAATACAATTTGGTACGCACATGTTCATTACATGAATGTTAAAAAAAACTTCAAAGGTTGTCACAACAGCTGAAGATCTGAAATAGTTTCAGGACATTGAGAACCACCTTGTACTAACAGTCCGAGTTCAAATCAATAGTTTATGAGATAAAAAACACCTCTTGCCATATGACATTCTTGCCATAGAGGGAATACAGAGAAGGTTCACCAGACTGATTCCTGGGATGGCACGACTTCCATATGAAGAAAGACTGGATAGACTTGGCTTGTACTCGCTGGAATTTAGAAGATTGAGGGGTGATCTCATAGAGACTTACAAAATTCTTAAGGGGTTGGACAGGCTAGATGCAGGAAGATTGTTCCCGATGTTGGGGAAGTCCAGGACAAGGGGTCACAGTTTAAGGATAAGGGGGAAGTCTTTTAGGACCGAGATGAGAAAATCGTTTTTCACACAGAGTGGTAAATCTGTGGAATTCTCTGCCACAGAAGGTAGTTGAGGCCAGTTCGTTGGCCATATTTAAGAGGGAGTTGGATGTGGCCCTTGTGGCTGAAGGGATCAGGGGGTATGGAGAGAAGGCAGGTACAGGATACTGAGTTGGATGATCAGCCATGATCATATTGAATGGCGGTGCAGGCTCGAAGGGCCGAATGGCCTGCTCCTGCACCTAATTTCTATGTTTCTTCTATTTGGAACTTGCAAATGCTATTCCAGTAAAAAATAAAGTTGCAAACCACCCAATTACACTGTACCTTTTTCCTTGGTTTTTATCCCCTTTGGATGATGGGCTTGGAGCTGTAGGCGAAAGAATTCAATGATTTTGTCCTTTAAGGAATCTTGGAGACGCTTCTGTGTCCAAATGCATAGCAGCGTTGAGAAGATGTCCTCCCCAAGTTTACACACACGAACACGACAATTCATTATGCACATCTTGAGGAAGACATTGAGCGCTGATACAATATGCTCAATGACTGCAAAGACTTGTTCCTGTCTGTATTACAGAAATACAATTTGAAACAATCTGCGAAATGTGCTAGCATACATTCACCTACATACATTAAAAAAATTACACTCTGAGACACTGATTTAGTCGGCTGAAACCACAATTCATTCGAACTGCAGAAGTGAAATTCAACAATTCTTCAACAATAATCTGTTTCAAAAAGCTAAATGCCTGAAAGGGAATTTGGGTCAAACTATTCAAAGATATTGAATAGTTGGATAAAATAACTTCTACCTGGCTATGTTCTGGAATGTCAAGGAAAATATTTTACATGTTGTAAAGTTTGGTTCTTCTGGTTTCACATCCTATTAATGAAGATTAAGCTGAACCTTCAATGTTTCTAGCATTGCATTGGTCAACACACATATTTAATTTAAATTGGAATGTACATGCACATAGTACAAATTCAGCTCACTCATGCTTGGCAATGTTGGACAATATATACAATCCAAACCTAAACTTTTGAAAGTGACCGAACCCTTCAAACAACGGCACCATTAGAATATAAAAAAGGCAATTGAAAACAAATTTCATGTTACTTTAATTGATATCTTTATTCACTATTTTGCTTTCTTTAAAGTTTTATTTTGTATATTAGTAATATATTGAGAAAAAGTATTTCCTACGGCATTTAAAATTACCAGCGTGACATGGTCTTGCTACAAATAAGACAGACAGCACAAAACAGGCCCCTTAGCAAGGAAAGATAAAATAATGCTAGAATACTCAACAGGTCAGGCAGCATTTCTGGATAACATGTACAGCAGGGCTCTCGCTTAACCTTTTTTCCCTGTTGCCAGCCGGGCAAACTTGACAGCTTTTTAGGTTGCCAAACGACAGTTTAGGTGGTTATTTAAGATGGCTTGCATGACGGATACGATAACGTGCTCGGGCGAAGTGCGTAGTTACCAGTCAGAATTATACTCAATGAAGCATTCACATATTATTTCTGCTTCAAATAAAGTCACAAACTAAACATATTCACCAATCAAGACATGAAATATACCACAATGCAGCAAAATTATAAGACAGTGTCTCAACTATTTTTACACATTGCAATTAATGCAATTTCTATTAGTTCTTCCACTTCCAAACAAAAATGTGGTTGGATTATTCAGCGTATGATCAACCTGTGTTAATAAATCCTGGACCATGGTGACATATAAGCGTACGTATAGTTGTGAATGTTGCTCATTAAATAACTACAGTACTGATACTTCATATTAAGAGCATTGATTTGCCGTTAAAATGAATTCTGTAATAATATGTCAACGGCAGCAGTGACAATCGAACACTGCGGTTTTAATGTTTCACGTGTTCACTATTTAATTAATCCATCTTTATGGATTAAAACAAATAATAACATTGGGAATTAAAACACACTTGATTGCATTCCATTATCAAACATCTTCAATGTTCGCTTGGAAGACATTTCCAGCGCAATAGGGTCGAGGGAGGTGGGTGTGTGTGAATCAGTGCGGGGTGGATAGATGGCGGGGGGGGGGGGGGGGGGGGGGGTTAGAAGGCAGTCAGTGCAGAATGGATGGATTGAGGCAGGTGAATTAGTACGTGTTGGTTGGAGTAGGTAAAATTGTGAGGGGAGAGCACTGTGGATGTCAGTGGTGTTGAAAGGGGGGGGTTCAGTACGGGATGGATGGGGGTAGACAAAAGTGCTGGAGTGCAGGAGCCGTTGGAAGTGAAGGAGGGGGAGGACACCCGACGGTAAGGTTTAAAATCGAGCGCGGGGCTTGTTTTCCAGAGGCCCACAGGAGCTGTTGGAAGTGAAGGAGGGGGAGGAGCGACACCCGACCGGTAAGGTTTAAAATCGAGCGCGGGGCTTGTTTTTCCAGAGGCCCACAGGAGCCGTTGGAAGTGAAGGAGGGGAGGAGCGACACCCGACCGGTAAGGTTTAAAATCGAGCGCGGGGCTTGTTTTTCCAGAGGCCCATAGATTATGAAAGAAAACTGGCAGGGAACATAAAAACTGACTGCAAAAGTTTTTATAGATATGTGAAGAGAAAGAGGTTAGTTAAAACAAATGTAGGTCCCTTGCAGTCAGAAACAGGTGAGTTGATCATGGGGAACAAGGATATGGCGGACCAATTGAATAACTACTTTGGTTCCGTCTTCACTAAGGAAGACATAAATAATCTGCCTGAAATAGCAGGGGACTGTGGGTCAAAGGAGGAATTGAGTGAAATCCAGGTCAGTCGGGAAGTGGTGTTGGGTAAATTGAATAGATTAAAGGCCGATAAATCCCCAGGGCCAGATAGGCTGCATCCCAGAGTACTTAAGGAAGTAGCTCAGGAAATAGTGGATGCATTAGTGATAATCTTTCAAAACTCTTTAGATTCTGGAGTAGTTCCTGAGGATTGGCGGGTAGCAAATGTAACCCCTCTTTTTAAGAAGGGAGGGAGAGAGAAAACGGGGAATTACAGACCAGTTAGTCTAACATCGGTAGTGGGGAAACTGCTAGAGTCAGTTATTAAAGATGGGATAGCAGCACATTTGGAAAGTGGTGAAATCATTGGACAAAGTCAGCATGGATTTACAAAAGGTAAATCATGTCTGACGAATCTTGTGGAATTTTTCGAGGATGTAACTAGTAGCGTGGATAAGGGAGAACCAGTGAATGTGGTATATCTGGACTTCCAGAAGGCTTTCGACAAGGTCCCACATAAGAGATTAGTATACAAACTTAAAGCATACGGTATTAGGGGTTCAGTATTGATGTGGATAGAGAACTGGCTGGCAAACAGGAAGCAAAGAGTAGGAGTAAACGGGTCCTTTTCACAATGGCAGGCAGTAACTAGTGGGGTACCGCAGGGCTCAGTGCTGGGACCCCAGCTATTTACAATATATATTAATGATCTGGATGAGGGAATTGAAGGCAATATCTCCAAGTTTGCGGATGACACTAAGCTGGGGGGCAGTGTTCGCTGTGAGGAGGATGCTAGGAGACTGCAGGGTGACTTGGATAGGCTGGGTGAGTGGGCAAATGTTTGGCAGATGCAGTATAATGTGGATAAATGTGAGGTTATCCACTTTGGTGGCAAAAACAGGAAAGCGGACTATTATTTAAATGGTGGCCGATTGGGAAAAGGGGAGATGCAGCGAGACCTGGGTGTCATGGTACACCAGTCATTGAAAGTAGGCATGCAGGTGCAGCAGGCAGTGAAAAAAGCGAATGGTATGTTAGCTTTCATAGCAAAAGGATTTGAGTACAGGAGCAGGAGGTTCTACTTCAGTTGTACAGGGTCTTGGTGAGACCACACCTGGAGTATTGCGTGCAGTTTTGGTCTCCAAATCTGAGGAAGGACATTATTGCCATAGAGGGAGTGCAGAGAAGGTTCACCAGACTGATTCCTGGGATGTCAGGACTGTCTTATGAAGAAAGACTGGATAGACTCGGTTTATACTCTCTGGAATTTAGGAGATTAAGAGGGGATCTTATAGAAACTTACAAAATTCTTAAGGGGTTGGACAGGCTAGATGCAGGAAGATTGTTCCCGATGTTGGGGAAGTCCAGGACAAGGGGTCACAGCTTAAGGATAAGGGGGAAATCCTTTAAGACCGAGATGAGAAAGACTTTCTTCACACAGAGAGTGGTGAGTCTCTGGAACTCTCTGCCACAGAGGGTAGTTGAGGCCAGTTCATTGGCTATATTTAAGAGTGAGTTGGATGTGGCCCTTGTGGCTAAGGGGATCAGAGGGTATGGAGAGAAGGCAGGTATGGGATACTGAGTTGGATGATCAGCCATGATCATATTGAATGGCGGTGCAGGCTCGAAGGGCTGAATGGCCTACTCCTGCACCTAATTTCTATGTTTCTATGTTAACCCAGCGGGTGAGGCAGCATCTATGGAGCGAAGGAAATAGGCAACGTTTCGGGTCGAGACCCTTCTTCAGACTGTTCCCCCCATTCTTCTTGAATTGGAGGATCTGTACAGGATGGATGGGGGGGGGGGGGGGAAGATCAGCGCAGGATGAATGGGGGGACGGGGGTCAGCGCAGTGTGGATCGGAGGGTCTGTGCAGGATGAATGGGGGATCACTACAGGATGAATGAGGGGAAGGGGGGAAGGTGCAGGGTAAATGGAGGGTGGTCAGTACGGGATGAATGCGTGGATTAGTACAGGATGGATGGGGGATCAGTACAGGATGGATGGAGGAGAAGTGCAGGATGGATGGGAAAGGGGTAAGTACAGGGTGAATTGGGGAACCAGTGTAGGATGGATGCGGGGGGGGGGTGGAGTGTCAGGAGAATCAATGCGAGGTGGATAGGGTGATCAGCGCAGGATGACTAGATATGGGGGGGGGGGGGGGGGTAGATGGGGAGGGGAGCACAGGGGATGTCAGTGAGGACTGAATAGAGGCGGGAATGGGAATCAGTGCGGGATGGAGATGAGGGGTCCCAGGATAAGGGGGTGGAGGGGGCGTACAAGAGAGAGGGAGAGGTGGGGAGGAAGGAAGGTCAGCGCTCCTCGGACAACATCGCTCCTCTGCCTTGACCGTTGGGAATTCCTCGCCAGCCGACAGCAAGGTGCGGGGCCGAGTGGTGCAGCTCAGAAATCCTATAGCTATAAGATCTTCGGTGCAGCTGCTTCAGACGAGTCGGAGCAAATGATGGGCTTCGCACAGCGACAGAAACGACCACGATAGTGGCTCCATCTTCTCCTCCTCCCGCACCCCGCTCGGCCTGATGGCGTTAACGGCGCTTTCAAAACAAAGGGAGTGGGAGGCCTCGGCGTGCGAGAGGGTTTGTTTTGAACGCGCTGTTAATGGGTTTACATGCAGAGGCCGTTATCAGGCCGGGCGGGTTGCGGGAGGAGGAGGAGATGGAGCCTCTTTCGCGGCCGCTGTTCGGGGCCCGTCATTCGCTCCGACCCTTCCTCACCCCGCATCTAGTATCTTTGCCCCGCACTGCCATCGCCAACACGAAACATTGCGTTCCTTTTCTCCAGAGATGCTGCCTGACCCGTGGAGTTACTCCAGTTTTTTGTGTCTATCTTCGGTACAAACCAGTATCTGGTTGCCAAGCCAGGCAAAATGACTCGGTGTTTAGGTTGCCCGGTGGCGCTTTGAGTGGTCATTGGCACCCGGGCAACCGCTAATTTCGAGCCCTGGTACAGGTGACATTTTGGGTCGAGACCCTTCGTCAGACGCTTGCCTACCTGAGTTGGTGTTATTTGCCCTGGCTTGGCATATATTACAATCATCCTTTCCTGTACCTGTTTTAAAGGGGGTGGATTTTAACTTGGGACCTTGTGATCTGTAGTGAAATGATTTAAACACAGTTATGCTCCCACTACCAAATAAAAAGCTCTGCTTGGCATAGGTTTAACATAAACATACTAATCACAGTGTTACCTAGAGAATTAATGGAGAGGATTAAACTGATGCTAAATGATCTGTAAATAAAATGTAATAAATTATACAGAGGACAGGTACATTACCTTATATTCTGCATTGCTTTTGCAAAGAATTCAAAGAGTTTGGAGGTAATGCCCTCTGACAATAAACAACAGCCTTTCACAAGCGTATGAATTATTCTGGCTACAAGAACCCGGTTAGTATCTCTCGAGGGTCTGAGGTACATCTTGAAGTATAATGTCATTAAATCTGGAAAGAAGGATGAAGAGTGCTTGACATTTAACTCTTTACACCTGAATTGCCATCTTTGGTTCCAGGCATTAATTACTGTGGCTCTGTCTTGGGAAAAAAAATACAAGTACTGTGATTTAAAAGTTTCAAACATAAATTTAAGGATCTAGACTTTGTTGCTTGGTCAAGATGCTCTGCGGCAGGGGTCACTTCCCCAAACTCATAGTTGTAGATTTGACAGCTGTTGATTTCAGATTAACATTAAAAAAATCTTGTTATTTTTTACAGAAAAACTTTAGTCTGTGCAAATCCCATGCAATATGCATAATAAATTTTGTGGCCATGAATAAACATTACGTGTTGATAATTCAAATTACCAAAGTAAGCCATGTCTAAAATGCATTTGTAAATAATAACCTCTAAAATAAACACATTTCTGCAGTATCATTACAAGGATCTTGGTATCACACTGGTTTTTCACTTGAAAACTTGAAATTCAATTCTAACTGAAAATATTTTTGAAGTCTGAATAATTTTGAAACTACTGAATTGATACAAAAACCCTCTCCCCAACTCATTTGCACATACAATGTTCCACATCCACAAAATACACTGCAGTTGCTCATCTTAACTATTCCAGCTATAATTTCCAATTCCGAGAACATTATCATTTTAAAAGTCAAGGGCAGCTGGCACATGGGGACACAATACCGGCAGGTTTTCTCCAAGTCACATAATTCTCTGACATAGAAATATCATGCTATTAAAGGTCCTGCCCAGCTTCCAGCTCGTACATATAAACAACGGGAGACCAATGGCATGGCTTGGTGAGCTGCTATGGGGTCTGCAGGCACTTTTTGCTGAATGGGAACTCGGCTTGCGGTCAAATCTCCAACTTGTGAGCTGTTCGGGTCCTGAATGGTTACAGGAATGAAACCTTGCTGTAACATGGGTATGATCTGTACTTAATTCTAACCCTATTCAAAGGCATTCTATGGGAATGTCATCAGTAGAATGACTGCAATGGTTACCTCTTACTATCTCAAGGGCAAACAGGGACACCCATGGAGACACAAGGAACTGGAGATGCTGGAATCTTGCGCAAAAGACAAAGTACTGATAATATTCAGCGGGTCAGGCAGTATCTGTGGTGGGAATGGATAGGCGATGTTTTGGGTAAGGACTCTTCTTCAGATGGAAATGTTGCCTATTCATTCACTCCTGAGAGGCTGCCTGACCCGTGCTCCAGAACTTTTGCTAGGAGCGCCCATACCTAGTAATTGAAACATGGATCTTTGTGAAGTTAATTTAGATGGTCCTGGTCCTATCACTAATGTACAAAGTCATCATTATTTGGGAAAACCACTGTTGGAAGTGGAAAAATAGATGACAGATTTGCAATAAAATGCTCCTGAAGATGAGATGACTCACAATATTAGGGAAGAATTTCACACGTATCTAACTTCCTCTAATACGGAAATGCAACACCAGCATTGATTTTTGACATAAAACTAAACATTCACCACTTTCCAATGTAGTTCTGTGAATTGTGATCCTATATTAGCAAGGCACATTCATATCAATCAGAGTAAAATATTCATAATTTGAAATAATACCTGACCATTGTTGCTGGGTTATTTCACACCAGTATTTCCGAACTGAAAGAACATCCTTCAGCAGAATACTATTGTAGTCAGCCCCGTAAGCAGAGCTGAATTTATTTTGCAGAACATCCATGATATGCTTCAATAGCTCTTGACATTTTAAATGTGGTCCTCCTAAATAAAAATGATTAATGAGGCAGCATAAAACATTTCAAGATCCGAGCAATTCTTTGCAGATATTATAGCAGGACAAATTAAGCCAAAATCTTTTAACGAACAAAGGCACAGAATTCATCTCATTGCAATGAAATGTAAAATAAATTTAAAAACTGATCATTGCATTCAAAAACGGAACCCTCTTCCACTGAACAGGAACAGAATTAGGTGGCAAATAAAGATACTTAAATGACACATTTCAATTTTCTCACCACAATACAAAGTCTAAATGATTGGATGCTCACTTTTATTAGCCCATCGGATAAAATATTTCATTATATTGCTTATTTCTTGCATTTTCTTTTGTCGATTGGCTTGGGTTGTTGCGGACACTTTTTGATTGGCCGCCTGGAGACATTCGGTCTCTTTAACGATATACTTTTGCAGAAACCTAGCAAATAAGTATTTATTGGAAATGAGTAAAAAGATAATGGTGAAACATAATAATTTAAAATGTTATTAATATGGCACCACTAATATTTGGAATATAACAACAACTTTTTCACTGCCCTGGTCCCAAAACCATCCGTAGATGGTGAGGTTGGGAGAAAGGGAGGGATGAAGCAAGAGCGAGAAACCTAAATGAATCGGCCATGCAAACATGCTTCGTACAGAAGTGAGTTAGCGATTCAATATCCTGAGGTATGTAACTTAACTGTCTCACTCATAACATCCAGATGACACAAATAATTACTCAGATGCAATCCCGCAGCTTACAAATACCTGACTTATTTTAGGAACTGTTCACAAGAACAGAACTGTGCCATAGCCTGGGAACAATCGATCTGGATGAGCAACCTGCAGAGTCAAGATATTCAGCATCACGGAAAAAAATTAATTGAACCCCAATCCACCACTTTAAAATTAAAGCCCACCTTGTAGAATGGCATGAGCAGCAGTCACATGGAAACACTTCCTCCCCAAGTCACATACCATCCTGGCTCTTGCCATTCCATCATTGCTTCTGGATAGATATACTGGATGCCCGACCCTAAAGCTATGTACTGTAGCAGGAAAAATATCAGCTCATCACCATCTTCTTAAGAGTAATTAGAGGTCCTGGCCTTGCAACAAACACACATCAGTTCTTTGATCTTTTTTTAAATAATTGGATATTATATACATATGAATTAAGCAGAAAGAAAGCTTTAAAGTACTTGCCTGATAATAGCAAAATGTTAGAATTGTTTGATAGATCACTTATTATGTTGAACATTTAGCAAGTTTACCTAAAAACTGTATCCCAATTCAATTGTTTTGAATTTTTTGATTCCGAATTTCGATCCAACTGGTCTCTGGTTTCTGGCATTCGAATAAGGCGTTTAAATTTATCCACTTCTTTCTTTAAAAACAAAAAGAATTAATTTGCATAATTAGTCTATATTAGAATTTTACTATAAAGAGTGAATTAAGGTTTTGGAAAAAAAGCTGTAAACATCGGATCCCTTGACAAGTTAATCAGTATCAAGTAGATAAATAATTCTTATCTTCTTTTCCTGCAGGTATTAAGATAGGCAGAAAAAACAGATAGTAAGAATGAGAAATTCAACAATTGAAAGTGAGGGGTTGGCAGTTAAAATATCACAGGCATGATGCATAATGCAACAAGAAATAATAATATTTGATATCAAAACAATACCAATTTTAGCATGTGATTGCTAGCCACAAACTATTTTCCTAAATGTTTAAGAGGCACAGTGCGGCACAGGGGTAGAGTTGCTATCTTGCAGCGACAGAGACCTGGGTTCGACCCTGACTACGGGTGCTGTCAGTGTGGAGTTTGCATGTTCTCCTTGTAACCACGTAGGTTTCCTCTGGGTGCTCCGGTTTTATTCACATTCCAAAGATGTAAGAATCTGTAGGTTAATTGACCTCTGCAAATTGCTCTTAGTGTCAAGAGAGTGGTTGAGAAGGTAGGATAACATAGAAGTAGTGTGAATGGCTTCGGCCAGTAGGCCAAAGGGCCCGTTTCCATGCTGGATCTCTTATCTAAACTAAAAGGTACATTTGATTACCTTTCTCTCTGTAGCTTTGTCATTGTCAAATTGACGGCAGCAGAGAAGCAGCTCCTGAATTTCAAGGCTCATGCCTCCTTTGAAAAGAAACGGAATGAAACCTATAAAATTGAATAATAATATATTAGCCAAAAACCATCACTACATAAAGACTCGTGTAGAAGGTGAGAAATTCCACTTCTTTAAACAGTGCAGCAAACTTAAGAAATGCTAGAAGGTTAATCTCGGTTAATCGGGTAGCATCTGTGAAAAGAGACATTTTGAGGAAGGTTCTTTGAGTGGCTGAGTTCTTCCAGCATCTCCATTTTTATATTTCACAACCCAGCATCAGCAGTTGTGTGTTTTCCTGAAATTTTAATGAACCAAGTGGCACAAGTCTAGTTTTCATTTGCTGGCAACACTACTCGAAAATATTATGTTGTTACCATCATCAGGAGAGGTGCCTGGCATATTGGTGCACAAATGTTGAATGTTTCCACTTAGAAAAATAATTACCTAAATGAAATAAAAATAAGATCTGCTGAGGAGGCGAAGCAGAATCTTTCAAAAAAAAATCAGAATCCTGTAGATTTTTGATCAGAATGTAATTATTTTTTTTCTGCCAAGTTCTGAACACAGTGTTTTTTCCTATTATCCAGCATTTGCAATATTTTATTTCTTTTAATCAAATGCATTGCGTTAGTCTTGTTATCTTGTACCATACTCCATAATTAAATAAACATTCCATGTAATGAATGTTTCCTTTACAACATGTAGGTAGTTGTATAATGAATCACGTTATAAATACAATTGTGCCCTTTGGATAAAAGGGGTTACAAGCCAGAACGTTTTTTGACACGCAATAACAAAGCTACAGTGCCCTCCATAATGTTTGGGACAAAGACCCATCATTTATTTATTTGCCCCTGTACTCCACAATTTGAGATTTGTAATACAAAAATCACATGTGATTAAAGTGCACATTGTCAGATTTTAGTTAGGCCATTTTTATACATTTTGGTTTCACCATGTAGAAATTACAGCTGTGTTTATACATAGTGCCCCCCATTTCAGGGCACCATAATGTTTGGGACACGTGGCTTCACAGGTGTTTGTAATTGCTCAGGTGTGTTTAAATGCCTCCTCACTGCAGATATAAGAGAGCTCTCAGCAACTAGTCTTTCCTCCAGTCTTTCCATCACCTTTGGAAACTTTTATTGCTGTTTATCAACACGAGAACAAAACTTCAAGCAGTCATTCCATGCAAAGGATATGCAACAAAATACTAAACACGACTACTTTCATTTCCATGACATTGCTGTGTCCCAAACACTATGGTGCCTTCCTTTCTGCTTCCCCCCCACCCCAGTCTAGAGAAGGGTCTCAACCTGAAATATCACATATTCCTTCGCTCCATAGATACTGCCTCACCCGTTGAGTTTCTCCAGCTTAAATCCAATATAAATTCATTTTAACAAAGATAAGAAATACCACAGGGAACAAAAGCTGTGCAAAATGATAGGAAGTCACAAAAATCTAAGAACTTGGTTCCTGTCAAACAACCCTATCCTGTCAGTGATATTAAATGACGTGTACACTATACAAACAAGAGCTGGGTAACAATATTACCAAGTCAAATATAAGGAACAACAAGACTAAGCTAAACATAAGAAACAACTAGACTAAGTGGGACCCAGTCACAGGGAAGGCCTGGTCCCCCAACGCAACCCATTCCCCAATGCAATATTCCACCACTCACCCGTTCCCCCCATGCAATATTCCACCTCTCACCCATAGCCCCCTAACTGCGCAGGCACGGCTCATTTCCCCTCATCCCCCAGCACTCCCTCCCCCTCCTTCATGTGGGGAGGGAAATGGGATGTGTGTGAGCGGGACGAGGACTGTGTGGGCAGGGGGGAGGTGTGTGTGGGTAGGGGGGAGGTGTGTGTGGGCGGGGGAGGGTGTGTGGGCGGGGGGAGAAGGGTGTGTGGGCAGGGGGTGTGTGTGTTGCGCAAATAGAAAAACTACGCAAACCGGAAGGTAACAAGATCAAAGTTTTAGTTATGCATAGATAGATACTCCCAGGTGAGTGGAGCTGATTAGCATAGGAATCACTTGACCATTGCCTAGTGCAATGACCCCTTCACAAATACCTCCACTCAAAGGAATTATTTGAAATAGAAGACAATACGAGATTGCAGCTGCTGTACAATAAAGTAAGCTTGAAGCGGTGCGGTTAAAAAGGCTCACCATTTCCTGGAAATGTCTGGGAATCCAATTTGAAATGATAATGCGATTCAGATTGATTGATAGCACCAATTTGGAAAATGATCTGATACAATGACACAAAAATGTTTACCGTTCCAACTTATTCTTACAGCTCCAGTAGAGCCAGAGAATATGGAACCTGTGGAGAAACTGAGTTTGTATGTTAGAAACATAGAAACATTGAAAATAGGTGCAGGAGGAGGCCATTCGGTCCTTCGAGCCAGCACCGCCATTCATTGTGATCATGGCTGATCGTCCGCTATCAATAACCCGTGCCTGCCTTCTCCCCATATCCGTTGACTCCACTGGCCCATAGAGCTCTATCCAACTCTCTCTTAAATCCATCCAATGATTTGGCCTCCACTGCCCTCTGTGGCAGGGAATTCCATAAATTCACAACTCTCTTGGTAAAAAAGTTTTTTCTCACCTCAGTCTTAAATGACCTCCCCTTTATTCTAAGACTGTGGCCCCTGGTTCTGGACTCACCCAACATTGGGAACATTTTTTCTGCATCTAGTTTGTCCAGTCCTTTTATAATTCTATGTTTCTATAAGATCCCCCCTCATCCTTCTAAACTCCAGTGAATACAAGCCTAGTGTTTTCAATCTTTCCTCATATGACAGTCCCGCCATCCCAGGGATCAATCTCGTGAACCTACACTGCACTGCCTCAATCACAAGGATGTCCTTCCTCAAATTAGGAGACCAAAACTGTACACAATATTCCAGATGTGGTCTCACCAGAGCCCTATACAACTGCAGAAGAACCTCTATATTCTTATACTTAAATTCTCTTCTTATGAAGGTCAACATTCTATTAGCTTTCTTCACTGCCTGCTGTACCTGCACGCCAACTTTCAGTGACTGGTGTACAAGGACACCTAGGTCTCGCTGTACCTCCCCCTTACCTAACCTAACCCCATTAAGATAATAATCTGCCCCCTTGTTTTTGCCGCCAAAGTGGATAACCTCACATTTATCTATATTATACTGCATCTGCCACGCATCTGCCCACTCACTCAACCTGTCCAGGTCCCCCTGCACCCTCCGAACATCCTCTTCACAGTTCACACTGCCATCCAGCTTTGTGTCATCCGCAATCTTGCTAGTGTTGCTCCTAATTCCATCTTCTAAATCATTAATATATATGGTAAACAGTTGCGGCCCCAACACCGAACCTTGCGGCACTCCACTCGCCACTGCCTGCCATTCTGAAAAGGACCCATTCACTCCTACTCTTTGCTTCCGGTCTGCCAAATAATTTTCTATCCATGTCAACACCCTACCCCCAATACCATGTGCTCTAATTTTAGTCACCAGTCTCCCATGTGGGATCTTATCAATGGCTTTCTGAAAGTCTACATATACTACATCCACTGGCACCCCTTCATCCATTTTACTTCTCACATCCTCAAAAAATTCCAGAAGATTAGTCAAGCATGATTTCCCTTTCATAAATCCATGTTGACTTGGACTAATCCTTTTACTGTTATCTAAATGCCCCATTATTACCTCTTTAATAATTGACTCCAGCATCTTTCCCACCGCCGAAGTCTGTAATTCCCCATTTTCTCTCTCGCTCCTTTCTTGAAAAGTGGGATAACATTAGCTATCCTCCAATCCACAGGAACTGATCCTGAATCTATTGAACATTGGAAAATGATCACCAATGCATCGACTATTTCTAGAGCCATCTCCCTGAGGACCCTGGGATGCAGATCATCAGGCACAGGGGATTTATCATCCTTCAGTCCCATTAGTCAACCGAATACTATTTCTCGCCTAATGAAAATTTCTTTCAGTTCCTCTACCCCCTTGGATCCTCTGTCCTCCAGTACATCTGGGAGATTGTTTGTGTCTTCCTTAGTGAAGACAGATTCGAAGTAACTATTCAACTCTTCTGCCGTTGCCCATAATAATTTCATCCGTGTCTGCCTTCAAGGACCCACATTTGACTTTGCTACTCCTTTTCCCCTAACATATCTAAAGAAACTTTTACTGTCCTTCTTTATATTCCTGGCCAGCTTTCCCTCGTACTTCATCTTTTCAGCCCGTATTGCCCGTTTTGTTTCCTTCTGATGTCCTATGAAGGTTTCCCAATTCTCTGGCTTCCGGCTACTTTTTGCTGTGTTATACATCTTTTCTTTTAGTTTTATTCTATCCCTAACTTCTCTTGTCAGCCACGGTTGCCTCCTACTCCCCTTAGAATCTTTCTTCCTTTTTGGAATGAAATGATCCTGCGTCTTCCGGATTATGCCCAGAAATTCCTGCCATTGCTGTTCCACCGTCATTCCTGCTAGGATCCCTTTCCAGTCTACTTTGGCCAGCTCCCCTCTCATGCCTTCACGGTCCCCTTTGTTCTCCCTATGACCACAACGGTTTTCTCCGGGCGCTCTGGTTTCCTCCCACATTCCAAAGACGTGCAGATTTGTAGGTTAATTGGCTTCTGAAAATTTCCCTAGTGTGAAGGATAGAACTAATGGTGATCGCTTGTCAGCATGCACTCGATGAGCCAAAGTCTGATTCCTCGCCGTATCTCTAAAAACAAACGCACTCTATTCAGAACATTTAACCTCTATGTTTTCACCAATCTAATCACATCTACCCATAGGATGCTCTATTCTAATATATATACAAGATACAAGATACATTTATTTGTCACATATGCCAGTTGGCACAGTGAAATGCGATCACCATACAGCCATACATTAAAATAAATAACACAACACACGATAGAGTTCAACATAAAACATCCCCACACAGCAGAATCAAAAGTTTCCACTGTGAGGGAAGTCAGTCATCTTCCTCGATGTTCAACCATGGTCAGGGCCTCCGGAGCCCTCCTCAGTCGCCGCTACGGGCAGCCCGCCACTCAGGCCCGCTCGCCGGGATGTTGGAACTCCGACGTCGGGACTGGAGGCCAACCTCGGCAGCTTTGTCCACCGAATCGGCCGCTTCCTACCAGAGTCCGCAGCTCCCGACGTCCCCAGGCCGTGCCGGGCGGAGATACACGCTGGCGGCCCTCGGCAAAGGGCCCCAGGGACCCCGCGATGTTGTAGTCAGCGCCGCCTGCGTTGGAAGCTCCGCGAACCACAGCTCTTCGATGTTGGAGCAGGAGGCCCAACGCTCCAGAGCACCGAACGGAGATCCAGGAAGGCATCGCCCGCTCCGCGGTGAATCCAGCGCCGCTCTGCTGCTGCCGAAGCTCTGATCCGGTCCCCGGTCTCAGGTAGGAAAGGCCGCTCCGATCCAGTGGAAGGCCGTGAAGAGGGGGGGCGAGGACGTGACTCAGATAAATAGTCGCATCCTCGCAAGGAAGCGACTAGGAAACGGTTTCCCCCTTACCCTACCCCCCCTCCCCCACATAGAAAAACAAAAGAATCCCCAAAACAGTTTAGACAAACTAAAATAAAAAGAGGGGAAAAAACGGACAGGCTGTAGGCAGAGGCACCTTCAATGCAGCGCCCCTATATGAGAATAAGCAGATTATTCTCCACATTTCCTTTTGCAAAAGCGGTGGAGATAATTGTTCTGTGCTTTACTTAAAAAAAACAGTTCCTTTACATGATATGTTGACATCAGAAATGTAAGGAGAAAAAAAGACAACTTTATTTTGACTATTCATAAACTTAGTTATTTTAACTTTAACTACAAGATATTAATTTAGTTCCGAAACATCAAGTCATGAACATAAAACAAAATGAATAGAATAAGTTGATGACGTAAAACTGACCGGGCGGAATTGTCAGAGACGTTTCAGGTAAATATTTAAGAATTGCATGTTAATTACAAGCAAACTAGTCCGTTTCAAAAAAAATGTTTTTTTCCTGAACCATCCTGACCATTACTCCATAAAATTAGGCATGCGTACGCCTTCAGCAATTAAAATATGATTAGATTTTAGTTGAAAATTTGTTCAATCTGAAAAAAGGATATTGAAGGACAGTTTTCTGCAGTACAGAATCAACGGAAACATAAGGGTTGTAACTAGTGTTTGCTGCTCGACCCAAAGCTCCACAACTCCTCTGGGAAGTGGCAGAAAATCCTGGTTTGCTCATTGCCACAGCTTTGGTATTCAATGAACATCTGCACTTGCTTAGTTCCCACCCACAGTGACTCATCTTCGATCCGAAGCATCAATTCTGCTCCATGGATGCTGCCTGATCTGTTGAGTAGTTCCAGATTGTTTCTCTTTCAGAATTCCTGCTTCT
This sequence comes from Okamejei kenojei, assembly GCA_035221665.1. Lineage (NCBI taxonomy): Eukaryota > Metazoa > Chordata > Chondrichthyes > Rajiformes > Rajidae > Okamejei > Okamejei kenojei. Next base: position 64,814,045 of record CM069136.1, on the reverse strand, counting down.
ACTTTTTTTTTGCAAATGCAAAGTCATAAGACAAATCAGAAGGCTGACGCACATTTTACACCTGCTGGACTTGATGTCACAGAAGACACAAGAACCCCACGGGTGCTGGAGTCTTAAATAAAGAAACAAACTGTTAGAGGCGATACCAGGGACTGCAGATGCTGGTTTACAGAAAAAAAAGTGCTGGAGTAACTCAACAGGCCAGGCAGCACCTCTGGAAGGAATGGTCAGGCGGTGTTTCAGATCAGGACCCTTCTTCAGACTTAAAAAGTCTGATCCGAAACGTTACCTGTCCATTCCCTCGAGTGATGCTGCCTGAGCCGCTGAATTACTCCAGCACTTCGTATGGTTTTCTGCTGGAAATTCTGCATGACCTGCTCAGTTCCTCCGCCACCCAAGTTGTCATACTAGTTTCACTGTCGTCCTGCTGAGTTTCAGTTTGTATTCCTCATTATCATCTTCCCCACATCCTACAATGGACCATTGTGGATCCCCCCTTTCCTTGATCGTCGTTGCTGGCTTTGATCTGCCTTTTTGCATGTCTTTCATTAATTCGTTCTATATACCATTTCATAATCTCGATTCCCTCACCCCTGACTCTAAAGAAGGGTCTCCACCCGAAACGTCACCTATTCCGTTTCTCCAGATTCTGCCTGTTCCGCTGAGTTGCTCCACCTTTATGTAGGTATGTTACAATACTTACCTTCAGCGGCGCTGCAGTTCTGTCACTGCCCGTGTGCGCGACTTTGGCGCCTTTGAGAGGGGGGCGGGTTTAAAATGCGGTTTTTCGGAAGCCTATTCAAATCGATCTTGAACAGGCTATTTAGTTGATGAAGAAAAATCGCTTCGAAGTGATTTTTAAACTGCGCTTGCTAATTTAATTGCTGTAGTAAATTTAAAATCATCTTCTAAAGCCGTGAACGCTGACAACGGGACGGACCTCACGTAGGGGACAAGGCAAGGTACACAGTTTATTTTTTCATTAAAAAATGCTTCTTAGGATACCTTTAATCAAAATTTCACATTGCGAGAAGGTGATTTATTCCCCATACGAAAAGGCAGTATTTTTCCTGCCGATATCGGGTTTAAATTCACTGCAACCACAACATTCCAATCGATCGCGTTCCACAAAATCTCACTCGCAAGATGATTTAAATGGCCATTAATTTACGGGAATTAAACATTAAATTCCTTCCATTTGGCCTATAAATTCATGACAATGAGATTTAAATATCATATTATTGTGAATTCTTGTGTGAATGTTATTTGGACATTTAGGCTATTTAAAAATGTTCATCTTTTCTTAAGAAAGTGATAAATGTTTAGATCTAGTAATTGAATTTTGTAATTAGCTACAATTGGGTAACTAACTAATTATATGCTTTAATTTCAGGTCATCCAAGTAAGATTGTTTCATATTGGTTTCAGAATACTTCAATCTATAATAACTGAAAATGTGTTTCAGTTCTCTTAATTTTTTAAGAAAGTTATGGGCTTTTGACTGTCCTCGATCTCAGCTTTTGTGTTAAGTCAATGGAAAAGCAATAGGGAACTAGATGCTAATGTCCGAGTATGAAAATTGCCATAACTGTATTAATACTGAAGATATGAAAGTGAATTAGGTGTCAAATTAAACTTCTTTTTATGCTTTATCTGATGGGATGAATTGCAGACTTGATTTTTTAAATCTCAACATTTTGTAACATTGTTACTTTATGCATCTATCTTCCAGTTCCTTCGCAAGTCTTCAATTTTAGATAACTAACCAAAAACCAAACTTTTGTGTACCCCCAAAAACAAAACTCGTTGGGCCACCGGTCGCTGCGGGCCCTGGCCCTGGGGTGATTGACACGGTGGGGTCGATGGAAGAGGAGGTGCGATCGCAGCAACAGGATCCCGTCTAAACTTCACTAAACTCGTGCAAAACAATGTCTGGAGCAACTCGGCGGGCCAGGCAGCATCTCAGGAGGGAACGGATGTCATGGTTTTAGGTCGCGGATGCTTCTTCAGGATGAAAAGTCTGACCCAAAACGTTGTCTGTCCTCGTCTTCCTTTATTAAACTCGCGCTACAGCCATTCGACGCACCTTTTATGATCTGACGCCGCCAAGGTGTTTTGTTTTAATCTGTTGTTCGCTAGTTTCTAAGCGGAGGCATCGTCCCCGGGCGAGTGTCGCACGGCGATAACGTTCCGCCTGGTGTGAGTGAAGCAGCCGCCGCTCTCCGGCCGGCACCCGCGCAGCCCTCTGGGATCTGTAGTCCGCGTCGCCCACCGCTCCGTGACGGCGCAGGACTGCAATTCCCACAAGGCACCCCGAGCGCCTCCTTCCGCCGGATGCGCCGCCAGGACAAACGCAACGTTGTTTTTACGCGCCATTTTCGGTGCTGGGCTGGAGCCGGAGCCGGAGCTGGATGGCGAGCGCTCTTCCCCGGGCGGCTCCGGTGTGAAGCCCGGCCGCTCCCGTCTACTCGCGGGGGAATAATGCTGCTGCCGTCCGACATAGCGAGACTCGTCTTGGGTGAGTGAGAGAATGAATGAGAGACGACCTCAGTCCTGTCTGCAAATGCTGAAGGGCTGGAAGGCCACGGTGTTGATCATCTTCCCACAGTGACTGACAGCCTCCTGACCCCGTGCTAACTGTTCCCCATCACTTTGTAACGCAAATTAAATTATTCTTAAAAGATCAGTTATATGTATTATAACTGCAATTTAGTTTTACACAAAAAGTAACTCAAGGGGTCAAGCAGCATCTGGGTCTGAAGGATGGTCCTGACCCCAAATGTCACCTGTCCATGTCCTCCAGAGATGCTGCTTGACTCACTGAGTTACTTCTGCAGTTTCCATCTTTTTTAAACCAACATTAAACAGTTCCTTGTCTCCAATTGAATTTTAGAGTCTGGGTCCTTAAATCGGCATATTTTTAAGAATTGCATTTGGAATGGTGTTCCAAATATTCGGCATTTGGTGGAATAGTCAATTTCTTGACGCTCACGATGGATCAAATATATAAACATTTTAATGAACCAAATGTCAACATTGCTGTGGAGTACTATGTTAAGTAATTAAGTTGTGCACCTTGAAGTTCAGTTTATGAGCACACTGAATCAGAATCCATCTAATAGCCAATTTATGATTTGTCTTGAAAATTAGTTGGTCATCAATTAACTGACAAATTAGGCAGTATGCACATGTAAGCCTCATGATTGGTCAGTGAGGTGTATTGCCTTTATAATCTTGATTGATATTACAAGCAGTGAGAAGCCTTTTGATTACTTATCCTCATTAAATACATATCCTTTTGCTGTTGAGTAAAACTGGTATGCAATAAGAAAATACATGTATAAGTTCCCTTAAAATCGATTAAAAAAAGGTTTGCAGTGTGATATTTGAAGTGTCACTTTATGAAGGTTATATGTGCAGTAACAAATTAGCATAATCAAGGACGAGTCGCACCCTGGTCAGTCACTCTTCTCCCCTTTCCCATTGGGCAAAAGGTGCAAAAACGCACACCTCCAGATTCAGGGACAGTTTCTTCCCAGCTGTTATCAGGCAACAGAACCATCCTTCTGCAACCAGAACAGTCTACCATCTGATGAACTACCATCTGATTGCCTTTGATCTGAGTTTACTGGCTTTACCTTGCACTAAACCAGGGGTTGGCAACCTTGTTCAGCAAAGGAGCCAGGACCCATCTCTGTGAACGGATGGCAGGCCACAACTATCGCCATAGTTAATAAATAATTAACGATAGCTTTAAAAATGATAGCTGATTATCGACTTCAGGAGGTCACAGAATGGGGAATACGGCCCAATCTCCATCTACGGGGACATTGTGGAGAGAGTGTCCAGCTTCAAGTTTCTGGGCACTCACATCTCAGAGGACCTCACATGGTCCACCAACACTGCTGCGCTGGTCAAAAAGGCACAGCAACGACTGTCGTTCTTAGCAACGACTAAGAACATTGAAACGGATTGGTCTGCCCCAACAGCTGCTGACGACCTTCTACTGCTGCACGACAGAGAGCATACTAACGTATGGCATCTCTGTGTGGTATCTCAGCTGCAAGGAGGCGGAGAGGAGAGTTCTTCACGCATGAACCACAGAGCGCTAAAGATTATTGGGACACAGCTACCAGCCTTGGAGGACATCTACCACACACGGTGCCTTAGGAAGGCCGTCAGCATACATAAAGACCCATCTCACCCTTGTAATGGACTGTTCGAACTACTCCCTTCCAGCAGATGCTACAAGGCCTTCTACGCCCGCACCTCCAGACTCGGGAACAGCTTCATTCCCAGAGCTATAGCGGCTCTGATCCGGCCCTGCTGAGTGACCCCCACCCCCATGGACTGTCTCCCTCGGATGGTCACGTCGCACAGACACATCTGCACTTTAGTCTGTTTTGGTTTTGACTTTTACTGTTCTAATGTTCTTTTCACAAACCTTGTTCTTGGGGTATCTAAACCTAAATTTTATTAGTCGTTTACGTTATGACATCGGATGAAAGTTGCAAACCAAATCTTGTTGCACATATGTGTAATGACAATAAAAGATATTATTATTTTAAAAATTGAAACAGAAATGTAACAAAGACAATTACCCTCGTGACAAACTACAACTAAAGTGCAACACTGTGGCTGGAGTGGAATTCCTCACTGACCCCATTGATGCTTTGCTTTCCTCCCGCCCGCCCGCCGCTGGGCTCCCGAGGAAACCGCTCCAGCACCACCTCGCTGAAGCCGCTCTCAGCCCGCTCAGTTTCACATATGCCGCGACACCGGGGTGTGGGGGGCGCTTTCACTCCGGGTGGTCGAGAGGCTGGAACAGGGGAGGGACGGGGAGAGAGAGAGTGAGTCGACCATGTTGTGATATGGAATTAGCTGTGTATATATGAGAACTGCTCTCAGATAAGTGTGTGTGTTTTGTGTTATGCCTGTGAGCCGGATGATTTCGGGTTATGGGCCGAATCCGGCCCATCAACAATGCATCTACATTGTGAATAGCTCGATCGTAAAATCATGTATTTGGCATTCATAGCAAAAGGATTTGAGTGCAAGATCAGGGAGGTTCTACTGCAGTTGTACACGGTCTTGGTGAGGCCACACCTGGAGTATTGCATACAGTTTTGGTCTCCTAATCTGAGGAAAGACATTCTTGCCATAGAGGGAGTACAGAGAAGGTTCACTAGACTGATTCCTGGGATGGCAGGATGTTCATATGAAGAAAGACTGGATAGACTTGGCTTGTACTCGCTGGAATTTAGTAGATTGAGGGGGGATCTTATAGAGACTTACAAAATTCTTAAGGGGTTGGACAGGCTAGATGCAGGAAGATTGTTCCCGATGTTGGGGAAGTCCAGAACAAGGGGTCACAGTTTAAGGATAAGGGGGAAGTCTTTTAGGACCGAGATGAGAAAATTATTTTTCATACAGAGAGTGGTGAAACTGTGGAATTCTCTGCCACAGAAGGTAGTTGAGGCCAGTTCATTGGCTATATTTAAGAGGGAGTTAGATGTGTGCCCTTGTGGCTAAAGGAATCAGGGGGTATGGAGAGAAGGCAAGTACGGGATACTGAGTTGGATGATCAGCCATGATCATATTGAATGGCGGTGCAGGCTCGAAGGGCCGAATGGCCTACTCCTGCACCTGTTTTCTATGTTACTATTGTCTTTCCGCTAGGTTAGCATGCAACATGTATAGTGTCGCTGCTTGCAGTGTCGCCGACGATGGCGGCCACGGTGTACTGCTCCTTGTTGTTTTGTATGTGTTTGTTCGTTTGTGTCGTCTGTGAAAACCCTACAAAGATTAATTTCACGAGAGAGGTACTCATAAACATCGGACATACTGTACCTCCAAATATCGTTCCGGATTTCTTTCAGTCGCTGGATTATTTGGACATACTTTGGACATACTTGTCGGCGGGGCCGTGGCTGTGTTCAAGGTCTTGAGACGGAGGAGGACCCGTGGGAAGCGCTCTGGAGCACTCGCCCAACTCCGGCGACGAGGATCACGCACAACACTCCCGAGCATATTCCTGGCAAACGTACGTTCTCTCAAGAACAAAGTGGACGAACTACAACTCCTGCATCGGACAAACAAGGACTTCTCTCAAGCTGCTGACCTGTCTTTCACCGAGACCTGGCTTTGTGAGTCGACCCCAGACAGTGCGCTGCAACTGGCTGGCTTCCAACTTCACAGAGCGGATTGCAAAGTGGAGGCTGCGGGGAAATCAAGAGGTGGTGGAACATGCTTCTGTACCAACCAGGACTGGTGCAGCGACATCACGGTCGCTGCCCCCCCCCCCCCCCCCCCCCCCCCTCCAAGCCTGCGTACGTGAGGTGCAAACACAACTCGCTGACCGGGTAGAGAGCGACTTCCCGGACTCCATGGTCATTGTTTTCAGGGACTTTAATAAAGCTAACCTCACCCGTGACCTTCCAAAATACAGACTTCATGTTACCTGCCCCACCAGAGGATAACACTCGATCACTGTTATATGCCAATCAAGAATGCATATAGCTCTGTTCCCTGGGCGGGTCTGGGTCTCTCAGATCATTGTCTAGTTCACCTTATTCCGACCTACAGGCAGAAATTAAAAGCTGCTAGGCTTGTGGTCAGAACAACGAAAAGGTGGACAAGCAAGGGCATTGAGAACCTACAATCCTGCTTTGACTGCAAGGATTGGAATGTGTTCAGGGAAGCAACCACAAGCCTCAACCTCTACAGGCAGGCCAAGTTCAAGCTGAGAAGAGGAATCAGAGCTGCCAAGGAAAGGTACTCTGAGAAGTTGAGGAGCAAGTTCTCAGCTAGTGACTCTTCTTCAGTTTGGAAGGGCTTGCAAGAAATTACCAGCTACAAGAGGAAAGCCCCCCCGCTCTTTGGGCAATCCTCAGCTGACCAACGGTCTGAATAAGCTTTACTGCAGTTTTGAAAATCAGAAACGTAACCCTGGTACCCCCTTTCCCCCTCCCCAACCAACACAGTCAGACCCCAGTCTGCAAAGAATGGACCCTGCACCCTCTCCTTCCCATTCACTACTTCACGCCTACTTAAGGCAAGAGTCCAGTACGAAAAAAACTGGACCATTTCCCACCACAACCAATACTTCACACCCACTCACAGGCTGACCTCAGTCTGCAAAGACTGGGTTCTTCTACACCCACCGTCCTCCAATTCCCACTTCATACCCAATCACCTACACCCTCTGTGCTGCACAACATCACTTGTCCAATATCAACAATAAAAATAGAGGTGGAGAGTCTTTTCAGAAGACAAAAAAGCCGGAAATCTCCAGGACCTGACAATGTTTTATCCCCCCCCCCCCCTACTCTTAAGCTCTGGCACCGGTCTACACAGACATTTTCAACCAGTCCCTATACCCAAAAAGGCAAGGATTACTTGTCTTAATGACTACAGGCCTGTTGCACTGACCTCTGTAGTCATCAAGACACTCGAAAGGCTTGTGCTGGCCAAACTGAAAAATATCACGATCCCCCCTGCTGGATCCTATGCGTGCAGTTTGCATATCGGGCCAATAGATCTATGGATGATAATAGACAATAGGTGCAGGAGTAGGTCCTTCGAGCCAGCTCCGCCATTTAATGTGATCATGGCTGATCATCCCCAATCAGTACCCCGTTCCTGCCTTCTCCCCATATCCCCTGACTCCGCTATTTTTACGAGCCCTATCTAGCTCTCGCTTGAAAGCATCCAGAGAACCTGCCTCCACCGTCCTCTGAGCCAGAGAATTCCACAGACTCACAACTCTCTGTGAGAAAAAGTGTTTCCTCGTCTCCTTTCTAAATGGCTTACTCCTTATTCTTAAACTGCGGCCCCTGGTTCTGGACTCCCCCAACATCGGGAACATGTTTTCTGCCTCTAGCGTGTCCAAACCCATAACAATCTTATACGTTTCAATGAGATCCCCTCTCATCCTTCTAAACTCCAGAGTGAACAAGCCCAGCCACTCCATTCTCTCAGTATATGACAGTCCCGCCATCCTGGGAATCAACCGTATAAACCTACGCTGCACTCCCTCAATAGCAAGAATGTCCTTCCTCAAATTAGGGGACCAAAACTGTACACAATACTCCAAGTGTGGTCTCACTAGTGCTCTGTACAACTGCAAAAGGACCTCTTTGCTCCTATAGATGACTCCTCTTGTTATAAAGGCCTACATTCGCTTTCTTCACTGTCTGCTGTAGCTGCATGCTTACTTTCATTGACTGAAAGGACCCCCATATCGCGTTGTACTTCCCTTTTTCCCAACTTGACACCATTTAGATAGTAATCTGCCTTCCTGTTTTTGCTACCAAAGTGGATGACCTCACATTTATCCGCATTAAACTTCATCTGCCATGCATCTGCCCACTACCCCAACCTGTCCAAGTCACCCTGCATTCTCATAGCATCCTCCTCACAGTTCACACTGCCACCCAGCTTTGTGTCATCTGCAAATCTGCTAATGTTACTTTGAATCCCTTCATCCAAATCATTGATGTATATTGTAAATAGCTGCGGTCCCAGCACTGAGCCTTGCGGTATCCCACTAGTCACTGCCTGCCATCCTGCAAGGGACCCGTTAATCCCTACTCTTTGTTTCCTGTCTGCCTACCAATTTACTATCCATGTCAGCACTCTACCCCCCAACACGATGTGCCCTAATTTTGCCCACTAATCTCCTTTGTGGGACCATATCAGATGCTTTATGAAAGTCTAGGTGCACTACATCCACTGGCTCTCCCTTGTCCATTTTCCTAGTTACATCTTCAAAAAATCCCAGAAGATTAGTCAAGCATGATTTCCACTTCGTAAATCCATGCTGACTCGGACTGATCCTGTTACTGCTATCCAAATGTGCGGCTATTTCATCTTTTATAATTAATTCCAGCATCTTCCCCACCACCGATGTCAGGCTAACTGGTCTCTCTCTCCCGCCTTTCTTAAAATATTGGATAGCATTAGCTACCCTCCAATCCACAGGAACTGATCCTCAATCTATAGAACATTGGAAAATTATCACCAATGCATCCACAATTTCTAGAGCCACTTCCTTAAGTACCCTGGGATGCAGACCATCGGGCCCTGGGGATATATCAGCCTTCGGTCCCATCAGTCTATCCAACACCATTTCCTGCCAAATGTGGATTTCCTTCAGTTCCTCCATCACCCCAGATCCTCTGGCCACTACTATATCAGGAAGATTGTTTGTGTCCTCCTTAGTGAAGACCGATCCAAAGTACCTGTTCAACTCATCTGCTATTACCTTGTTCCCCAGAATTAATTCACCTTTTTTGGCCTTCAAGGGTCCAATTTTGGTCTTAACTAATTTTTTCCTCTTCACGTACCTAAAGAAGCTTTTACTATCCTCCTTTATATTCTTGGCTAGCTTACCTTCGTACCTCATCTTTTCTCCCCGTATTGTCTTTTTAGTTATCTTCTGTTCTTTAAACATTACCCAATCCTCTTGCTTCCCGTTCATCTTTGCTATGTTGTACTTCTTCACTTTTGAATGCAGTCAACCTGGGCCTGCACCTATGCAAGGATACTAATTGTTGATTTTTAGCTCTTCATTCAACACCATTGTGCCAGAGCTACAACACTCCAAACATTCCGAGTTGACTGTGCCTGAACCCCTCTGCCGGTGCATCACCAGCTTCCTGACAGACAGGAAGCAGCATGTGAGGCTGGGAAAGCACATCTCGGACCCGCAAACACTCAGCATAGGAGCAATGCAAGGCTGTGTACTCTCTCCTCTCTTCTACTCTCTCTACACCAACGACTGCACCTCCACAGACACCTCTGTCGAGCTTCTCAAGTTTGTGGACGACGCAACCCTGATTGGACTGATCCAGGATGGGGAGGAATCTGCCTACAGACAGGAAGTGTCACAGCTGGCGTCCTGGTGCCATCGCAACAGCCTAGAGCTCAATTCTCTTAAGACAGTGGAATTGATTGTAGACTTTAGGAGAGTTCCCCCTCCCCTCACCCCAGTCACATCTATGGAGACTTATAAGTTCCTGGGAACCATCATCTCCAAGGACCTTAGGTGGGGGGCTACCATTGACTCCACAGTCAAAAAGGCACAACAGAGGATGTACTTCCTACGGCAGATGAGGAAGCACAATCTGCCACAGGCAATGATGGTCCAATTCTATACGGCCATCATAGAGTCTGTTCTCACCTTTTCCATCATGGTCTGGTTTGGCTCAGCTGCCAAGCACGACACCTGGAGGCTGCAGCGAATCGTCTGATCAGCAGAGAAGGTTATTGGCGCAACCATCCCACCATTGATGAACTGTACACTGCAAGGGCCAGGAAGCGAGCGGGCAAGGTCATCTCTGACCCCTCTCACCCTGGCCACAAACTCTTTGAATCACTTCCCTCTGGATGGCGACTCCGGACTGTCAAAACTGCCGCAGCCAGACATAAGTTGCTCTAAACAGCCAAAAATCTGTAGCCTCCCTTTGATCTGGTAGTTTGTTTGGTTCACATGCTTGATCAATGGTGTTTTATCATTAATGTTTTATTATTATTTATGTTCAGTGTTTTCTGAGTCATTCGTAACTGTCACTGTATGTCATGTTGTTTCTTGTGGGCAGAGCACCAAGGCAAAATTCCTTGTTTGTGAATACTTGGCCAATAAACTTACTTACTTAAACAAAAGCTTTTCACTGTCGCTTAGTACATGTGACAATAAATTAACAATTGGAAATGATACAATGAAGAACTATTAATAAGAAAAATTGTGCTTTAGCGAGTTTTACTGAGGAAATCCTGCAGAACAAGGGAAAGATACCCCAGCTTCTCATCTACAAGCTAGTGTAGTTTAAAAATGGAGAGCTCTTAGTCTTGCACTGACAGCCTGGGTAATTTGCTTATCAATATCTCTTCAATAGGTTCTACATCCAGAATCTGAGTTCATTGTGCATTTATGAGGCAAAAGGTTACTTACTAAACAACAGTGATTGTGGTATGAGGTATTTTGTAAGCAGAGAATTGTACCGAAAGGTGTGTCACAGTCATATGTTCTGTTTGTCGTATTATTATTTTGTGCATTTGTTTTAGTGATTGCATTAACATTTGCAGAGAGCTTAGAGTGCTAAGGGCGTGCATGTATGGAAAATAGTGTTATTTAAAATTCTATGCAGTACTTGTATGGTGAATTTCCAGTAGCTTGTTCAAAGGCTTGTGCTCATTAGTGGCTTAAGTTTTGTATTTATATATGTTGATAGGAATTCTACCTAAACGTACTGTTTTAATGTTCATAATGTTTGCAATACTATTAATTCATGATGTGTGATGTTATAATACTAAATAAAATTACCTTATTTGAATGTACATTATGGTCAATGTGTTCTGGTGATCGTTAAACAAGTAGCAATGTTTCACTGTTCAGAGTTTGCATCAGCATAGCACGTGGAATTGAATAGTTAGATTCTAAGCTTCCCTAGACTGATTGCAAAGGCTATAGGGAGGTTGCACGGCTGTCGGGTCACGACCCATGACCCGTACTATTGCTACAATACGCCAACTGGAGTACACGCGATGTACTGCAGATAAGCACTGACCATTGTATCCAGCGTAGCGGGCCCGTTAAAACCCGCCGAAATTGTCAATTTTTACGTTGTAAATAATTATGGAAATCGGGATAAGTGTGAGACATTTATCCTCCTTCAGAATTCCAAAAGTGAGGAGAAATGACGGTAGATAGAAGCAAGAGCTGAAGGAACAACAGCCAAAGTGGTTGGTGAACATTGGCGTTTTGCACACTGCATTTCATCAACAGTAAGGCATTATTTGTGTTTTTTCTTGATTCCTTTGGCATCTAAAACATTTCAGAAGTGATGAATCTGGCTATAAATTTGTTTTAATCGCCCATGATACTCAAGTGGGTTTTTACATACAAAAAGAAATGCCTCTGAAGCAAAACATATCATTTAAAAAAAATCACAAACCATACGTGGTTTTTGAATTACATTTTACTCGGATGCAAGCCAAGAAATGACATAATTGTTAGCTGTTAATTGGACATAATCAACCTCAGCAAATTGACAATATCTTATTGAAAGGGAGTGGGTGTTTAAGCTCATAGAAACATAGAAACATAGAAATTAGGTGCAGGAGTAGGCCATTCAGCCCTTCGAGCCTGCACCGCCATTCAATATGATCATGGCTGATCATCCAACTCAGTATCCCGTACCTGCCTTCTCTCCATACCCCCTGATCCCCTTAGCCACAAGGGCCACATCCAACTCACTCTTAAATATAGCCAATGAACTGGCCTCAACTACCCTCTGTGGCAGAGAGTTCCAGAGACTCACCACTCTCTGTGTGAAAAAAGTCTTTCTCATCTCGGTCTTAAAGGATTTCCCCCTTATCCTTAAGCTGTGACCCCTTGTCCTGGACTTCCCCAACATCGGGAACAATCTTCCTGCATCTAGCCTGTCCAACCCTTAAGAATTTTGTAAGTTTCTATAAGATCCCCTCTTAATCTCCTAAATTCCAGAGAGTATAAACCGAGTCTATCCAGTCTTTCTTCATAAGACAGTCCTGACATCCCAGGAATCAGTCTGGTGAACCTTCTCTGCACTCCCTCTATGGCAATAATGTCCTTCCTCAGATTTGGAGACCAAAACTGCACGCAATACTCCAGGTGTGGTCTCACCAAGACCCTGTACAACTGAAGTAGAACCTCCCTGCTCCTGTACTCAAATCCTTTTGCTATGAAAGCTAACATACCATTCGCTTTTTTCACTGCCTGCTGCACCTGCATGCCTACTTTCAATGACTGGTGTACCATGACACCCAGGTCTCGCTGCATCTCCCCTTTTCCTAATCGGCCACCATTTAAATAATAGTCTGCTTTCCTGTTTTTGCCACCAAAGTGGATAACCTCACATTTATCCACATTATACTGCATCTGCCAAACATTTGCCCACTCACCCAGCCTATCCAAGTCACCTTGCAGTCTCCTAGCATCCTCCTCACAGCGAACACTGCCCCCCAGCTTAGTGTCATCCGCAAACTTGGAGATATTGCCTTCAATTCCCTCATCCAGATCATTAATATATATTGTAAATAGCTGGGGTCCCAGCACTGAGCCCTGCGGTACCCCACTAGTTACTGCCTGCCATTGTGAAAAGGACCCGTTTACTCTACTCTTTGCTTCCTGTTTGCCAGCCAGTTTCTCTTCCACATCAATACTGAACCCCTAATACCGTATGCTTTAAGTTTGTATACTAATCTCTTATGTGGGACCTTGTCGAAAGCCTTCTGGAAGTCCAGATATACCACATCCACTGGTTCTCCCTTATCCACGCTACTAGTTACATCCTCGAAAAATTCCACAAGATTCGTCAGACATGATTTACCTTTTGTAAATCCATGCTGACTTTGTCCAATGATTTCACCACTTTCCAAATGTGCTGCTATCCCATCTTTAATAACTGACTCTAGCAGTTTCCCCACTACCGATGTTAGACTAACTGGTCTGTAATTCCCCGTTTTCTCTCTCCCTCCCTTCTTAAAAAGAGGGGTTACATTTGCTACCCGCCAATCCTCAGGAACTACTCCAGAATCTAAAGAGTTTTGAAAGATTATCACTAATGCATCCACTATTTCCTGAGCTACTTCCTTAAGTACTCTGGGATGCAGCCTATCTGGCCCTGGGGATTTATCGGCCTTTAATCTATTCAATTTACCCAACACCACTTCCCGACTGACCTGGATTTCACTCAATTCCTCCTTTGACCCACAGTCCCCTGCTATTTCCGGCAGATTATTTATGTCTTCCTTAGTGAAGACGGAACCAAAGTAGTTATTCAATTGGTCCGCCATATCCTTGTTCCCCATGATCAACTCACCTGTTTCTGACTGCAAGGGACCTACATTTGTTTTAACTAACCTCTTTCTCTTCACATATCTATAAATACTTTTGCAGTCAGTTTTTATGTTCCCTGCCAGTTTTCTTTCATAATCTATTTTTCCTTTCCTAATTAAGCCCTTTGTCCTCCTCTGCTGGTCTCTGAATTTCTCCCAGTCCTCTGGTATGCTGCTTTTACTGGCTACTTTGTACGCATCATCCTTTGCTTTGATACTATCCCTGATTTCCCTTGTTATCCACGGATGCACTACCTTCCCCGATTTATTCTTTTGCCAAACTGGGATGAACAATTTTTGTAGTTCATCCATGCAGTCTTTAAATGTCTTCCATTGTATATCCACCGTCAACCCTTTTAGAATTAATTGCCAGTCAATCTTGGCCAATTCACGTCTCATACCCTCAAAGTTACCTTTCTTTAAGTTCAGAACCATTGTTTCTGAATTAACAATGTCACTCTCCATCCTAATGAAGAACTCAACCATATTATGGTCACTCTTGCCCAAGGGGGCACGTACAACAAGACGGCTAATTACCCCTTCCTCATTACTCAAAACCCAGTCTAAAATAGCCTGCTCTTTCGTTGGTTCCTCTACATGTTGATTTAGATAACTATCCCGCATACATTCCAAAAAATCCTCTTCCTCAGCACCCCTGCCAATTTGATTAACCCAATCTATATGTAGATTGAAGTCACCCATTATAACTGTTTTGCCTTTGTCGCACGCATTTCTAATTTCCTGTTTGATACCATCCCAACTTCTCTGCTACTGTTAGGTGGCCTGTACACAACACCCACCAGCGTTTTCTGCCCCTTAGTGTTTTGTAGCTCTACCCATACGATTCCACATCCTCCAAGCTAATGTCCTTCCTTTCCATTGCTTTAATCTCCTCTCTAACCAGCAACGCTACCCCACCTCCTTTTCCTTTCTCTCTATCCCTCCTGAATATTGAATATCCCTGGATGTTCAGCTCCCAGCCTACGTCACCCTGGAGCCATGTCTCCGTGATCCCAACTATATCATAATCATTAATATCTATCTGCACGTTCAACTCGTCCACCTTATTACGAATACTCCTTGCATTGAGACACAAAGCCTTCAGGCTTGTCTTTACAACGCATTTACCCCTTATACAATTTTGCTGAAAAGTGGCCCTTTTTGATTTTTGCCCTGGTTTTGTCTGCCTGCCACTTTTACCTTTCACCTTGCTACCTAATGCTTCTACCCTCATTTTACACCCTCCTGCCTCTCTGCTCTTGTTACCCATCCCCCTGCCACATTAGTTTAAATCCTCCCCGACAGCACTAGCAAACACTCCCCAAGAACATTGGTTCCATTCCATTCCAGGTGCAAACCGTCCTGTTTGTACCGGTCCCACCTCCCCAGAACTGGTCCCAGTGCCCTAAAAATTTGAATCCCTCCCCCTTGCACCACTTTTCAAGCCACGTATTCATTTGCATTATCCTCCTATTTCTACTCTGACTGGCCTGTGGTACTGGTAGTAATCCGGAGATTACTACCTTTGAGGTCCTACTTTTAAGTTTATCTCCTAGCTCCCTAAATTCACCTTGTAGGGACCTCATCCCTTTTTTTACCTATATCGTTGGTGCCAAACATATCACGACAACTGGCTGTTCACCCTCCCCTCCAGAATGTTCTGCAGCCGTTCAGTGACATCCCTGACCTTTGCACCAGGGAGGCAACATACCATCCTGGAGTCTCGTTTGCGGCCGCAGAAACGCCTATCTATTCCCCTGACAATTGAATCCCCTATTACTATTGCCCTTCCCCTCTTTTTTTCCCCCCTCATGTGCTGCAGAGCCACCCATGGTGCCATGAACCTGGCTGCTGCTGCATTCCCCTGATGAGCCATCTCCCTCCTCAGGGGAAAGCTCTCAGGACATTTTATTATTTGCCAAAATGTACATCTCAATAGCTTAGTCACTCCCAGACCACAGAAGGCAGACAAGTGGGTCACAGTTAGGAAGGGCAGAGGCAGGGGCTGGAGAGTACCCCTGGGACTGTACACCTGGAAAATAGGTACTCGTGTTTGAGTACGATTGGAGGGGACAGCCTACCTGGGGGTAGCAACAGCGGCCGAGCCTCCGGCACAGAGACCGGCCCTGATGCTCAGAAGGGTAGCAAAAAGAGGAGGGCAATTGTAATAGGGGACTCTATAGCTAGGAGGTCAGATGGGTGATTCTGTGGACGCAGTCGGGAGACCCGGATGGTAGTTTGCCCCCCTGGTGCCAGGGTCTCGGATGTGTCGGAACGTGTCCAAAAGATTCTGATAAGGGAGGGAGAGGAGCCTGATGTTGTGGTACACATAAGTACCAATGACATAGGCAGAAAAAGAGAAGAGGTCCTGAAAGGAGAATTTAGGGAGTTGGGGGGAAAGTTAAGGAGAAGGACCAAAAGGGTAACAATTTCAGAATTACTGCCTGTGCCACGTGACAGTGAGAGTAGGAATGGAATGAGGTGGAGGATAAATGCGTGGCTGAGGGACTGGTGCAGTGGGCAGGGATTCAAGTTTCTTGATCACTGGGACCTCTTTTGAGGAAGGCATGATCTGTACAAAAAGGACGGGTTGCACTTGAACCCGAGGGGGACCAATATCCTGGCAGGGAGATTTGCACAGGCTACTGGGGAGACTTTAAACTAGAAAGACTGGGGGGAGGGACTCGGGTAGAGGGGGCTAGGGGTCAGGGTGTGGGGCAAGAGGCAGAGAAGGGAAGCACTCTGACCCAAAATGTAGGCGAGAAAGAGGGTTTCTAAAATGTGTATATTTTAATGCAAGGAGCATTGTAAGAAAGGTGGATGAACTTGGAGCCTGGATTGACACCTGAAAACATGATGTTGTGGCAATCAGTGAAACATGGTTGCAAGAGGGCTGTGATTGGAAACTAAATATTCCAGGATTCCGTTGCTTCAGGTGTGATAGAATTGGAGGGACCAGAGGTGGGGGTGTTGCATTGCTTGTCAGAAGATATTACAGCAATGCTTTGGCAGGATAGATTAGAGGGCTCGTCTAGGGAGGCTATTTGGGTGGAACTGATAAGTGGGAACGGTATAGCAACACTTTTAGGGGTGTATTATAGACCGCCAAATGGGGAGCGAGAATTGGAAGAGCAAATATGTAAGGAGATAGCAGATATTAGTAGTAAGCACAAGGTAGTTATTGTGGGAGATTTCAAATTTCCAAAAATAGACTGGGAAACACATTCTGTAAATGGGCTGGATGGTTTGGAGTTTGTAAAATGTGTGCAGGATAGTTTTTGCAGCAATACATAGAGGTATCGACCAGAGAAGGGGCAGTGCTGGACCTCCTGTTAGGAAATGAGGCAGGTCAGGAGATATGCGTTGGTGAGCACTTCGGGACCAGTGATCACAATACCATTAGTTTCAATATAATTATGGAGAGAGTCAGAACTGGACCTAGGGTTGAGATTTTTGATTGGAGAAAGACTAACTTTCAGGGAATGCGTAAGGATTTAAAAGGAGTGAATTGGGACTTTTTTTTATGGGAAGGATGTAGAAGAGAAATGGAAGACATTTAAAGGGGAAATTGTAAGAGTACAGAATCTTTATGTCCCTGTTCGGTTGAAAGGAAATAGTAAAAATTGGAAAGAGCCATGGTTTTCAAGGGAAATTGGACACTTGTTTCGAAAAAAGGGAGATATCTACAATAATTATAGGAGGCATGGAGTAAATTGAGGTGCTAGAGGAGTATAAAGAATATAAAAATAATCTTAAGAAAGAAATTAGAGAGGCTAAAAGAAGATATGAGGTTGCTTTGGCAAGAAAGGTGAAAGTAAATCCAAAGGGTTTCTACAGCTATATTAATAGCAAAAGGATAACGAGGGATAAAATTGGACCATTAGAGAGCCAGAATGGACAGCTATCTGCAGAGACAAAAGAGATGGGGGAAGATATTGAACAATTTATTTTCTTCGGTATTCACCAAGGAGATTGAACTCTGTGAGGTAAGGGAAAGAAGTAGAGTAGCTATGGAAACTATGAGATTCAAAGAGGAGGAAGTACTGAAACTTTTGAAAAATATAAAAGTGGATAAGTCTCCAGGTCCTGACAGGATATTCCCTAGGACATTGAGGGAAGTTAGTGTAGAAATAGCAGGAGCTATGACAGAAATATTTCAAATGTCATTAGAAACGGGAATAGTGCCGGAAGATTGCTGTACTGCGCATGTTGTTCCATTGATTTTAAAAGGGTTCAAAGAATAAACCTAGCAATTATAGGCCTGTTAGTTTGACGTCAGTGGTGGGCAAATTAATGGAAAGGATACTTAGAGATAATATATATAAGCAGGGTCTTATAGATATGGATAAACAGAGTCCGATCAGGAACAGTCAACATGGATTTGTGCCTGGAAGGTCATGTTTGACAAACCTTCTTGAATTTTGTGAAGAGGTTACTAGGGAAATTGATGAGGGTAAAGCAGTGGATGTTGTCTATATGGATTTCAGTAAGACCGTTGACAAGGTTCCCCATGGAAGGTTGGTTAAGAAGTTTCAATCTTTCGGTGTTAATGGCGGAGTAGCAAGATGGATTCAACAGTGGCTGAATGGGAGATGTCAGAGAGTAATGGTGGATGGCTGTTTGTCAGGTTGGAAGCCGGTGACCAGTGGGGTGCCTCAGGGATCTGTGTTGGGTCCACTGTTGTTTGTCATGTACATCAATGATCTGAATGATGGGGTGGAAAATTGTATAAGTAAGTATGCAGATGATACTCAGATAGGTGGTGTTGTGGATTATGAAGTAGATTTGGGCCATTTGGAAACGTGGGCTGAAAGATGGCAGATGGAGTTTAATGCTGATAAGTGTGAAGTGCTACATCTTGGCAGGACAAATCAAAATAGGACGTACATGGTAAATGGTAGGGAATTGAGGAATGCTGTGGAACAGAGGGATCTAGGAATAACTGTGCATAGTTCCCTGAAGGTGGAATCGCATGTAGATGGGGTGGTAAATCAGCCATGATCATATTGAATGGCGGTGATCGAAGGCTGAATGGCCTACTCCTGCACCTAATTCTATGTTTCTATGTTTAAAGAAATCTTTTGGTGTGCTGGCCTTTATAAATCAGAGCATTGAATATAGGAGTAGGGAAGTAATGTTAAAATTGTACAAGGTATTGGTAAGACCAATTCTGGAGTATGGTGTACAATTTTGGTCGCCTAATTACAGGAAGGATGTCAACAAAATAGAGAGAGTACAGAGGAGATTTACTAGAATGTTGCCAGGGTTCCAGCAACTAAGTTACAGAGAAAGGTTGAACAAGTTAGGTCGTTATTCTTTGGAGCGCAGAAGGTTAAGGGGGGGACTTGATTGAGGTCTTTAAAATAATGAAATGGATAGACAGAGTTGACGTGGATAAGCTTTTCCCATTGAGGGTAGGGAAGATTCAAACAAGAGGGCATGACATGAGAATTAAGGGACAGAGGTTTCGGGGTAACATGAGGGGGAACATCTTTACTCAGAGTGGTGGCTGTGTGGAATGAGCTTCCAGCAGAAGTGGTGGAGGCAGGATTGATTTTAACTTTTAAAAGTAAAGTGGATAGGTATATGGACGGGGAGGGAATGGAGGGGTATGGTCTGAGTGCTGGTAGATGGGACTAGGGGAAAATAAATGGTCGGCACAGACTAGAAAGGCCGAGAGGGCCTGTTTCCGTGCTGTAATTGTTATATGGTTCTAATGATAGAAGACTTACTTTTCCACACACCATTCGTAAGTCTGGAGATTTTTTTAAAGATAAATTTAGCTTCAGAAGCATTTCTTTTTGCATGTAAACACCCACTTCAGAACCATGGGCGATTTTAAAATTTTACAGCCAGATTTGTCACTTCTGAGACTTTTTATATACCAAAGGAATCAAGAAAAACACACAAATAATGCCTTACTGTTGATGAAATACATTGAGCAAACGTGATAATTCCCAATATTTTCAATTTTGATATCTGCACGGCCAATGTTTGGCAAGCATTTCAGCCTTCAGCTCTCGTTTCTCTTTACCTTCATTTCGCTTCACTTTTGGAATTTTGAAGTTGGGTACATGTCTCTCACGCTTATTCCGACTTCCACAATTTTTTACAGAGCAAAAATTCACCATTTTGTCGTTTTTTTTAACTGTTAGGAAGGTACGCGTATTAACAACATATACCGGAAGCTGCGATGTCCTCAGCTCGGTGCGTGAAGCCCTGTGACCCGGTGAACTTGCGTGGAACCCCCCTATTGAATGTCATCAGCATCATTTGTCAAAATCCAATAGAACTTGTAATAAAAAGGAACTGCATTTGTTAATTTATAGGAAAGGTAGACATCAATCATTTCTGACTTTCTAAATGTTCTTATTTTTCAACTTTTCAAAAATTCAGAGAAATATTGATTTTGTAAATTTAGAAACACGTGTCTTAATTAGCAACAAAGCTCCAACCTGAGATTGATCATAAATGATGGGAGTAGAATTAGGCCATTCGGCCCCATCAAGTCTACTCTGCCATTCAATCAAGGCTGATCTATCTCTCCCTCCAAACCCCATTCACCTGCCTTCTCTCCTGTATGTCTCTGACACCTGTACTAATCAAGAATCTATCTATCCCTGCCTTAAAAATGTCCACTGACTTGGCCTTCCCGCCTTCTGTGGCAAAGAATTGCCTCCTGTCAAAAGCGATCACTACTTTACACTGCCCAAGACTTGCTCACTGCCGAGGTCTTGCTACGTTTTGCTAATGCCTCTCAGATGTAACGGGTTAGGGCTTGGATGCCCTTGCATAAGGCTTATTGTGAATCTTTGCAACTCCAAGTTTGATGCCAGGAAGTACCTTTGAATGATAGGTATACAATCAAAAATGTTATGTGGAATTTTCTTCCTTCTCTTTATTAATTTATTAATTAATGTGTGTGTTTAAGTATATAATTGTAGTCAATGCCTACTATGTTCTGTGGTGCTATGCAAAGAAAGAGCTTCATTGTCCTGTCAGGGACACATGACAATAAACTCTTTTGACTTGACTTTGACTTCTCAACCATATAGTCAGTTTCCCTAAGCTGTGCCATCATGGAAATGCTAACAGGAAACCAGGTGAAATCTATAGGTTTGTCCCAAAACGTCACCCATTCCTTCTTTCCAGAGATGCTGCCTGTCCTGCTGAGTTACTCCAGCATTTTGTGTCCATCTTCTGTGTAAACCAGCATCGGCAGTTCCTTCCCTACACACCTGACCCACTGAATTACTCCAGCATTTTGTGTCCACCAGCTGTAGTCTGCTGTAGCCGGAAGTGTGGTGGAAAGGTGATCACTTTAGATGTATGGTGCATGATCTGTTGGAGCACCAACCTGGTGATATGTGGCTGATTTATATAACAAATAGTGCTGGTTTGGTGCAAATAGTGCTGCATTCTGACGATGCAGATACTACATTCCTGCTGTATGTTTAACTTGGTGCAGCTTCTCGCTTCTCCCCCTCCCACCCCCCCATCTGAATGTCATCAGCCGAATGTGTCAATATTTTCTACTGAGTTGAAATTCTGACGAGTAATAATTTGATTACTTTTATTCCATTGAGTTTTAGGAGTGAGACTTTCTTCCATACAAGAACATTTGCTAAAACTTGATTTAACCAACTCGTGGATTAAAATATTTTTCCTACAAAACAATTAAATGGATAAATTTCAAAAAACAATATTTAATCTTAATTTCTTCTGCAATTGCTTTTGAGATATTAATTCTCAAAGCCTTGGATGATTTAACCATTGTAATGTTAGTGTGCCACAGCATACATGTGGCTATTACCCTCTCACTTTCTGCATATGTTAGTGAGCATCCTCAATTCTGTTTATTATGTTTGTGTTTAGGATATCTGCAGCAGGAAAAGCTTTCAAATACTTGCAGAGCCTTAATACTGGAAAGCCACGATCTAAAGGAGTATGCTGAACACAGTACTGACGATGGGGTGGTTCCTGCTTGTTTACTGGTATGTTATGTGCTGTAAATGTCTTTGGATTATGGCAAAATTAGTGTGACAATATCTTTATCAAGTTCGTTCACGTTTATTGCCGCTTAACTAACTAAGGTACAATGACATTTGAGTTACCATAAAGCCACACTAAGTGAAAAGCAACAAAACACACAGCCACATAAAATAAAATTTAACATAAACATCCACCACAGTGGAATCCACTTTCCTCACTGTGATGGAAGGCTATAAAGTTCAGTCAACTTCCTCCTTTGTCGGGGTCTTTGAACCCTCTGCATTGCCTTTGTCGATGGTCCGCTGTTCAAGCCTTGTCGTTGGGATAATTGAAACTCCGGCGTCGGGATGGATTGAAACACTCCGCGGCACGGAGCTCCCGGCTTCACGGTGTTAAAGTCCACTCGCCCTGCGGTCGGAGCTCCGCTGGCGACCCTACACAAAGAATCACCGCTCCCGATGTTAAAGTCCGTGCCGCGGCTTGAAGCTCCGGGCCTGTCTCCAGGAAAGGCTGCACCCACTCCACGTTGTAGGCCGCGGGGGGGGGGGGGGGGGGGCAGAGATGCGACACAGAGAAAAATTGCATCGCCGTTGAGGTAAGTGACTGAAAAAAGTTTCCCTCGATTTCTCCCCCACATAAAACACAAAATCATACTTCTAAAACATTCTTAAAAGAGTAAAAACAGAGAGGGGACTGACAGGCAGTCACCACTGTGGCACAGACAGGCAGTCACCACTGTGGCACCACCCGATGGACTCGTATTGGATGGGAATTAATTCTGCCCTTGAGCTAAAAGGTCAAACTTCCCATGTAATTACTGTGCCATCTAAATGAGTGGCGGCATAACATTGCATCATGCCACAATCCCTGGAGATAATGAGTAAAGCTATGATTTATACAGGTGGAAGTAGATTGCATCGAACCGTTGAAAGATTGATCTGCTCCCCATTCCCAGTGGGCAGTGGTTTGTAATGCAGATATCATGTTATTCAGGTGTCCAGTCTTACCAGTTCTATAGCAATCTAATTCATACTTGTGAAGAAATATACGTCCTAAAATTACATCATACCTATTTTGATTGGGCATATTTTATTTTTAAATAATATTGTAAATGTTTTTAATTCTTATCTGAAGGTCAATGGCCACCTTTTAGCCCAGTTTTTGCATGGTGGAGTGCACTGATAATGATGATTAACCACATATCATTGTGCAGAACGTTTTTCAACATTTCAATGTATTTTTGATTGTTGACCAGAACAAAACTCTTTGTTCTAGTTACAGCAAAATACAATTTGACAATTCCTTCGCATGACATGGATCTTTGAGTTGTGACTTCTATTTCAGAGAAAACATAGAACATAAACATAGAAAAATAGATGCAGGAGTAGGCCTTTCAGCCCTTCGAGCCAGCACTGCCATTCAATATGATCATGGCTGATCATTTAAAATCAGTACCCCGTTCCTGCTTTTTCCCCATATCCCTGATACCTTTAGCCCATAGAGCTAAATCTAACTCCCTTTTGAAAACATTCAGTGAATTGACCTCCACTGCCTTCTGTCGCAGAGATTTCCACAGATTCACAACACTCTGGGTGAAGGCTTTTCCTTAACTCAGTCCTAAATGGCATACCCCTTATTCTTAAACTGTGACCCCTGGTTCTGGGCTCCCCCAACATCGGGAAAATGTCCCTGCATGTAGCCTGTCCCATCCTTTAAGAATTGTATATGTTTCTATAAGATTCCCTCTCATCCTTCTAAATTCCAGTGAATACAAAATTCCTTGTTCTAGTTACAGCCCAAGCCCAGTCGACCCATTCTTTCGTCATATGTCAGTCGTGCCATCTGGGAATTAACCTGGTGAACCTATGCTTTACTCCCCCAATAGCAATAATACCCTTCCTCAAATTAGGAGACCAAAATTGTTTACAATACTCCAGGTGTGGTCTCACCAGAACCCTGTACAACTGCAGTATGACTTCCTTGCTCCTAAACTCAAATCCTCTTGCAATGAAGGCCAACATGCCATTAGCTTTCTGCACTGCCTGCTGTACCTGCATGCTTAATTTCAGTGACTGATGTACCCATGTCTCGTTGCACCTCCCCTTTTCCTAATCAGCCAATTTCCGTTTACCAACACTCTCCTCTGCCTAGCAGAACTGGTCCTTACCCTCAACAACTTCTCCTTTGTCTCCTTTGTCTCCCATTTCCTCCAAATCCAAGGCGTAGCTATGGTCACTCGCATGAGCCCTAGCTATGCCTGCCTCGTTGTAGGGTACGTCGAACGATCCCTGTCCCAGGCGTACCTGCCCTATCCCCGAACAACCCTACATTGACGACTGCATTGGTGCTACTTCCTGCACCCATGCAGAATTCACTAACTTCACTGACTACCAGCACTCAAATTCACCTGGACCATTTCCAACATCTCCCTGCTGTTTCCAGATCTCACCGTCTCCATCGCAGGTAACAGACTACTGACCAACATCTACTACAAACCTACTGACTCCCATAGCTATCTTGACAACACTTCTTCCCACCGTGCTTCCTGTAAAGACATCTCCTACTCTCAATTCCTCTGTCTACGCCGCATCTGCGCCCAGGATGAAGTGTTCCATACAACGGCATTGGAGATGTCCTCATTCTTTAGGGAATGGGGGTTCTCCTTTTCCATTATGGATGAGGTTCTCACTGGGGTCCCCTCTATATCCCACAGCTCCGCTCTTACTTCCCCTCCCCTATTCATAACAAGGACAGAGTCCCCCTTGTCCTCGCCTTCCACCCCATCAGCCATCGCATACAACATATAATCCTCTGACATTTTCACCACCTCCAACGGGATCCCAATACTCGCCACATCTTCTCATCTACACCCCTTTCTGCTCTCCGCAGAGACCGTTCCCTCCGTAACTCCCTGGTCGACTCGTCCCTTCCCACCCAAACCACCCCTTCCCCAGGTACTTTACCCTGCAGCCGCAGGAGATACAACACCTGTACCTTTAGCTCTTCCTCGACTCCATCCAAGGACCCAAACAGTCTTTCCAGGTGAGGCAGAGATTCACTTGCACCTCCTCCAACCTCATCTACTGCATCCGCTGTTCCAGGTGTCAACTTCTCTACATTGGCGAGACCAAGTGCAGGCTAGGCGATTGTTTCACTGAACACCTCAGCTCAGTCTGCCTTAACCTAGCTGATCTCCTGGTGGCCCAACACTTCCCCTCCCATTCCCAATCTGACCTTTCTGTCCTGGGCCTCCTCCATTGTCAGAGTGAGGCCCAGTGCAAATGGAGCACCTCATATGTCGCTTCGGTAGTTTACACCGCAGCGGTATGAACATTGACTTCTCTAACATTAGCTAGCCCTTGCTTTCTCACTCCATCCCTTCCCAGTTCTCCCACTAGCCTTTCTGTCTCCGCCTACATTCTATCTTTGTCCCGCTCCTGACATCAGTCTGAAGAAAGGTCTTGACCCGAAACGTCACCCATTCCTTCTCTCTATAGATGCTGTCTCCCCACACTGAATTACTCCAGCTTTTTGTGTCTAACATTCAAATAATAATCTGCCTTCCTTTTCTAGCCACAAGTGGATATCCTCACATGCATCCACATTATACTGCATATGCCATGCATCTGCCCACTCACTCAACCTATCCAAGTAACCCTGCAGCCTCATAGCATCCTCACCGCAGCTCATACTGCCACCTAGCTTTGTATTCTGCAAACTTGGAGATGTCAAGTTTAATTCCCTCGTCTAAATTGTTAATATATAATAAATAACTGGGGTCTTAGCATCGAGCCTTGCGGCACCTCACTAGTCACTGCCTGCCATTCTGAAAATAACCCATTAATTCCTACTCCTTGCTTCCTGTCTGCCAACCAGTTCTCTATCTATGTCACTACCCTACCCCCAATACCATGTGCTCTAATTTTGCACACTAATCTCTTGTGTTGGACCTTGTCAAAGGCTTCTTGAAAATCCAGAAACACCACTTCCATTCTACTTGTTACATCCTCAAAAAATTCCAGATTAGTCAAGCATGATTTCCCCATCATAAATCCATGCTGACTTTGAATGATCCTGTCACTGCTTTCCAAATGCTCTGCTACACCATCTTTAACAATTGACGAGTATCTTCCGCACTACCGATATAAGGCTAATTGGTCTACAATTCCCCGTTTTCTCTCTCCCTCCTTCCTTAAAAAGTGGGGTTACATTGGCTACCCTCCAGTCCATGGGAACTGATCCATATTTGAGAGAACATTGGACAATGATCACCAATACATCCACAATTTCTAGGGCCACCTCCTTGAGTACTCTGGGATGCAGACCTTCAGGCCCTGGGGATTTATATTCCTTCAGTCTTGACAGTTTACCTAACACCATTTCCTGACTAATGTGGATTCCCTTCAGTTCCTCCCTCCCATTGGATCCTTGGTCCCCTAGTATTTCTGGGAGATTGTTTGTGTCTTCCTTAGAACCAAAGTACTTGTTTAACTGTTGTGCCATTTCCTTGTTTCCATTATAAATTCACCTGTCTCTGATTGTAAGGGACCTACATTTGTCTTCACTAATCTTTTCCTTTTTCCATATCTAAAGAAGCTTTTAGAGGCAGTCTTTATATTCCCCACAAGTTTTCTTTCATGCTCTCCCCCCCCCCTTCTTAATTAACCTGTTTGTTCTCTTTTGAATTCTAAATTTCTTCCAGTTTGCTGCTTCCTCTGGCTGATTTATATGCCTTATCCTCGGATTTAACGATCTATGGAATTTATTGATCACCTTTATGCATGGGTTGACCTGTTTGCAACATTTTTAGTTGGCCTATTTGCAACATTTTTAGTTGTTTCAGCACTGGATCATCACTTTGCATACTTTTTCGTGTTTCTATTGTTGCATTTTGTGCCACTGATTTTATTTTGTAGCTTATTCCATTGCTCTTCCCTGTTCTGCATTGTATACACATTTTTATTCCATTTATTAACAATGCAGATGATAAACCATATAAATGGACAGCATCATTTGTAAATGACATGTATCTACTTTGATACTATTAAGCTTGGGTGTTAATAGTGTCAATGTCGTTATATCAGTCATTTACTGATTAGGTCCAAGAATTTACATGTAAACAGTTGGAATTACCTATAGTATACAATATTATGTTACATCAAACACAATCCTTTAAAAATATTTTTGTTACTTTCAGGTGTAATGTAAATATACTATCTTTATAACTCTTAATAGTTTAGTTTAGAGATAGTGTGGAAACAGGACCTTCGGCCAACTGAATCTGCACCAACCAGCGATTCCCGCACATTAACATTATCCTACGCACACTAGGGACAATTTTACATTTATGCCAAGCCAATTAACCTACAAACCTGTACATCTTTGGAATGTGGGAGGAAACCGATGATCTTGGAGAAAACCCATGTTGTGCAAACTCCATACAGATGGCACCTGTAGTCGGGACCGAACCCGGGTCTCTGGCGCTGTAATGGCAGTCACTCTAATTCTGCGCCACCGTACCGCCCTCAATGGGATCTCAACTTGAGGGCTGCCCTCAAACTCAATAGTTGAGATTGTTTGGCAAGCATAACTTTTAGGGAAATTTGGGTCACCTCTTTTGAGAGTTGCTGCTTGATCAGTGCTCTCTCTATAACAAGTGTAAAATGATTTATGGTGTCATTTTGTTTGCATTGTAATTCTAAAGTGTGAGAACTGTGTGTGCTGAATGATGATAAAATTGAGCTAGATAGAATGCTATGTGTTATTGAAATTTTAATATTTAATTATCGAGCTAGTTGCAGGCTATTTGAAAAGTTATGTAATTTACACACAAGCAATTTTTTTTCCTTCTGCCCTTTCAGCCAGTGCACCGCAGAGCATGGCAAATTGTCGTATGATAATTATCTTCATCTCTTCTATAGCTTATGAGTATTAATATTTGGGATTTTCATTTGCTCCTTTTTGTAGGCCTGTCAATCACTGCTTCTCACATGCAAATTGTTGCAGTAGTGTAATTGAAATTCACACAACATTACGTTGAATTGCTGACTAATATTGAATTCCTTTTGTTTTAACCAGTCACTGTTTGGAAAGAACTTGAAAACTATACTTAATGAATATGTTGTTATGAAGGCAAAAGGTGAGGATAATGTGTAGGGTTAATTTGGGGATTGTGGTATTATTTCCCTAAATTTCAGATAACATTAATGTAAGACATTTAGCCTGTGATATTTTTAGTCAATGGGAAATACACATTTGGGGCGAAGAGCTTATGATTGGTGTATTGCTTGAGAATAGAACAAAATGTAATGTCGGGACTGGCGAACATCAAACTAATTATCATCTGCATAACAAGGACATTATCTTGTTGAATAATAGGCACGAACCTGTGTGCATCATGAACAATGGAATTTGATTTTTTCAACTATACAGATAAAGCAATATCTGTGATATTCCTCTTCCTAATGATCTCTCACCTGCACCTGTGGTCAATTCTATGCTGTCAAAAGAACTTAAGCTAATTTAATACTCTTGCTTACATCCTAACCATAAACTGTACTAAATGTGTAGGAAAGAACTGCAGATGCTGGTATAAATCGAAGGAATTGATTTAATAAATGTCCTTGACAATGTCCTGATAATTTAGCAATGCTAGTAATGAAAATGACCTTGTTTATTAATGAAAAGCTGAATTTTGCCATGTACTTTAATTTGATGAGGTCCTTTTCTCATTTCACTATTATTTTAGATTCAATGCCAGAAGCTCCTGCTGTTTTGCCATCTTTGTGGAGGAAATTGGAGTATACTCTTTCTCAAATCAGGTAATTAAGTCTTATCGGACTGTGAACTCTGTCTGATTACTGCTTTTGAAAATGAATTAATTATAAAATTTACAGGCGCCACCATTTAATTGTTTTTGAGGAAATCCTTGATTCTTTGCTAACCTGGAAACAGAATTGTTCTCCTTGTTTATGCAGTTGATTTTGGTTATCTTTGTGGTAAGTGTAACCATTTGTGGTATTAAACCCTTTCTACTTAATAGTTTAAAATAAATCTCCATCAGCAGTCCCATGTCGCAAAACTAATCATCCTCTATTTTTGGCATGGACTTGTCAAATTATGATGCAGCTCACATGCAGCAGGAGTTGCATGTGGTTGCAAGAGGAACATTTAAAGATGACATTCGATCACCTGATCTTGTAATTGTACACAGGTACATGTGGTGGAAAGTTTTTGGAAAATGTACTTTCCAGAAACTATGTTTAATATAAAATATGAATATAAAATTGATCTGTTCAGCCTACCCCACTTCCCCATTTCTGAGCTGTAGGACAGACACTCTGAGAAGATCTATTTTAGCTTCA
The DNA here is from genome assembly GCA_035221665.1 of Okamejei kenojei. Classification (NCBI taxonomy): domain Eukaryota; kingdom Metazoa; phylum Chordata; class Chondrichthyes; order Rajiformes; family Rajidae; genus Okamejei; species Okamejei kenojei. The sequence goes on along the minus strand of CM069136.1, from coordinate 64,784,808 downwards.
GTGTGTAACAAAAAAGGCTTCTCTTGGTGGATATAGTCTCCCTTTAGTTGAATCAGTTGATATTCTTCCTGACATGAAGCTACTAATCTAGAGTTCGAATTGACTTGAATAGACCTAAAACTGAACTATTTTTCTTTAGTTTTAGATTTTTTAATATTGCTGCATTGTGACAAATGTTTATTCTTTTATTTTCAGGAGCTTGCAACAGAGCTCTGTTGCACTTGCTGCAAACCAAAGAGGTAACCTATAACAAAAATAATTGTTTAAAATAATTTAAGGTATGCCTGTTATGGATAGAGAATTGATACTGTTTTTACTGTCTCTGGAGCCAAACTATGGGTTTAAAATAAACATATTTATGATTACAATGAATATTTATGTTAACCATGCTGCTAAATACTGAAACATTAATTTTTCTACATTGGTAACATTTACATCGTGTTTGCCCAAGTGAAATTTAAAGCCCATTCTTTAAAAAGTAATATCAGGTTTTGTTTCCACAAGCTCGAACAAAAAATGCTTTGAATGAATTGAGACGCCAAGGGAACTATTCTTCAAGACAGACGCCCAGGATTAGCTCTGGCCTTTTGGCAATATCTTCAGAAACAGAGCAGAGGATTATCACACCTTTGTCAGCAAGTCCAGTTGCCATTGCGCACAGTTCTGGAACCAGTCCACTCATTCCACAAGCTCGACTGGACAGTTATGCATGCCAAATCCACACGCAAGATACAAATCATCCTGCCGTTAATTCAGCTGGTAAGTAGGTGCTTATGAAATATAAATGTTAGTTCGCTGGAAACACGTTTGGTTTGATTTCATAGGTGTGTGGGCATAGCCACGTTTCCTCCATTAACAAATCTGTGGTGATGTGTAGCAAGGGTTTATGTGTTTGTAACGTCTACCAGCTTGGTGGAAAAATGTGGGGTGGGGTTCCTACTTTGTGATTAACATAGAACATAAAAGAGTACAACCTAGGAGCAGACTTGTCCCGCAATATCTGTGCCGAACATGGCGCCAAGGTAAACTAATCTATATACCTCCATTCCTTGCATATCCATGTGCCTATCTAAAAGCCTCTTGAATGGCACTATAGTGTCTGCTCCCACCATCACCAGGCAGGCACCAAGGCAATCCAAAAATTGTTTAAATGAATCAGTAGATACATTTAGAATTCCATTGGACAAGTAAAGAAGGGCATTGGGCCATTTACTGTGAATGTAAATTATAATGTGATTGATCTCCATTCTGTAGGGCAGGTTTCACCGTTGTTTTTAAAAATATTTTTTTCATTAAGGTGAAGCTCTTCATGTTGTTGTTTCCGGACCTTGTGATCGAAGATTACAATCTGAGCATATTTCTCCAGGGAAAAGAAAATGGTAAATTAATAAGCTGCAAAAAACATTTTAAATATTGTACACAATATATACTAGATAAGTTGCACATTTCTAATTTAATCAACTTTGCGCAAGTGGTCTTTATATTTTCATAATTATGTGACATTCATTTCTTGACCATTTAGTTTGCTTGCAAATGTCTGCTTTTCATCTAAAAAATCAGTGCTGGATTAATTCAGCGGTTCAGGTAGCATCTCTGGAGAACATGGATAGGTGACATTTTGGGTCAGAACCCTATTTGAGACTAATTGTGTGTGGGTGCTTCCTACCGAAAACTTCACTCATCCTAACAACTAAAACAAACATAACTCGAAATGGCCACTAGTTGTGGTATGAAATAAACCATTCCAGATTGTATGGAATTTAAATTCGAATTAATCTTTGTTTGTCATATTAATATGTTTAACTCATTTTTATTGCATGATTATAACTTTCTTTGGATGTTTAAAGATTAAAGATATACTCACATTCTGTTACAAGTTTACTTCTAAGAATAAGGTGGAAAATTGTAATGCTACTAGAATTGCTTTCAAAGCCTGATTGCCTTGTGTCAGGTACTTTTGAGTCCCTTGCCTCTTTATACATAGTTATCCAAAGTTCTTTGCTCCACTATTAATATATATTATATATATAACCATTTGTCCCGTAATAGAGTCATGAAGTGATACAGTGTGTAAACCGTCCCTTTGGCCCAACTTGCCCAAACTGGCCAACAATGTCCCAGCTACACTAGTCCCACTTGCCTGCGCTTAGTCCAAATCCCTCCAAACCTGACCTATCCATGCACCTGTCTAACTGTTTCTTAAACAATGGAATAGTCCCAGCCTCAATTTCTCCCCCCCCCTCCCCATCCCAGCAGCTTGTTCTATACACCCACCACCCTTTGTTTGAAAAAATGACCCCTCAGATTCCTATTAAATCTTTCCCCCTTCACCTTGAACCTATGTCATCTGGTCCTCGATTCCCCCACTCTGGGCAAGAGACTGGGCATCTACCCGATCTATTCCTCTCATGATTTTGTACACCTCTAAAAGATCATCCCTCGTCCTCCTGCGCTTCATGGAATAGAGACCCAATGTATTCAACCTCTCCCTATAGTCCTGGCAACATCCTCGTAAATCTTTTCTGAACTCTTTCAAGCTTGACAATATCTTTCATAACCTGCTGTCCAGAACTGAACACAATATTCTAAATGCGGTCTCACCAACATCTTATACAACAGCAACATGACCTCCCAACCTCTATACTCAATACTCTGACTGATGAAGACCAAAGTGCAAAAAGCCTTTTTGACCGTCTTATCCACCTGCGACTTGACCTTCAAGGAACCATGCACCTGCACTCCTCCTAAATTGTTCTACTCTACAACACTATTTAGAGGCCTACCATTTATTGTGTAGGTCCTGCCCTTGTTCGAGACCCAAAATGCATTACCTCACACTTTTCTGTATTAAATTCCACCAACCATTCCTCCCGCCACCTGGCCAATCGATCCAGATCCTGCTGAAATCTTTCACAATCGTCTTCACTATCTGCAAAATCACTCACTTTTCTATCATCAGCAAACTTTCTAATCTTTCCCTGTATGTTCTCATCCAAATCATTGATGTAGATGACAAACCGTAATGGGCCCAGCACCGAACCCTGAGGCACACCACTAGTCACAGGCCTCCAGTCCGAGAAGCAACCTTCCACCATCACCTTCTGCTTCCTTCCATGGAGCTAATTTGCTATCCATTCAGGTATCTCTCCTTGGATCCCATGCGATCTACCTTTCCAGAGCAGCTTAGCATGCGGAACCTTGTTGAATACCTTACTGAAATCCACCTAGAAAACATCTACAGCTCTGCCCTCATCGACCTTTTTTGTGTGTCTCTGTCTGTCTGTGTGTCTCTCATCGGGTGAGAACTTTACGGAGCACTCTTGTTCAATCTGAACTTCCTGTTACATGCCATCTTACTTTTCCATCCCACTCTTGCTCTGACCCATCACACTATGGCCTCCTATACTACTACAATGATACCCAATGTAAGCTTGAGAAGCAGGATCTCATCTTCTATCTGGTCACATTACAGCCTTCTCGACTTGATATTGAATTCTATAACTTCATGTTACGTAATTTCTCATTCTGTATGTCATCCATCGTGTGATATTGGCTCATCTTTTTCTTGTTTTATATCTCATTTTTCCTCTGGGAGTGGAGGATGTGCCCAGCCTAATCTATTGGGCAAGTGCTTCTGCTGAGCATTCCACAGCTCCCACATTTTATCAATGTTCTGACTGTATTTCCATGTCAGTCCTCCACTCTCCCTACAGTTTAACGAGCTGCTTTGGCTTCAATCCCAGTTTGACACCAACCTGAAAACTTAATTCTGTTTCTCCTCCTATAAATGTTGCTTAGCTATTTGTCTTCTGTTTTTACATTAACAGTACCTGCGTTTTTTTCCCCTTGTTTTTTACATTGCCACCAGTTTCTTGCCAACCATCCTGGTTTTTCCCTGTGTGTGCTCTTCTCTTAATGATAAATGTCAGTTAACTCCATTAACTGTACTATTGCCAAGTCTATATATATTTGAAGATCATGTGGTGGATCTCCTTTCAAGGTTGTTGCCAAGCAGGCATGAAGTCACAGAATATGTTTCATTAATGGTTACCATAAAGATGTAATTTTGTCACCAGTCATTTTTGACAGTTGGTAAACAGCTAAATATTGTATTTCAAAGGGAAGATTGACATCTTTAAAATCATAAATTATTTTCAGATCTGGAGACGACCAAATGGTATGTTGGCTGAAATTATTATTATTAATAATTATTAACAATTATTATTAATAATTATTGACAAATACTATTAAATTATTATTGTCCAATTGGCTGAAATTATTCACTGGGTCTTGTGAATTAATGCCTCTCTGTGAAATCTTATAGAAGTTTTCAATTCTTTGCATGGTTTAGTAATTTTCAATTCTTTTCATGGTTTAGTAATTTCACCTTTTGATTTTAGTGATTCTCCTCGCAAAAGAAGTGGCTTTGTGTCAGTGCAGAATTCAGCGACCAGAAGTGTATACAATGAAGTGGAAGAATGCCAAGTTGAAATTGCTGGCGAAAGTTTTCCAGTAAGTGTTGACCAGATAAATCTATCTATCTATACTTATTTAAAACTGTGTGGGTGGGTGTGTGTGTGTGCGGTGTTTGTGGGTGTATGTCAGATTTGCAATCTGATTTCATGGTTCGCCAAAACCACACTTTCCAACCCCAAGAAATTTTCCATTTTGCTAGACATTTCACTTTTACGTTCACCCATTCACTCCTCATTACATTTAGACATTTTTATGTACGCTTTTTTAAATAAAATCCTTCACCGCCCCCCCCCCCCCCCCCCCCCCACACACACACACACTCACTAATTCTGTGGCCTCCTGCTGGCCAGCCATCCTATCGGCAGCTGCTGCAGCCCGTTCCCCTCCAAAAACGCCGCCATTTTTTTTCTTTCACTGTCGATTTTCGCTGCTGCCGCCCGGCTTATTTCGCTACCGATTTTACTTCCTCCAGCCCCCCCCCCCCCCCCCCCCCCCCCCCTGGCCCGCTGGCTCAAGCCAAAGATCGTCTCTTCCACCGCTGCTTTTTGTGTGCTCCGAAATACAGCGGGGAACACCCGATCTTTGCCTTGAGCTCCAGCAGCAAAGTGGCTCCATCAATGCATTCATTCCAAAGTGAGTTCATTCCGGTAACAAAAAGAGTTTATTGTCATGTGTCCCTGACAGGACAATTAAATTCTTTCTTTGCATAGCACAAAAGAACATAGTAGGCATTGACTACAGTTATATACTTAAATTCACACATTAATTAATAAATTAATAAAGTGCAAATAACAGATGGAGGGGTATTAATGTTCAGAGTTTTGTCCAAGCCAGGTTTAATAGCCTGATGGCTGTGGGGAAGTAGCTATTCCTGAACCGGGTTGTTTCAGTTCTCAGGCTCCTGTACCTTCTACCCAAAGGTAGCAGGGAGATGAGTGTGTGGCCAGGGTGGTGTGGGTCCTTGATGATGCTGCCAGCCTTTTTGTGACAAAGGCTGTGGTAGATCTCCTCGATGGAAGGAAGGTCAGAGCCGATGATGGACTGGGCAGTGTTTACTACTTTTTGTAGTCTTTTCCTCTCCAGGGAACTCAAGTTGCCGAACCAAGCCACGATGCAACCAGTCAGCAAGCTCTCTACTGTGCACCTGTAGAAGTTAGAGAGAGTCCTCCTTGACAGAACGACTCTACGTAATCTTCTCAGGAAGTAGAGGCGCTGATGAGCTTTCTTAATAATTGCATCTGTTCTCGGACCAGGAAAGATCTTCAGAGATGTGCACGCCCAGGAATTTGAAGCTCTTGACCCTTTCAACCATCGACCCGTTGATATAAATGCCAAAACCATCTTCTGCATAGACAGTCAACATGTGAATACTATCTCAGGACACGTTAATGTCATTCTGTTGGCAATGGTGTTAAGATAGAATTGCTGCTGAATTTCTGTACGTTATATTTTTAGTCTATCTATTCAAGCTGCAGAAATTCCATTTTAGGAATTCACACTCAAACTCCGAGAAATGTTCCATTTTGCTAGACATTTCACTTTTGCATTCACCGATTCACTCCTCATTACATTTAGACATTTTTATGTACACTTTTTTAAATAAAATCCTTCACCCCCCCCCCCCCCCACACACTCACTCATTTTGTGGCCTCCTGCTGGCCAGCCACCCTAACGGCAGCTGCTGCAGCCCGCTCTCCTCCAAAAACTCTGCCATAAGCCACCCGGCTTATTTCGCTGTCGATTTCACTTACTCCACTCCCCCCCCCCCCCCCCCCCACGCTGGCTCAAGCCAAAGATCGCTTCTACCACCGCTGCTTTTCACCGTGCTCACTAATACAGCGGGGGAACAGCCGATCTTTGCCTTCAGCTCCAGCATGGCTCTGTTAATGAATTCATTCCACAGTGAGTTCAGTTCGGTAACAACCCCCATCCCCCCCCCCCCCCTCCCGTTCGTGGGACGTATCAGTCTAAAGAAAGGTCCCGCCAAAAAAATCACGTAACTATGTTCTCCAGGGATGCCATCTGACCCACTTCTTTTTCTTGCGTATGGCGTGCACAGCCTAAAGTTGTCGGACAACTTGTTCTATTTGATCTTATTTGATTGTGCACGCCGGGTCGATTGCATTTGTCGAAACAGGGCGGACCACGTGAAGGTTGCAATCTCCCACCCCATCTGACCCACTGAGTTACTTCAGCACTTTGTGTCTTTTTTTCCATATAACGGTTGTTTTCCTACTTGCCTAAAATGGAATTGCTGCAGCTTGAATAGATAGACTAAAAATATAACGTACAGAAATTCAGAAGCAATTCTACCTTAACACCATTGCCAACAGAATGACATTAACGTGTCCAGAGATAGTATTCACATGTTGACTGTCTATGCAGAAGATGTTTTGAGAAATTGATAACGTCTATTTATTATTTTTATTCCCTTTGCTAGATAGGGGTTAGTCTTTGGGATCTTGAAAATTATGCACGATTGTGTTTTCAAGATGGTCATTAGCAACATTTATACTGGGAAGCAAGATTGTTGAAACCTTGAACAAATTAGTGGATTCCTCTGAAAAGTTAAAGGGTCATTTTAGTGAATAACTAGACCAAGTGCAGACCCATTGGGTCTGCTCCCCCAATGCCACCCGTAGCCCCCACGGGAGGCATGGTCCTCCAACTCAAGCCGTTTCCGAACGTAAGATTCCAGCACTCCCCTGCCTCCCTCAGCAGTCGGCTTTAAAAAAAATTCCAATTGCACTTGCCTGTGTGTTGCAATAGCAATTCACCCTCCCCCTCCTGTGAGATGAAAAGTTCAGTGTTACTGTGTCGCAACATTGTATTGAAGTGTGTTGGAAGATGGCAGGAATGATTTTAACAGTAAAAATCTTGTGAACGTTGGCATTTTTAATCACGAATTATGTGAAATATAGGATGAAATCTTCAGTGAAGCTGATCACTGCTAGCCGAGCCATTGTGATGTCATCAGTTGAAGTTGGTCTTTTAAAATTTAAAGTCCTTTGATTTTTTGTTAAATTTTAATCTGTAATAAGTCGAGAAATAAAGCACAAAATGTTCAGTGAAGGTGATCTCTGCCTAGAGGGGGAAATGTCGATCAGAATATGTAAAAATGGAATTGTTACCACTTAGTGTTTTTGCGAAGATGTAAAGACAACCACATATGCACACGTACAACATCAGACTTTTAATAAGTATATGATGATTATATGATATTATATTGAATCATATCATAATCGTAACCCTAACGCAGATGCTAAATTGTTCTGAGGTGGTCTTAATCCTAAAGATAGACCCAAAATGCTGGAGTAACTCCACAGGTCAGGCAACATCTCTGATTCAGTCTTAATCCTAATCCAGGCTAAAAAATCGATGGCACAAAACAAAAATGCCTAAGTTCTTGCATATGATCCCAAATGGAAATAAGAAGTTGACATGACTAAAATTCATCACAAGAGATAGTGGACTGTCATTGAAAGTTCAATTGGGTCAGTGTTGTTTTATTTTGCAAGAGTCACGCAGTCCTTTACCTGCTGTGACTTGTGCATAACTACGCTTACTTGATTGGCTCCAAGATGCTGTCTTAAGTAGTTTGAAATTTTACAACAAATTTTAAAAAGGCCCACCACTACCATTTCAAGAAACCAGGATTGGTGCCGTCAAATGAGAACAGACTTGAGTTTCACTCCTTTACTTCAGTAAATTGCCACTTTTTTTTAACGTTTTATATAGACTTTTTTAATATTTAGTCTCCAATTTGTCTGCAGCAAAGAGTCATTGAAAACGCCAGAGAGAAAATCCTGAAAGATCAATCTCTTCTAGAAAAACTTGCGGAAAACATTAACAAAGTTATGTTCAGGTAATGTTAACTTGTTGCAGCGTTCGGGATTTCTCATTTCTATCTTACTAGTTTTATCTGCCAATATTGTCTCTAGTTTTATTTTTTTTAAACTTAACTAATCTTTTTCGTAATATTCTAAAAATTTTAATCTAGTTTTTCCAATTTTTTTTTTCCAGGTGTTAATACACTGTACGAGCACGTGTTATTAAAAAAAAAAACACAACTTTGTTGTAAAATCAATATAATGTAACACAATATTAAAAAATATGTTTTGGTTACAGAGGTTTAGTAGACCTCTTCGTATCTAGACACATTTCATTTCAAATCTGTATAATTTATCCAACTCATTTGTATATAGTCTGATAAAGTAAGCCGTACCAAACATTCAGATGCAGATCATGTATCACATTTCAATTTCCTTTTAAATGCAACTTTTTGTTTTCTCTTTATAGTGAGACTTGTGCTGGACATTCTACAAAGCCACCCGACAGTAGTAGTACATTACCGGATCAGTCCATTGATGAAATCCTAGGCCTTGGGGTAATGTTCATGTGTGCCACATACTTCTGATTATTTTATGTAACACAATTGTTGATCAATTAAATAAACAAATTATTCCTCTCTTTAATTATATTGAATAAATTAGATTTAGTGTATGAGATGTGACATTGTGCTTGCAAATGTAAGAATAGAATCTAGGACATTGCTTACAGGATCTTTCAATAAAAATAATGGGCATGTTCTCTTTGGGGGGGAAAAAACAGTTCGATGCTGCAATTTATAAAATGCAGTGAAAATTTTCATCATGATTGGAAATTAGATTTAGCTTTTAAAATTTGATTTACTAATCCATATTCCACTGGAGTTGTGAAAGGTTCCTTTAGTTTTCTCCTCAAAAATGTTGGATTTAAATTTAATTGAAGAATGCCCGCAGTGTAATTTTGATAAGAGTTCTTCATAATGATTGATCAAAGAACCAATCCGCAGAAATATCGCACTTGCCACTGAGCAGCCTACTTTTGAGTTCTGATTTGCATGTAAATAGGGAATATTGTGAAAATGCTAGAGCGAGAGAAAACATAAAACAAGGAAACATTCCTTAACTGTCATTTCTTCTTTGTAAAGATAATATTCATATTTTAGACTGCTGTCTTCTAACTAAATGATCCTAAATAAATATGAACATTTTGTGCAAACTAATGAGCGAACTGAAATGTTCATTATTTTTTTTGTAGGATGAAGTTCACATGTCTGATGAAGCTATTCACGATATCTTGGAGCAGACTGAGTCAGATCCAGCATTTCAGGCTTTGTTTGATCTCTTTGATTATGGTTTGTACTGAACCCCCATCAGGAAGTGTACATTCCATAAGTTTATCTATGAATGGCTTTTCCATTAACTGTGTAGCAAGCACAACATTCTTGTTCTGAAGACTTGCTAGCTAGCTATGTTGGATAGTTTTTAATGGAGGGACATTGCTTTACAATGTGGTAAACAGCAAGCAGAATAGTAACACGTTTTACAACAATTTGGCCAGCTGATGAAATTTAATGCAAAGAAGCCTGAAATTGTTTGTTTTGCTAGTAGAAATTTAACAAAAAAAACACCAAATTAGTACAGTTTTAAATTGGTTGTATAATAATGTCCTGTAATTGTATGTATTTAAATCTTTGAAAATGGCAAGTTAAATTTATATTTAAAAGGTTATAGTATCCTTGGCTTAATGGATTGAGGCATGATAAGCAAAAATAAGAAAGCTAGACTTACCGTATTTCCTGGCAATGAAGACGCATCTGCGTCGAAGATGCACCCCTATTTTGTGTTGCTAAATTTTAAAAAAAGGCTGGCAGGACAGATCAAGGATTTGGTTTAGTCAGTAGAAAGGAAGATGTGAAACTCCTTCAAGAAGGCAATGAGGACCGGGGAGCCTCCATCTTCGCCTGTCCTACAACGCGCTGCGCGGTTCGGGTCTGAGTAACGGGGACCTCCTGACTCGGGGAGATCACATAATGGGGAGAGAGAGAGAGAGATAGAGCCCGGTACGGAGCAGCCCAGTAGTGACCCACCAACACATAACCGGTTTCGCCTGTGGCGAAGGACACCCTGGTGGGCGGGTCGGAATAAGGCGCTTGGGTGGCGGCCAGTTCCGCTGTCCACTCGCAGCCACCCGAGCTACTTCCCTCCCCGGCCACAATGCGGTGGCTCCACACCCGGAGTGCCGCAGCAACGGTGAGTGAGTTGCTGGCTTGATCTCTGACCCCCTCCTTCTCAACGCTCCTGCCCTCGCAGCAACTTTACCCCTGGCAGCCCAGCCAAGTTGTGCATCCCAGGCCATGCTGACCCGGGCCAGACTCCCCACATGCTATTTAAAGGAACTCTCCTCCCCCAGCGGCGCTGTCCTATTACAGCCGCTTCCCATCAGCTGCCAGCAATGAGGGATAGACTTGGCTATCCCTCAGTACAGCACATCGTTCTTGATATTGCTGTACTGAGGGATAGCCAAGTCTATATTTCTTGACTAACAACCTAACCTTCGGCCTCCAAGATGCAGGTAAATTTTCGTGCCTTATTTTGGGGTATAAAATAGCATCTTCATTGCTGGGATAAACGGTAATCTTTATTACCATAGATTAGGCCCCAATTTGGGACCCAGCATTTTGAGGGAATTTAGCCGTGTGAAGATGACAGTCAAGTCATGACTTTAGAGAATTTAATTATTTGTTTTTGACCAGAGACTGTTAAGGGATGATTTGACAAAGATATTTCCAATCTTAAATGTTTTTTATAATAATATTGATGAAGCATTGCTAGTAGCAGAATACTCAGTAACAGAAAGGTACAGAAATCAGGTAGTTCTAAGAAATCAAAGCAAGATTAGGATTTTTTTTTTTTTTTTACTGTTTGATTTGGCATATTATGTATTATAAATTGGAATGGAAGATTTGTTATATAACTTACAATTTAAACAACAATGGGGAAAAGATATAAAAGTGGCATTGATGGGTTTATGGAGATCTGAATAACCTCTTTCAGTGAGTTTAACTTGTGTGAGTATTTTTCCTATACGGTTAACTGATAAATAAATTATCATTTTGTTGTTAAATATTTATAATCAATATTTAATATATGCTCACTCTTTAATATAATTTGGCACATTTGTCTTTTTTCATTTAGGCAAGTCTAAAAAAAGTGAAGACTCGGGTAAAGGACCATCCGATCAGAACAATATGAATGAAATGGAAAATAGTGCAAATGCTGCATTTCTGGGCACATTTACTACATTTCCAACTGTGGGATTAGGTGAGGTTTTTTTATTGCTAATTTATAAAATCAAATAAATGTATTTATAGAATCTGTTCAAATTATAATTAAATGCTTTATCTTCAAAAGATAACTAACTTTTAAAATAATTTGTAATTAATAAATCAAAACAATTTTATTGATATTATGTTATAAGTATATATATCTGTTTTTGTTTCCCAAGGTAACTTGGTGCCTTTACCTTCAACAATCTCCGAGAAAGAGCCAAATAGTTACACAAACAAGAGCAAAGATGATGGAGCAACACATAGTACCAAAATATCTACAGAATCAACTTTAACTACAAAATCCAAAATAAATGAAAATCGGATTCTTCCAAACCTCAATACAACTGATGCAAACAAATCTGTGGTTTCATTGGATAGTCGGAGTTCCAGCTCTCAGGGAAACAAAAGTAGTAGTTGGAGCACTGGAGAAGCTACTTCTGCATCAGTTCTTACTACATCTGCAGCTGTAATCCGGTCAACTTTATCAACATCATTAGGAACAGGGGATGTTGCTGAAATGGAAATTAGGACTCGGAATCCATCTGCTTGTAATGAAAAAACACATCAATCTCAAATTGTGCAACAGCAGCCCCCTGAGGATACTCTGGCTATTGAAGAGTTAAATAATCAGAGTGAGGAAACTGAATCGCTATCCATAATCGTAAGTCAAAATGGGCTTGCTTCAGAAGCTAGTGATATATCTTCAATTTGTGATACGAACGAATCAAACGCTGCTACAAGTCAACCTAAACATGAAGTGCCGGCAATCAAAGCTCTTGGTGCTACAAAGACAAGTGTTGAGACTGGAGCTGGAGTTTATAATGTACCGGCATCAACTTGTTCTGAAGCATCAGTTCAATCAACTTTTGCAGTACAGAAAAGTTCTGGTGATTCTTTTATTGCTGTGGTGCCAAGTCAGCAAAATATTGTGCACATGTCGAGAGTATCTAGAAGTCCTGCTTTAGCCACTGAAACACAGTCTCAAACACTTCTTTCTTCTTTCCCTGAAACATCAAATAGTTCTGCTGTAAGTTCTAGTTCGGTGAACATTCTTACATCTGATGCAGTAAAAACGAGCATAGTTTCCGTTGACGTAGAGATGCCTGATCGGATGGAGCCAGTTTCTTCCTCCGTTTCATCTTCCAAGTCAAACTCTGAGAGTAAGGTCACAACCTTACAACCAAATTTTGTTAGTTCCGGCTCGAATCCTGTAACTGAGAGTGTTTCAACTAACATGATGCCCAGGTCGACTGTCACTGCCACTTCTGCAAACTCTGAGGTTATCTCCACGTCTAAAGTTTCAAATGCTGAACCTTCCAGCACCATGGAGGTAGATCCCACAAATATAGTCACACTCAATATAATTATTAGTGATGATCCCAAACAATTATCTTCAGATACAGAGTTAAATAATGCTGTGTCCAGTATTACAAATGAAAATGTGCCAACAATCGTATTGTCTTCTCCAGGTGGTACCCCCATAAAAGGCAAAGAGTTAAGCCATGCTGGAAGTAACAATTGTGTTGCTGTTACAGAAACTATCTCCAGGCACAATTTGTGCACGAGAAGCGAAGAAACGGAAAGTGCTGTGAGTAGTTTGGGAATGCCAGAGGAGCCCGAGAGCAGTGTGCAAAATGTGTGTGCTGATGTGGAAACGATGCCCACGCAAAGCATAACCTCCAGTAACGTGACTGTTACTGCACCACCTCAGACTAACAATACTCTGTCCATTCAAAATCCACAGGGCCGAAGAAAAGACACTGGGCTTATACAATTGTTGCCCTCGGCCACCACGTGTGGGCAGTCCAGCAATGTTCTTATAGCGGCTTGTGTGCAAGATTCTGCAGGACAACCTTTGATGAAAGGAGATGAATCTAGTAACAGTAACGCATTCATTTTGGATCACTGTGGGGGTTCTGCAAAAGTCTTGCTGCTACCGAGCAGCTCTGCTTCTACAACCATAACAACATCAGTTCCTCAGGCTTTATCTACACCTCCAAGGCCAAGCACTGTATTTTCCATGGGGCAGCCTGTATCTTCGAGTTTTGCACAAGGTATTGGTGCACGTAATGAGACTCGAGACAAGTCAAGTTTATTGTCATATGCACATGTATGGTGAGGCGTAGGTACAATTAAAAGCTTGCTTGCAGCAGCATCACAGATGCATAGACTTAGACTCGTATAACATTAAAACACAAACTATACATGAATTATGCAAGAGAGGAAAAGGGAGAAAGACTGCAATAAACTAGACATTAGTGCAAATTACAATTGGAGAGAAAAAACAAGTCCTTGGTAGTGCAAGATGTGGTGTTCCGTGGTAGGATTAGGGTTGTGCAGGTTGGTTCAAGAAGCTGATAATTGTAGGAAAGTAGCTGATCTTGATGCTGGTGGTGTCCAATCTTGGGCTTCCGTACCATCTGCTCAATGATAGCAGCAATAAGAGTTCCATACCCATGATGATAAATGCCACAAAAAGCTGGAGTAACTCAGCGGCACACTCAGCTGTGTTGTCCCGCTGAGTTACTCCAGCGTTTTGTGTCTATCTTTGGTTTAAAGCAGCCGTTCCTTCCTACATATGATAGATGTCCCGTTCTTCAGGCAGCATTTCATTTGATGCTATATGCTGGGAGGGATGTGTCTGTGATGGACTTAACTAAGTCCACTACTCTGCAGCCTCTTGCGTTCCTGTGTGTTGGAATTATCATGCCAGGCCATGATACAACGTCAGGGTATTCCCTACAGTATACTGTAGAAGTTTGTTAAAGTAGTTATTTACGTCAAATCTTTTTAAACTTCAAAGGAAGTAAAGCACTTGCCTACTTTGTGATTGCATTGATGTAATCAATTAATAGAATTTATAGATCAGAGTTATTGCTGTGATGTAGCCAACTTTTATTTTTATTGCTTTCCAACTTAAAACCGATACTTAATGGTATAATTCAATCAGTGATAAAAGATTTTTATAATAGGCAAGATTATAGTGTCAGAAGCGGAAAGATAGCAGGCGATTGCTGGAAGCTTTTTCCCCTGCAGCTTCTTGTCTTCACTTCTACTCTCTGTAATAACTATATTGATGCCTTGGCACAAAATGCTGTTTGAACTAATACATTACAGAAGAGTAGCTGTGATTGTGCTTTTCTTGTCAATTCAGATTACATTTTTATTTCCTTTTGCTATTTCTTATGAAGACATTCAGCTGAACAGTAGTCGACAGTCAAGTGCTAATTTGTCATATGAACCAGAACAATGGAATTCTTCAGATAGACACATAATGCTGGAGTAAGTCTGCAGGTCAGGCAGCATCTTTGGAGAAAAGGAACAGTTGATGTTTTGGGTCGGAAGAGAATGTGGCCAGAGTGGTGTGCGTCTGATATTACCCGCCTTCTTAGTCTGCACTTCCCATAGATCCCTTCAATAGGGGGGAGGTCAATACCCGTGATGTACCAGGTGGTAGTGGCCAGTCGTTGAAAAGAGCTGCTGGGTGATGTTCCATTTGTAATTTTTCTTCTCCATAAATCAGCTGTTAATTGCCTAAAACCATAATAGCTAAAAATATAGTTTTCCAACTTGGCCTGCTACTAACAATTAAAATGTGATTTGTGTTTAGGTTCAACTTTTTTTATCACATCCCCTGTTCAGCCAGTGCTACAAGGTGTAATGGGAATGATTCCAGTTTCAATAATGGGTCCTAATAGTCTAACTTCATTCACGATGTCACCCCAACAGGCAAGTTTGTGTGTCTTCTTTTGAACTGGATGACATTATCTGTGACTTAGAGGAAGTTTACAGGAAATTATTTTGTCCCAAATACTGTGTAATCACTGAAATTACAACACAAATATCATGTTGCTCACTGCAACAGTTCAATTTGTTTGAAGTACATTTGTAGTAAAGCATTTGCATCACAACTGAGATCACGTATGTTATTACAACACTTCACTGTCCCTCTTTATCCAAGTTCAAAGGTTAATTGTTTTGATCGATTAAAAGAAATGGACCCTTCAGCTCACTGAGTTTATGCTGACCATCAGTCATGGGGAGAACGTGCAAACTCCACTCTGACACCACCCAAGGTCAGGATCGAGCCTGGTTCTCTGGCACTGAGACAGCAGCTCTACCACCTGTGCCACTGTTTTAACCTTGCATTCTTAAATGTCACAAGGTGCTTCATGGGAGGATAATCAGAGAAAGGTTGATTGGGCCAAATAGAATGTGACAATACTTGATCTGGGAGGTAGGCTTTAAAGTGTACTTTAAATGAGGGGAGGGGCAGAGAGCTAGGAAAAGACCAAACTTTTAGTATCAAGGCAGACAAAGTCAAGACGTGCAGTAAAGGGCATGTAGAGTGCATGAGGAACATAGATAAAGGAGGAGTGGAGGGATGAGGCCAAGTTAGAGGTTTGAATTATTGAAAGTTAATTTCAAAATTTAGAGGTTGCAAGATTGGAGGTCTGTTTTGTCAGTGTAATAGGAAATTAACAGGAGCACCTGTTAGAATACAGATATTGAAAATCTGTGGCCAATGTGTAGACGCTTCACCTGTACAATTGCTGTTGACTCAAGTAAACAAAGCTTCTGACTTGCCTAATGAGCAGGAGACCAAGTATTTTTTTAAACTATTTGTCAGCACCGTCCTAGTTCACTCCGGTGCTTGGAGGACCGTATAATGTGAGGGAGAGGGGAGTGGAGAGTACAAATTCTCTGGATTATTGCTTCGTGTCTCTTTGGAGCCTGGCGTGTAAAGGGGCATGTGATTTGAGACTTGCCTCGGCGATGTGAAAACTCCATAACATATTGGATAGTGTTAAGAATTTATTTGGCCAGGCAAAAGGTGAAATGTATCTAGGTCAATCTCCATGTGATATTTCACAGTTACTGATTTTTCCATTTATTTATCAGCAGGTTCTCCGTATGCCAGTATCCTCTTCACTTGGCAAAAAATGCAGCAGATTCAGCAAACTTCCCATTTCAAGGAAACCACCACAGTTAGCAGTTCAACCAAGCACCATAAGTACAGGTTAGCAACTATGGAAAGTAATTCCTGAGAAAATATCAGCTTCAGTATTCCTCTGTATGAAATTCCCTGTTGTGATCCTTAAGAAAATATAGATTAAAAGTTATTTTAGCATTTAATTCCTTTTGTGAACTTGTAGCATTTCAGGATACGCGGATATTTTATTATCATTTGTAATGGCACCATTGTTAACCATATAACATATACCCATATAACAATTACAGCACGGAAACAGGCCCTCTCGGCCCTTCCAGTCCGTGCCGACCATTTGTTTTCCCCTAGTCCCATCTACCTGCACTCAGACCATACCCCTCCATTCCCTTCACATCCATATACCTATCCACTTTACTCTTAAATGTTAAAAATCGATCCTGCCTCCACCACTTCTGCTGGAAGCTCATTCCACACAGCCACCACCCTCTGAGTAAAGAAGTTCCCCCTCACGTTACCCCGAAACTTCTGTCCCTTAATTCTCATGTCATGCCCTCTTGTTTGAATCTTCCCTACCCTCAATGGGAAAAACGTATCCACGTCAACTCTGTCTATCCCTTTCATCATTTTAAAGACCTCAATCAAGTCCCCCCTTAACCTTCTGCGCTCCAAAGAATAAAGACCTAACTTGTTCAACCTTTCTCTGTAACATAGTTGCTGGAACCCTGGCAACATTCTAGTAAATCTCCTCTGTACTCTCTCTATTTTGTTGACATCCTTCCTATAACTTGGCGACCAAAATTGTACACAATTGTAAATGTTGCAATATGTATTATGACAGAACCTTTTGTAGCTTGACAATTATGCATTCTTAATCTTCACTATTCACAGCCGGATGTACAGGCTCTCGTCGGGATGATCAAAACTCCGACCATCCCGACATCGGGGTTTTGATCATCCTGACGAGAGGGCCTGTACATCCGGCCGGCCGTAGCGGCGACTACAGAGGGTTCATGGCCCTGACCACGGATGAACAAAGGGAGGAGGATTGACTGAACTTTGTTGCCTTCCACCACAGTGAAGAATGCTGTGGTGGATGTTTATGTTGAATTCTATTGTATATAGTGTGTGTTTTTTTTTTTTAAGTGTATAGCTGCCTGGCAAATTCATTTCACTATCTCTTCGTTGGTGCATGTGACGAATAAATTTGACTTTAACTGTGTCTTTATGAAGAGCTAGTTGAAGTACAAAGTTTTTATTTGTTTTCTAGGACAGTCATCTGTAATTGGCACATTCATCTCAATAGATTCATCAATAACACAAAATACAAACCAGCCCCAGAGGTAATATATCAGACGATATAATTCCAGTCGGCATAATGTTAACATTGTCATTTCTTTGAACAACTTTTGTTCTGTTTGGAGTTCATGGATTTGAGTAGTTCAAACTCTTGTGAATGCTTTTTTTCCCTAAGTGTTATTTATGTCACAATTGTCAAACCTGTGTGGCGGGAGACCAAAATCAAGGTATTACAGAACTGTGAATACTGCATTTTTCAACTAAGATACAGAATTGATGTAAATTAGATAGTTGTGCAGAGAAAGGAAACAGCAAATAAATGCTTGGGATAATTTTTTTTAAATTTACATCCTAAGTTAAGAAGTAGAAATTCCTGGAAATGCAGAATAGATCAATTATAGGTCCTCCCTGGGTATGAATACCCAACCCATAGACACCGTGTAGATATGAACCGGTGTTTGGATATTCAGTGGGATGGATGATAGATTTGCTGGCTGTATCTTCGACTAGGTGGGAAGTGGGGCATTTTTGCATGACTTTTCTCCTCTCCCTTCCCCCTCCAACAAGAGAGGCTTGGGGAGAGTAAGAGATGAGTAGATATTTTATCCCTGATTTCTCTTGATTGTTTTTCAGGAATGTTAAGGCATCTAACAACAACATTCCTTGGGTATTTACATATTTCATAACCATTTAAACAGAAACAAAACTGCATTAGTGAGAAGCATCAGGAGTAAATTGCGGGGGTGAGAGAAGGAGGGACAAAGATGAAGCATGTCATAGCAAATGCACTCCAGCATTTAGTGGTTATGGCGTGGAAACAAGCCCTTCGGCCACCATGTCCGGCCATCAGTCACCGTACACCAGTTCTATGTTATCCCACTTTTGCTTCCTACATATTAGGCAATTTACAGAAGCAAATTAACCTACAAACCTGCACGTCTTTAGAATGTGGGAGAAAAGCGGAGCATACAGAGAAATCCCACATGGTCATGAGGGGAACGTACAAACTCTGCACAAAAGACACCCATCGTCAGGATCAAACCTGGGTATCAGGTGCAGTGAGGCAGCAGTTCTATCGCTGTACCATTGGAAAGTACTGGAATAGTTTCAAATCTGCAAGACAGAGGCACTGCTGCTAGCCAATGGAAAACTGAGCAGGTTTAACAAAAACAGAAAACGTGGATAACACAGTTCTTTACAATTGTCATTGTATATTCTGTATTAGAATGGTATGCAAGATGAATTGTAATACATATACTCAAATTTATTCCAGTCAAATTGCATTTTTACTCTCACTGCGCAATAGAGACCTATATTCTGAGCAGAAGATAGACATAAAAAGATGGAATAACTCATCGGGACAGGCAGCATCTCAGGAGAGAAGGAATGGGTGACGTTTCGGGTCGAGACCCTTCTTGTGCCTATTTTCGGTTTAAACCAGCATCTGCAGTTCCTTCTTACACATATTCTGAACAGGATGAATGAGGCTTCTGTTCCCATTAAATATAATTACTACATATTGTGCATGTTGTAAAGATCATTTCATATTTGCCTTTTTGATCCACGTTTTCAAAAATGATTTTCACAAATTATGAAGTGCCTCAAATCTTCCCTGCATCATCCTAGAAGTTTGTAAATGGAAAATAAATGTGAAGTAGACAATGATTTCTGCTCTCTGTGAAGTTTGGTCTCCAATAAAATTTCCATTTGTATATTATGAATTTTGCATTATTTTCTAGGAGTGAAAACTCTGATTTACATCCTGCAGACCAAGCAGGAAAATCAAAAGAGCGACCAGTGGAGATATCCAGTGCATCAAGCTCAACATTGAAAACACAGCACCATAGACGTGTGCTCTGCTTTGATCACGCATCTTCCACAGAATCGGGTCAACCAACCATTGAATCCAATGCTAATCAAGAAAAGGAGGAAAATTGCGCGGATAATAAAAGTCAACCAGACAGACTATTTGTTTTCCAAAACAAGGAGCGATCTGAAAGGACAGATGCAGGAATTAATAAAGGGAGAGAAATACAGAGCAAGACAGAGAAAAATAAAAATTCATCTTCAGGACCACCTCATGATTCATTCCACAAAGCAACAGCAAATAAGGAAAACGAAGCAATCAGGGACCAGGTTAGACAAAGAAGTAGAGAAACTTCAGATCCTTCAATTGCACAGATGCAAAAAAAAGGCACTCAAAGTGACCGACCTAATTCTCAGACAGATGTGCCAAAGGATGGCGTAAGCAAAATTCCCGAGTCTCATCAAGAAAGCAAAAAGGTAAACACTGCTCTTGTGGTCGCCCCAGATATTGCTTCTAAAAGGAATGCAGATAAAAGTGATAGTTTTAGTCTGACGAGCACACTGACAAAACAGGCAGCCGAAATGCTCCAAGACATGCAGAGGCAAAGCCCTGTCCCAAAGCAAACTAGCAATGGCGACTTATGTGCGCCCAGGACACCAGGCTCTGCTTTACATGAAAGTCCAGATGATTGTTTGGATGTTCAACAGACTCCACAAAATAAAGGACATGGAGATGAAAGGGCATCGCCGAGAGTAATGATACCTCCTACAACCCCAGACATACCAACGTGTAGCCCGGCAAGCGAAGCAGGAAGTGAAAACAGTGTTAGTATGGCTGCACACACACTCATGATTCTCTCAAGGGCAGCGATTGCAAGGACTGCTGGTACCACACCTCTGAAAGATAATACACGTCAAATCAGATCACCACTTAGCCAGACAAAGAAAAGAAAGCTGGACGAACAGGAGGAAGAATATAAACAGCAATCTTTATCCAGCAAGACAGACCTTCAAAATTCCAATTCTCCTGGAAGGAAGAAACGGTCAAAGTCACATGTAAGTTTTGTAATTCAGCAACCTGGTAACAGTAAAGCATATTTAATCAATCAATACATAAAACAACATTGCAGCATATAGAATTAAATTCAGAAAAGTTATGTAATGTTTTTAGTGATGGTAAATTAAATGCAGACTCAGTGGTAGGATACTAAGAATTGTAGAGGAAGAGAAGCAATGCATGACCATAGATTCCTGAAGAAGATAGGACAGGTCGACAAGGTTGTTAAGAAGATAAGATGATTACTTATTTTAGCTGAGGCAACAAATCAAGAACAGGTAAGTATGAAATATAGATTGTTTGGCACAGAAACAGTGCACTTTGCCTATGCTAGTGGGAAATGCAGCTCGTTTGAATGGACCCCATTATAACTGATTTTGGATATAGCAGATTGACTTGCCGACCCACTCCTGGCTCGCACCATCTCCCCGGCTGTTTGGAGCCCCTGCTTCCGACACAATCCCCGACTTGGATGGTGCACCTGCGAGCCGTGGTGACACGGCTGTTGTGGCGGCCCACGCTGTAGCCTCTGAGGACAGTGTTTTCTTTGGGCCGCCGCCACCAACAGGAAGTGCTTGGTCACCGTGGGGCTCCCTCCTCTCTCACCTGCAGCATTCTGTCAGCGGTGGCTCAATTGCCGCCACCTCCTCCAATCGCTCTGTCCACTTGGTCTCTCCCAATCACTATCCCTTGAACCGATGAAGAAGGGCTTGCTGGTGCCAGCAGCATCAGCGCCTAGTTTTAATGAAAAATGACACAAGGTGCAAGAGTAACTGAATCAGTCTAAAGAAGGGTACCGACGTCCCCTATCCATGTTCTCCAGCGATGCAACGCTGAGTTACTCCAGCATGTTGTCTCTTGAGTATTAACCATCATCTGCAGTTCTTTGTTTCAACTACATACATTGACAATACCTTACTCTGCTATAACGGATAATCAGCAATAACAAATGCCATTCCCCCTCTCTCATGGTCTGTTATAACGAGGGTTTACTGTATTCAGGTTATCCCCTTCACTGCATAAGTCAAGCTTTGTGACTTGTAGGTTTAATTCAGGAACTTTTCAAATGAGGATTCTGCCTTACCTTTCCCTTGGATAATTCTAGCTACCAAACCAAAGATGTAGTAACACTGCATTTAAAAGAAAATTGTAGATGTGAGTCTGGAGGGCGATTTACTTCTTTACCAAAGAGAAGGCTTGGGTGAAATTTAATTGAAATCTTCAGTATAAAAAGATCTTTCACTTTGTTCGATCCTCTGTATCATTTGGGCAAGAGGCAGATAACTAACAGATTCAGATTTAATTGGTGAAAGATTTAAACCGCCAATTAATAACTTACTTTTTGGATGGAAAATAATTGGGTAAAGGGATATTTGGAACTTGCTGCTTGAAGTGGTAGTAGCTGTTATCAAGAAGTGCTTGAAAAGCTGTCATCCACAGAGCTTTGTCTTGAGAGGGTGGACATTCATTAGCAGAGAACAGTACAGCACAAGAATACATGAGAATTAAGGGACAGAGGTTTAGGGGTAACGTGAGGGGGAACTTCTTTACTCAGCGGGTGGTGGCTGTGTGGAATGAGCTTCCAGCAGAAGTGGTGGAGGCAGGATCGATTTTAACATTTAAAAGTAAAGTGGATAGGTATATGGACGTGAAGGGAATGGAGGGGTATGGTCTGAGTGCAGGTAGATGGGACTAGGGGTAAACAAATGGTCGGCACGGACTGGAAGGGCCGAGAGGGCCTGTTTCCGTGCTGTAATTGTTATACGGTTAATAGGCCCTTCGGTCCACAATGTCTGCCGAACATGATGCCAAGACCAACTCTTATTTGCCTGCATATCCAAAGTCTCTTATGCCGTTATCGTATCTATCTACACCACCACCCCAACAGCACTTTCCAGGCACTCAACACCCTCTGTATGAAAAACGAGCCCAGCACATCATCTTTTAAATTTTGCCCCTCTCACTTTACATCTATGGCCTCTTGTTAATATTTCCATACTGGGGAAAAAGGTTCTGACTGTCTTCCCTATAAATGCCTCTAAAATTTCATATATTACTTACTGGTGTCCCGTAACCTTTGGTGTTCCAGAGAAAATAACCCAAGTCTGTTCAACATCTCTCTGGAGCTAATACTCCCTGTTCCAGGCATTATTCTAGTAAACCTCTGTAACCTTTTCAAAGCCTCCACATCTTTCCTGTAATGGGGCAACCAGAACAGTGCATAGTACTCCAAATGTGACCTAACCAGAGTCCTACAAAGCTGCATCATGTCTCCATGACTCTATACTCAATCCCAACTAATAGAGGCAAGCATACCAAATGCCTTATTTACCACTGTTAACTGCCTATGTTGCTACTTTCAGGGAGCCCTCTGTACATTAATGTTGTTATGGGTCTTGCTATTAATTGCATATTTTCCCCTTGCATTAACCAAAGTAATCCATGTTTAGTCGGGACTGAATGGCCACTTTCTCTGATAAAGTAAAATGCATATGAACAACAGGCCGTTTGGAAGGGTACAGGAGGATATCAGTGGTGAAGATTATTGAGTGACAGCACTTGCTCATAGAGGGATTTCAAAATGACAAAACAAGCACAAAAATAATGAGAAAATCAATGACACAGTCAAGTTTTAGCAAAAGACATCAAAGAGAGCAGGGTATGATAAATGAAAGGATTCAGCCATTTGTAGCTGAATGTACAAAGGTGATCGTGGTTGGCTTCCCAGGATGTACTGACTCTACTAGGTTGAAACATTTTTACATCCAGCTCAATTTCATACAAGAAATGGTGGAATAAAGTTAATGGATATGCAGTATTAGTTTTATTCAGCGTGAATATGTGGTTTCTCTGGGGCTACAATGACCAAGGCAAATGCAATGCTCGCATTTATTTCAAGAGGACTGGAATACAAAAACAGGGATGTAATGCAGAGGCTTTATACGGTAATGGTCAAACTATATTTGGTGAATTATGAGCAGTTTTTGGGCCCCATATGAGGAAGGATGTGCTGGCATTGAAGATAGTCCAGAGGAGGTTTATGAGAATGATCCAAGGAATTATTGGGTTGACATATGATGAGCATTTGAAGGCACGAGGCCAGTACTTGCTAGAGTTTATAAGGATGAGGAGAGACCTCGTTGAAACTTACCAAATAGTGAAAAGCTCAGAGAGAGTGAATGTCTCCACTAATGGGGGAGTCTAGGATCAGAGGCCATGGCCTCAGAATAAAAGGATTACCTTTAGAAAAGAGATGAGAAGGAATTTAGTTAGTCAGAGGGTGGTGAATCTGTGAGATTCAGTGGAAAATGTTATATATTTAAGGCAGAGATTGTCAGATTCTTGATTGGTGAGGGTATCGGGGGTAAAGGCAGGAGAATGGGTTTGAGAAGGAAAGATAGATCGGCTATGATTGAATGGCAGAGTAGACTTGATGCGCCAAATGGCCTAATTCCACTCCTAGAACTTGTGAACCATTTCACAAGGTACATTGAAAGATCCTAGATCAATTATTTAACTTGATTTCTTGCAGTCATTAACTTCAGAATTATATATTACCTGAAATGCGAAAAAAATCTTTAAAATGAATTTTTTTCTTTTCAGAAACATAAGAGAAAGAAACACCTCGACTCTTTTCCTGTTGAAATGGATGTAGATAAGTTTTTGAGTTCACTTCAATATGATGAATGATCCTACAGAATTCAATATTGCCTTAAGCTGAACTAAGGAACAGAACAACTCTTGCATCCTTCAGTTCACTATACTCATTGATATCCTTGTATTTCTGACATACAAAATTTTGAATGAGTTATATTAGCACTTAAAATTGCATTTGAAATTTTAGATATTTGCAAGGTCATCTTGACATTGAGTAGTTAAAGAGCAAGTATTGTAGAAAGTGATAACTAAACTTTTCCCATACATGCTTGTTTGGAACTTGTGTTGTATATTCTAAATTACAATTGTTTAATGCTGTGTAAATACTGTAAAGCTTTAAACTGTAATTATAAATCTACCTTAAGGAAAGCACAATTATCTGAATGTCTATTTATTTTCTTATCGAGGGTTATTTCAGAAATGTCAGTACTGAAATAGTTTGTCAAGAAATTTTATGGAGTTTACGCCAGTTCTCATCCTTCACTTTCCTCTTATTAGTGGCCAAAGATCCCCTTTGCATTAATTTTACTGTTGATTGGATTGGGGGAAAAAAGGTACAGGAATCTGTTAGAATTACTTTCATTTAAACTCAATTATTTCATTTTAATTCAATTATCACTTTAAACAATAAGAACTTTAACTGATTGGGTATGTTGACAAGTAACCGCAAGCCAGGATGAGGTCAATTCTGAGAAAGTGGATAAAGGAATTTTAACTGGGCTAATTATGATTTCATTTTGCACAGAAATACCAGACACAATCCCATGCTCAAATTTACTCAAGGGAAATTGTCTACACCAAATAACTGGGATTTTTTTTTAATTCCCCCACTTAAAACATTTGTACGGCTTTGATTATACAATTATTGACAACACCAAGAAAACTTAAAGATCACTCAGCTGTTTGCAAACAAATTTATTTATTAATACATAGTAGATTTTTACAATTAGGCCCAAATTGTTCAAAATTGTGGTCTTAATATGTTATCTAGATGAATTGTAACCACCATCTGCTAATGTATGGTTAATTGCTTTTTAAATCAACCATATCCAATATTGTTTGGATTCAAAATTACACAAAGCCACACTGATTGTATAGTGGGGTACAATGACACAGATAGAATATTTAAAGTACAGACAATGTTATTACCATGATTTACACAGTACCTCCATAATCAGTAATATTTGCCACCAATGCAGGAATAGTTTTTGGAAGCCAAATCCATAAACATTAAACAATTATACATAAAATTATTTTTTCCAGTACTCATCTCAACAGCCAGCTAGGATAACTTAGCCCTTGAATCACAATAAGACAGTTGGTATCTTACAATCGTTGAATAATGATGGAAGAAGCACCACCACCTCCATTACAAATTCCAGCTAGGCCATACTCTCCCGGCTTTAGATTATAAGCCATGTGACCGACAATTCTTGCCCCAGACATCCTAAAATTAAGTGATCAGAATAAAAATTTAGAAAATTTAAATCACATTATTATTATTCTTCCTACAACATAAAATTATTATTTGAGATGTTATTTAACACTAACCTCCACATTGACTTCCGTTTTCCAAGCCCCCATTCCCTCATCTTTACTATGGATGTCCAGTCATTCTACACCTCCATCTCCCACCAGGATGGTCTTAAAGCCCTCCGTTTCTTCCTCAACCGCAGAACCAGCCAATTTCCGTCTACCAAATACTCTCCTCCCCCTAGCAGAGCTGGTCCTGATACTCAACGACTCCTCCAGACCCAAGGCAGAGCTATGGGGCACTAGCTATGTCTGCCTCTTTGTAGGGTACGTTGAATAATTCCTGTTCCAGGCATACACTGGCCCTATCCCCGAACTCTACCTCTGCTGAATTCCACATTGATGCCATATCCTGCACCCATGCAGAACTCACAGACTTCATCAACTTCACAACTAATTTCCATCCTGCACTCAAATCCACTTGGACCATCGCCGACATCTCCCTATCGTTTCTAGATATCACTGTCTCCATCACAGGAAACAGACTATTGACCGATATAACCTACTGACTCCCATAGCTATGATGACTGCACTTCTTCCCACCTTGCTTCCTGTAAAGACTCTATCCCCCTACTCCCAATTCCTCCGTCTACGGCGTATCAGCTCCCAGGATGAGGTGTTCCATACCAGGGCATCGGAGATGTCCTCATTCCTCAGGGAACAGAGGTTCCCCTCTTCCATTATAGATGAGGCTTTCACTTGGGTCTCCTCGATATCCCGCAGCTCTGCTCTTACTCCCCCTCCCCCCATTTGTAACAAGGACAGAGTCGCCCTTGTCCTGACCTTCCACCCAATCAACCATCGTTTACAGCATATAATCCTCCAACGGGATCCCACTACTGGCCTCATCTTCCCATCCACCCCTTTCCGCAGAGACCGTTCCCTCTGTAACTCCCTGGTCAACTTGTCCTTTCCCACTCAAACCATCCCTTCCCCAGGTACTTTCCCCTGCAACCGGAGGAGATGCAACACCGGTCCCTTTACCTCCCCTTTCGACTCCATCCATGGACCTAAACAGTCTTTACAGGTGAGACAGAGGTTCACTTGTAACTCATCTACTGTATCCGCTGTTCCAAGTGTCAACCTCTCTACATCGGCGAGACCAAGCGCAGGCTCGGCAATCGTTTTGCTGAACACCTCCGCTCAGTCCGTCTTAACCGATCTGATCTCCCGGTGGCTCAGCACTTCACCTCCTCCTCCCATTCCCAATCTGACATTTCTGTCCTGGGCCTCCTCCATTGTCACAATGAAATCCAGCACAAATTGGAGGAACAGCACCTCATATTTCGCTTGGGTAGTTTACACCCCAGTGATATGAACAGTGACTTCTCTAGCTTCAGATAGCCCTTGCTTTCTCACTCCATCCCCTCCCCCATCATAGTTCTCCCACTAGTCTTACTGTCTGCCTACATTTCATCTTTGTCCCGCCCCCTCCCCTGACATCAGTCTGAAGAAGGTCTCGACCCGAAACATCGCCCATTCCTTCTCTACATAGATGCTGCCTCACCCACTGAGTTACTCCAGCATTTTGTGTCTACCTTCAATTATTATTTGTTGTCTACTCTTAACTGCAATTCCTTGGATAATGAACTGCTCAGCTGAACAATCAAAACTGAAGGCGTGTTACTTTTGCTCTACTTTTTACAGACTTTAGAATATAATTAAAGGTAATCCATTGAAAATCAATAAACCTTAAATGAGCATATAATTTTAAGAAAATGTTCTTAATGAGACAAAATTCTGTATTAATCATTATTGGAATTAGAACTGGATATTGGGTGTCAGGAAGCCAAGCGGGATAAATGGTCTTTTCCCATTACATGTCCAACAAATTCCATTATTCAGCATGAGTGATTGAACAAAAGAGTTGGTTACAATACAATTGGACACCAGTTTCTTACACCTATATCTCGTGATTATCCAATGATAATACAAACGTTAAATTCAAGATTACATTAACTAATCTGAAGAAATGCAGGATGTAAACACAAAGGAAGAAATCTCCAGAGCTTCTACTAGAATTATCTATTGCTTTGCTACCTTCAAAATTAGTTCTAGCTCAGTATTCTGAGATGTTTCAAAGTGACAGTAATATACAAATGGGGTTGCATATACAGTGGCTTGCAAAAGTATTCATACCCCTTGAACTTTTCCACATTTTATCACATTACAACCACAAACGTAAATGTATTTTATTGGGATTTTATGTGATAGACCAACACAAAGTGGTGCATAATTGTGAAGTGGACGGAAAATGATACATAGTTTTCAAATTTTTTTACAAATAAAAATCTGAAAAGTGTGGCGTGCAAAAGTATTCAGCCCCCTTTACTCTGATACCCCAAAATAAAATCCAGTGCAACCAATTGCCATCAGAAGTCACCTAATTAGTAAATAGAGTCCACTTGTGTGTAATCTAATCTCAGTATAAATACAGCTGTTCTGTGAAGGCCTCAGAGGTTTGTTAGAGAACATTAGTGAATAAACAATGTTCCTTGGGCATCATGAAACCCAAGGAACACACCAGACAGGTCAGGGATAAAGTTGTGGAGAAGTTTAAAGCAGGGTTAGGTTATAAAAACTATCCCAAGCTTTGAACATCTCACGGAGCACTGTTCAATCCATCATCCGAAAATGGAAAGAGTACAGCACAACTGCAAACCTACCAAGACATGGCCGTCCACCTAAACTGACAGGCCGGGCAAGGAGAGCATTGATCAGAGAAGCAGCCAAGAGGCCCATGGTAACTCTGGAGGAGCTGCAGAGATCCACAGCTCAGGTGGGAGAATCTGTCCACAGGACAACAATTAGTCATGCACTCCACAAACCGGGTCTTTATGGAAGAGTGGCAAGAAGAAAGCCATTGTTGAAACTAAGCCATAAGAGGTCCCGTTTGCAGTTTGTCACAAGCCATGTGGGGGACACAGCAAACATGTGGAGGAAGGTGCTCTGGTCTGATGAGACCAAAATTGAAGTTTTTGGCCTAAATGCAAAATGCTATGTGTGGCGGAAAACTAACACTGCACATCACCCTGAACACACCATTCCCACTGTGAAACATGATGGTGGCAGCATCATGCTGTGGGGATGCTTTTCTTCAGCAGGAACAGGGAAGCTGGTCAGAGTTGATGGGAAGATGGATGGAGCCAAATATAGGGCAATCTTGGAAGAAAACCTGTTAGTCTGCAAAAGACTTGAGACTGGGGCGGAGGTTCACCTTCCAGCAGGACAACTACCCTAAACATACAGCCAGAGCTACAATGGAATGGTTTAGATCAAAGCATATTCATCTTAAGGATAAGGGGGAAATCCTTTAAGACCGAGATGAGAAAGACTTTTTTCACACAGAGAGTGGTGAGTCTCTGGAACTCTCTGCCACAGAGGGTAGTTGAGGCCAGTTCATTGGCTATATTTAAGAGTGAGTTGGATGTGGCCCTTGTGGCTAAGGGGATCAGAGGGTATGGAGAGAAGGCAGGTACGGGATACTGAGTTGGATGATCAGCCATGATCATATTGAATGGCGGTGCAGGCTCGAAGGGCTGAATGGCCTACTCCTGCACCTAATTTCTATGTTTCTATGTGTTAGAATGGCCCAGTCAAAGTCCAGACCTAAATCCAATTGAGAATCTCTGGCAAGACTTGAAAATTGCTGTTCACAGACGCTCTCCATCCAATCTGACTGAGCTTGAGCTATTTTGCAAAGAAGAATGAGCAAATATTTCAGTCTCTAGATGTGCAAAGCTGGTAGAGACATACCCCAAAAGACTTGCAGCTGTAATTGCAGCGAAAGGTGGTTCTACAAAGTATTGACTCAGCGGGGCTGAATACTTTTGCACGCCACACTTTTCTGTTTTTTATTTGTAATAAAATTTGGAAACCATGTATCATTTTCCTTCCACTTCACAATAATGCACCACTTTGTGTTGGTCTATCACATAAAATCCCAATAAAATACATTTGCGTTTGTGCTTGTAACGTGACAAAATGTGGAAAAGTTCAAGGGGTATGTATATTTTTGCAAGCCACTGTAAGTGACAAGGACTAGCGAGGTATTAGAACCACACCTGCTCTAGTTAAATGGTCTGATCCTAACCAGTTAAAGACATTGTGCGGAGGGTACACAAAAAGCTGGAGAAACTCAGCGGGTGCAGCAGCATCTAAGGAGCGAAGGAGATAGGCGACGTTTCGGGTCGAGACCCTTCTTCAGACTGGTCAGGGATCAGGGAAACGAGAGATATAGACGGTGATGTGGAGAGATAAGGAACAATGAGTGAAAGATATGCAAACAAGTATCGGTGATAAAGGGAACAAGCCATTGTAAGCTGTTTGTGGTGTGAAAATGAGAAGCTGGTGCGACTGGGGTGGGGGAGGGAGATAGAGATAGAGGGAATGCCAGGGCCCGAGGACTGAGGGAGAGGTGGGAAGGGGAGGAGACAGCAAGGGTTAACAGAATTGAGAAAATTCAATATTCAAGCCCAAAGGATGCAGACTCCCCAAGCGGAATATGAGGTGCTGTTCCTCCAGCTTGCGGTGTTGCTCACTCTGGCCGTGGAGGAGGCCCAGGACCGAGAGGTCGGATGTGGAATGGGAGGGGGAGTTGAAGTGCTGAGCCACCGGGAGGTCGGGTTGGTTATTGCGGACCGAGCGGAGGTGTTCGGCGAAGCGATCGCCAAGCCTCCGCTTGGTCTCACCGATATAGATCATCTGGCATCTGGAGCAGCGGATGCAGTAGATGAGGTTGGAGGAGGTGCAGGTGAACCTCTGTCGGACCTGGAAGGACTGCTTGGGTCCCTGAAAGGAGTGGAGGGGGGAGGTGAAGGGACAAGTGTTGCATTTCTTGCGGTTGCAAGGGAAAGTGCCCGGGGAAGGGGTAGAGTGGGAGGGGTGGGAAGAATGGACAAGGGAGTTGCGGAGGGAGCGGTCTTTGCGGAAGGCAGACAGGGGGGGAGATGGGAAGATGGAAATACATTGTGCCATTATTTATCTCTTAAATTGTTTGGAAACTGCTGTTATGAATTTTTATCCAAGTACATAAGTTACACTTTGGAACTTCCACTTACCCAATGGGGTGACCCAGAGATACTGCCCCACCATTGATATTAACTTTCTGAGGATCAATCTCCAACATTTTGATATTTGCCAGAACAACAACGCTAAAGGCTTCATTAATCTCCCACATCGCAATATCTTCTTTCTTTATACCTGTTGTTTTCAGAAGCTGATTTGGAATAAAGCATTAGTTACACATTTTATCACTGTAATTCAGCATCTTATTTGCACACAAAACCAAGCTGGCCTTCTTAATTAGCTGTTATTCACCCTCCCTCCACACGTTAAATATATTTGGCATTAATCCCAAGTCTTCTGCAGTCTTAGCTACCAATACCCACTTACCCACATTTGAGGATACAATGGACATTCTTGCATAGCTATAAGAGTCATTACAGCTGCAGCTGGTTTTCCTAATTTATTATTGCTAGGGATGGAATGCCAGTTTCTATTCAAAATTCACAGATTTCAGATTAGGAGTGAATTCCGTTTTAGACACCTTTTAAAGCATTGCAGTTCTAGTTTTCCCTCTTAAAATTATATTTTATATGTTTTATGTATATTTTAGGAAATATCACTGATCTTATTCTATAAAGCACTGATTCTTTCAAAGTCTGTCTCAGAATGCTCCTAACTCCTCCATTGTGAATTTTAGTTATATATTTGAGCCATCCAGTGGGTATTATGTAAGTATGTTTAAATTACAACGGGTGGGTGCCCATGTCAAGATCGGATAATTACTGCCAAAATTGACGTTAATATCATCAAGTAGTTGCATTTCAATTGTTGCTCCACAGTAAAATCATATTCTCCCTGAATTAGTTCTGCCCCCTCTTCCACCCAAAGAAATGTAGATTTAAAAAAATATTTCTACCTTTGGAACAGCCAGAGCAGGAGCAATTGGAAAGTCAATTGGATCAACTGCAGCATCCCCAAATGCTGTATAATAATAAAATACATTTTAATATAAAAAAGCACCAAACACTGAAGGAACAAAGTTTGAAAAAATGATTAATCAAAAAAAATAATTAAAATGCTATAAACACTATTTTGGGCAATCTTCCTTGTTATGGTTTATTTCTTTACAGGATATCTGAAGTAAAGTAACTTGGGTGTATCAGCACTCTGGTGTAAACCTATCAACAATCCAACTATCCATTTGTGTTTTTTTTTGTTTTCATTCACTCATTTGCAAAGCAATGCAAAGTTTGTCATGAACCAGTCAATTGGGCAGTACTTTACATTCAAGTGAGTATAGGAGCAGGGAGGTTCTACTTCAGTTGTACAGGGTCTTGGTGAGACCACACCTGGAGTATTGCATGAAGAAAGACTGGATAGACTCGGTTTATACTCTCTAGAATTTAGGAGATTGAGAGGGGATCTTATAGAAACTTACAAAGTTCTTAAGGGGTTGGACAGGCTAGATGCAGGAACATTGTTCCCGATGTTGGGGAAGTCCAGGACAAGGGGTCACAGCTTAAGGATAAGGGGGAAATCCTTTAAGACCGAGATGATGAAGACTTTTTTCACACAGAGAGTGGTGAGTCTCTGGAACTCTCTGCCACAGAGGGTAGTTGAGGCCAGTTCATTGGCTATATTTAAGCGGGAGTTAGATGTGGCCCTTGTGGCTAAGGGGATCAGAGGGTATAGAGAGAAGGCAGGTACGGATTACTGAGTTGGATGATCAGCCATGATCATATTGAATGGCGGTGCAGGCTCGAAGGGCCGAATGGCCTACTCCTGCACCCAATTTCTATGTTTCTAAGTGTGCTTAATTGTCAATTTAGACTTAAAACACAAATTGAAATTATTTTTGTGCTAAACGTACTTTAATCTGTAACTAGTCTATCATTTAATTAGTGAAGACTGGTTTGGGGACACAGTTCCCTTCTAAAACTGAAATAAAAATGCTGGAAATACTCAGATCAGGCAATATAAACAAGTTTGGTATTCCGACTGCGCATGCCCAGGTCAAAGGTCACTGCATCAACATTGCTGGAAAGCAGCGGAGCTGTGTACATATACACCTTAATTTCTTCTGTATTTTTCCAGTAATTCTTCTAGGTAAGAAAATACTGCTTTCAAACTATGAATGAGTTGTATTTATTGTTCCTTTGTTAAAAGCTAAGATAATTTTGTCCTTATTATTGCTTTATGCTTTGGTGAGTGAGCGAGATCGTGCTCGTCCGTGGTCGGGGTCCGGCGCTGTTGAGTTGCTGCTGGGCCGTCCACGTCCCCTTCTGGGTGTCCCGTCCCTGTCCGTGGATGGGACACCAGGCCCGAGATGTCGGGCCTGGCTTGCAGCCGGCGTGAGAGATGAGCAGCAGAGTTGCTGCAGCGCTTAGTGTGTATCCCTGTTGATAGCTGGTGCTCGGTGGCCGCTGCCGGTCCCTGGCCTGTCGGGGAGTGGGTTCCTCAGTAGTTGGAGCGGGATTGGGCTGGAGTTGACGCTTCTTCTCCGCGCTGGCTGTGGGCCTTGGGCCGCTGGTCTGGGGCTGTCGGTTGGCCCGGCGGATTTGAGCTGGAGTTGGCGCTTCTCCGCGCTGGCTCTGCGTCTGATGCTGCTGGTGTCGTCGGTCCAGGGCTGTCAGTTGGCCCAGCGGATTTGAGCTGGGGTTGGCGCTTCTTCTCCATGCTAGCTGTGGGCCTGGGGCCGCTGGGATGTCTCCGGCCTCCCCCTACACCGCCGGGGACTGGGGGGGGGGGGGGGGGGGGGGGTCTGTGTGCACGCTCTCCCGTCTCCCACTCGCATCTGCCACCTCTCTCTCGCTGTTACACCCCACTCTCCCGCTACCTGTCCCTTTGGGGGGAATAAGGAGTTGACCATTTATGAGAGTCTCTCTGGAATAGAGAATTTAATTGCTCATTCGTATTCATAGATGAGGCTGGAGAATTCCATTGCCTTGAAATTAGCAGAATAATTCGACTCAGAAACTATCATTGTTGTGTTCCAGTCTGGAATACATTAATTTTCCTATAATGTGACCACACGGCACCCCCGTTCCTCAGATTAAATATATTTTTACACATAAATTATGAATAAAGATAAGAATTTATCCACAGTTTCATCAGCCAGCGTTTCATTCGCTTTTTCTTTTCTTAATGGTGAATGACCTTTGACAAATCCCATGATTCCTTGGGTTTTTCGGAATACCGAACTCACTTATTCTTGGGAGAGAGAAAGTCAATAATGATGATTGACTTGAAATGTTAGCCATTTCTCTCTACAAAATGCCGCCTGACCAATTCATTTCTCAGCACTTCATTTTTACTTCAGATTTTCAGCATCTGTAGTTTAATGATTTTCAATTTCACTTACAATATTTAGATTAAAACTAGTGGAAATACTGCAGAAGCTTGATTTGTCCTTGCAATTCCTTGATATCTCATGGTAATTCAAATATCACTGTACCTTAATTGGTACATGTGACAATAAAAGACCTTGAAATTTTGATCTGATGGATTAGCACTAGAATTTCAAGACCATCCTCTCCCCTATCCTTAAATTAAGAATTTTAAAAAGTGTAGGGACTTGATGTATTGTGCAGCTCCTAGTTTATAACTTGAGGTGCAAGCAAATGGTTGCAAGGTCTGTGGCCAACCTAACTCTAGCATTCCCACTTCTAATCAAATGAATTCAGTTAGAACCTTAACAACCCATTATAAAACAGATTGTTTTTCCCCTGCAATATTGCAATTGAAGCACCCTGTAATTTTGTTAATACTATAAATCAGCTGCTAGTTTCTCATGACTAGGACATATTGCCTACCTATAATTCGTGCTATTGGCGTAACATTTAGTCTTTTAGCAGCCTCTGTAGTCATTAGCACCAAAGCAGCAGCTCCGTCATTTATGGTGCTTGCATTGGCAGCTGTAATTGTACCTGCGGAGGGGGAAAAACACCTTGTTGAATTCTTTGGCATTCCATAAAATCCAGCTTTAGCTTAATAAATGTTGTATTACTATTTGGTAGAAATTTTTTGATTTTCACAATTTTTCACAAACCTCTCCTGCCTGAGAAATGAATGTTAAGAAAACATTCTGCTGGCTCATGCGTTAATAAAGTTTCTAATCTAGCACGCGAAACAAATTGAGTTTATGGAGACTAAAGTTTCACACAAGGATTGAGAATTTGTTTTGATGGCATCTTTCGCAAGCTTATTACAACCAATGATGTACTTTGCATCACAGTGACAATATTGTACACTGGAAAAACAGCACAAACCGAAACAAAAAACTTGATTTTTTTTTAATATGGTGACTAAGTTGCTCACAACAAAAACTTAATTTTTGAGTGACTACAAAACTGAAGAGGTCGGAGCAAAAATAGATTATACAATTATATCTAAACTAAAATTATCACCATTTATATCTGTACTTTAGATATTTTGATGAAATCTGCCTAATATTTACAGGCAATTTCAAAGAAATTTCAATTTGTGTCTCAAATCTATAATTACTTTGAAAAACAGTGATTTATTTACGACACTAACAGGTCATTTTCCAGGCAAAGTTAAACAAATACTAATGATCTTGGGAATAATGCACGCTAAACCACACTTTTGGCTGCAAATCTTCAATTGCATGAGAATCTAAATTATTTTTCAAAATATTCTAATTCCAAATAAATAGCAAGATTTTTTAAAAATTCTACAAATCTCCAAAATTATTATTTTTTAATCTTTAATGCTAAGGTGATTTAATGTGGTTGAGAGAATTTATCCTGGCAAATATTGTAAATCACTTGTGTGGACTTACCATTTTCTTTCTGGAAGACAGGTTTGATTTTTGGAACTTTACTGAAGTCAACACGTTTGTACTCTTCATCTTCACTGATCACAAGATCTGGTTTACCTAAATCAAGAGTATAATGATTCCATGTGTGAGATTTCAAAATGTCATTCTTGTTTACATTATACAAAGGGAGATAAACAATATTTAAAAACTTATTCTTGCATAGATATTTTCATTGTACTTAGTTCAGAATCGACAACCAACAGAAATAGATAACAATTTCCCAGAAACAGGAAGAATTTACACTTAAGATTGCCTTGATACATTTAACTAGTGATACATTTCCAATCTAAGGAAACAGATTCACATTAAAAACAAATGCAAGCATTTCTAACACAATACAGCTTTCTAAGACACAAGGGATTGAACAGTAAAATAAGGGAAACACCCAGACAACAGTGACAATAATGTTACACTTTATGGTAATAGAGAACAGAGTATAAAAAAACAAATTACTAGATCAGATAAAATCTCTGGACTAACATTTATAATTGTGCATAGGAGAAACAATCTATTTAAGGAAAGAACCGAGTGAACGCTCATGAAACTACATTGCAGAAATAGGCCACTTGGACTAATCAGACTGGACCTCATACTGGTATTCATATTCCACTCTTTTAAATCCTCCAGCTCTACCCTCTATTCCCTTACTTCTATTCTTAACCAGGTTTTCCTCAAGTGCATCCGTACTATTCTCACAGCCATTCCCTATGATAATGACTGCTATGTTCTCACCACTTTGGCAAAGTAAGTTTCTTCTAAATCCTCCACTACATTTCTTGGTGACCACATTAACATCCATTAAAAGACACAAGCCAAGCACATGGGGTTAATTCAAGTGAAAAAATATTCCCTATAACCACCAAAGCTCTGCACATGTTTACATCTCTAAAATTAGGTCACCCCTCATCTTTCTTAAAAAAAAATATGTCCAGTCTATTAACTCTTTCTTGATATCTTTACATTTCTAAAATCATTGTACTAAATGTTAACTGCACTCTAAAATTTCTATATATAATATAGTGACCAGAACTGAATATATGACAAAGCCCACTCGTTTTAACTGTAACTTCTACTTTTTAAAATTCAGAATCAATGGAAAAGCAACAAAATGCATTGCTGACTCTCGCTTTGCTGCAGAGAATAGAATAAGGATAGCTGTTTGCAGTGGAAGATGGGTAATAGTGTTCCACAATGCTACAGTCATTGCTATCCAAATTTACATTAATGATCAAGACTCTGGAATTTAAAAAAAAATATCTAAATTCATAGACGATACAAAATTGAAACTAATTATTTATAGGAGCATATAAATTTGCAAGGAGGGCAAATAGCAGATATGAAATCCAACTGATGAATCTTTGCAAGTATACTGAAAGAAGGAATAGGGAGGTTACCAATCACCAGAAGTTTCAAGACGGATTAACAATGCCACTAAACTGGCATAAACCAAGCACCACGGTTTAATTCAAGGAGAAAAACAAGATTGAAAAGTAGGGAATCTTACAGGCACTAGAGATATATAAGGGCACTAGAAGTGCTGTTATTTACCAGAATGGCAGAAATTAGAGGATACACATATTAAACAAAAATGAATAGATTGGGTATCTTTGGAAATGGGAAGCAGACACACAATCTTAAAGAGATCTTTAAAACAATGCTGTGTTCTGATGCCGTGTATGTAAGGCTACAGGGTAACTAGAAGCCATCAATACAAGACAAACATCAGGTCCAAAAGGAATTTCAGAAGAAAGTACCCAGAGAGTGCTGAGAATATGGAACCAGCTAACACAAGATGCATTTATCACAAGGCTGACATGAAAATGTGGAAGAACATAGGTTTTCACTGAAATGTAAGAAGGCCATTTATATTTTAGAAGTATGAAACTGATCTCCGTAGCCAACAAAAGAATTGGAGAATATTGCTTTAATATGAATTCGCAAAGCAAATCAGCAAAGCAAATTAGGTAATTTTTTTTACAACAAGGCATTCAATTAAAGAAATAAGCAAGAGACAACGATCAACAAAGATTTCAGAATATAGTAAGAATAGGAAAAATTGGTCAGTGGAAAATCAAAATCACCCATATAATAGAAACATAGAAACGTAGAAAATTGGTGCAGGAGGAGGACATTCGAAACCAGCACCGCCATTCATTGTGATCATGACTGATCGTCCCCCATCAATAACCCGTGCCTGCTTTCTCACCATATCCCTTGACTCCACTAGCCCCTAGAGCTCTATCTAACGCTCTTAAATCCATCCAGTGACTTGGCCTCCACTGCCCTCTGTGGCAGGGAATTCCGTAAATTCACAACTCTGGGTGAAAAAGTTTTTTTTCACCTCAGTCTTAAATGACCTCCCCTTTATTCTAAGACTGGCCCCTGGTTCTGGACTCGCCCAACATGAGGAACATTTTTCCTGCATCTAGCTTGTCCAGTCCTTTTATAATTTTATATGTTTCTATTAGATCCCCCCTCATCCTAAACTCCAGTGAATACAAGCCTAGTCTTTTCAATCTTTCCTCGTATGACAGTCCCGCCATCCCAGGGATCAATCTCGTGAACCTACGCTGCACTGCTTCAATCACAAGGATGTCCTTCCTCAAATTAGGAGACCAAAACTGTACACAATACTCCAGATGTGGTCTCACCAGAGCCCTATACAACTGCAGAAGAACCTCTTTACTCCTATACTGAAATCCTCTTGTTATGAAGGCCAACGTTTCATTAGCTTTCTTCACTGCCTGCTGTACCCGTACGCCAACTTTCAGTGACAAGGATGCCCAGGTCTCGCTGCACCTCCCCCTTACCTAACCTAACCCCATTGAGATAATAATCTGCCCCCTTGTTTTTGCCGCCAAAGTGGATAACCTCACATTTATCTATATTATACTGCATCTGCCCACTCACTCAACCTGTCCAGGTCACCCTGCAACCTCCTAACATCCTCTTCACAGTTCACACTGCCGCCCAGCTTTGTGTCATCCGCAAACTTGCTAGCGTTGCTCCTAATTCCTTCTTCCAAATCATTAATATATATGGTAAATAGTTGCGGCCCCAACACCGAGACTTGCGGCACTCCACTCGCCACTGCCTGCCATTCTGAAAAGGACCTCTTCCCTCCTAATCTTTGCTTCCGGTCTGCCAACCAATTTTCTATCCATGTCAACACCCTACCCCCAATACCACGTGTTCTAATTTTAGTCACCAGTCTCCCGTGCGGGACCTTATCAAAGGCTTTCTGAAAGTCTAGATAATGTTTAAAATTAAGACGCTAAGCTGGTCAACAGCTATGTGGGTCCTGTTAAAAAGATCTGTAATATTAAAAATGATTAGAAGATGCATTGAGGTTTGGGTTAGACATCTGGAAAGGCAGGTCACAAGGAAGAGAAGAAATGAAAGAAAATGAGAAGTTGCAGCGGGGAGGGATGCAAGAGAAGAGAGAAAACATATTAAACAATCAAAAGAGAATGCAACAAAATACTTCAAATACCTCTCTGAGGAACACTGACTGAAACCACCTCTTGTGCCATGAGTTTTGAATCCCAAGATGCCTTGCTTCTAGTATATGAATTTATTGCATAAGTGTCTTGTTCTTCACGCGAAATCTTAAACTTGTTTGCAGTATTTTCAGCACAGTTCCCCTGCAACGAATCAGCATTTTAAGAAATAAAATTTTGATAGACTGGGACTCTGATCAGTTTGAAGTATAATGCATACACAGCAGAGGTTATTTTACTGAATAGCCACAGGCCTCTATATATATTCAACATGAGGCATCTTTGACCCCATTTCCTGTAATAACAATTCTGCCATTCTACCTACTTACTTAGCTCCTGTCATAGATTGATACAGCAGAAATGGTGATTCATAATTCTTGCATATAAATTGCTTTCCATCTAGGTGTTAATTATTTGACTAAATTTTCTGTGGTGGGCTCAAATGGCCAATTACTATGCAAATTCGATATTACGTGCCGGTCTTGGGAAAGTTGGTCAAGAGT
The DNA here is from genome assembly GCA_035221665.1 of Okamejei kenojei. Lineage (NCBI taxonomy): Eukaryota > Metazoa > Chordata > Chondrichthyes > Rajiformes > Rajidae > Okamejei > Okamejei kenojei. Next base: position 64,745,026 of record CM069136.1, on the reverse strand, counting down.
GGGACATTGTTTTCAAGTAGCCAACGTTGGAGCTGTATACAATTTAAATTGTAATATTAGTCACTTCTTTAGAACAAGATATTAGACAATCCACAGTTTAAAAACCCGATTCATTATTCATGTTTTAGAACACATATGCTGTTAAGAGCACATTATCTTTTGCTGAACTCTAACCAGCTGGCCACTGCCACATGTCAGATGTGGATTTATCCCCAAGCAGTCTCTCCCAATCTCCTTCTCCCAGTTCTAGCCTAATACCTGTGGACTTTAATACATTCATCCAAGGGCCAGTTCATTCATTGTCTATAATTATCTTAAAACTTACAGAATTATGATCAATGCTCCCCCTCTGAGACTTCAATCGCTGATCAGGTTACGTTTCCAAGTACTGTTTCAGGAAAATCCTCTGGAAGCACCAAACAAATTCTACCCCATCTAAACCGCTGACACGAAAGGAGTCTAGGTTAATAATAAAGCTAAAATCACCCACCACAATAACCCTGTTTTTTACATGTTTCCATGACCTACCTGCACATTTGTTCATCTATTCTATATTTAAATCCTAGAACTCCCTAACTAACAGTATTGTGGAAGTATCTTTACCAGACAAAGTATTACGGCTCAACATGATGGCTCACCACTTTCTTAAGGGCACCATGAAAAATGTATAGGAACTAGACACTGCAAAGGAACATGTTAATAGGAAGAGTAACACTTGCCATATGACATATGTTGTAGACGTCTGTTAATCCATCCTTTACAATTAGGTCCTCCAACTTTACACCTCCATAAATTGGTGTTTCTCTACGCATTACATATGGTACATTAGACATGCTCTCCATTCCACCAGCAACCATTACATCCTGTGTTGTAACAAAAAATATATAGTTATAGTACAAACTGTGAATAGTGGATTGACTAGGAAAGGTGTACCTCATCTTCCTTTGAATATATAAGCATGTTATGAAATTCTTTCAGCTATGTTACAACTTATGCAATATAGCAATAGAAGTAATCTTACTTGGAAAATAGTTATATTAAGAACAATTACACATCTTACAAATAAAAATTTCCATTAGCAAGAGATAAGATATATATTTTTTAAAACCATCTTCCCCAATGTAGTAAACAGAATTACCTGGTGTCCACACATTAGGCTTTGTGCTGCCAACATGACCGATTTCATTCCAGATGCACAGACTTTATTGACAGTAGTTGCAGGTGTGGAGACCGGTAAGCCTAAATCAAAAGATACAATGCTGAACTGTCAAACATCATTCACAAGTATTTGTGATTTAGAACTTATAAGAATAACTCTTCTTTGCCACCAAATTACAAAGATGACCATACAGGTGGCAGATCTGACCCAAAGCCTCATGTCTGACCCACGTTTTTCTTCCTACTGACCATAAGAATTTCCATTCCTTACCTGCACCAAGAGCAGATTGTCTGGCTGGAGCTTGCCCCTCCCCAGCCTGTATAACATTGCCCATGTACACTTCTTTCACTTCTTCTGGAGGAATCCCTGTAAATTAAACCAATTTATTATTAACATACACAAAACTCCATCTTATGTAAATAGTTTACGTGCCAATAGAAAAATGCAATAAGATTTGAACAGAAAAACTTTAATGTATCATTTTGTGCAGAAATATGACAGAAATAATCATAAATGCAATTTAACAGTATACTTAATAGTTTAATGTGCCGTGCTGTGTTAGAAGGATACAATGTCAGCTCATGAAGTTTGATATCAGTATCGAAAAAATGAAATATCAAACAAATTAGATACTTCTATCAATTATTTAAACTTAGATAGCTACTAGGCTTTCATGTAGACTGTTTTTCAATCTTTCACAAAATATCAGCAGCATGACTCTAATGTATGTGAATTTGTCAAATAAAGGGTATCATTTTACTACTGGTAATAGAACAACTGAACATTGAACTGTGCCATTCACCTCACAAACGTATTATGTTTAAATCCCTCTATTTTCATATTTAAATAAAATAGCATTTGATAAATAGTAGTTCAAGGCTAAATCTGAATCTAAAGTCATCTCACTGGATAGTGTTCCTTCAACTACACTTGCAATATTTAAGGGCTTGCAACTTTATAACTTCCCATTTTCGCCAATAAATGTATTTTCACTTTTATCCCACAGTTCCATTTGCAAAAAGCAACTGAACATTAATATCAGAAAAATAAAGTAGCTAGTCCTGGATTTCAGGTAGTGGGGTTGACGCCCTGGTTTGTACCAATGCTTCTGTAGTGGAGATTGTTGAGAGCTCTACGTTTCCAGGTGCAAATATCACCAATGATTCGTCCATGTCCAACCACATTGACACTACAACCAAAAAAGCACATCCATGCCTCTATTTCCTCAGATGGCCAAGGAAATTTGGGATGTCTCCAATGACTCTTACCAATTTTTACAGATGCACCATAGATACATCACAGCTTGATGTGCCCACTGCACTGCCCAAGACTGCACGGTCACAGAAAGTTGTGAATACAGCCCAGTCCATTACACAAACCAGCCTCCTCACCCCACCCTCCCATTAATTCCACCCATTAATTCACAATGCCTCGTGAAAGCAGATACAAAAGCTTGAAAGCATGTCCAACAGATTTAAGAACAACTTTGTAACCACCATAATCAGACATAGAAACATAAAAACGTAGAAAATAGGTGCAGGAGGAGGCCATTCGGCTTTTCGAGCCAGCACCGCCATTCATTGCGATCATGGCTGATTGTCCTCAATCAACAACCCGTGCTTGCCTTCTCCCCATACCCCTTGATTCCACCAGGCCCCAGAGCTTTATCTAGCTCTCTCTTAAATCCATCCAGTGATTTGGCCTCCATTGCCCTCTGTGGCAGGGAATTCCACAAATTCACAACTCTCTGGGTGAAAACGTTTTTTCTCACCTCAGTCTTAAATGGCCTCCCCTTTATTCTAAGACTGTGGCCCCTGGTTCTGGACTCACCCAACATTGGGAACATTTTTCCTGCATCTAGCTTGTCCAGTCCTTTTATAATTTTATATGTTTCTATAAGATTCCCCCCTCATCCTTCTAAACTCCAGTGAATACAAGCCCAGTCTTTTCAATCTTTCCTCATATGACAGTCCCGCCATCCCAGACTCTTAAACTGACCTCTCAAATAGGACAGTTGAATTTCCCAATAGAAACATAGAGACAAGGAAAATAGGTGCAGGAAGAGGCCATTCGGCCCTTCGAGCTAGCACCGCCATTAATTGTGATCATGGCTGATCATCCCCGATCAATAACCCGTGCCTGCCTTCTCCCCATATCCCTTGATTCCACTAGCCCCTAGAGCTCTATCTAACTCTCTCTTAAATCCATCCAGTGACTTGTCCTCCACTGTCCTCTGTGGTAGGGAATTCCACAAATTCACAACTCTGGGTGAAAACTTTTTTTTCTCATCTCAGTCTTAAATGGCTTCCCCTTTATTCTAAGACTGTGGTCCCTGGTTCTGGACTCGCCCAACATTGGGAACATTTTTCCTGCAATCTATCTCATTGTCATAATTTCACTTTTTAAAATCTGCATTTTCTCTGTTGCTGGAACACTATATTTTGTACGCCATTTGTGTATTCTTTTGTACTACCTGATGTGTTTATGTACTGCATAATTTGCCCAGTCAACATACAAAACAATGTTTTTTTAAACTATCTCAGTACACTAATTGCAAACCAATGCAAATATTTTGAATTCAATAATGAATCAAAGATAGTACCTGCTCTTTCAATGGCGGCTTTTATGGAAATTGAACCAAGCTGTGGAGCTGTTAATGAGGAAAGGCATCCCTTAAAAGAACCGATGGGTGTTCTGGCTGCACTTACAATGACAACTTCCTATGATGAGAAAGAAAATTGAAATTTGGTGTTAATGTGGATGTTAAATTGAAATTAAGACTGTTAATTAGGTAGTCCTAGGATATTTTGTAATTTCAGAAGCAACTTTGTACACCAATGTCTCAATAAATCACAAAATGTCACCTAACTGAGTGCAAATTGGAGAACTGTGACACTGAAACTTTCCAAAGCAAGTTAGTTGCTGAAGGGCAGTGTCCTTCATTTTCAATCTAATTTCCTCAGATGCCCACTCCTACTATGTGATGGTAAGCAAGTTATCACCTTAATAAAGAGGGCACTGCAGACAAAATCTGCCTGCAGACTAATGGCAAATATGTTTCTCAATCTTTCCAGATGCAATCCTGCAGCTGATTTCAAACAAGCGTCATATTGAGTGAAACTCATCAATAGAACCAGTAAAAAACTGCTTTACTTACATCATCTCCACTTCAAGAAGTTACCCCATCTTCCGTGGCATGCAAATGGCCACATGAGGGCTGAGCTCCACATCATTGCTGATTCAATCACTGAAGTATGAGACAATAAGCCTCACACTTAACATCAAACCTGTTAATCTCTCCCAACACCCTCCATGCACACTTCCTCGTGATAATAACGTTCCACAACAAGTAGCTGAAAAATGTGGTCCTCTTTCCATGTTATGAGACACTGCACTCAGCGGATGTACATAAACCAATGACAAGTCTGGAAAGAACGAATAAGGGCATATTTCCCCAAGAAAGGAGGTCAACATTTAGATTTCTAATAAAACATAGGTTGACATTTTCAATCATTCTATGTTTGGCTTCACGTTTTATGCAGTTATTGTGTGATTGATGCAGAATGCTGTGAAATATTCTGATCATAAATGAATCGGATTAAAACGTTAAAACATTTTTTACTTACATTTAATGTGGTGCCTGATGAATATTCCCTGTGCTTACATTTTGAAAGCTGGGATAAAGAAAAACAGTAATTAAAACTATTAGTTCTAACCATATCATGAACAATGTTCTAGCTGGGTTGTGCATCCAATAATGCACCCATGCACTGTATCTAATGAATGATTGAATTCTTATTGACAAATGGTTTAGTGCATACCAATTTTCCCCTATAATCACCAGAACATTCCTAAGACCATTTCCGACTCATCATATTACTCAGACCGATGATAAGATGTCAAAAGTCAGACAATTGAAGAAAGTTGATTATTTAAAAATATTTAGACAATCATTGGAAATAAAATTTACATTAGATCAGATACACAGTGTGGAAACAGGCTCCTCAGCCCACCGAGTCTACACTGACCAGCGATCACTCCGTACAGTAGCACTATCGTATACACTAGGAACAATTTACAGAAGCCAATTAACCTAAAAACCGGTATATCTTTAGTGTGGGAGGAAACCGGAGCACCCAGAGAAAACCCACAGGGAGAACGTACAAACTTCTTACAGACTGCACCCGTAGTCAGGATCGAACCCGGGTCTCAGGCGCTGTAAGGCTACACTACCGTGCCACCTTATTTAACTCATATTAGTTAACCAAGGTCGAGACTCGGGTTGGGTCTGAAGAAGGGTCTCGACTCGAAACATCACCCATTCCTTCTCTCCAGAGATGCTGCCTGTCCCGCTGAGTTACTCCAACATTTTGTGTCCATTTTCAGTCTGAAGTATGTGTTCTTGCTGTCCGAGTGGTCCAGTGCAGAATGCAGACTAAGATTGCATCTGCTGTTGATTGGTTGTGGTGGCAGTCAAATTAGAGTGGATCCGGGTCCTTATCAAGGCAGGAGTTCTATGATTCACAACAAACTTCTCAAAGCACTTCATCACTGTGGATGTGAATGCCACCGGTCAGTGGAAATTGAGGCACCTCATCTTGCTCTTCTTGACCACCTGTATTATGGTGTCCTTTTAAAGCAAGTGGGGACCTCAGACCGTAGTAGTTAGAAGTTGAATATGTCCCAGAAAATTCCAGCCGGTTAGTCCATGCAGGTTTTAAGAACGAAGCCAGATATACCATTCGGGCTGGACATTCACCCTTGAGACAGATCAGATGTCCGTCCCGGAGACTGAGATCAAAGGGTTTTAGGGGTCATGGACACCAGAAAAGATACATCAAGATTCTCACTTTCGATGTGACCATAGAAAAAATTGAGTTCCTCAAGGATTGATGCATCTCTGTCACGAGCAAAAAGATTGTTTGACAAGCAAAACACAAACAAGGCTTCAGGTGCAGAAGTAATTAATTTCTGTTGATGTTCAAAAGCTTGAGAGGAACTGTGGCAGGGCTTGAATGCCACCACCTCCTCCTACAAGGCGAAATCAGGAGACAGCACAAATGGCAGCGAAGCATCACTTCCTGACGTGCTCAATGTGTTCTACGCACGCTTTGATAGGGAGAACACTGATGTGCCTTCCCGAGCCCCCATTCGGCCTGATGGTATTACAGTCACAGAGGACGACTTCAGAAGATCCTTCAGGGGGGTGAACCCTCGGAAAGCGCCGGGACCTGATGGTATACCTGGTTGAGTTCTCAAAGCCTGTGCAGACCAACTGGCTGGAGTTTTTGTGAACATTTTCAACCTCTCACTTCTGAGGTCTGAGGTTCCCATCTGCTTTAAGAGGGCATCAATAATACCGGTGCCCAAGAAGAATAAGGTGACGTGCCTCAACGACTATCGTCCTGTGGCACTAATGTCTGTGATGATGAAGTGCTTTGAGAGGTTGGTTATGGTGCATATCAACTCCTAACTTGACACGAACCTCGACCCACTGGCTGGAGTTTTTGTGAACATTTTCAACAGTTCGCCTACCACCACAACAGGTCAACGGAGGACGCGATCTTACTGGCTCTCCACTCTGCATTGGACACTTGGACAATAAAAACACTCAGGCTGCTGTTTATAGACTACAGGCCAGCGTTCAATACCATCTTCCCCTCCAAGCTGGTTACCAAGCTCACAAAACTGGGTCTCTGCGCATCCCTCTGCAATTGGATCCTCGACTTCCTCATCCACAGACCAGTCTGTTCGAATTGGCAGAAATACTTCATCCTCAATAACAATTAGTATGGGAGCACCTCAAGGCTGCGTGCTCAGCTCCCTGTTTTATTCACTCTATACTCATGACTGTGTAGCCGGACATAGAGCAAACTCCATCATCAAGTTTGCCAACCACACCACTGTTGTTGGATTAATTGCAGATGATGATGATTCAGAGTATAGAAGTGAGATCGACCGATTGACCAAATGGTGCCAGCACAACAACCTGGCTCTCAACACAGTAAAACCAAGGAACTGATTGTGGACTTTGGAAGGGGAAGGATGATGACCCAAAATCCTGATTATATCAATGTTTATATATATGGTGGAGAGAGTCAAAAATGTCAAATTCCTGGGCGTGCATATTTCCAAAGATCTTTCCTGGACCCAGCACACTGATGCAATTATAAAGAAGGCACGTCAGCGCCTCTACTTCCTGAGAAGATTGCGGAGATTCTGTATGTCAAAGAGGATTCTCTTGAACTTCGACAGGTGCACAGTGGAGAGCATACTGACTGGTTGCATCGTGGTCTGGTTTGGCAACTTGAACGTCTAGGAGCGGAAAATAATGCAAAAAGTTGTGACCACTGCCCAATCCATCACCGGTTCTGACCTCCCCACCATCGAAGGGATCTATCAAAGTCGCTGCCTCAAAAAGGCAGCCAACATCATCAAAGACCCACACCATCGTGGCCACACACTAATTTCACCATTGCCATCAGTAAGAAGGTACAGGAGCCTGAAAACTGTAACGTCCAGGTTCAGGAACAGCTTCTTCTCTCCAGCCATCAGGCTATTAAACATGACAACAAATAAGCTTTGAACTGCAACAGACTATTGCACTGTATTTGGTTATTTATTGAGTCTGTGTGCATGTGTATATATACACACTGCACTTTTTTCTCCCGTTATGTACAATGTTTACATATTCTATTGTGCTGCAGGAAGTAAGAATTTCATTGTCCTATCTGGAACATATGACAATAACACACTCTTGACTCTTGAAGACACATAAGTACAACTCCATTATCCACAGCTGAGAGATACTTTAATTGTGTCATCTTGACAAAAGGAAAACTCATTACAGTAATAGGAAAGAAATTGCCCCACTGTCTACCACTGGGAAAATCATTGCAAGGTTCTTCCCAAAGATCTTACTTAATCTTTTTCTTCCACTGCTTCTTGAATTCCATCCGTGGAATGGCACTGCAGTTGTTCTCTGCATGATTGCTGAAAGACTAATTCAAACGTTTCCAACCATCTTAGAAAGTCAAAGGTAGACATAAGTGCTGGAGAAACTCAACTGAAGTCAAAAGTTCAACTCAACTTGAACTTAAAAAGTCAACTGAACTTCATTCTCGTTGTTTACACTGTGAATCTACTGTTTATTTAGCCCAATAATTAACTGATCTATTAATACAATACTGGTCAAGTCTCTATCTATAGTTCATAACCATATAACCATATAACAATTACAGCACGGAGACAGGCCATTTCGGCCCTTCCAGTCCGTGCCGACCATTTGTTTTCCCCTAGTCCCATCTACCTGCACTCAGACCATACCCCTCCATTCCCTTCACGTCCATATACCTATCCACTTTACTTTTAAATGTTAAAATCGATCCTGCCTCCACCACCTCTGCTGGAAGCTCATTCCACACAGCCACCACCCTCATGTTGCTTCGGGAAAGCAGCCAACATAATCAAGCATCTTTTTCACCCATCATTCTGTTCATAGAGTATAAGATACAACAGCTTGAAAGCACATTCTACGCCACTCGTGAACAGCTTCTCTACCTCTGTTATCAGACTACTGAATGATCCTCCCATAAGCTAGGGTGTAGAACCGATATTCCGACCTACCTCAATGCAGGCATTGGTTTTTCTCTGGAACTGTGACTGTAACTAACAGTTACTGTAACAATATGTACAATTTGTAAAACTATATTCTGCACTCTCTGCCATTTTTTCTCCTTGGACTACTCGTTGTACTTGTGTATGGTTAGGAAGGAACTGCCTGGTTTATACGGAAAATAAGACACAAAATATTGGAGTAACTCAGCGGGTCAGGCACCATCTCTGGAGAAAAGGAATAGGTGATGTTTCGGGTCCAGATCGTTCTTCAGACTGAAAGATAGAGGTGGGGAACCTGGTACTTGTGTATGAGTTCACTGCACTCATGTATAGTGTGTTCTGATTTAATTGGATGGAACTCAAATAAGTTTATCACTGTACCTCAGTATACGTAACAACAAACCAACAGCAAGTCTCACAGTAAGGGAGCACTCTTCTAGATTTAATTGTTGGTATATTTGCATGTTAATACATTTGCTACTTGCATTAGACAGTTATATATTTTGATCAGGGCGGTGAAGCTTCTCTGACCCACCGGTGTTAGGAGAGCTGCACATCGGCGGCCCAGTCAACCACCGACGTCCTAACTTCACCATTAGTCACCTTCCAGCTCACGGATTACCCACCTGCAGCCCCCACGGCACGCTGCCACCCCGCCGACCTCGTCTTGTTGCGAGCAGAAACAAGCGAGCAGCCGCCATTGTCAACGGCAAGCAACGTCCTTCACCTTGAGCCGCCGGCCTGCCCGGGCCCGCCCAAAGATCCCGGGCCCGCCCAAAGATCCCGGACCCGCCCAAAGATCCCGGGCCCCGCCTGCCCGGGCCCGCCCGGGCCCGCCCAAAGATCCCGGGCCCGCCTGCCTGCCCGCCCGGGCCCGCCCAAAGATCCCGGGCCCGCCCAAAGATCCCGGGCCCCGCCTGCCTGTCCGGGGGGGGGGGGGGGGGGGACAGTGAGCAGCCGCCCGCCCGCCCGCCCTCCCGCAGTGGCGTCTGGGACGTAGTTTACACAGGGTGGTCAGCGCTGGAGTGTAATATCTGCAACTGGACGTCTATAGCTTTAATGCAACGTTAACGTTAAAATGCTGGCATCTGTGCAGGTGATTTTCCAACACACTTCATTTTAAAACTAAGATGGGCCAAAAAAAAAACGAGTTCGACTCTGAATATGCATTGATCATTTCCATTTTAAAAGCTCACAATAACAATGGCAAAACTGGCATCTAGTATTTCCAGTCCACCTGTTGACCTTGAAATCAGCGGTAACTCTTTTGAAATCCGCATACATTTTCACGGAGCCATTGTCAAAGGTCGGTAATAATGCATGCCTGAGTAGGCGCCGCTGTTTGGTTTCGTAATATGGGAAGAGAATTAACTTTATCAGCCCACAAACTTAATTATTTATTTCTCTACAGCTAGTTGTTCATCTAATAATTTGGCCTAGAATTATCTTTTTTTAAATTCTGATTTCCAACATCTGCATTTTGTTCCGACGCATTTATGGTTGCTATGTATTGTAGCAGAACATGACAAAAGTGTACATGTAAACTAATAACAATGGCTCTTATACAAGCAGAATGATATTAAACTGTTATGTGTTATTGAAACTGGGATTTTAAAGTGCTGAGTACGTCCAGCATTAGGTTTTTATACGAGGAAATGTAATGTAGACAAGGTAAACCGGAAAGGGGGAGAACCATAGCTTTAAACAAGTAAGAAAATAAATTAAGGATCAAGCACTTGTATCAAATATTTCCCATTGCACTACAATGTCTTAGTGACATATCAGGTTATATAAAATACACGTGAAGGTTTTATATTGCACTTTTATTTTGCTGGAAAATAAATTATGCAACTTAAAAAATAAAAATTCAAAAAATAATGTAGTACATCAAAATAGTTTGATCAGGCTGCTATGTAGAAACTGCTACCATTCAAAATTGTACAGCATCATAACCTTGGTATGTAGTGGCACACATTTAACTTGCAAATATTAATTGTAGATAATAAAACCTATCAATTTATTTTGCACAACACTCCAGGCTTTAGTGTATATTACAGGAAGGATCCAAAGTCTTCATCATCTTGCAATGATATGTAAAATATGAAACAGCTTATATATAATTATGGTACAAAGGTATACAATTTATTGGTGACCTCAACACAACCCTACATGAAAAACCATCCATGCAAATCCAAGTTTGAGTATTTTGTGTATGATAAACGTGCTCAAATGAATAAAGAAATCTAATTCTCAACCTAATGATTAAACTCAGTATTAAATTTTCACTGCAGGTCTTGTTTTTTTTTAAAGGATGGCTTTGAGGATGCTACGAAGTACTTGACATTTTAACTAGTTACTTAATAACTTGTACACAATTACTATTTTTTAAAGTTATACAAGTTACAATCATCACGTCTTGAATTGCATTTTTATGGGAAGGATGTCAAATTACACCATGTCACATCACTTAAGGGAGCAAAAACAATAGATCAGAGCAGATTTTGGATGTCCAAAAATACTAAAAGTAAAGATTCTGTGGACAGAAATGGAAGACTTCAAAATGTAACTTTAATATCGTCATTAAATTGCAGATTTCAATAAAACAATTTCTATTGAGTCACACAATTCTAAATTGTTGACTAATTCCATATAAAAAGTTGATTCTTATTCTATTTGAATAAAATTCTACTATTTCCAATGTCTTCTCTATCAGGCAGTGTTGCAACTAGATCCATTACACATCTTTGTTTAACAAAGTGAAACCATGTCCACATGCCATTTCAGGAGGTTTCAGGGCATGCAATTTACTCTGTATTAAAATCACAATAATCGGGTCACATAATCAAGATTCATTTTCCTTTTTAATAAAATATTTATTCAGCTCCTCCTCCCAGATCATTGTGATTAGATCCAGAATTAGACCCTGATTTCTCCACGTTTGGTACTGGGACAGCATTTCAAGAACCAAATCTATACCTGTAAAATATTCCAGTATCCATTCAGCAACATCACCACACAAAAACTGGGACCAACATGGAAATCTTGAGCATTTCTCCTAATACTTTAATCTCCCTCGCTCCACCTATGCATACTTTTCCAGGTGTGCAGTTTGCTTACCTGAGTGCACTCAAGGGATTGGACCTATCTCAAAACAAGATTCCATGATCCCTGTTGACAATTATTGCATCGACATAGAATTAATTTTTCATGTGATAATGCGCCCCTTTGAAGGGGGGATTACAAGGTGGTACTTAACAAAAAAATTCGAGCCTGACAACAAGGCAATCAAATTTGTACCACACCATGTAAATTTGGGATAGGATTTGCAGTGGGGAAATTGAATTTACTCCCACAAACTCCCTTCGGCATTTGTGCCCTGTGTTCAATCAACGGTGCCCTGCACAACCTGCAGTAGTTTTAGTCTACTATTTATGTTCTTCCAACAACATATGCTTCCTTCAAAGTTAGACTCCTTCCTCGTTGCCGTGCGATTCAATTTATATTAGTTGGCTTTCAGTGCTTCTTCCATGTGCTTGTTATTCATATTTGATGTGGACAAGAATTTGAAAGCCTCACACAAATCTGGCTGGTTCTGAGGCCACTCCCATCGTTATCACTGGTCATCCAAATCATGAACACTCCCAGCAGAAATGCCCAGAATAATTCAGAAGCAAGACTCCTGGTTTACTTTCTCTTCAATATGGAATATTTGAGGCTCACTAATGTCCTGGCTGATGCTGGCTAACTTAGGACAGTTGAATGATCAACTGGATTTTCACAATCTTTTACATTTACTCATTGGATAATATCACACAGGACACTGGAAGACCATCAATTAGTACTAAAGTAAATTTGCATTATTGTCTAATAATTATCTGACACAAGTTATGTTACTCAAAATGTGACATTCTAGATTGGCATCCTCACTCATTGACCAGCATATAAAAATTGCTGAAGGGGCAAATGTACAAGTCAAAAGTCACAGCTGACCATGGGGAATCTAGCACAGGGAGAAAATAATAATTGAAGAAATTAATCATCCTCGGTTGAGTTGACAATTTTTCCCTATTCCACATGTTTTGGAAAATGAATAATGTACTCTTTTACCTCATTAATGCAACCTTTGACTGAACTGCACAATCTCCCTTTCCTCCCACACCCTAAATGTGTATGAAAGTAATGGCCTCAGCTTTATCAGTCAACAGCATTTCAAACAACATTGCTCATCAGGCAACACAGCAGCAAAGGCTCTCACAAAACAGTCCACTTTGACTCTTCCCACAGCACTATGTTGAGTAAAATACATGCTGACGAGATAGATCAGGTTAAGATGCCGTCTGGACATGGAATCCATAAAGATAATTTAAAAAGCTACCCAATTGAATAAAAATAAAAATGCAAAATATAAATAACTAAAGTCACAATCACTAATGTCAACAATATTTGTGGGACACTGAAGATTTTAAAAGTTAAGTGCATTGTATGCACATATTATAGGATGGTTGCCAAACTACTAACAACAATTTGAGGGTACCAAGTTTTCTGGAATATTATAACATTTTAAAAGCTGGTTCAAGTGTTGGATGTTCACTGCAAGAAAAATTGGGCCACCTCAGAGTCCAGTAAATCTCACTGACGGTTACATGTTTACATATAAACAGCTATCAGGTTAAAAGATATACATTTAGTCTGTTCCAATTTTTGTTCCCCCCTCCACCCCCACATCTCTCAGACTCCTTCATACTTTTCATCTTGAATTGATCTCCAGCAAAGAAAATGGGGTGAAGGCAGGCTACATACATTACAAATCAGTAGAATTGAATATTGATTGTTCAGCCCCAAATTGCATCTCATATCTCACTCAACCTCACACTCTTGGTGAGATATAGTTTCATGAGAGCTGGCGGCACAGTTCGTCATCTTAAGAGATATTTTCATGTGTGAACAGGCTGCAGAAATGAATCCTGTCCACCCAAGGTTTATACAATTGACAGCACTCAGGAACAGAAGCACAGGCTCATTTTCTCTCTCCCCAGTCCAGAAAACCACAAAGTAATATTTAAAAACTATATGTTTAACCACCTACACTGAAAAAAAATCATGCAAATGGTTATTGTGGCTGTCTCAGAACAATGAATGATCCCAAGCCAAGAGCAGCAATTGATACTCTTCAAGCAAATTAAATCTGCAAAAACAAACCTGTTATTTTATGGTCAATATGGCTTGCTGCTGTAATGGACTGTCCCTTTGTTCAATAGACTTTTAGGCATACTTTCAAGTATAGTTTTACATCTATCCCACTCCTCTGTGCCAATCTTTCTAAAGGTATACCTTTGGGGCAGTACGACAAAATTAATCCCAACTGCGGCAGACTTCAACCCATTTGAGTGAGAGGCAGCCTTGGAATTTAGGTTGCAAATAGCTAAATAATTACTCAAATATATGGACAAATCCTTCTAAAAGTAACACATCAGCTAAGCTCAGTTGTGAACCATTATAGCCAGAGTAATATTAAACATTTCAAGTGTGCAACAGGTTAAAAAAAAAATTCAGGTTAGTCTGTATTAAATGACACCACCTAGTATTGTCAGAAAAGTGAAATTGCTGCTCCTGACACAATTTTTCTTTGTAATACAAAATGACTCAAGTATTTTCCCAGTGCATGAAAGTTTAAAGTCCTATATTCACCGGTTTTAAATGTTTCTGGAAAAAAAAACTATATTTAACTCTTATACAGAACAAGTGAAAATAGGGTCAAAGTTACCAAGAAAGCATAGCAGGTTCCAATGAATTCAGTACTCCCACAAAACAGCATGCTGTCAAAAGTGAACTACACAAAGGCAGGTAAATGCTATGTGCATGAAACTGGTAAATATTGTTCATCTGTGGTACAGTAAGGCAGGAACTTAATAAATTCAACTGAATAAATCTTTGAGTTGTCGTCACTTCAGCTACTTCTTTCAAAGTCTTCAAAGTCAACGGATTAATTCCAATTTCTGGCATTGTTTTTTTATAGTCATTTATGCCATATAAATGAAAGTATTTATGTCCGATTCATCCCTTCTAATATATTTGTGCTCTATCAGCCATTCAATTTGTTCCTTGATCATTTTTTTCTGTGGCAAAAACATATTTTTAAGTATTTCTACAAGTTCTGTCTGTAGCTGAGCATTTGTGATTTTTTTCCGCATCTTCATGATTTGTATGATCGCTTCCTAGAAAAAAAATCAAAAGAGAATCAGAATTTTATATAAACACCAATTTCATATATAATAGCTTCTAGTATCTCAGTTCTTAAGATTGAAAATGTTTGAAAACTTGTTCATATTTTATTAAAGCAATTTAAACAGCAATCTGTAATCCAAATAGCTTTCTTCCAGGCTATCTACAAAATGTAATGATTTCTTCCAAATTTCTTAAAAATTGTTACTCATACACCCTGAAGATTGTGACATAATCAACTGAATTCAGAATATACTACATAAAACACTAACATCTAAACATAACAGAAGGGTCCCGACACAAAACATCGCCTGTCCATTCCCTCACCTCCGCTGAATTTGTGTGTTTTGCCCAACATTCCAGCATGTGCAGGCTTGTGGTTACATCACATCAATATATAGTAGTTATTTTAAAAAAAAACATGAAGGCTATTGAAGAACAAACCTTCATTCATTGTACCTGATCACATTTAAGTTTTCCAAGATATAATTCAAATGAATAACTGAAGTGCAGTTACCATTATTAAATAAAGACAAAAGCTTTTTTGTACATAGTAAAATTCCCCAAATCATAATGAATAAGAGGGGAATACAAGAGGCATAGATAGGGTAGCCATTCAGAACCTTTTTCCTACAGTGGAAATGTCCAACACTAGAGGGCCTAGCTATAAGGTGAGAGGGGGAACGTTTAATGAAGATGCAGGAGGCAAGTTTTTTTTTTTACACAGAGGGTGATGTGGGCTTGGAACTCATTGCCAGGGGTCGTGGTGGTGGCAGATACGATAGTGGCATTTAAGAGGATTTGGTCACAAGGAAATGCAGGGAATAAAGGGATATGAATCATGTGCGAAGAAGGGTCTCAACCCGAAACGTCACCCATTCCTTCTCTCCAGAGATGCTGCCTGTCCCGCTGAGTTACTCCAGCATTTTGTGTCTATCTTCAGCTAGGCACCATACTATTCCTGAGCTGTACTATTCTATGTTCTAATAAACTGTTG
The DNA here is from genome assembly GCA_035221665.1 of Okamejei kenojei. Classification (NCBI taxonomy): domain Eukaryota; kingdom Metazoa; phylum Chordata; class Chondrichthyes; order Rajiformes; family Rajidae; genus Okamejei; species Okamejei kenojei. Next base: position 64,729,031 of record CM069136.1, on the reverse strand, counting down.
AAAAGGACAAATGCTGAAATGTTACCATATCTCTTTCCATTATTTTTTCCTGACCCCACTGTTTCTGACATTTTCTGTTTTTATTTCTGTTTTTCAATGTCCAAGAGTATTTTGCTTTTGTGACCAAGTAATTTATGTTTTGATGTCAGTGAAGGACGGAAGGATACTAAACCATTCATGAGAAGAACGCTGCTGGTATTCATATCTTTGGCATCAACGCACTATGGTTAAATAGTGGTCATAATATGGCATTAATAATCCTGGGGCAAATTTGAATCCTATCATGACAGCTTAATTTATTATCCTCCATGTTTAAAGCACAAAGTGTTGGAGTAACTCAGCGCCTGTGGAGGCAATGGACAGGTGACGATTCGGGACGTGACAATAGGCAACAGCATTTGAATTTAACAACCCATTTAAAAACAATGGCATCAAAACTCAGCAATCCCAACTGTACTTCACCATCAACCTAAAATAAACTCAAATTCTGAAGTGCTTATAAAATCAGGCAAGAATAAGCTAATTTCAAGATTTTAAGATAGCCATTAAAGTAATCATCACTTCAAGTACAGGCAACCCCCACATTACGAGAGGGGAAGGGTTGTGTTCCTGGAAAAGGTCTGTACCGCAATCTTCTGGTACAAAGTCATATTATTTGCGCATGCACCAAGAAAGTGGGATTAAAATAAAATAAAATTTTAAACTGTTACGTGAACTGCTGTAAGGTGTGGGGGTGACATGTGTAATATACATGCCATGCGAAGTGATGAAGAGCTAAAGGCCAATAGAACATGTTTTCCTAGCACAAGTACTTCTTAGAATCGGATACTAATGAAAGATAAAACTAGTAAAGAATGTCACCATTTCATTCCAGCAGTCTGATCATTGAGTACATATTGAAACTTTAATTCTCCTGAAATCTCAGCCAATCTTTGCTTGTTTAATTTGCAAATCCTGAATCAATACAACTTCTGAATCTTAGCCGAAACTAAGGGAAACAACTCCATGGACTTAAAGTCCTATCATCATGGGCTCCATCCTATCATCATGGGCTCACCAAAAGCAGAAATAAATTAGCTTAGAATCAGATGAGTGAACTTATTTAAAAAGCATTGCTGCCTCACGTGGCGGGAAGTTCAGAATCTTCATACTGGAACCAATGTCATGTTAAAAGGACATGCCTTCTTTACTAATTTACTCCATGAAGAGCCACAAAAAGGGAAAATTGTTACCATGTTTGAGAATTCCTGCTTTTGCTTCAGACTAATCTGATGAATTTGTTTACTGACATCTATCAGTACTGACAAAGATTTTCAATTATTGTCTCAGAATAATTTTAGGTTACGTGAACCTCAGTTAAACTCATGGAAATTTATAAATGACTGGGGAGCTTTGGGAATTGTAATTGATTGAGCAGAATTGTTCTAAGCACCTTTAATTAAAAAAATGTTAAAGTATCTAATTATCTAAAAATATAATCTAAGCATAATTGTAAAGTGAAATTCAATTTTTTGAGTTTGCAAAAATTCTTTTAAAATAATACTGGAAGTTATGTCCAAATTTGTAGTATATGGAAAGAGTGTGGAATACGATCCACTTGTTTTTTTTTTAAAGTGCCTTTACAGTTCTTGACAACTCAAAGACCTAATTCAAATGGCCATTCTTTAATAAAGTATATGAGAGTTATTGAACCACATGCATGTATCACATGCATGTTATTTAATTACTATTAAATCACCAAGAAAAAATAATCACAGAGTACTGATCCAAATTTCCAGTGTCAATTAACACAAGGCTCCTGGTTTGTGCTGAGATTACCACATATTTTGACATATTAATCTTCCCTTAAGATGAAAAATATTAGATGTTCATATACACGAAATTATACCTGTGTTCGTAATATTCTGAGCTGAACTATTCCTTCGTTTTCTTCTTCTCTCATTCTCTCCGTTGTTAGCTGCAATCTTCCGATTAAATTAATCTTTCCCCTCTTCTGAACTTTGCTGTTTTTGCTACAAGAGATAAATGAAGCCTATTTTGAAAAGGTCTAATATTGGATGTAATCATTTTAAACTTGTTGAGTCAAATAAAAATGGGAATGAACTCTGCCAAATAACAGCATTATTACACTGCAAAGGATACATGTTTCATAAAATAATTCACATATAATCACAACTGTCAATTTCCTCACATGAAGACACAATAAACTGCAGATACAGTAAAATTGAGCACAAATAAAAACCACTAGATGAACAGGACACACAGCATTGGGACTGAAACAATGTCTATTTCCTTCCGCCTGACCTGCAGAGTTCCATCAGCATTTTGGTTTGTGCTCAATTTCCTCACAGCTACAGTCAAAAAAGGCATAAAAATAATTCCCAGCCCCTTAATTCCCAAATTGGTTAGCGACCATCTAAACAGTATGAAACACAGAAAATAAAAAGCAAAGCATATTTCAACTAGAGGAATTTCGCTGAAAAGTAGAGGTTCTGTGGCAGAAACATGAGACATGTATTATTGCATGTTTACCGTTTATTCTGTGCTTCATGCGAACAAAGAATTTCTTCGCACCTTACGATACAACTTTATTTATCCCAACGCAACACAAAAATACCTTGCTCTATATTACAATGAACTAATCTGAATCTTTATGTTCAAGTTCCTTTTAATTAACAAGTCAATTTCTATTGATGGGGGATAGTCTGTAATATTTTGTTGCTGAGGTAAGATTAGAGTTCTGCAGGTTGATTCAAGAACCTGATGATTGTAGGAAAGATCCTGAACCTGGTGGTGTGGGACTTCAGACTTCTGTGCCTACTGCCCAACAATAGCAACAAGAAGACATGTCCTAAATGGTGGGGATCCTTGATGATAGATGTCGCCTTCTTGAGGCAGTGTCTCATGTAGATGCTTTCGATGGTGGGAAGAGCTGTGCCAATGATGGTCCGGGCTGAGTCCACCACTCTCTACACCATTTAGTGTTCCTGTACATTAGAAATGCTATATCAAGCCACTTCACAACCAGTCAGGATGCGTTTTAAAGTGTATCTACAGACGTTAGAATATTTGGTGACATATCAGAATTTATTTAAACTTCTCAGTAAATAGAATCACAGCACATCTTTGTGATTACATCAACGTGATGGGCCCAAGATAGGTCATGCACGATGTTAATACCTAGGAATTTGAAGCTGCTAACTCTCTCCACTACCAGACCACCACCGGTGAATATATAGATGGCGTTGGAGCTGTGCTCAGCTTCACAGTCAAGGGTGTAAAGAGTCAATATAAGTAAGCAGCCTTGAAGTCCACCTGTGTCAGTGAGGAGATGTTGCTTCCAAACTGCACTGATTGAAATCTGCTGATGAGGAAGTCAAGGATCCGGTTGCAGAGGAAGATACAGAGGCCCAGGTCTTGGAGTTTGGCAATGACTTGAGAGAATAATTGTGTTGAAAGTCAAGTTGCAGTTGAAGAACAGCAGCCTGACAAACGTGTTCCTGATATCCAGATGGTCCAGAGCATAATGAAGAGCCAATGAGATGGCATTTGGTATTGACCTTATATTCCGGCTTATTCCACATCAGAATAATTAATGAATTATAACGTTCAAAGGCTAGACATGCTTATCAGGCATTAACATTAACTTCTTTGTTCATTGCGTATGGAAATACGCGTACCCTTATTAATCTGCTAAATTGTTTCTTCATTTCTTTCACCTCTTGTCTTCTCCCAAGTTAAAAGCAGTAAAATGTTCCACCAAACTGGATCATCGTTTTCCGGTAGGCACATTCCGTTGGATACGTTACCACTCGCTTGAGCTGATACAACAAACTGCACTGTACATTGCTTACTCTGCCTCTGGAAGAGCTTTCATATCTCAGAAGTGAGATTTACAGTTCTCTGTATATGTCAAAAACAGACTGAGATCTACCTATAAAACCATCTGGAAAGTTAACTCAGCTTGAAGTTAGTTTAGGACAGAATAGTCTATGTTAATATTTTATAACTTCAAACAAAATAAAGTAGCAGTAAACAATTAAATAAAAACAGGTTTTTGTTCAACCTATTTATCTTAATATTTGAATACCTTTACTGAGACTAGTTTTCATACTTACATTAAAGAGAAGTCTTGGTTCACTGAGAAAAGTGTGCCTTCAGTGAAGTCTTTGGGTGAGCTGGCTTGAGGTTCATGGAGTAAAACCTGACGTTTCAATTTTGGAAAAGCTACAAGAGACTTTTTGAAATAAAAGAAAAACGTAAGAATGTCAGTTCCAATGTATATTTATTTAACAGGAAGACCAAAAAAAATTTATCACATCTTTGAAGGCAAAAATGATACTGACATAAATCAAGGCTCTTTATCTGAAAGCATGCAGCATTCATCAGAATGTACATTAATTAACGGCTTAGACAGAAAGTCATACAGCACAGCAAGAGGCCCTTTGGTCCATCAGATCCATGCTCATCATCAATTATCTATCTAACTAATCTCATTTATTAGCATCACCCAGAAGGGCTGAGGAGACAGGGTTCATGGAGTCACACATCACAGAACGATTCATGCCGACCAAGATGCCCCATCTAAGCTAGTCCTTTTTGCCTGCATTTGGCCTATATCCCTCTAAACTTTTCATATCCATGTACCTGTGTCTTTAAAATGTTGTTATCGTATCTGCCTCAACTACTGCTCCAGCAGCTCATTCTATATACCCAATCACCCTGGCTTCACAAGCTTAGTCAGGGAGGCACAGCAGTAGTGCAGGTTAGAGGGTAAATTGGTTTCTGGAAATTGTTCCTGATGTGTAGGGTAGTGCTGGTGTGTGGGTGATCACTGGTCGGCATGAACACGGTGTGTCAAAGGGCCTGTTTCCATGCTCTAAACTAAAATAGTCCTTATTTCCATTTTATTATTGTGAATAATCCCATTCAAGTACAATTATGCTAAAAGGAAGGTTACTGTTGTTTTGGGCATTACAAAGTCTACTACTTCAAATTGAAAGGATGTATAGTTGTTGGGAAAAAAAAGATAACATACCCATAATGTCCTCCTAAGTTCTGCATCTGGAAGTTCAGTTGCTAATTTTAAATTTTCAAAACTGATCTTTTCTCTTGGTCTTTGGTTCCAGGCAAACAGTACTGCCAATTGAAATGTGGTAACCTCTAAATCATACTGGCCAACCTCATTTTTGAAAGTTATCTGTTTTGGGAGTAAAAAAAACCCCTTTACTACACAATATGAGAATGCAGATTGTTTTATTCATTGAAACAAAAGGAATGCAACATGCTAAATCAAATAAAATAGTAAGATTAAATGAGAACTTACCAGTTTGAAGTTTGATCTTTATTTTATCAGGAGTTACGATGAGGGATTACGCGAAGACCCCGCCAGCATGCATGCGCAACATTCTTCACAGCAGCGGTGTGATATCACAGATAACAGAAGTTGACTGAATGTATAGTAAGATAAGAGAACTAAAATACCAGTTGACCTTTATATAGAGGGTTGGGAGCGGAGGGCACGTAATCCCTCATCGTAACTCCTCATAAAATAAAGATTAAACTGGTAAGTTCTCGTTTAATCTTGTACTATTTTACTTCGGAGTCACGTGAGTGACTACGTGAAGATTTCAAAGCTCTGTGATTTCATGCCGTGGAGACGAGTCCATGCATCACACACTGCATAAGTAAAGAGCTAATTTTTAATAATGCATACAGACATGACATAGGTATAGACATGTTGATGCTATTAATTCAGTATTCAGTATTTACTTTAATCTCATTTTAACTTGAGTACTGACACACACAGAAGAAACAAAATTGTGTTTCTCAATCAGTTCCCATCAGCGCAGTTAATAAAACAGAATAAATACATACAACTTTAAAAAAATAAAACGAACATACCTAAAAGTAGGCCTAAAATTTGAATTAAAAACAGACATTTAGACCGAACAATAGCATGGTTTGACAGGTGCCTAGCTGTCAAAGTATGGGCGAGGTTAGATGATTTGGTGTGTGATGTATGGGGAGGGGACACAGTCGGTTAACCAGTCTTATAGCCTGTGTAGCATCCTGCTGGTTTTGCAGCTGATGCTCCTGTACCTCTTCCCAGATGGCAGAATGGAGAAGATGTTATGTGATGGGTGATGTGGCTCCTTAATAATGGAGATGGCTTTTTAATGGACACATAGTGATAATAGTAATCTCCTTCAACCGGGAGGAACTATGACATAGACTTAAAAAGAGTTAGCAAATACCCCTGGTCTGGCAAAGGGTATTTCTGAAATGTTTGGAAATCTTTCGTTAGACCATCCTGCAGCCGCCAGGTGGTCCCGCGAACGTCCATCCCCTGCTGCTGATATAGTTGTAGCCTGGGTGGAGTGAGACTTGTATGTCAGTGTTCACTCCTGTATCCCAGAACCCATATTAACCACCGGGTGATCGTCTGTATTGATATTTTCTTATGAGGCTTCATGTGACTAACAATCATTGCTAGTTCAGAGTACCTTAGGCTCTAGTGACCTTAACATACTGGTGTAGATGTGTGGCCACATACAACTGAAGGTCCACGGGATATGCCAACAATTCTAGTTTGAGACCTAATCTCCCTGGCGTATGATGCTGATTAAGTCATAACATTAATGTAATTTCCGTGCAGAATAATCATCTTGTCCAGTCACCGCTATGCAAAACTGAACCCGTTGTGCTGACTCAGCGCCATGAGCATAACCACTTGGTTAGTGAGCCATGGACAGGGATGTTCCAATGTTAACATCCCAATCTCTGCGTCCCTGGCCTGCGGGGTGTCGAGCTAAAGATACCCTTCATAATCTAGATATCAGAAGGTGACCCGACAGAGTGGATACTGCTCCTCGCAGCCAATATGTTGAGTAGGCACGTGCGGCACAGTAAATGGCACTCTTTTAATGATTGTCAACACCCCATATGCAACTGAACTTCAAGGCGTCAGTCATCCGTGTTAACTTATATGTTAACAAAATACTTACCATCTCTATAAAGGAAGTACTGTTTGTTTGGTGCTATCCCTACAATTGCAGTGAGCATGTCCATAGTTTGGTTTGACAATTCTTAGCAGCAGGAACGGTCTTCCCAGTCTGCAAGTCAAAGAATTGATTTATGTATGCAGAGGATGGTTTCCCGGTCACGGCTAACCAGCAATATTGTACCTGGAAATAACCATATAAGGTTCTATCATCATTCCCAACATCAGCGGGAATCATGGCTGTATAGGCCAGTCAGGCACTCCGAAAATGCCTGAAGCGGGAATTGCTGAATTTGCAAGACCCGCCTGGTAAGGTAAAATGGAGGGACACAATGAGCATTCTTCCCAGTGTAGCGAGAATCATCTATCGCCACTGATATGCCACGTATTTTGCAACTGGCGACTGAGCCTGGATGCAACATTTTGATCTTTAGGTGTTCCATCGAGCCCACAATGTCCTTGAATACTTGCGATTCCACATTTATCCGGTGTTGTCATTGCGTTTTCCTGCTGATACGCCAATGCCAATGAAGTTAGGTAAACTATTACCGGATACTTTGACTTGATTGCACCCATGTGATTAACATATAATAGCACCAGAGTGTATCAAGTTAGACTTGAGCATGCAGATTACGCATATTCGCACAAACCTTTAATCCACAGAATGCACCTAATGTGAATAGGTAGTTGATACCATATAACTGAATAATTGGTAACTCATGCAAACCCCATCCGCCTCCGTAACTAAAGATGATATTTAGTAATTATCCATCTTTAAGCAATAGCATCAGTTAGTAATTAACTAATGAGTACTGATGAAGGTTAGTGGGGCAATGCTGAATACTGTTTGTCCACCATGGTGACTTTGATAGTTTCAGCTAGAAATAGCATAGGTGTGGTAGTAATGACCTACATGGTACCTGTGAGCTTGCTCCTTTGCATGCCGTATAGCTCTGATGGTGCAAAAGGCGCAAATAGTACAGCTGAACCCAATATATTGCCAATCCCAGACAGTTTAATAGAGTTAAAGGTAATCCTAATACTCAATAATTTCAGTTGGCATCAATTTAAATTTAACTGGATGGATGAGAATCTAATTTCTGTACAATAGTTTGTGGCTGATACTACTGATTTGGCAAAACACAACGTTTTAGAACATCATCTAGATAGCCCATAATAATAGCTTTGGTTCTGAGCAGCCGAGCACTGGTTTTAGTAATTTGGTAGATAGCCTGGGGCTGAAGTTTGCCCATTTTGGGGGTCTGTGCATGTATGTAAACAAAGCATGGTGCACAGACACCACCATCATTGAGAGTGACTGCTCAGCCAACCTTGAGTTCCTCTTGGTTAAGTGCAGACCGTTCAAGTGCAGACTTCAATCACTCCAACCTGAAGACTGTACTCCCCAAATTCCACCAACATGTCTCCTTCGCCACTAGAGAGGACAAAACACTGGACAAAGTCTACACCAACATGGCTGAAGCGTACAAATCCATCCCCCTCCCCCACCTTGGTCAGTCTGATCACTTATCATTGTTTCTGCTCCCCAAGTACTCCCCACTCATCAGATGCGTTAAACCCACAGTGAGGACAGTCAAGGTTTGGTCAGATGAAGCGGACTCCACACTCCAGCAGTGTTTTGGTAACACTGACTGGGATGCGTTTGCAGCTCAGGCCACCCTTGACTCCCACACTGACATTGACGCCTATACTTCCTCTGTTCTGGACTTCATCAACTCCTCCATCAACAGTGTCACCACTCTCAAACAAATCACCACATACCCGAATCAGAAGCCATGGATGAACAGCGAGGTCAGGCTACTCCTGAAAGCACAGGACTCGGCTTTCAGGTCAGGCGATGCCTGTGCCTATAGTTCATCGAGGACCAATCTGAAGAGGGGCATCAAGAACGCCAAGCACAGATACAAGCTGTGGATCGAGGAGCACTTCGACAGCAACTCCGACCCCCGACGCATGTGGCATGGCATCCAGGCCATCACTGACTACAGAGCCACCAACTCCACCCCCACTTCCAGCGACGCATCCTTCCTCAAGGAACTCAATCACTTTTATGGCCGCTTTGAAAAGGACAACCAAGAGTTGGCCATCAAGGCTGTGCTCCCCGATGACCACCAGCCCCTCACACTCAAACCCTATGACGTGCACGTGGCACTGAGTAGGATCAATGTACGTAAGGCTGCTGGCCCTGACGGCATCCCCGGGCGTGTCCTCAGGACCTGTGCTGCACAGCTGACAGACGTCTGGACTGACATCTTCAACCTGTCACTTGCCCAGGCAGTTGTCCCCGCGGGCCTTAAAACTACCTCCATCGTGCCGGTGCCAAAACACTCCACTGCGGCGAGCCTCAACGACTTCCGCCCAGTTGCACTCACCCCTATCATCGCCAAGTGCTTTGAAAGGCTGGTCATGGCACACCTCAAATGCCGCCTACCTCCCACTCTGGACCCCTACCAGTTTGCATACCGCAAGAACAGGAGCATGGAGGATGCCATCTAAATGGCACTCCACTCCGCCCTCTCCCACCTCGACAACAGCAACATTTATGAGAGAATGCTGTTCATCGACTACAGCTCAGCATTTAACACCATTATCCCCTCTAAATTGATCACCAAACTCGATGACCTGGGCATCAACCCCTCCCTCTGCAATTGGTTACTGGACTTTCTAACCAACAGACCACAGTCAGTTAGGTTGGATAACCACTCCTCTTTTACCCTCACCCTGAACACTGGCGTACCCCAGGACTGCGTGCTGAGCCTCCTCCTCTACTCCCTCTTCACCTACGACTGCATACCTGTACATGTTACCAACACCATCATCAAGTATGCAGATGACACAACAGTGATTGGCCTCATCAGCGACAACGATGAGTCGGTCTACAGGGAGGAGGTTCAGCTCCTAACAGCATGGTGTGCCGACAATAACCTGGCCCTCAACTCCAAGAAGACCAAGGAGCTCTTTGTCGACTTCAGGAGATCGAGAGGCTGCACGCACAACCCCATCCATATCAACGGGACGGAGGTGGAACGTGTCTTCAGCTTCAGGTTCCTCGGGGTCAACATCTCCGATGACCTCTCCTGGACCCACAACGCATCCTCGCTGATCAAGAAGGCTCACCAGCGTCTCTTAAACATAGAAACATAGAAATTAGGTGCAGGAGTAGGCCATTCAGCCCTTCGAGCCTGCACCGCCATTCAATATGATCAGCTGATCATCCAACTCAGTATCCCGTACCTGCCTTCTCTCCATACCCTCTGATCCCCTTAGCCACTAAGTCTCCTGAGGAGACTTAAGAAGGTCCACCTGTCTCCCCAGATTCTGGTGAACTTCTACCACTGCACCATCGAGAGCATCCTTACCAACTGCATCACAGTATGGTATGGCAACTGCTCTGTTGCCGACCGGAAAGCTCTGCAGAGGGTGGTGAAGATCGCCCAACGCATCACAGGCTCCTCACTCCCCTCCATTGAGTCTGTCCATAGTAAACGATGCCTATGCAGGGCGCACAGCACCGCCAGGGACAGCTCACACCCCAACCATAGACTGTTTATCCTCCTCCCATCTGGGAGACGCTACAGGTCCCTCCGCTGCCGTACCAGCAGGCTCAAGAACAGCTTCTTCCCTGCGGCTGTCACACTTCTCAACGCTGCACCTCAATGACTGCCTGTCTCCACACCTTCCCCCTTCCCCCCCCCCCCCCCCCCCCCCGGACTATCCGATCACCAGCAAATTGCACGGATACCACTGTATATGTATAGATGTATATACTCATACTACTGCGCAATTACTTGTTTATTCGTAAGTTCGCCCTTCCCAGATACCAACTGCATTTCGTTGTCTCTGTATTGTACACTGCACAATAACAATTAAAGATTGAATTGAATTGATTTTTGTATGTTTTTGACTGTACCATTCTTCCATCCAGCTAAATTTCAAATATCTTTGGTGAGCCCAGTGAGTGGAAACTGTTCCCCTGTTGTGAGACAGTAATTAAGTTTTCTATTCAGAAAAGTCTATACTGCATATGCGAGTTGAACCGGTATCTTTTATTGTGACAATGAGCGGCCCGCAACTGCGGCCTGTCTTGAAAGGCAACTCTGTTTTGCATAAAACAAGTGTAAACTTACCAACTTGTAAATGGTCCACATATCTCATATTTCGGAAAGAACCAGACCCACCTGTCTTCATGGTTATTGGTGGTCTTGTGGTAAGCCCAAAGGCCGCTGGTGTGGGTTCTAATTCCGTCCCAGCTTAGGATTGCTGGGGTGCGTGGACCCAATTTCCTGAGGACCGGTTTGGGCCTTGGCCTGAAAGGCCTGGCACCAGTTTTAAAGCCGCCACCAGCTTCAGTGAAACGCTTGTTGTCGAAAGCGGCGTGGGGTGTGTTGCCGTGGTACCTTGAGAAGCTGGACAGCTTCTCCGGCTTCTTCATCCAGGTCGTATCTGTTTGGGCAGGTTCCTGAAGAGAGGATTCGGCAGCTGGACATAGCTGGCCTCAGTTGAACCTGCAGATTTTGAATTTAAGGCAGGTCCTTTGGCGTTCTTCTGGAAGCAGTTCATTTTGAAGTGTGCATTGTACCCCCACATAGCGTTGCTCAATGCTGATCGTTTCATGAACAATTTTGCAGGTGCATGGTATCCCACCGCTGGCACCTGTCTAGTAATGATGTGGCGTGAGATGGCTGCTCCTTCACGAGGGAACTCTGGCCTTCAGGTTTCTTCGTTAGCGAAGGCCTTGATGCCATGTCAGAATTTTCTGGAACCTCACGCTTGTACTCCAGTATGTTCCCTGGACATAATTCCGAGTCTTCCGCTTCATGCAGGATTCATAGGCGGTGGCCTTCCAGCCCGGACCCTGCTGATTCTCCGGGGTTATCCGTCGGCGGGAAATTCCTCCGCAGCCGGGGTTATCCGCCGGCGGTATATTCGCAGCCCGGACACTGCCAGGTCTCTGGGCTTACCGCCGGCGGTATATCTCTACTGATATGCCATACATGGATCATGCCAGGAGGGAGAATTAGTGGGATGAGCACTCTCTGACGCTATCCATGCTCCTCATGGGTAAATGGCCAAGAACGTTCCCATGTTGGAGGGGACCCTCCTGGCCTGCCCAGGCCTTTTAGACTCTATTGCCGCTGGAGTCTGAAAAATGCCGCTGGCTATCCGCACTTCTGCGGTCCACAGCCGTGTCTTCACATGGTCCCCTCACGCGGTCCCTGCGGCCGGGTTTCCCCGAGCTGGGTTCATGCCGCGGTTTGCCTTCCCGCGGACCCCTCAGCCGGGTTTCGCCGAACCGCGGCTGAGGGGAAGAGTCATGTGCTAGGTGGGCGGGGGAGAAAACAGAATGAGAGAATTTTAATTGAAGGAATGTACATGATGGCACGTGGTACTGAGGGCCCAGATCAACCTAAGATTTAATGTTCTGGAAAGGGCAGTTTCTGCAACAATGTTTCTTACAGTGTCTTTTGTTTTTTTATGCATTTATGGATGAAAGATTTTTGCCAAATGTAGATATAATTTTTTTTAGTAACAACCGTTCAAAGTACAGCGAGATCAAGAACTGTCACTGAACCTCAGTCAAATTTCCAGCTGCCTTTTAAATGTTTCAAACAATTGAAATAGTTACCACTGCACAATGGTCAACATTAACCTTAATGCGATCAAGACTATTTATTGTCTCTAGTGATATTTACTGTTCTAAAAATAAAACCAATAAAAGCTGTTCACTAAATGTCATATAAGAAAAGCTCAATGGGCAATTGTCTGAAGATTGTTTTTTGTTTTCTTTAAACCAACTGTTCTTTTCCTCTGCTGAACATATCGATCATTATTCAGATCCAAATACAGCACTGTCAGGTCACCTCTGGAGCCTCATATAAATATGTAGCTATTATTCACGGTAATTTAGACAGTCGATTCAATCTTATGACAGACACATCACAACGGAGCTTGATACTCATATTCACCAATCCAAGTCACAAAGAGGAATTTGAAATTCTACTTTTATCATAAGATCAAAGTACGAGGACAAACAACAAACAACACCACATTCAGGGTAAAATAAAATCACAACTTTACTCACATATATGCATTAGTTAACTTTCATAATTTTAAAATTTATATATATTTTTTAAGTTTGACATTTACCCAGATTCTGGCCAAATGAGGCTGCGAGTTATTTTAAAAGTGATTATTTAAAATAGATTTGTATCCTATTACTTTTTATAAATATGAACATTACGTTGTTTTTGACTTTAAGGACAAATTTAACAATCAAACAATTGTAACTCCAGCCCATGGCTAAATATAAACATCATAAGCATTCTCTACTTACAATTCCATTAGACATGAGGTGATGCCAATGTAGCTTTCTACCACTGTGATTTTTTTTGTAAAATTCCTCCACCTCAGGGATAAGGTCTTCAAGTTCAGTCGGTAGAGAAACAAATACTTTCTCAGAGCTTCTAGACCAGGCACCAGCATTTAAAATCTTGATATTCACAGAGTCAGCTAAATCGGGTTGATTATAACCATATTATTTGCATTTCTCATGTAAGCAAAAAGCAGATATACAGATATGAGTTACTCTAGCATTTTGTGTCTATTAATTGAATAGTGTTGATTGATTTTAAATTATCTTTCATTCATGTGTTCTATATCTCTCTACATCACTTTTATATCTCGTTTCCCTTTCTGCTGACATCTGAAGAAGGGTTTCAACCTGAAACATCACCCATTCCATCTCTCCAGAGATGCTGCCTGTCCCACTGAGTTACTCCAGCATTTTGCGTCTATCTTCAGTTTAAACCATATTCTGCAGTTTCTATGCATAATTCAAATTAATATACTCCCCAAAGAAAGTAATACCTGGAAGGGCCAATTTATTGTTTTTGTGCATTTCTTTGAAAACTTGGTTAAGGTCTTCAGATACTTTAATATCCTGAAACATTCTGGCCAACTTGTTCACATAGTCAGCTGGCATTCCCACTTCCTATAAACAAAAAAAAATCTCTATTATAAAAATATTCAGCATTAAAGATTAAAATACAAATACAACTTTGCTAACCAGAGAAATGGTCAGTCTGAATAAAACTGCAGAAATACCTCGTGCTCCAAACTTCACATGGGCAAGCGTGCATTTAGTCATAGGTTAAAAGTAATGTTGAAAGATAAATAATTCCTTAATTAAGGTCATAATTTCAAAATTGTACAAAAGTAGATTCTAATGAAAACAAATTCTTATTTATAGAATGTGTACTGAGAAAAATATTTTAACTCCACTAGAATACCACACATTATACTAAATTAAAAATATTAGTCTAAAACATCGTCAAGACCAGTGAAACTGCACTAAAGGACTTCAGACTCTGATGCACACTTGCCAGAGTGACGGGCTCATTACCCATGAATCTCCACGTGGCATGATTCTGACTTTAGCCTTTTAAGGCTTTTTGATATGTAATCCTAAGATTCATTTTCGATCTCCCAGTTCTAAAACTACCTAATAGCCAATTATATAGAACATTATGAAACTCTTTTTGGAAGATAAGGTACATCCTGGTGTAGAGTTTTCCACAGTTCAGAGTTGTTACTTTTCAGTTCACTTCTATAAATGTTTTTCATGTGTTGACATTAGGTACAGCACAGAAACAATTTAACCTATTTAGATTTGCAGGTGAGGCCGAACTTCCACTCAGAGTATATTGGGTCTCATTCAGATAGAAATATGTAAGAGAATAAAACTTTGAAAACCCAAATAACTAATCCTTATATTTTTCTATTAAATAGAAACATTGACATAATACATTTGCTTAGTGAGTATGCAAGTGATTAAATGATGTCATAAATTCACACTATTAAAAAACAATAGTTTATGTGCAAATATCACATTTAGATATGGACATATTTTCCATACAAATGAGGACATGGACAATTTTCTACATTTGAATCTTTATCCTATATGAACAGTTAACAGGCTAGTGATCACAAGCTTATACTGTGGCGATTATGCAGCAAGGTTGGAATAAACTATTGATGTGACATTGTATCTAATAACTCACTTTGGGAATTTTAATTACATTTTTTTAAACAAATGTTGATGTGCCTTTCACTTCCCCAACACACTGATGGTTAAGGGATACATGTCATCCAAGACATTGCGAAAACACTCTCTTTTCTTCATAGGGATTTTTTATGTCCACCTAAATGAGCAAGATTCATATTTTGTTGGAAATAAAGGTCGGTCAGCTGACCCTTACATTTCACACTAAGTGCTAGACTACATTATATTCCAAAATCTCTGCAACGGTTAAACTATAGCCATCACACTTTGTTAGCATATTAATTACAATTCTAAATTGAGCCTCCTGTATTGCATCACGAGGATCAGCAGCAGACACCATTTAAAAAAAAGTTGTATTTAAAGCACATATATATGTGACTAAAAGTAAGATCTTGACCGCTTTTGGCTCGCTGTGCTTTGATTTCCAAGAGACGCTGCCACCTACGGCCTTCATTTTTGGCCACCTCGCTCAGAGCCCCCCCTCCGCCTGCCTGGACCGGAGGGTTTTTCCCATTGATGAAAATTCAAAGAGATATTAATGGTTTTTTTTTTAATTGTCATTCTCTCTGCTGCCCCTGCTGGTGGGAGGGGAGAAGGACTATAAAACCCAGAAGTGGTGAGCCTCACTCAGTCTCTGCAAGATGGAGGAAGCCAGAGGGTCACGTCCGAGCTCTGAATAACACTGAACCTATGTCTACTCAACTGTGAGTGCCCTTAATGCGGTTTGAAAATTAAAATATGGTTGGTTTGAAGTGAAAAGGCACTGCCTGCAAATGGTTGTTTGGGGGGTTTGGGTTGAAGTGTATGGGTTGAAGTGAAAAGGCACTGCCTGCAAATGGTTGTTTGGGGGGTTTGGGCTGAAGTGAAAAGGCACTGTCTGCAAATGGTTGTTCGGGGGCTTTGGGTTGAAGTGAAAAGGCACTGCCTGCAAATGGTTGTTTGTCTAAACTTGACAACTTCCTGTTTGCACTATATTGATTTTAGATAAAACGCTACCACTTATGGCTGTGATTTTTGGCCATCTTACTCAGCCCCCCTCCGCTCATTGGTTCAGAGGATTCTTCCCATCAATGAAAAACAAAAGTGTTATTAGTGTTTAAAAAATGTTGAGAATCTCTCTCATGTCAATAACACCATGCAGGCCACACCTTTACCGGTGGGTGGGGGAGGGATTATAAAACCCAGAAGTGTGGGTGTGGCTCAGTCTCTGCATGATGGGGGTGGGAGAGGTCACGACACTGTCTTTGCTGTGAACCAACTGAACACACTGAATGTCTACTGAACTGTGAGTGTGGTGTTTTGTGTGGTTTTATGGTGGCTTTTATGGTGGTTTCACCCTGCTTGAAATAGTATGAAACTGCATTTGAATGTGGTGGCCTTGCACCCTGCATGAAATGGTATGAAACTGCATTTGAATTTGGTGGCCTTGCACCCTCCTTGAAATGGTTTGAAACTGCACATGAATTTGATGGCCTTGCACCCTGCTTGAAGTGGTATGAAACTGCACTTGAATTTTGTGGCCTTGCACCCTGCTCAAAGAGGTAAGAAACTGCACTTGAATTTGGTGGCCTTGCACCCTGCTTGATATGGTAGGAAAATGGATTTGAATTTGGTGGCCTTGCACTCTGCTTGAAAAGGAATTTCAAGGAATAGCCGTGAGTCAACTGCCAGCCCACCAGCTGTGAGTGAGCTGCCAGCACATCAGGCTTGAGGGACTGAGCTGCCACCCCAAGAATCCATTTGGCCCACAATGTCCATACTAGCCCTCTGGAGATCAGTAGTCCCTGCAGCCAACAACACCCATACCAGTGCTCCAGAAGCCCCCCCCCCCCCACACTGACCACCAATATTGGAATTGGTGGAGAGGTGGAATATTGCGTCGGGGGACCAGCCCTCCTGTGTGAACATGGGACCTAATGGATCCCACAGTCTAGTGACGAATATGTTTTTGCAATTTGATGCTGCCAACAAATTATTCTGGAAAAACCTGGTGCACTTTAATGATCTAATCTGGAGAAAAGCCTAATGGGTAAACAGGAAAAGTAACATCAGTTGGCCAATTCCCTCCCCAAGTTTAAATATGTGCATTATGTTTTGGGCGAAAACTACCTTCATTTGATTCAACTTTATATTGTGCCCAATGAAAAACATTTTTTAATTCTCAATTTAATATTCTAATGAAGCATTACGATATTTAGGCGTGATGGCAGACAAATCATTTTGCCTTTCAGCTAGTGCCTTTCATGAACGAAGAAAGTGAACTGCAGTTACTAGAGCCAAGTTCCAAAATTGCTTTTACTTGCCATGTTCCTAAATAAATTTAGTAGAGCAAAAGGAAAAATGCATGCCGCAAAACATTCAGAATGGAGATATTTTTACATGTACTTACTCTGAGCCATTCCACCATATTTTCTTCTATTTCACTGTCAGCTGATATATCCAGGATTAAACGTCTTGTTAAGTGAGCTTTATGGTATCGCATAAAGACGTCTTTGTTTTGCACGTATTTTAGTACAAGAAGCTGTTCAAAGAAAATAATGATATTTTAATATTTTTTGCAGAAGTACTCCAACGATAACTTTAAGCAAACAGAGTTATTTTGAGTTATGTATATCGTTAGAACATACAACACACAAAACAAAACATAGAACAATACAAGTAGTACTGGAGTAACTCAGCGGGTCAGGCAGCATCACTGTAGAACATGGATAGACGACGTTTTGGGTCCAGACCCATTTTCAGACAGATTGTGATGGTGGGGCAGGGGGCTGTATGGTAACTCAAATTTCACTGTACCAATAGGTGCATGTGACAATAAGTGTGAACTTGAACTTGAACTAGAGGTGGAATCTGGAAGAGATGTGGTGTAGAACAAAGCCTGACACTTGATAGATGGATACAGGTGTGTGGGTTTATTATTGGCAGATGGTTGGACAAAGGCCAGAGATGATAAGATTAAAAGTTTGAGATAAGAATAGAAAACGTTTGACTCATGAAGCTAGAGGAAGGAATATAGATGCAATGGGTCAGGGAGAGAATGAAAGGGAGAAATGGCTGTAAATCCAGATTGAACACAGGGAAGTGGGGAGAGGCGGGTGTGGAGGAAGAAAATAAACAAACATATAGATCTAAAATAAGTGTGGGTGGGTGGGTGGGGGGGGGGGGGAAGGTTATTTGTAGGTTTGTTACATAAAATTGGAGAATTAATTGTTCATACTTTTAGATTGTAAGCTACCCAAGCAGAATATGGAGGTGCTGTTCGTCTAGTTTGCATATGGCCTCACTCTGGCAACGACGGAGGCCCATTTCTCCCCTTCCCCTCCCTCTCCTGCCTTCCACCTATATTCCTTTCTCTGGCTTCATACCGTATTTCCCGGCAATGAGGACGCTTTTTTTTAACCCAAAAATAAGGCACGGAAATTTGCGTCTCGGAGACCGAAGGTTAGGTTATTAGCCAACAAAGATAGACTTGGCTATCCCTCAGTACACCAACATCAAGAACGATGTTGCTCTACTGAGGGATAGCCAAGTCTATCCCTCATTGCTGGCAGCTGATGAGAAGCGGCTGTAAAGGTACGGCGCTGGTGGCGGGGGGGAAAAGAGTTCCTTTCACAGCAGGTGGGGAGTCTGGCCCGGGTCAGCACGGCCTGGGCTGCACAAATTGGCTGGGCCGCCCAGGGGGCTCGGGACCGGACAGCGGAACAGGCCGAGGCGACCTGGGTGCTGCAGCCAGTCCCGGAGCAGGCGACCTGGGCACTACAGCCCATCCCAGGGCTCGCAGGCGACCTGGGAATTGCAGCTAGTCCCGGGGACGTGAGGGATCTGGAAACTGAAGCCAGTCCCGGGGACACGAGGGATCTGGGAACTGCAGCCAGTCCCGGGGCACGCAGGTGATGTTGCCGAACCGTGGACTAAACAAAACTCTTGATCCTGTCCCGCCATCCTTTTTTCAAAATTTAGCAACTTAAATTGGGGGTGCATCTTCAACGCAGGTGCATATTAATTGCCGGGAAATACGGAAATTCAAACCTCTTCTATCCGACTTTGTCTTTTCAGTTCTGGCTTTTTCCCAACCATCTGCCATTCAAAAATCCCCTCACTCACCAGGCTTTGACCTGCTCCAAACTCTCTTCCAGCTTTCTATTCCCCACCACAGTCAGCCTGAGGAAGGGTCCTGACCCAAATCCTCATCTGTCTATATGTTCCCCCGAGATGCTACCTCACCCGCTAAGTGACGTCATAACTTTCTGTCCGTTTCTAAAAGAGAGAGAGCGAGAGAGCGAGAGAGAGAGAGAGAGCTGATGACGATGAAAAGCAGCCGGGGGGGGGACCAGCCGATCGTGGCTTCCACCAGCGTGGCAGAGCCGGGGGGAGGGGGAGGGGGGAACAGACGATCGTCCCCTGTGATGGGTAGAGAGCAAAGATCCTATAGCGGTATCAACAGCTGTTGATAACTGCCGTTGATAACTGCCAGCTGACAACAGCCGTTTAAAGCCGCTAAGGCAAGATGCGTTCGCCCAGGAGCAAGCGTTAACAGCAAAGAAGCACCGGCTTCTGACTCTCTGGAAACCCACAGCTGGAATGAGAGCGCAGGTGATGGGAGGGGCGGTGCTTCACGAGGAAAAGGTTCAGTGTGAGAGGCGCCACTGATCCGAGATCTGCAGAAGAAAGATCCTATAGCGGAACGGAGCTGTAGAATCTTTGTTTTGCAGAACTTTCTCGATCTTTCTGCACCTTTAATCCACAGCGGTGGGGCCAGGAGGCAGGATGGCCTTGATTGGTGGGATGTGGGCATTGTGACGTAGCAGCTAGCTAGCGGCGATTATATTTTAAAAAGTGAGTTTTGTGAACAACTTTATTCAAAATCAGGGGAAATAATTGAACGAATTTAGAGAGGAGTGCATTTATGAAATCGTAAGCGAAATCTCTACCGAAATTGTAAAAATCTCCGAGTTTGTGCGTCTGGTTTTCAAGGAGATACGTTTCAAATGCAAAATGACATGCACCCACACACACACACAGTTTTAAAAGTATGTAGATATGATTACGTTGGAAGAATTGGATAATTATTGGCAGGGTATGCAAAGGAGCAGATTATTTAAATGTGTAGGAAGGAACTGCAGATGCTGGTTCAAATCAAAGATAGACACAAAATGCCGGAGTAAGCGTCTCGACCCGAAATGCCACCCATTCCTTCTCTCCAGAGATTATTTAAATCATTGGGTAAAATCTGTATCTACAATAGAAGAGTAAACTAGTATTGTGTTAGGCATATACGTACCACTTCTTTTAGTTTTGCTTCAATTTCTTCTGATGTAAGCTTCTTACTAAGGGGCGTTTTTCTTAGTAGCATGTCACAATAATTTGCTAGTAGTTCTGGGCACTTCGATTCAGGCTGAGTTTTTAATCCAACTCTAAATTCAAGGAAAAGAAAAATAAACATTTTTAAGAAACAGTTTTTGAGAATAGCATTTTTATTTCACGTTAGACATAGACAAAAGATTTAATTTTCCAATCATGTCAGATGAGGTCCTGCAATTATTCTAGCCGAACTTCTATTTATTTATATTGAGCCAACCATTAGAACAGCATGCAACAAATCATTTCTTGATCATTTTCCTTAAAAGATTGGAGGTGAAATCATGATTTAAAATTTGTTTGTTTAAAAATATTGAATATCTATCTGGGGATGGGGTCAGACAAATTTTAATCCACACAAATGTGAGTTTTTTCATTTTGAGTTTTCAAATGCAAAAGGAACAATGACATATGAGGTGTCTTGGAGTACAAGTCCATAGTTCAAAAAAAATGGCAACACAAGTCATTAGGTGGTAATGATGACATATGGCATATTTACGATAGTACTGGGCACAGAGTATAAAAAGTTGGTAAGTCAATTTTCGACTGCATAAAAATTCTGGTTCGGCCACATTTGGAGTGCTGTATATGGTCCTGAAGAGGCTGTAGAAGACGTTAATTAAAATATATGATACATTGGAGTGTATTAGACAAACCTGGATTGCTTTTTCTGGAGCATCAGAGGCTGAGGGGTGATAGATGTGCGACACAGTGTTTTCTCCCTTTAAGGTGATAGGTAGAAATTTTAAAAGGCGTTTTGGTTTTGATCTTAAAACAAAAGTAGTAGGTGCTGGGAGCTGGGGAGATGGTAAAAGTGAATACATTAACATTTAAGAGGCATTTAGGCAGACTCATGAACAGGCAGGGAATAGAGTGATGTGGACGACATGCAGACAAATGAAATTTTAGTTTCGATTGGCATCATGGTTGGCACACACATGGTGGGCCGAAGGGCCTGCTCTTGTGCAGTACATTTCTATGTCTCCATGTTTAAAAGGATAAAGAACAGAGTTTTAATAGGTAGAGGTGATTTGATAGTTGCAAAGGAGAATGAAAGAATTTGAATTTTGTACCAAAGAAGGTTATGAAAGGACACGCAAAAGCAGCCATTGACAATATAAGTTGGCACTGCAGATCCCAATAATCAAGGCCTGTGTAGTGCTGCACAAATCCACATTGAAGTTCTGAAATCAGAATCTGGCTCTTGTGCCTATGGGGCAGTAAAATTGGCCTCTTTCACTGGATTACTGCAGGATTTCCCCTTTCAGCTGCTAACTCGTAAGGATTTCCTTACCACTCACTCTTCACTACCTCTGAAAGCACCCATAATTTATCCTTGAGCATTCACATAGCATTCTTCAGCAACATCGTCTTCGACTATGCCTCAAATTTCCCCTGTATGCCAAAACAATTATCTCATCACTACGTCACTCTGCTTTAACAGCATTTCTGATTTATCAGTGACAAGTACAATCTCTTCAATTAAATAACTGAAGACCAAAAAGACCCGTTGTTGGTCCCCGGGATGAATCTCATTCCTTAGCCATTCATTTTTTTTTTAATCACACTGATCAAATTCTGAAGCTGAACTATATTCTTTGCAATCTTGTTAACCACTTGACCTGGAAACTCAATTTTATACGTTCATTAATCCTAAGAGCAGAATTAGGTCATTTGGTCCATCAAGTCAACTCAACCATTCAATCGTGGCTGATCTATCTTTGTCTCTCAATTCCATTCTCCTGCTTTCTCCCCATAACCCCCGACACCCTTACTAATCAAGAATCTGTCAATCTTCACCTTAAAAATACCCAATGATTTGGCCTCCACATCTGTCTATGGCAATGAATTTCACAGATTTATCACCTTCTGATTAAATAAATTCCTCCTCATCTACAAATACGTCCTTTTGTTATGAGGCTATGCCCTCTGGTCCTAGATTAGTGGAAGCATCCTCTTGGCATCCACTCAATCCAGGCCTTTCACTATTCGGTACCAACTATTGCATCCTTCTCCTGAATTTGTCTACTGTTTAATTTCACTTCAACATCTTTGATTATTGTCAATTCAGTTCTGCACTTTCCACTGCACATAGTCCAGTCCAGCCACGCTTGGTGTTTGTGAAACTTTTTACATGGAGAAGTACTCTTAAAAATATTCTTACCCTTTTTGTTTCAATGGCAGTTCAAGTTTAAATATTGTGGCATCATTCACAACTGCTTTATATGCCTGTTCGGAAGTTAAATTTTACAATTAGAGATAAATAATCTGGTAACTAAATGCACAATGCATTTGACCAAATGTATTCCAGTCATGGTCACAATGCTTTTCATAAAGCGAATCAATAAAACATATCCTGATGAATAAAAGCACCATATTAAAAAGAATGTAGATACTAATTACAGTGTTTGATTCAATGAATTTAATTAGGGTAAAACAGCAGTCTATGTAAATAGGAGAGATTTACATTTAGTAACAGGGATGTTAGTTACCTTGTAGCAAACTTAGTTTAGTTTAGGGATACAGCGCAGAAACAGGCCCCTTGGCCCACCAAGTCCAGTTCAACCAGTAATCCCCGTACACTCGCACTATCCTGCACACTAGAGATAATTTCCAATTTTACCTAAGCCAATTAATCTACAGACCTGTACATCTTTGGAGTGTGGAAGGAAACCAAATTAAACTCCACGCAGTCACGGGAAGAACGGACAAACTCCGTACAGACAACACTCGTAGTCTGGATTGAATCTGGACCTCTGGCGCTGTAAAGTAGCAACTCTACCACTACACCACCATATGAAAATATTATAAAATACATGATTCAAAGCTAATATTTTGAAAGCTATCTTAGTTTTCAATAATAAAGCAAAAATCACTTACTTTATCCCTTGCAGTAAGAAAGCGAGGGTCATCTTGAAATGCCTCTTTTACCAATTTACTAAATCTGTTAAACAATGTAAGCAACTGCTCCACATATTTTTCAGAATCCTGCAACAGAAGTAAATTAAGTTGCTTAATATTATATATCATGTAATGTAGCACATGCTGTATTTTTAATACCTGGCCAATGGAAATGATATCTGACCTTGAATACTATCCTTTTGACAGCTGCCAAGTTGCCAATATTACCAACATGATCAGTTACAGCACCAAAGTGGAAGTTTGTTAATGCCATATAGCTGGAAATTACCACTTTCTTTTTAGCAAGACAGCGTAGAGGTCAAAAATATCTATAGACACCATATTAATTTGAGCAAAATATTATGAGCAGCCCAGAGGCACGAATAAGTAGTATTTTTTTTTTTTTTTTAAATATTTTATTTATTAGAGGTAAATACATCAATGTACTTCGCATATATATGTTACAATCATTGTACCCCATAATTTTATGGCTTTTAAAGAAAAAGAATAGAAAGAAAGAAAGAGAGTGAAATAGGTGAAAAGAGTTGTGATAGTGAAAGAGCGTGCCGAAAGGGAGAAGAAACCCTTGGTCGAAGAATTAGAGAAAGGGGGTTAAGAGATAGACCCTAAAAAAAACGAAAAGGAAAAAAAAGCCAGTTACTCTGTTATATATAATCACGCAAAAGGAATCCACCAACTCCATAGTTTTTCATCCCCCCCCCTACCAAGGCCCGAGGTACTCCTGCACCCTATCTTTGTAGCAATTCTATAAATGCAGACCACGTCTGAAAGAAGCGTTCTCATTTTCCTTCAAGACGGAATCTCATATCTTCCAGATGTAGTGTTTCAAACATAGTTGAAATCCACATATTTAATGTTGGTATAGGAGCATTTTTCCAGAATTTTAAGATTAGTTTTTTTCCTATTATTAAGCCGTAATCAAATAAATTATTTTGATACGCATTTAATTCCGGACTACCTTCTGTCATTCCGAAAATAATCCATTCTGGCTTTGGTGTCATTTTTATTCTAAACACTTTTGTGAAAATTTCAAAGATTTCAATCCAAAACCTTTGAATTTTTGTACAAAAGATGAATGAGTGCGCTATAGTAGCTTCTTGACAGTGGCATTTATCACAAATTGGTGAAACGTTAGGGAAAAATGTATTTAATTTAGTTTTTGAGTAGTATAATCTATGTATAATTTTAAATTGTATTAAAATGTGTCTTTAAATTGTATTAAAGTGTGACTGTTAATTGAGCATTTGTGCACATTTAATAAGTATTCTTTCCACCTTTCATTGGAAATTTTTATGCTTAGTTCGTTTTCCCACTCACCTCTAATACCTTCCGTTGTTGGTATTACTGCATTTAGTATAATATTATATATATGTGAAATTAAATATGGTGATTCCGCCTTTGTATTCATTACTTCATCTAGTAAGTCTAATGGCATTTTATGAAATTCATGTGCATGTTTTTTTCAAATAATCACCTATTTGGAAATATTTAAAATACTGATTGTTACCCAGATTGTATTTTAGTTGTAATTGTTTAAATGATAATAGTTTTCCCGTATCATACAAATCTCCCAAAGTTTTAATTCCTGCTCTTTCCCATTGTATGAATGCTTTGTCTGTAATCGAGGGTTTAAACAGAGGTTTTTTTAGCAATAGGAGATAGGAGAGATAAGTTTCTTAATTTTAAATTGTATTTTATTTGTTTCCATTTCTGATTGTACTATGTATAATTGGGTTTTTGTTGTAGTTTGTATTATTCACCGTCGTTGGTGACAGAAGGATCGCACCAATATTAAAGGGGGAGCAGTGCTCTTTTTCCATAATGATCCATTCCGGTTTATGAAGAGCATTATCCAACAATTGAATCATATTTCTAATATTTACCGACCAATAATAATACATAAAATTAAGGAGTGCTAATTCCCCTACTACTTTGAGTTTATTCAGGTGTGGTCTTTGTATTCTATGGGTCTTATAATCCCAAATAAAATTTGTAAAATCTGAGTCCAATTTAAAAAAAAAACTTTTTTGGTAGATATAGTGGGATTGATTGGAACAAGTATAGAATTTATGGTAGAAAAATCATTTTTATGGCGTTTATTCGACCTATTAAGGACATCGGGAGCGGTTTCCAGAATTTAATTAAATTATGTAATTTCTTAAGTACAGGGTTATAGTTTGCTTTAAACATGTCTTGATATCTTCTAGTAATTTCAATGCCCAAGTATTTAAATTTTTCCCCAGCTATTTTAAAAGGAAATTGTACAAGATGTATAGAATAAGTAGTTTCTGCCTGTACATTTTGTTTCCATGCATCGGGGTATAGTTATCATTTTCTGCCCTTCTAAAGCTTCCATAAACAAAACACTATCTAATCATTAAAATCAGAATATTAAAAAAAGATTAAGGTTATTTTGTCAGTTCTCTCAACTAGATATCAATAATGATATCTTCAAAATTATAAATTGAAGAAGTTTCTCAATATGATTTATACATTACTGCAGCTGCAAGTGAAACCTGTTGTTTCAATTTGAACGGGCAAATTTTTGTTCTTAACCAACATGCTTTGAATAGGAAGAGAGTATTTTAGAACAGCAGCTTTCTTTAGTTTTTTGTTGAATAATATTAAAAGCACTTGGCCAGATTCTGTTGATCTACTCGACTTAAACATGAGACTATCCAAATTTCTCTGTTGCCCATATCCTAAATGGAAACAACGCTGTATTTGCCA
Source organism: Okamejei kenojei (assembly GCA_035221665.1). Taxonomy (NCBI): domain Eukaryota; kingdom Metazoa; phylum Chordata; class Chondrichthyes; order Rajiformes; family Rajidae; genus Okamejei; species Okamejei kenojei. The sequence goes on along the minus strand of CM069136.1, from coordinate 64,702,935 downwards.
TCCCTGCTAATCCTATTCCTGGTTAAGCAAAGTCTCGATGTCAAACCTTTTTTTCCCACTAACTCCCATCCTTTCCCTGAAAACTCCTCCAATTTTATCCATCTCCAAAATATCTCCTTATTAGTTCTGATATAGTGAAATGCTGAAAATTTGAAATGTGAACAAAAAATGCTGGAAACACTGAAAAAACTTTCTCTTTCCACAGATGCTGCCTGACTCGACTTCTTCCAACATTTTTTGTGCTTTTAATTCCTACCTCTGTTTCTTTTAAAACTGCACCACTTTGATGGTTTCGTCTCCAGTTCCCCAAGATCCAAAGCTTTGTAATTCCCTTAGTAAATGTCACCTTTCTTTCCTCCTTTGATCCACCCTAAAACCTACATTTTTAACCAAAACCTTGGTCTTCTGCTTAATATCTAGATGGCAATCCCAATTTCCTTTTGACAACACATGGGGATGATCTGAAATGTTTCTGTTACATAACGAAATATAAATAAAAGTCATTCTTGAAACATTACTGTAATCCATTCCCTTCAAGTATGATGCCATAGAGTATTATATGTAAATAATTACCACATTAAAATAATTATAAACATTGGGCAATTTACTTTGTGGTATAACCAGTAAAATAATATAGACCATATTTTGCTTTAGATACTTACAGTAGTTATCGTTTCTGCAGCTGCTACCATATCTGCTAATCCAGCACTAATAATGTGCTCTTCCAAATCTTTTAACATAGGTTCAATCCCATTTGGAACTTTATCCATCAACGTAAACATCAAGTGTAGTTCTACAGATTCATTAATAAATCACATTTATATCAACATAGCAAACACCAATAAAATATTTGCAAGTAAAGAAAGATACAGTACTTTGACTCATGAAGCTAAATTTATTTTAATTATTAATTTTAATTAAAAATGAATAGAAATACTATAGAAATTTCTATCAAAGACCAACAAGGATCCAGTAAAGTATGGAATATTGCCTCATTTTGATTATTTCAGTATTTGGTTATGCAGAAAACCATTGCCACAACATTCTCACAACTAGCTTTGCCATCTGTTGGGTTTTTGAAAATAAAATTCTATGACTTGATCGAGTTGACAATTCACTGCCATTATGCTGTTTTAATCAAGATTAGACGCAATATAGTCCAATAGTCACGATTATATTTATTTTTACATAGTAGTTCTGTACATTAGAAATAGTTTGGATTGAATTCATTTGGAAGCAGAATAGTAGCCATTAACAAACTGGATGCATGGGCGTAGGTGCGCTCTTCATCTTTGGAACTGAGTCAAGGACATTATGCAGCATTTTGCACGGTTGAGTAATTCATATCCAAAGGGAAGATATTTTCAGTGGGCCAAGCAAAGGTACTTTTTCTTCAACGGGTGGCAAATGGACTCCAACACATATGGAAGATACAGTTACATATTTTAGGATGGATCAAAATGGGCAGGCCTACTGAAACCATCTATAACTTATTCAATAAGTTATTCATTTCTTCTCTCCAGAGATGTTGCCTGTCCCGCTGAGTAGCTCCAGCATTTTGTGTCGATCTTTGATGTAAACCAGCATCTGCTGTTCATTCCTACACTTATTCAATAGGCTTTAGTTTGAAAGAGTGAATTTCTAGAATGTAATATGATAGTTACTCATGTAAAAGGCCTTATTCTTTTTTGGTAAGTTATGAAGTATATTCTTTGGAGAATTCTGCTTCAGAAATTGAATAATAGTAAATATTCAGCAATAAGTCCTGACCCAGAAAAGATGAATAGCTAAAATGGGAAACGACTGAAACAGAGGCAAAAAGCTAACACAAAATGGAGAAAATCCTGAAAACTAAATTGCTTTTTGACAGAATAACCTACAAAGCACATTGAAGCCCAGACTACTGTGAGGTCTGACTACAGGAAGAAGATTTGGAGCATAAAGCATAGACTGAGTTGTAATTACACATGCAAAAATTAAGAAGTATTTCAGCTGAAGGATTGAATTTCAATTGAAACTGAAATGATAGGAGAATCATCTTCAAGCCATTTGATCCTGGTGCTGATTGAGCGTTTAATGGCTTTGGAGTTCAGGACGAAGAGGAATCTCATTGAAACATACCGAATAATGAGAAGCCAAGATAGGGGAGAGGATATTCCCAGTAGTGGGAGAATCCAAGACCAGATGGTACCCGAAAAAAAGGTCATACCTTCAGAATGGAGCTAAGGAAGAATTTCTTTAACAAGAGGGTAGTGAGTCTGTGGAATTCATTGCCACAGACAGCAGTGGAGGCCAAGTCATTGGGTATTTTTGTAGCGGAGGTTGATTGGTAAGGATGTCAGAGGTTACGATGAGAAGGCAGAGAATGGGGTTGGGAGGAAAAAAATACTTCTGCCAAGTTCGAATGGCAGCAGAGACTCAATGGGCCAAGTGGCCTAATTCTGCTTCTATGAATTATGATCTTATGACATAAAAGAAAAATATATATAATTTCTAATTAATTACTTCATTAGTGCAAACACTTAACTCCATAAACTAAACAAACTTACTGTCTGTCTCATTGCGTTTGATCATGCCTGGGCATTCAGCAAGAATTGTCTCTTTGAAAGAAGTCACCAGAGCATTCACACAGCACTCCATGAGCTGAAATAAAACTCTTATAATCAGAGTCCTTTACAAGAATAATGCCTTCCACATTAGAATCAGTAAAACAATTACAATGGCATTTATATATCTATGTGTCAGAGGTTATTAGAAGACAGGAGAATGGGGTTAGGAGGGATAGATCAGCCATGATTGAATGGCGTAGTAGACTTGATGGGCCGAATGACCTAATTCTGCTATCACGTAAGATCCTATCTATGATCTATGAAAATCTTAAAGAAATATTTAAAAAGATAATGTTATTACAAATTCATGCAAACTTGAAAGAGAGATGTTAAAGATCAGAAATTACTTACTTAAATTAAGAAATTAGTAAATCATATCTCTAAATAGAAATAAAAATGACCCCCCCCCCCAATATTCATTTCAACAGATCTAGGATTCTCTAGCCAAATGTCATTGAATTCAGCAATACCATTCAAGCCATTAATTCAATATTCAAATAAAATTATCCTAATTTACTTTCTTAACTAAACATACGTGATAGTGAATGTTCCTTTTATTGCAACCAAATCGCGGATTTTGCAAAATAACAAACATAAATAGAGTTGCAGTACGTGTAATCTTAATTTCATTTGGGGCAAATATTTGTGTCCCAGATATTTGAATATTTGAACAATGGCTATTTCACCATTAAATTCAAATTTCACGTTTACCTACTATGCACAAAGATCAAGAACACGCACTTTCTAATACAAGACAAATTAGTGTGACCAAGGCAACTTATCTCATCCGTTGGAGAGATAATTAATTTTGCTTTGTATGTTCTCAAATAATCATTCTATCCAGAGATCAGCAAGAATTTTTAAAGGGTGGTTTGAAGTCAAAATTTCTGGCAGAAACCTGGGAGCATAGACTGATCCCAAACAAAACAGGGGAAGAAGAATAAGCAGAACATAGGGATGGGCAGAGTTAAATCCTCCCCCTCCACCCATGCAGCATCCACCACCGTCCCCAAAATGCACAATTTGTAGAACTTTCATGAGGAAAAACTTACAGCCTGAACTGAGTTGCATTCTCGTCTGGTTTCCAAATATCGAAGTGCCCTTTTTTCCTCTTCTTTTAATTTAGCATCTGCCTGTAAAAGCAATTTTGCTTGTATTAAACAGGTCAATTTTCAATGATACTTTATTGTTACATGTACCTAGGTACAGTGAAATTCTTTGTTTTACAATACACATCTATGCAAGGAGTCGCCACGTATCTGGTGCTGACAAAGCTACATAGTCACGGTGGTTCCCCCTTATTCTCGGCAGCCAACCCCGCTGAGTCCTCCTTTGTTCACAGCAGAGCGACCACCTCTCCCCCTCATACAGTTCGCCAGAGAGCCGTCCCTCCCCTATCTGGTCTTTCAGCCTTCATGCCCCGGGGGTCGCCTCCCGCAGCTGAGCTTGAAGGTGTGAGTGTTTAGACCTCCCTTGGACCTCCTCCTCTCGGCCCTTTGTCCAGCATCAGCCAGTCCAACTCTCTCTTCCTTCCAGTTCTGTGTCTTTAGGAGCGAGTGGAAGGTGAGTCTCAGACCCACTCCATGCAAGTTCCACGACCAGCTTCCAGTCGAAGTTTGGCAACCACCCGCGTGGCCCCGTGTCCATCGGTGGCTCGGGGCTATCACGGCCTGTTTTTTGAACAGCTCTGCCCAAGATCGCCAAAAAATTGCATTGTGGATGTACCTCATACAGTCCATCACACTGACACCCCACCATTGACTTAATCTACATTGTGCACTGCCTCAGAAAACAGCCAACATGATCAAAGACTTGTTCCACCCTCTCCTCTCTTCCGTCAGCAGAAGATACAGAAGCTTGAAAGTGTGCACCAGCAGATACAGAAAGAGCTTTTCTCCCGTTATTAAGCTTCAGAACAGTCCTTCCATAAGCTTGTGTACTGTTCGATTCACCTCTACCCCATTGTGGTCATTGAACTTTGCCTTTGAAAATGGTGCACTTCAATGCTGAGAACTATATTCCCTACTATCTTCCCCTTTACTCACAATCACAATAATACTTTATTAGCCAAGTATGTTTTACAACATTCGAGGAATTTCATTTGCCAAGTCAGTCATACAAATAAAAAGCTACGGAACACACAAAATAAATTTTCACATAAACATCCACCACAGTCATCCCTCCACATTCCTCACTGTGGTGGAAGGCGAAAAAAAGTTCATATCTGTTCCCTTCTATGCTCTCCCACAGCTTGAGTATTCCGTTGACGGGACGATCTGAACTCCTGTAGCCGGCGTTTGGGCCCTCCGCATCGGGGCGATCAGCTCCCGCATCGGGAGGATGTCAGCTCCCCCTTGCCAGCACAAACTTTTAACACACACTTAAAATTTTAAAAAGACGAAAAAACAGACAGACTGTTGGCAGGGCTGCCAATCGTGCGGCGTCCCTGGGGGTAACTCACACCCCCTTAAGTTAGCGGGGCGTGAACTTAACATCGGAGCCGATCCCTTGCCTGGGATCGCTCCAACCGCGGACTTTACCATCAAGGGCTCGCAGTCTCGGGCAAGGCCAAGACGGGAACTCCAATGACGCAGAGGCTTCACCAGCCCTGACCCAGAGTCCGGTCGCCAGCGTGGGGGAGCTGACATCCCCCCTCAATGTACTCTACATAATGTACTTGAGTTTGACTTGACCGTATTTATGTATGTCTGATCTGATTAGAAAGCATGCAAAACAAAGCTTTTCTCTATACCCTGGCACACGCAACAATAATGCAAAACATAAAAGTACGCCATTACTGCATGGATACACACAAGCCATTCTCAGGTTACGAATACTCAACTTATGGACACCCCCTACATCAGAACAATCTCCCATAATATTAGTAAATTCTAAACTTCAACGCATGTACATATGTTCATTCCTACATATGACATAACTTGTTTCCTAACCCTCTCACTTTTATCCATTATTCTTTCTTATCTGTCTTGTGCTTTTGATGTCTTTCAATATAATACCCTATGGTCACCATAGTGTGATTTTTGTGTATTTTCCAACAGGGACAAAAATCAACTAATAGGTGTCTGTAAAAACAGAACCCTTTACCTGGAACCACCTGTATTGGTATTTTACTGTTTCTAAACTTACATATTTCATGTAATTTTGTACACCATTTTGTTGCAAATAAGATGGGGCCTGCGTCCTGTAGAATCGCTCAGTTGAATCTAAATAAGCCTTTTCAAAATTATCACGATAAATCTGAAGCTTGTCTTCTGGATTTGAACACAGGTTGACTGCAATTGGAGAAAAACAAACCTGGTGAGGAAAAATGTTGCATAATACTTGCTAAAATTGAAGCATAAACAAATTACAAATGCAGAACATTGCCCGATCTTTCTTAATCATGCACAGATTTGCAACTTGCAAAAGAATCTGGTCATAGAATTTGTGGTTGCTGTCAAAATTTCTTCAACTATTTATAACCTCAGCTTTCAAACCCAGTTACAACGAATGTCTGCAATTTCATCAGCGTTTCTGTGTGTTTGGGTGTGAGCAAGTGTTAACGACAGCAAGTATTTAATTTACGCAAAAATCATTTCTCAACAGGTGAAATTTTATTTTTAAGTGTATGTTAAAGTTAACTAACTGAATAACAGTATTTAAAAACATTGACAAACAAATTTGCAGGAAAATAAAGCCTATGGTTAGAATGCCACAGGACAATGAAATAAAAAATAACAGATTGCTCTCCAAATACATATGTATCATACAATTTATGGCCAAATTTACATGTAATTCCTTCCCAAAGTTCTGATCATCAACTTACCAGTTTTTTGTTTCACCGTCTAATCAGGAAAGCTACTTTACATAATCTTACCGTAACTTTCTCTGACTCCAATGACCAGTTGTGAGTCAAAGGCTTCTCCTAGACGTTCAGCATGAACTAGCTTCATTGCACTATCTTGAAGGCGATTCTTAATGTTCGAAAAGATTGACTCATTCCAGGTGTCCAGCATAAGCTGAAAGAAAGCATTAAAACATTCAGTGGTGAAGAAAATAATTTCTTGCCTATCTCTATAATACTAAAACTATTCCTGTTGTTTGTGTTTGTGCCGACAATGTGTCAATCTGTTTTTCCTATCTTCTTCCAAAAGCTAGGCCACAGCCTTCCCATTTCCACATACCCTACTCACATTTTTGCCCCGTTGTGGCGATAAACATCTTCCCGTCACATTCCCACCTATATTTCCGATGATATTAATCCTTTAAATTTTAAAAACACACCCATTCCTGAAAAAAAAATTAAAAAACACACCCATTTCTGAAAAAAACCCACAATGCACTCTTAAACAAGGACGGGACACTCTGGGAAGGAGGGGCACTCCAGCACTCGCGGTGAACGAGAAGTCGCAGTGGCTGCTTGCGCCCGACACCTGGTGGCGAGGGTGGTGCCGCGAGCCTGTCTGGAGCCAAGCCTGGTGCTCGAACTGGAGTCACAGCTGAGCCCGGGGCTTGGGATGGGGCCGTGACCGGGGACGAGAAAGAAGCCGTCGCTGGAACCAAGGACAAGCCTGAGTCCGGGGTCAGGGACGAGCCCGGAGATGATGTCAGTGCCTGCACTGGAGCCCAAGCAGCAGCCGAGCTGACGGCTGGATTCTCCAGCCAGGGCCGGGCATGAGAATCAAGCCGCGTTCCAGGCCCTGCCGCTGCTCTACGACCTGGGTAGGTCCTGGGTCAGAAGATGGGAGTGAGGGGAGGAGGATGAGGGAAATGAGGGGGAGGGAGATGGGGTAGGAGGGGGAGTGTGGGGGAGGGGGATGGTGAATGGTGGAAGAGGGAGTTACCCCCTCCCTATCTACCCTCACTCCAACCCTCTCTACCCCCCCTCCCTCACCCTCTCTACCCTCCCTCTGCCCCCCTCCCTCTCTACCCCCCTCCCCTCCCTCTTTACCCCCCCACCCGCTCTAACCCCCCCCCTCCCTCCCTCCCCCCCTACCCCTTCCCCTCTAGGGATTGAAGAGGCGGAGGAGGAAGTGCTAGGGGATGAGGAGAAATGAGCCGCGCCTGCGCAATTGGGGGTTATGCATGCGTAGTACAATATTGCATTAGGGGAACATCTTGCGTTGAGGGAACATCTTGCGTTGGGGGAACGGCTGAGTGGTGGAACCTTGCGTTGGTCTAGTTCAAATATAAAAATGATTGCTGGGATTTCTGTGGTCACCCAACCAATCTTCAGCATTTTCCCCAAAGCCCTCTCAAAGAAAGCAGCCCCAACCTTAACAATGCCCTCTGCTGTGGCAGGACCCATGCGTAAATTCTATTCTAAAGGTAGTGGGGGTAAGAGAATGCAGCGCTGAACTACCCTAAAAGTAATGATCTGCTAAGCCTTTCCCACCACCCAGCTGGATGCTCAGAAACATTTCAAAGCTATGAATTAAAAAAATTAAATTTAAAACATAAAATTATCTATAACTCAAACAATATAAAATTAAAATACACTGACAATCCCACCTAACCTGGGGCAGTCTGGGTGGATTTACCAACAGTAAGCACATTCTGGTCTCAACACGTAGAATTTCTAATGAATAAACTGCCAGGAAGTTCATGTCTTTCATTTTCAATTAAAAATGCACAGGAAAGCAAGTTGCATATCCCCACGAAGCCCTGCCCAATTAATCAGTTAAGATGTGTATTAATTGTTCATTATTACCCCTAAAGCTTTTCATATACTTATATCGTATACTGTTTTAAATGAAATACAGTGCTGACTTACTTGCTACATTCTTGAAAAATCTTAGTTTTTGGCTTTGTCAATATAATAAAAAAGATTAAACTGTCTCATTGTTTACCTACACCACCAGTGGGGGGCATAGCAAGTAATATTTTACATTCTACAGACCAGTTATGGCACATAAACCCAAAGGAAACTTTTACAGGTTCATTATTCTACCTAAGTAACGTCTTAAGGGGAAAAGGAAGACATATCCAGAGGTACCTGAATATCAAAGAACAAAAAAAAACTACCTAAAATCTAACAATTGGTAGAAAAAGTGCATGAGATACAAGAAACCAATGACAATTAGTGGATTACCCAGCACTGTAACGGAAATCTTTGGTCCAAGTAATCAATCCACTCTCCCAGATTTTATGTGAAAAGGGAAATAAATCAACAAAATGCATTTTATTTAATTGTTTCTTGACGCAGGTGACACGGTTTTTTTTAAAGAAAAATCGCAATACGGGCCTTCTTTTCAGTGACAGAACCCCTCCTTTCCTTCAATTGTTGCATTTAAGAGTGAACTGGAAAGGTATTCAAAATTGAATTTGCAGGATTTTGGGGAGAAGACTGCTGCAGTCATCCTACGATACTGCATTTTTCTACAACTATAGCAGAGCTGTGTTCCATTGAAGCCTTTGATTTTTAAATTTATGACCTTTAGGAAAGAACATATTTAAAACATTAAATCCCCATCCACCTACCTTTCGTACAATACTATCCTCCACATTGGATTTCTTATTACTACCCTGTTTGCCCATTAACGTAATTTCTAATTGACAGAAAGGCTTCGGCAAAATGTCACATTGTGTGAAGAACTTCCGCCATTCTGCAATGTAGGCTTTCAATAAAGCAGTATCATCTTGATGGCTTAACACCCTCTGCAAAAGGAAAGAGAGTTAGCTTTTACATCAGAACAAACAAAAATAGTTGGATGAATAAAGTTAAACCAGAAGCAAAACTATGTTTTATAGGGGAGCCACATTGCAACAACACCGATTTAGCTGCCTTATAACCCGTTCCTAATACAATTACAACAAAAAAAAGCCTTGCGCTTAAATATTTAGAGATTGACAGTTTCTCTATATAGGAAAGACAAGGTTGGAAAATGCAAATGAATATGGTTGAGGGGTGAGACAAAGAAGAAATTATAATCTTGTTTATAATCAAGATCCCAAAATTGGAGATCAGAGACAGAGAGGTGGGGCACAAATGATGGTTAGGGGTGGAACCATTTATAGGAAAGGTTGAGGATATAAACACAAAGCATTCGGGTGAGTGACTATCGATTCTGTTCCCCCCCCCCCCCCCCCCCCCAGTTTTTATTTGCAACAAATTTTAATCAGAAAAACAGAACAAATAATTTTAGCTTGTGCTCCGAAAGAACCAAGATGCACAAGGAAAAGATCCTATAATTGCTAAATTAGAACATAATAGTTTACATCGGTCATGAATAATGCAACACATTTTGAACCTTTTCTGATTTGGGCAATTTCTGACATGTGTGTTGTGAATTTAAAAGACCAAATTGTTTAGCGAAAAATGTTATTATTCAAGATTGTATCGATATTATAGCAACAAGAGATACTATTTTACAAACAATAATTAGAAATGATTGTAATTTGCTCAGGAATTATCAGCTGGGTATGCCCGTTCTTTTACCCCACAACAATAATCATTAACCATGTTAAGGATTCATGGATGTGCCTACATTTGCACGGTTTAAACAGTTGCTCCAAAAGTTGTCAAATTTGCATTCCAGTATATGTCCCTGATGATCTGGAAAGATGTCTGCTCACCTTAAGTGTAGAGTTGTATTGATGAAATGTAACCAAAGCTATCATTTGCCAGAACTATCAAAAACAGAAATTAATAGAGCAACAAGAAAATATTCCCCAGATATTGAAAATGTCAGGGCAGTACCAAAGCACAGCAGTTAATGTTGCTGCCTTGTGGTTCCAAAGAGTCAGTTTCATCCTGACCTCAGGTACTACCTCCAGGGTTTATACATTTTGCCCAGTTTCCTCCAACATCCCAAAGATTAGCTATTATAAATTTCCTCTTGACATAGGCCAGTGACAAGAGAACCAAAAAGGTGATAGGCAGAAAGTGCTGGAGTAACTCAGCGGGCCAGGCAGCATCTCTGGAGAAATAAGGTGACGTTTTGGGTTAGAAAAAGTGAAAGTAGAGGCAGGGGGACTGAAAAGTAGGAAAAGGCCAGAGCAATTCAGGACCGGCAACAGATGACCAAGGAAAAGTGGAGCCCACAATCGCCAATTGTTGGCTGGAGAAGAGGCAATAACAGAGGAATACAGGGATGCAGACAGTGGATGGACCACTAGGGTGGTGTAGGGGGGAGCAGGAGAAGGGGGGAATGCGGGGGTTATTTGAAATTAAGAGAAATAACGTTCATACTGTTGCCCAAGTGAAATATGAGGTGCTGTTCCTCCAATTTGCCTGTGGCCTCATTCTGACAGTGGAGGAGGCCCAGGACAGATAAGTAATTATGGGAATGGGACATTTAAAAAAAAATGGGAGTTGATGGGCTTGCAAGAATGAACATGCTTCGGGGCAGTAAGAAGAAGAATGGGACTGGCAAAATTGCTCACGTGGGTGTCAGTTGGGTCTCCTTGAGCCAATTACCTCCTTCCGTGTTGCTATACACAGTAAACCATAAAAAAAGCTGGCATACCTGGATATTATTTGTGACAGCGAATTTCAATTGCTGCTGTTGCATATTTTAGTACAAATGCAAAAGCATATTAAATAGCGATCTTAGTAGCTCAGTAAAAAATTGGTAAGTTTTAAGTATTCCTCAAAATTTCAATGTAACATTAAGTAGAAGTAGTATAAAGATGATAAAGTCCACCACCGATTTTCCGGAAACTAGTGGTCCAGCACCTCCTTTAATCCGGACAAAATTATGAGAGCGCACTTGAAATCCCCCCCAGTCATTCCAAAAATTTGGCGCCTAGGCTGGGTGAGGTGGCCGATCTCAACCCTATCAGGACATAATCAGCCAATCGGCTGATCGAATTTGCCCCCTGCGGCCGGAGTTCTGGAACGTCAGCCCGGCTGGAGCTGGCAGATCCATTCCCATAGCCGACACGCTGCCAATTGGCGGGTTGAATAAGCCCTATGCAGCTGGGGCTCTGGAACTCTGACCCAGCCATAGCCGGCAGATCCGTTCCCATAGACGACTTCCAAGGCTGACTTTGCAGGCTGCTATCTCAGCTTCTCTGCGGCCTAGGCAGGCCATTCAACTCCTCTCGGAGGCAGTGACCTCTGTTGATCATGCAAAACGGATAATGCATAAAGGCTCTTGAACGAAGGGTACCGGAAAATCTATGGAGGACCTGTATCATATTGCTTGTTTTATATTAATAATGTAGCGTTCTAAAAAAAACTAACAAACTTACAGCTTGAGCTTGTTTGATAAAATCTAAAATATCTTCCTTGAGTGCCTGATGAATTTTTGCTGGACCTTTATCATCCCACAAACAGACAGCATGAACATCTCTATAAAATAACAACATTACTTACAATTCAGAATTCTACAAAATATGGGAGATTTTAACTTCAATGAAATTCTAGCACAATATACCTAGAAAAAAATGTTTAATATGTGCGAACCTTGGGTTTACTGCATTTTTTAATTTTATATGACAAGGCTGAATTAAACAGAAAAATAGAATCTCCCATGAATTAAAACTAATGTTTGCCTTTGCAGTCTGAACTACAATGTACAAATCACCTGCAACTTGAATTGGGCAGTCAACGGTAAAGTGATAACATTAGGCTTTGAAATCTGAAGTCAAAGAAAGCCGCACACTCTTTTCATGGTGTGGAATTTCTCTTTCAGACCTTCAGTCAAAAAGAGACAACAGGTATTCGGCGATCATGATATCAAACAGGTTTAGCATCCATTCCCATTGAAGAATTTTCTGACAGCAATCATGCAAAAAGTACAATATTTTAATCTTACGTGGAGCATAAAATAAAGATCAGACATAAATGTGAAAAGGTAGAAAATGAAGCATTACAAGCATTTTTATAACATAATTATTTTCAAATCAGTTATTCTTTGCAGCATTTCTCCTAGGAAATTACAACATGTAAAACTCATTTTCAGGCCCAGAGTATTTTGTCAGACAGAATTATACCCAAGCAGACTAGAAACAAACTCACACATAGCTAATGACCACTTAAAGTTATACAATTTTACTTCGGAGTCACGTGAGTGACTACGTGAAGAAGCCCCGCCTGGCGCTAGAACGGCATTACGTCGACGCTGACGGCAGAAGCAAGAGCTGCAGAGCGCAGCTCCTCGCAGCGGCCGGAACGGACCCGCAGGTAAGTGCAAGGAAAATAGGGGACATTCTAAAAAAGACGTTAAGCTGGTAGAACCAGCAAAAGTGAAAGTAAAATTTAAAATCAGAGTCACGCTGGCGTACTGATTTAGCCAGATAATAAAAAAGAAAAATGGATAAGTCTCAAAGGAAAATTTCGCGGGTAAAAAGATCGTCCCAGGGTGAAGCTAAAGAGTCGGGACAAGAGTTTAGTGCGGATCCGGTTCCGATACCCGCTGATTCACCCGTTAGTGAGACTATAATTTCTCCAGAAATGCAAACCACGGAGGAAAATGTTCCTAGAAAAAGTAAAAAGAAATCCGTGAGGCCCGTGGTTTCTGATAATGACTCTGATAATGAAAGTCCTCCGGATAATAAAGCTATATGGCTTAAAATGGAACATATGGAGAAAGTGCTCCAAAATATAATGAGACAAGGGTCACAGTACCCAGAAGTTTCCCAAAATGACCCTGAGGGGTTTGAATATCCAGAATATGGCTATGTGCCAAATTGGGAATTTGAAACTCCAGATCCAGGATTAAGGGTGGAGGAAGTCTCATTGGATATAATTCCAGGTGTATCAGGGCTGCAAAAGTCAGACCCTGCAAGTGGTGATGTGGATTATGAGTGCACACCACAAATAAAAAGGAGGCCAGATGTGCCTGATATGGCAAAAGATTTTGCTATACCTGAAGGAAGTGGTGAGGCTATGGAAGAAAACCTAGCTACCAGTATTAATTATATGGTATCTCACCAACTTCAAGATTCCAGAATTATATAAAACACCGGAAAATTGCACCTCATTGAAGGTACCTACGGTTAATCCGTCTATATGGACGCCTATGACTCCAGGCATGAGAGGACAAGAAATAAGATTTCAAAGAATCCTCAAACTGATTTCAGCTGCCATTACTGCTTTTGGAAGGCAAATGGATGGGTCGGAAATGGTTAAAATCCAAAAAGATACTTTGGGCTTATTGTGCAATTCCTTTTATGAAATTAATTGTATGTGGAAAATTGCGATTCGGCCCATATTTCATCCAAGGTTTGCAGGTCTGCGTCGTTCAAGTGGTGTTCAAGCTCCTGGTTATCTATTTGGAGAGAACCTGCCTAACAAATAAGAGAAATGGATGAAGAGGCTAAATCTATTAGCCACATGAGACCTTTCGTTTTTGGACAAAAAAGGTATTTTTCGTCAAGAAGGGGATTTTATTTTGGAAACAGAGGCAGGAATATGATAAGAAAATATTACCATCCGACACAGCCTAATGTTCACCCGTATACGGGGAGAAGGAGACCACCACGTTCATATGGAGAGGTACAAAAAATGTATTCTATTCTTAAAGAAACTGTGGACAAATCTCCAGTTGGAGAGAGATTACAAATGTTTTATGATGAATGGCTTGCCATCACATCTGATCGGTTTATTTTACAAACAGTTTCAGGAGCTACTATAACATTCAAAGAAGGTGTTAACTCTCCGGTACAAAATAAAACTGTTTATGGTTTCATGTTTTCTGCTATTGAAGAGGCAGAAATTAATGTGGAAATTGACAAATTGTTCAAAAAAGGTGTTATTGAAAAAACTGTTGGTCATAAACATCAATTTGTGTCAAATATCTTTCCAAGAAGTAAAAAAGATGGTGGTTGCAGAAATATTCTGGACCTTACAAACTTTAATACATTTGTCGAGTATAAACATTTTAAGATGGAAACGTTCAACACTACAAGACATTTGATATCAGCAGGTTGTTATATGGCTACAATTGATTTAAAGGATGCGTACTATTCAGTACCAATACATCAATTTTTTTCGAAGGTATTTAAAATTTAATTGGCTGGGACAGCTGTGGCAATTTAAAGCTTTACCAAATGGGTTAAGTTCAGCTCCGAGGCTCTTCACAAAGCTGTTGAAACCAGCTTTAGCACAATTAAGAGCACAAAAGCACATCATTATGGCTTATCTGGATGACATTTTAATTATCAGTAGTAATCAGGAATCAGCTGTAAAAATCAGTTTTCAGCAACTAAAACTTTATTTGAGAAGTTAGGTTTCTTGATTCATCCAATTAAGTCCCAGCTGCAGCCAGCACAGTCAATTAACTATTTGGGGTTTGTGATTAACTCAGTTACTATGTTAGTAACTTTGCCAACAGATAAGATTGATGATATTTTAATGACCTGTAGGGGTCTTGTTCACAAACCTTATCCCTCCATCCGGGAAGTAGCAAAGGTTATTGGTAAATTAGTTGCAGCATTTCCTGCAGTAGAATTTGGTCCATTACATTACCAAAACCTTCAAAGGCACAAAATAAGTGCTCTAAAAAAGAGAGCATGCCATTTTGATAGGCCTATGCAATTAACAAAAGAAGCTTTATTGGAATTGCAATGGTGGATTGACAATAAAACAGTTGTTGCATATATTAATCACATGGGTGGAGTCAGATCAGTATCATGTGATTGTCTGGTCAATCAGATATGGCAGTGGTGTATTTAGCACCAAATTTGGATTTCGGCAAATTATATCCCAGGTAAAGACAATGTGGTGGCAGACAATAGATCAAGGGTGTTTAAAGACAACACAGAATGGATGTTGAACCCAGTAATTTTCAGTAAAATTGTGATTCAATATGGGTTACCAGACATTGATCTGTTTGCATCAAGATTAAATCATCAATTGCCTAAATATGTGTCTTGGGAACCAGATCCAGGTAGATGCTTTTTCACTACATTGGGGGAATATGTTATTTTATGCTTTTCCGCCATTTGCTCTGGTTCAGCAATGTCTGAAGAAAATAGAACCAAGATTCTGCCACAGGATTATTGGTGATTCCAAATTAGGTCACAACCATTGGTTCCCATTATAAACACAGATTAAAGAACCATATGTCAATTCCTAGCAGCAGTGATTTGTTAATAAAACCTAGTAAACCAAAGAGATTCATCCATTACATGCTTTATATGAAATTTGTTAATCTGCAGGGTTTGCGACCAGACCCAACTAGCGCAATGAGCTTGGATTGTCAGATAGAACTATGGATGTTATGTCGCATCATGGCGAGATAGCACTCAGAGACAATAATATGACACATATAAAGAAATGGGAAAATTTCTGTAGACAATCAAATATTTTCCTATCATACTGGTGACCATTGCAAACATATTGGAGTTCCATGCGAGTGCATTTTGAGCAGCACTCTAAGTTATAGTGGCCATTAAAGTTGCACGTAATGGCCCTTATCATCTATGTAGGACAAATCTCTGGACCAGAAAATCAATTGGATCACATCCATTAATATCCAGTATTTAGAAAGAATTTTAACAAAAATCCACCCAAACCAAGAATATACAGAAATTTGGGATGTCAGCATTGTACTTACTTTACTTACAAAGGACTCCATCGAAGTTTTATCATATGGAAAAGTAACATTTAAATTAGTAATGTTAATGGCATTGTTTTCAGCACAAGGGTGCAAACATTACAAAAATGCTACGTTTAGACAGTATGCATGTGGCTGCAGAATAACATTGTGTTTTATGTTTACGATCTGATCAAACAAAGCCAGACCAGGGAGAACTGAGCATAAGGTATTTTTTCAAGCTTACCCTATGATCCAACGTTGGTGTAGTAAACATTTGAATCATATATAAAGAGTTACCAAAACTCTCGAGGGTGATGAAAAACCATATATGATAAGCATAAGAAACCACACACAAAAGCGTCAGAACAAACATTTTCAAAGTCATTAAAACAGGTGTAAATTTTAGGCAGTAGTAACACTGAATGTGTTCAAATTTCACTCCACCAGGGCAGCACTACTCCGCGGCGAAGTTACAGACGACCACCGAACAAACATTTAGAAACCGCAGGTGTGTAAAGAAGAAACTTTTTCAAAGTTCTACAATAAACCTGTTCACAACAATGACAGCCTTTGGACAAGCGGTGTTTTGGGTCACTAAATCACCTGCATGTTTCATTATCAAATTGATATATCGATTATTGTTATCACTTATTATCTTTATCACATTTGTACTGGTTTCCCCAGAGTTAAAAAAGGGGTTATTATATGTTCTTTTATCATTAAAGAGATTTATGGCAAAGAACTAAAACGGTGTGGTAAGAAAGGTTTTTTACTCCTTGTAGTTTTTTTTTTGGGTTTATTTTTTTTTGACCCCCACCTAGCCGGCACTTCGTATGGAATGACGCTACGACAAGGAAAACACCAGAATCTTCAAAATCTTCACGTAGTCACTACTCACGTGACTCCGAAGTAAAATAGTAAGATTAAACGAGAACTTACCAGTTCGAAGTTTGATCGTTATTTTATGAGGAGTAACGATGAGGGATTACGTGCCCTCCACTCCCCACCCTCATAAAATAAATGATCATCTGGTAGTTCTAAATCTATGATGAGCCTTACTATCTTACTCCGGCTATTGCCTTCTGTGTTTTTCATGCCGCTGCTTTGAAGTATGCCGTTCTAGCGCCAGGCGGGGCTTCTTCACGTAATCCCTCATCGTTACTCTTCATAAAATAATGATCAAACTTCAAACTGGTAAGTTCTCATTTAATCTTACTATTTTATTTATTTAAAATGACGTTATTTGATTAAACTTTCCCAAGTGAGCTGACTGAGTACACATAACATCAAATAATATTACACAACTTCCAAATGGAGATTTACCCTCACAACATTTATTCTGCTCATAAAGTCGATTAGAATGCACTGCGGGCAATGAAGTCAGAGAATATTATTCCAATATAAGAAAGCATGGAGTGTATAAACTTTGGAATGATAAGATTCAATCCACAAACATTTATTGATCAGTTTATTTCAGATTACTACTTGTATCAGAGATCTGCCCAGTTATTGATGGCAATGTATAATATTATCATTCATTTTAAATAGCTGGAAAATCACTATTCAACAAAAGATCCAACCAACGCTTCCTTGCACAAAAAAAACTTAAAAAAAGAGTAGGAGGAAGTCGGAAATGAAAAGGAGAGAGCGGGGATGGGAGAGGGAGCAGAGCGGGAAAAAAGGGGGAAGGGGAGCAGAGGTAGGGGTAGGAGAGGTGGGGGAGGGGATTGAGAGTGGTTGGGGAGGGTGAGAGAGGGTATGGGGAAGGGAGATGAGGGATAAAGGAAGGGAGAGGGAGAGAGATGGGTCGGGGAATGGGGAGAGAAGGGAGGGATGCGTAGGGGAGGGGTTAGAAGGGGAGAGAGAGGGAGGATGGGGACGGAGGGAGGAGAGGTGAGAGGAATAGGGAATGGGGGAGAGAGGAGGGAGAGAGGAGAGGGGATGAGGATGAGAGGGGTGGAAGGAGAGGGGTGGGGTGGGAGAAGTAGTGGGGAGGTGGGGAGGGAGGGGGATGGGGGGAGGGGAGCAGGCGAGGATGAAGGGGGAGAGGGGTGGGGGACGGGGCGGAGAAGGAGAGTGGGGTATAGAAAAGGATTGGCAGGGGAAGGGAGGACGGGGCAGGGGGTAGGGGGAAGTGGAGGGGCAGATTGGAGAGGGGAAGGGGGGAAGGGGAGAGAGGACGGTGGGGGGCGAGGAGAAGGGGGGGAGGAGAAGGGGGGGAGAGAGAGAGAAGGGGGGAGAGGTGAATGGGGGGGGAGAGGAGAAGGGGGGGAGGAGGGGGAAGGGGGTGGAGAGGGGAAGGGGGGGGGGGAGAGGGGAAGGGGGGGGAGCGGGGGAAGGGTGGGGAGAGGGGAAGGGTGGGAGGGGGAAGGAGGGGGAGAGGGGAAGGGGGGAGAGGGGAAGGGAGGGGAGGAGGGGAAGTGGGTGGAGGGGAGAGGGGAAGGGGGGGAGAGGGGAAGGGGGGGGAAAGAGGGGAAGGGGGCGAGAGGGGAAGGGTGGGGAGAGGGGAAGGGGGGGGGAGAGGGGATGGGGGGGGGAGAGGGGAAGGGGGGGGTGATGAGGGGACGGGGGGGGAGAGGGGAAGGGGGGGAGAGGGGAAGGGGGGGGAGAGGGGAAGGGGGGGGAGAGGGGACGGGTGGGGAGAGGGGAAGGGGGGGGGGAGAGGGCGAA